>CM074450.1:12089787-12814787 GCA_037101425.1 Elopichthys bambusa
GTATGTATGTATATATATATATATATATATATATATATATATATATATATATATATATATATTAGTACATGCACACACAAAAATATAATTATAATAATAATAAACAGCTGGATTTTTTACAAGCATGTGGCAATTCACTTGTCAAATATATAATAATCATTCAGTTTATACCCAACAAAATAATAATAATGGGAATGATCGTGCTAGAAAACAATCTTGCTACACATGTTCAGACTAAAAAGATTGACCCACAACAGATCTGAGTTCAGAGTAGGAGAGCACTTCTCCAGGATCATCATTTGTACAACACTACAGCCATGCCAGTGACTCATAGCAGGACTCATACTGCGTGCAGAACAGCACAGATCAGCAAATGTCACTGAACAGATGGAGTGAGCGCTCTGGTCAGTCCACTTATCTTGCTAGGCCAGGCCAGCAGCAGGTGGGTGACGGCCCTAACCATCAGGCAGAGATACAGAAACATGATTTTACTCTAGCTAGCACACATTCGATTTTTCCACCGGTGCAATGGGCTGTGTAACATATGGTTGTGACACTTGCCTAGAGAACACATTACTCGTCTGCCATTTGCCTGCGGGAAGAATCGTAAGACGCATCTATTCGTTCTCGCTCACGTTACTGGATCTCATGTATGAAAATCCTGATGCTTTATCTGCCCAATCTGCCAAATTTATTTATTTGTTTTATTTCTAATTACCTATTTTATGGAGGAATAAGATTTTTATGGACAAATTAAATGTCATTTTATTTATCCTTAAAAGTATAAAATATCAACGCTAATTGCCTCGTTCAGAAATGCAGCATGTTTTTGCTCACTAGCATTGAGCTCATTTCACTGATGCGGTTTACACTTTCTCTCATGTATGGAAAATGACTGCTGACTGTTCACGACTTTATTACAACATGCTGACACCGTATCCACACTGTAAATAGTTTTTGTATTCACTATAATCATAATGTTTATCATGGTGTTAACGAGAATAAATCTGCTTCATTGAAGATGAGCAGAAAAGAGAGGTGACACATTTGAGGGAAGGAAGTGAGAAAATGCTAAACATGCTTGTAGTTTGTGGATAATCTGCAGGAAGCGTTTGATGAATACAGCACACGCAGTGGAGTTTGTCTGTGTGAGACAGAGAGCCTGTTCTCATTAGTGAGGTTCTCAAAGCTGGGTTTGTGCATTATTAGAGAGCTACAACCTGCAATGATGAGGGCTTTAATTAGTAACTGTCCTGTAGGCAGTCATGTATGTCTTGAGCGAGGATGAGAGGGAAAGGAAAACGGAAGACCGTTAAAGCTGAAAATAGTAGTGTCTAGTTCTTTTGGGTAAAGCTCAGTGTCAGCTTGTTTAATGCCAAAGGTTGACTGCCAGATTGAATCTCTTAGCTTATCTGCAGCGACAGAAAACACTCAATCTCCGATTTGCTTCCACTTTGCACAGAGTAATAAATATAATTGCAATCGCAAGGAGTCAGTGCATAAAGAGTCCAATAACACTGCCTGAAGAGAGTTTAATTAATTGAGTTTAATTGAGTTTTGAAGATAGGAATAGATTACATTTCACTGAGATGGTGATGGTGGGAATTCCAATAGACCTACTAGAACTGAAATACCACCCAAGACAAACTATCTGAATTTGGGAACCATTAATACATTTATTAATAAAATTAATAAAGTCTATGGAGGGGGAAAACTATTAACTTACTATTTGGCTGGAACAGTGTTATTTATATACTATTATATTATTTTAGTATTAATATTTTGATTTAGCTTTTTTTTTTATTTTATATTTTCATTTTTATTTTAGTTTGTTTTAGTAATTTTGTGCTTTTGTAATTTTTTTATATATTTTTTTTTAAATATTTCTATTTTTATTTTAGTTTTAGTAATTTTAGTACCTATATACTATTATAGTATGTATAAATATTTTGAATTAGCTTTTTATATTTACATTAATTTTTAATTTTAGTTTTTAGTAATTTAGTATGCAAAATGTGTTTGGACATCTTTAAGTTTTAGTAATTTTGTGCTTTTTTCTTTTTTTTCTTTCTTTTTTTATATTTCTGTTTAGCTTTAGTTTTATTTTAGATTTAGTCACTTCGTACTTAAAATATTTCAGTGAAGGTTTTTAAAACAATTACATTGTGATATGTGATAAATAGTTTCTGCACAGTTTTTACTACTGAACTCTGTGGAAAACATGTTGATAATGCATTATAAACCTTTTTACCCATAGAGTAAAAAACAGGTTATTATGAAGCACCAAAAAATACTGGCACAAACTACTAAACTATTGGTTTGAAAAAGACACCTAGTGGGCTTAAACGGATAATTCACCCAAAAATGAAAATTCTGTCATCATTTACTCACCATCAAGTTGTTCCAAACCTGTATGAATTTCATTTTTCTGCTGAACACAAAAGAAGGTATTTTGGAATGTCTGTAACCAAACAGTTGACTTCTATAGTATGGGATGGTGAGTAAGTGAATTTTTATTTTTGGGTGAACTATCCCTTTAATGCATGTTCTACACGCAGTGACTGGCACACATGCACTTTCAATTCAGTAAATCTGACTGAAAACAGATTATTTAAGCAGTTTATAGCTACAATTTGGGGTTTGGATTCTGTTCCATTAATTATCATTTAGATGTAAATGTGATCGTCATGCTCATGTAAATTTGATTTTATAGTGTTCAGGTTTGTAATACTTGCCACACTCCTGATAACCACTTTATAATTTATGGCCATTACTTTTTTTTTTCCTCCAGGTTTCAAAAACACTGAAACATGATATGGATTGGTGACTTGAGTTTGATGATACCAGATGGTTCATGGGCAGATGGATTTACATTTCTTTGCATCCTTTTCTCCACAGCTGGCTATAACAATCTGGAGGTAGCAGAGTATTTACTTGAGCATGGGGCGGATGTCAATGCGCAGGACAAAGGTGGCCTTATTCCCCTTCACAACGCAGCCTCGTACGGGGTGAGTGCAATTGCTGATTAAAAAGAGGAATATTTCAGTGAGACTGGGACTACATACAGCCATCTGTTAAACCGACACGTGTCATGCCTCCGGTTGTGTCAGGTCTGGCAGGAAACGGTGCTGTGGGTACCTCAGATACACTCAAACAGATGTAGATGCTGAATAATCCATGTATGTGCTTCTAAAAACTAAACACAAGGGCTTTTTTCCTCTTAGAACAAATGCAAACCTTTTACCTGAACCCCTCTGTGCTCTGATACAGCACTTTGTTTTTCGCTTCCTGTAACTGAGGGAATCAGTGTGTGGCTATATGCAAAACGTGTTTGGACATCTGTGTTTGTTCTGCCAACAGAACCTCGGCTTATGCACTTTTAATGCGTCACCGCGGCTCATGATTCTTTCAGGTGGTTTCAGTTGCATTTCCACTCGCGAACAACCCAGATGCAGAGATGATGCCATTTGCGAGCCGTAACCCAGACAAACCTTAATCTCCACTGCACAGAGCTCTTCTAATACAGGATTTTACTCTTTCTGGAAATCAAATCAAGCAAATTCAGGGAAACTCATTTCAGGTGATGGTAGTTGGAGGTATTTATCAGCATCTGCCCTCTGGAGGTATACTGGAATGTGATTAGAGCATGCAGATGGATGTGAGCAGATTGCAGTTACATAAACATGCTGGATCAGAACTAGCCTGACTCCGGCCCTCGACCACATTCGTATACGCTCTGCTGCTATCCAAGAAACAGGACCTCTGTGACTGGAGCTGGGGGATTCTGATTGGCTGCGACCGGAGTGGCAGGTGGCCGAAGTTTTTCTGATTGGCTTGAGGAGAGCTGGCTGCAGGCCGATGCTGGCTGACCTTGAGTGCGCCTCCCTCTGTTCATATGCAGCCTGTTTGTGTAGAGGCTGTCAGCGCTCGGCAAACACAGGCAGCTGATCGCAGTTCCATACAGTCACTGCTGCTGATGGGAGGCCAGCTCAGGACAGCTCAGCCTCAGCCACACACACACACACACACACACACATTTTTTTGAGTGATTCAAATGATTGTTTTGAATCATTTGATTCACTCAACAGATTCATTTGATTCACATTTTGATCTATTTTTCTCCTTCACTTGCTAAGTAGAGCTAGAGGATGTCCGTAGTTTTCATGAATGACAGCTTTGGTTCGTTGTTCACATAAAGCTTTAGAAGAGTAATATGGACCACTTTAAAAATATTTGAAAAAAATACTTTAAAAAACTTGTGACAATCCAGTATCTGAAGTCTGAAAACCAGGCAAACTTTTACACCAAAGCAGATCTTCTATACAAAGAGCAATTCTTCATTTTTTTTTAAATTAACATAAAAGCTTTAAAGATTGTAGAATGCACATTAATTTCGTTAATAAGCCTCTCTCTTCCCTTCCAGCATGTGGATATTGCGGCCCTGCTGATCAAATACAACACCTGTGTAAATGCCACTGATAAATGGGCCTTCACGCCCCTCCATGAGGCCGCACAGAAGGGCCGCACGCAGCTCTGCGCTCTGCTGCTGGCCCACGGGGCCGACCCCACCATGAAGAACCAGGAGGGACAGACACCGTTGGACTTAGCGACGGTAATGCACAGATACCTTTCACATGGACTCATATTTATGGACATTCAAGCACATAATTATATGTTGGTATTCATTTAACGGAGCTACAGATTTGCATGTCTAGACATATACCAGTTTAAAAACCCAAATTCTATAAAAGTTTCATGCTCTGTAGGACTATTTGTTCTGGCTGTAAGATTTCATATGGTTCAGGTGGCATAGACTATCCTGAAAAATTGGGACATTTATCTTCTAAACACATAAGCTGTAGTGTTTAAACCCATATCCCCTGTGTTCAGGCTTGTGCGAAGCAAATGGTAAATCTACCGTAACCTTTACTAATTGGGCTCTTGTGGCTGTGCTCTTGCCAGGTGCTAATGACACAGCTGTTCTCAGCTTTTATTGTCCAATTCTAGACCAAGAAGCCAAACTAATGCTGTGTACAACTACCATCTAATTTATCCCTTTGCTCATGTGGCACGCTACTCAAACATGAATTTTTGATGAGTATAGTTGTATTTAAAACTGATCAAACTGATCAACTGATCAGAAAATTAGTGTTGATTTTTTTTCTCTCTGATCTCCAGGCTGATGATATCCGGGCTCTGCTGATTGATGCCATGCCCCCTGAAGCACTGCCTAGTTGTTTCAAGCCCCAGGCCACGGTGGTCAGTGCCTCTGTCATCTCTCCAGCATCCACACCTTCCTGCCTGTCCGCCGCCAGCAGCATAGACAATCTGGCCGGGCCCCTGGCAGAGCTGACTGTACCTGGAGCCTCAGGCCCTGCTGATGGGGCTACTGGATCAGAGAGGAAGGAGGGAGAAAGTGAGTAGATCATGTGATGTAACTTTTTAATAGTAATAATATTTTATAAGAACAATGGCTGTAATGGGATAATAACCAAAAGCCTCTTATGGTTAAAGTGTCAGCATGCTATTTTTCGAGTGAATAGCTAGAGTAATCGATGTAATCTAACAGTGAATTTAGCTGACAAAGTCAATATAGTGGAATAAAAACAATGCCTAGCCTTTTTCACTGCAACTTCAAAGGAAGCAAGACAATGTTGTCGAAACTAGCGCTGGATACCTGAGGTAATTTTATGTTACACTGTTCTTACACTGTTTTGACTTGTCAAAAAGTGGAGGCTTTTTCTAGACCTTGGAGGTTAACTTCTCTGCGATTTCGTCTGCCATTTAATGCGTAAGCCCTTGAATTAGAATGGATTCTGATTGGCTGTCAGTGTTTTATCATTCAACAGCCTGAAAAAAATCGTTCTGAAAGTGATGCCAACGATATTGTTTCTCTATATCGTTATTGTTATAGCTGTGGTGTGGACAGTGCTATTCCTTTATATTTAGAATGATTTTTAGAACTATATCTTTATCGTTATCTTTATAGTTATCGTTCTTGGTGTGAATGGGCATTAAAGTATTAGTTCACTTTAAAATGAAAATTAGCCCAAGCTTTACTCACCCTCAAGCCATCCTAGGTGTAAATGACTTTCTTCTTTCTGATGAACATAATTGCAGAAATATTAATAAATATCCTGATGCATCCGAGCTTTATAATGGCAGTGATAGGGTTCAATCAGTATGAGCTGAAGAAAGTGCATCCATCCACGTGCACCCATCATAAATATGTGTTCCACACAGCTCTGGAGGGTTAATAAAGGCCTTCTGAAGCGAAATTTTTTTTCTGTTTGTGTAAAAAAAAAAATCCATATTTAACAAGTTATGAAGTCAAATATCAAGCTACCGCCAGACCGCCTTCCGTATACAGGTTACAAAGAAAGTGTAAACTTGCGTCACGTCAATTACACTTTTTCCGTAAGTTTAATAGGGAAGGCGCATGACGTAGCGTAAGCTTTGTGGACTGCAAGAGTTTTACACGTTCTGCGTATGTTGAATACGGAAGGCGGTCTGGCGGTGGCTTGATATTTGACTTCATAACAAATATGGAATTTTTTTTTTTTTTTTTTTTTTTTTACAAACGCATCACTTTGCTTCAGAAGGCCTTTATTAACCCTCCAGAGCCGTGTGGACCACATATTTATGATGGATGGAAGTGAATTGAAGCTTTTTCTTTGAATCATATTCATTGAACCCTATCACTGCCATTATAAAGCCCGGAATGCGTCAGGATATTTATTAATATTTCTTCGATTATGTTCATCAGGAACAAGAAAGTCATATACACCTAGGATGGCTTGAGGGTGAGTAAAGCTTGGGCTAATTTTCATTTGAAAGTGAACTAATCCTTTAAGCCTTAAGCCCAAAATGTTTGATAATAGTTCTATGAGAGATGATGGTTTTTGTTTTGTTTTTTTTCTCTATAGTTACAATTCTGGATATGAACATCAGTCAGTTCCTAAAGAGTTTGGGTTTGGAGCATTTGAGGGATATTTTTGAGCGGGAACAGGTAAGGTCACTTCCTGGAATCAAACCAATCTCAATCATCTCAATCTCATCAGTTCCACTCCACACATTAAATTGCCAGCTGTCCCATGTAGAGAAGCCTGCTGTTGTTTCCTGAAGAGAACTCTAGGTCCTTCTCGTCAAAGTTATGTAAATGCGATGACATCTGTGGCCTAGTAATTATCTCCTTTTAATATGCGCTCTCTCAGCACCTTGGCTTTATAATTTCCAGCCATCTCCTCTTCAGTCGGACACTTTGAGATTACTAGCATCTCTCAATCTTTTTAGGTGTGAGAGAGATCCTGGGTCATGGGGCTGACCTCTGCGCCTCTTCTTTTGATTAATACAATCGTGCCACTCCCTCACACTGAGCTCAGGACTCTGTTGTTCCTCCGGCTTTTCTTCTTCTCAGCTTCGACTCAGTGAGGGCGAGCCGTGGGACGCGATTGGCACGCTGTGCTAGACCCGCCACTCATTTGCACATAGATGAACAGAAATGGTCTTGGCGGCCACCAGCTGGGAAGAGCGCTTGATGTGAGGGGCTGAAATCAGTTCTGATTGTAGCTTTAGTAAGACGCATTCATCTGTCTCACGGTGACTCACTCGTCTGCTCGCTCTCCATCTTATTCTGCCTCGCTGTGCCTACGGGAGATGGAGCATGAAGATGCAACAGCTTTTCAGAGATGGTGCGAAAGACTTGAGTGCAAATGAGATTGAGGACAAGCTCACAGATCTCATACATACACCAGTGTCGTCATTAGATGATTCTGAGTTAAGCCTTGGCACAGTTTAGAGCAGTCTCCTCACTTTACTAGTGCCGTCAAATGGGCAGCATGCAAATATTTGTCATTTTTAGATGTCTGCAGAATGCCTGCTGCATTTCCACTTCCCTTTGAATAGAGATGCATCATGCTGGTTGATCAGTTGACTAATCCAACATTTGATAAATGAATGAGGTTGTCTAGTTTATTCTTAGGTTCTTGTGTTTTACTTTTGATATTTTACTTTTTAATTATTATGCTTTCCTTTAGCTGCTAGACAGTTTGCACGGTAACACCTTATTGGACAGCTGTCTTTAAATCTTTTTAAAAGCACTACTGCTACCGCCACACACATTCAGTTGGACATTTTGTTTGTTGTTTGCTATCCTTACTGAATCCAAGAATTCGACTAATGTAAACGCCACCTAATAAACTCGTCCAATCAGGTACAGAAACAAAACCAGGCTAAAAACCATAGACCTTAGTCAGTGTAGACGCCATATTGAATTTAAAGTCCCCCTGTGGTGAAAATCAAGTTTTTAATGTGGTTTATATGTTTATGTGGTGTTTTTAATATGCTTTAATATGTTTTTTAATATGCTAACAAACCATGTGCAAATTTATAAGTCAACACCATTGCTGAGTATTTTCTCTTTAAAACTGCAGTGATCTAAAGACAGTTTCAAAAATGTTTGAAATCGCTGGTGTGTCTGACGTCAAAAACTGCCTTGTAACCAATCACGTCAACGTGCTGACGGGCTTTAGCATATCATTAACTGACCGCTCTGAAGCAGGGGAGTCTCAAGAGAAGCCATACCAGTATATTTTTCTGTTGATATGAAAAATTGGATAGATTTCGCAATATGGCGGGTGTATGATGAATATTACGATGTTATGATGAACTATATGCCTTTCTCCACTGGTATTCTGAGTTGATCAAAGCGTTTCTAAGGATACTGATATTTAGATTGCAGTCATCTGACTCAGATGGTGAACGGGAACATGGTTTGTGCAACAAACCAACACATTAGCAGCACATTATTAGCTGTTTGATAATTTATTCAAGCAAAAGGCTGATCATATTAATTACCGTTATGTGTCCGGCGTTGTAAAAAGCGATACAATTGTGTACCGTTTACCTCAGTAAATTGACAGAGTGGATCTCTGAGCTTGTGCGAGTGAGTGGAGGCAGGGCTAATTTGCATATTCATAGATTCGCATATACAAAATAAAGCAAGGGTGTAGAGTTACATTTAAGCTATTTCAAGGCATGAAGAAATTTTTTTTCACAGGAAAGTGTTTAAATGTGTCACTTTGGTGATCAAAGATGAGTTTTAAGGGATAAAATGATTGACTATAGGGGGATTTTAACACAGAGGTTCGTTTTCATTCCTGTCAAAAAATAAATACTGTGCTACCCTCACCAACATCTACTAGCAGCAACAAGGATAACTGTAAATATATTAGCGTTCACAGCCAAGCACGATAAAGTTCTTTTTATTATAAGCGCATGCTGCAGTTATGATGCCTGTCACTTTAAATGCTCAAGCTCTTTAAAGTCAGGTGGATTTTGATTGGCTGTCAATGTTTTTATCGTTCATCAGCTGGAGAAAAAAAAAAGAAGTTCCTAAAGTGATTTCAGTGATATTTTTCCTCTGTGTCATTATTGTTATAGTTGTGATGTAGACTTCCTTATTCTCATAGAATTAGAATGTTGATTAAAACTTATAGTTATTGTCCTTAATCAAGGCTTGATTTAATCAGCTAGTCGGTTTTTGAAGGTTTTGCACTAGTCTATAGTAAATCTGCTGCAGTTCTTTTCTAGCTTTGGCACAAATGAAAGCTTTGCCAAAAGAGTTAGAGAGAGAGAAAAAGAAAAGGAGAAATAAATGGAATCTTTCCAGCTGTGGCCATCACACCTTCACGGCAATAATGGTCAGTCCTGCGAGTCCTATCGATTGAAGTGCGCAGTGCTTCCTGAGAGAGAGAGCGAGCAGTTGGCAGCTCCTGGGCTAATGGCCTTTGACAGACCTATCATAGATGTGATGCATTGCCAATAAGTGGGCCATTGGAATTGGGGGAGTGAGAGTTTGAGATTACACAGGCTGAAGCAGAGTCATCGGTAATGGGGCGGTCATTCACTTCCATTCATACACTGCTGTTCAAAAGATTAAAAGTATGATGTTTTTTAAAGAAGTCTCTTATGCTCACTAGATATATAGTTCCGAAATGATTTAGTCACATGCTTAGTCTCGTCTGATTAAACATTAATGCCTCTGTAAGACACATGCTGGCTCAACGGTTCCCTGCCTCACAGTCTAGCATGCTCAAATCAGCATCTGCGTGTTTGCTTTTGTCTGCGTAGGAGGAAGTTCCACATTCCAACAAGCTGAGAAAATTAAAAAATTGCACTGTTGGCTGTTTTTGATGCAGTTGTAATTGGCCTTGAAATGAATCACTCGGTGACATTTGTAATTACAACTTCATGTGATTTGGTTTTGCCTGCAGTCTACTTTGGTTTCCATAATTCTGATTGGTGATCACTTGTTGTATTAGATTTCGCTGGATGTGCTGGCTGACATGGGCCACGAGGAGCTCAAGGAGATCGGGATCAACGCATACGGGCACAGACACAAACTCATCAAAGGCATTGAGAGGCTGCTGGGCGGTCAACAAGGTCAGTTCAGAAGCGTTTAGCTCCAGCATCTCTCTCGCAAACACCATCTGTTCATGACTAAGCAAACTACACTGTGGTACCTGATAGTTTTGTGTGTTGGTGTGCTTCCTTACAGGTGCCAACCCATACCTGACATTCCACTGTGCGAGTCAGGGCACGGTACTGATTGACCTGGCACCTGATGACAAAGAGTTTCAGTCGGTAGAGGAGGAGGTGAGTGTGCAATCCAAATCAGCAGATCAAAGGGTTTTTCCTTCCAAAGCTTGTGAAATATTCTTCCTAATAAAATGGATAGGTCTGGTTGTAGATGGTGGTCAGCACAGAGTTCCAGCCATGCTAAGATATTTCTTAGGCTTATATATTATATATTAGGGATGCACCGATACCATTTTTTAAGGACAGAGTACGAGTACCGATATTTTTTTATTTTTATTTTTTTTGGTACTCACCGATACCGATGCCTATACATTTATTAATTTCTTTTCTTTTCTTTCTTTTTTTTTTTTTTTTGGTGATGTTGCAGTTTTCTAAGCACAACACAAATGAGACTAATGAATGTAGTACAGCTTCGTTATTATTACACCAGTGAAAAAAGTAATAATTTTTATGCGCTTGTCACAAACTTAAAGAACAAAAATTTCAGTGTCCAATAACCTTCAAAGGGCATAATCACCAATATATATAATTGTTGTTATATAAAAACAAATTTACAAACAATACAACAAATACTATAGAGATACAAATTAAATAAACTTGTTTTTCAGATACAGTAGGTTTATTTACCATGTATACATTTATTTAATTTTTTTTTGTTAACATTAATGACAAATATTTAATTAGGCTACGGTCCCTTTAAGACCGAATCTATGGATACTGACACATTCTGTTTTCACCCAAATGTTTCGTCCACTTAAGCCATAACCGACTGTATTTACGTGAGATACCCCATACGATGAACATTTTGACAACTATGTGTGCATTTGACCATTCAGGCGTGTCGGAAAGCTGATTCAACCATTGCCACCTTTAGTCGGAACAGTACTGCCACCAGAGGTCAGCTGTCTGTTGGTTTTACAGCTAACCTGAGTTTAGTATGTGATGAGTTTCTTGTATTTTTGCCGTGAGGCCGGAAAAGATGGAATGAGTAGAGTACAATAAAGCAATCCTTCACGTCCCAGTGGTTTTAATTAGGACAGCTGTCTCGTCGCACGTGCTCCTACAAACCAAAATTCCAAATAAATAAAAATAAACCAACAAAAATACTCAAATTAAACTGTACAAAACATAAACATGCTGAGAGCAGCAAAACGCGACATTACTAGTATTTGGCTTGACAATGGCCGTCAATGGCCTGACTCGCCCCCTTCCCCCAAACACCAAGTTTGTATACAATCTTCCCGCTGAACACTAGCGGATTCTACCAACCATGGGGGTCGATTAACACCCATGACAAGAAATACACATTTATAAAGCAACAGTGTTATCAGATACACATGTCAACATGTAAACATAAGCATAAATATTATCTTTGGTCAAATATAAACCATACAGATTACAAATAAGACAATGGCCATTTCAAAGCATTCAAATCAATCTCTGTCCCAGTAAATGGTATAACCACTGATTAAGAGTAATTGTTGATATTCACGTCATCGATGCTCCCAAATACAGGACCAGACAGATAAGTTAGACTATGAAATGTATTAAACAATAAACATATGAAAAATAAAAGAAATATACAACCTGCCTAAGTCTCTGTTCCCTTCTTGAACTCGGCTACAAAACAATTAACATTAAACATTGACGTTTTCTATATACCCATATCAAATCATGACATAACCAATAAATAAATATACACAATAACACTGTGAACTGATGTTCACGTGATGATTACCTACGTGCATCATCACAAGGCGCAAGGAGAACTGATCGCGCGCAAGAAAGAGAAAGAGAGCGCATGAGAGAGAGCACTTCTGGTCTGTGTCATTCAGCACAATTCCGCCTATCCCGCCTTCACTAATCGATAACGAATTGTGATTGAAAGCATGCAGTTCGCAATGTGTGGGTTGTCATTTTTAATTTTGAAGTATTTTCACACCCCTAAGGCTGACATTGTTTCTGCTGCTGCCGTCGGTGTCTCTGTGCACAGAAAATTCTGTCAGTAACGTCACGTGAGGTAACGGTCATTGGTATCGGGTATTTTTACGAGCTTGGTATCGGCCCGATCCCGATACTGGTATCCATTGTTAAAATAGTCAACGTGACTACAATGGTTCAACCTAATGTGTGCTCACGTGAACAGCGTCAGCCAATACTGAGCCAGCGTTCTGATGTTCACTGCATCAAGTGCGTAGGAGACTGACAGGAAAGAGAAGAAATTGTTGAATAAAGTCGTCATATTTGTTTTGTTTTTGTGCACAAAAAGTATTCTTGTCACTTCATAACATTAAGGTTAAACCACTGCAGTCACGTTGACTATTTTAATGATGTCTTTACTACTTTTCTGGACCTTGAATGTGGACATGTCGTTGCTTTCTATGGGGGATTAAAAAAAACTCTCGGATGAGTAATTAATGACAGACATTTTTGGGTGAACTAGCCCTTTAAAGCTGCGACAGTTGAGTGCATGAAATGTCTAACATTCCACACTTCATTTTTTTTTTTTTTTTTTTGGTTAATTAAGTGCGTCATGTGGCTATTTAAAGTGTACTTTTTCTTTTTGAATTTCCAGTGTGAACGCACTACTCAGAATATTTATAACACAAAACATCATAGAATAGATAAGTACACGAATTGGGATGCACTTTTTTTATTTTGATGTGCAATAAGTAACTTTTTAATAGTACTAAAACTTATTGTAATCTTATTTATTTTTCTTTAGTGTGATCAAACTTAGGTCTTGTATAACTGATTTTTTTTTTTTTTGTATTTTATTTTATTAATTTTGTGTATTTTATAGTTCTATAGTTTTATAGTTATTAAAATTATTTATGGTCTTTTATAACTTATTTGTATAACTTATACCTATTTTTTATTTTATTATTTTAGTGTGTGATAAAGTACAACTTATTCATAGTCTTATAGAACTTATTTGTGCTCTTATTTTTTTACTTTAATGTGCGATTTAATTGCACAACTTTATTCTTATATAAATTATTTATAGTCTTATTTTACTTATTTATTTTATTTTAGTGTGTGAGCTATAATTTAAGGATCTTTGATATCTTTAGTATAATCTTAAGTTAGTTAGCTCTCTTATATAATGTTATGTAACATTTTATTTCACCCTATTGAAGGGCTGCGTGCTCTTTTAATATGTATTATTTTTAATATGTATTATGACATAATTGTTTTTGTTTACAGCTGCAAAGTACGATCAGAGAGCACAGGGATGGTGGCAATGCGGGGGGTGTTTTCAGCAGGTACAACATCCTAAAGGTGAGTGATTTCCATATATTCTAGACCTGTTTGTTTAGTTAGTTTATGGTTCAAATGTTTGATGAATGTCTAAGCAACGATGTCAACTTTGTAAATTGTTATTACAGATTCAGAAGGTGGTGAACAAGAAGCTGAGGGAGCGATACGCTCACAGGCAGAAGGAGATTGCAGACGAGAACCACAACCACCACAATGAGCGCATGCTCTTTCACGGTACTGCTCCAGCTCACTGTCACGAGATGAATAAGTGCGATTTGGAAAAGTTCAAGCAACAAAAGAACCTTTTTTTTTTTTCCCCATTTCAGACTCAAAAGCTGCTTTCAAACAGTGTAATCCCAGTTTTCCAGTTTTTACATAAGGCTAATCAGTTTCCTTTTTCTTAATCTACAAGGGTCACCATTCATCAACGCCATCATCCATAAAGGGTTTGATGAGAGGCACGCCTACATCGGGGGGATGTTTGGGGCAGGAATCTACTTTGCAGAGAACTCCTCGAAAAGCAACCAGTATGTGTATGGCATCGGAGGAGGGACGGGCTGCCCCACACATAAAGACCGATCCTGTTACATCTGTCACAGGTACATACACATCTGATTCTTCCCCTTTAAGAGTAATAGGCTTTGACAAACGTCACCTGAGCAAACATGAAAACACTGACAGTGATATCTATGGACTTTTAAGGTAATCAGCTAAGCTAGTTAGTTCTTTTATTGCTGCCGTTTATTTGATCGTAATATCTGAATGTTAGTGAGAAGAAGAAAAATAATTTTTATACTTTTAGAGATCAATCTTCATATGCGATGAACATCGGTTTTTACTCGCTCCTTTAAAGATATCTTGAATAAAACAGCTCTATACTTAAAGAAGCACCTACAAAAGTCCTAAACTGGAAGTGATGAAACCAGTTTTACAGAATATGGAAGTTTGTTGCATGTAGCCCATGTTGAAAAAGATCCTAGATTAGCTCTTGATATGAATTGTTGCTTATTAAAGGTATTAAGCAATATTTCAAAAACACTGTTGGACATTGTTGATATTTGAAATCAGGAAAGGTTTTGTAATATTAACGCAAGTTCTTAAGGCCATAACCCTTCATTTTTCAGTGATTTCTTCTGAGCTTTTCTCTTTTTTTATTGGGTCTCATCATTTCTGCAGTCTTTCTTGAAATCTCCCTCTTGCTCGTTCTCTCTCCTGCACCATCATACACTCCCTAATGCTGATTGGCTACACACGTTTGTTGTTGTTTATTCGTGTGTTGGTCCAACTAACTTCCAAATAGCGTTTTTGAAATATCGCTTACCCCACTTTTAATGAAAAAACAGGAGTACTTACTCTAAATGACCAGCTGATGGTGCTGTCTATCCTATAATCCAGTGCTTCTCAACTGGTTTAGTACAAAAGTGATTATTGTACAAACATATAAAGAAAATCTAACACTGTAAATAATTACACTCATAAACACTGATTAAAATTCTAATTTCTAAAATGAATTCATCTAAAACTGCCCACGGATGTAGGGTACTTCTATGTAATAATTTATTTACACATTAGATGTGATAAATGTCCAAATTATATTATTATTAATTTTATTGTAAATGATTATCGTATATTTAAAAAATTATATTGTAACCTATAAATATAAATTTGTATATACAACAAATTCTATATTTTTTATATAATTTCTTTATTATAATTTTATTTATTTTAAATGCTGTTTTTATTTTAAATTATATCATTAATATTATAAATTATACTGTAATAATTAAAATTATATGAAAAAAATTATATAATTTCATTAAAACAATGTTATTGTGCTGTTTGCAGGCAGATGCTGTTTTGCCGGGTGACTTTGGGTAAATCCTTCTTGCAATTCAGTGCCATGAAGATGGCCCATGCTCCTCCAGGGCACCATTCCGTCATCGGCCGACCCAGTGTCAACGGGCTAGCCTATGCCGAATATGTCATCTACCGAGGGGAACAGGTGAAAGAGCTCAGATATTTAACAGCTGGAACTATATAACATTTAAACAAAGTTTTTATGTAACAGATAATCCTTTTGTGTTTTTGCAGGCCTACCCAGAGTACCTCATCACATACCAGATCATCAAGCCAGACAGCACACCTCCTTCCCCAGCAGCGGCGGAGCAGAAGTCCTAGTCTAAGCAGGTCCCAGATCAGTGGCCCTGCAAAATGCTCAGACTGTTACCCAGACATTTTACACACATCCACAGACGCCTCCTCACATTCACTCACCCGTAAGCCTCTGCACTGCCTCTTTAATTTGCAGTTATGCTCCATTTTGTCCTTGTGAGTGTTTACAAGAAAGAGTTGCCTTGGCTGGCCATGTCCTGGCCCTCCTCTTCGGGTCAAAGGTCAGGATATAGGCCACAATGTTGTTTCAGGGCTCAGTTGAAAGGACTGTCGCCTGCTTCGTGAAAGACAACAAGTGACCTCTTCCCTGTCATTCTACACGATTTAACACTGTTCAAGCATTAGCTTCCTTTCTTTGAAACGGTTTTACTAGTACTGTGATTAATTACCCGTTTTATTTTCATTAATATAGTTCACAATAACAGACCACTTCTCAAAGGGACCTGACATTTCAGCAATCCTCCTTTCCTTTATTGAAGTTTACTAAAGACCCTGAAAATCTCATTGTTGTGGGTTTTTTCCTTTATGCATTGTTGTTTAAAAAAAAAAAAAAAAAAAAAGCCTTAGAGGGGTTTTAAAGCAAAAAGAATGTTGATGCAGAGACAAGAACTATACAAAAAAAGCCTTTGACCACAATAGCTAAATAAAATGATTACATTTTTTTTCTTTCCCCAAATACTCATATTTTTACATATCTTTGCACAGGAATACTGGTCAGAATGTCCCATTCCATTGTCATAGCCTAATCTGAAAATCGATCTTTGCACTTTTAAGCAGGACTTAAGTTATTCAAAATAATTTAAAAAAAAAAAGATGTAGGTTAAAAAAAAATTCCAGTAATGTACAGGTTGTGTAATGGACAATGCCTTTGTATAGCTTTTAATGTTGTTTACTGATTCAGAGTGGGTTTTATTACTGTAGTACTGGAAAGGAAGTGGGAATTCTTGCTTTCAGATCTTTCCTTCTATATTTTCGGACGACCATGCGACTCCGCTTTGGAAGTCGCTCCTTTTGCTTTGGGTTTATTTTGGATCACAACCACGGGAATTCCTATATCTTGTTCATTCCAGTCCTGTTTCTCTGGTGTCAGAGAAACGCCTCTTTTACGAGGGTCTCCGTAACGTTTTAACTGTTACACACTACTGATATCAGCAGCTCTGCTGACTCGCGTTCATGTTACAGAATGAAATGAAGGACATGGCTCTACCTCTGGAAGTCTCATGGTTTGGTTGCTTTGCTCAGGTGTAGTTTGTGGTTCTGTACATGTGTACTGGAGGTCATCTGCCTTACTCCAGGACTCTCTGTGTTCAAACCAGAGAGAGAGAGAGCGCAGACCTTTCTTCTCCTCTTAGTAGTATGAGCACAGACATGTCCACTGCTCCCCTCAAGCCAATACATGGGAGGTTAACTCCTGAACTATTTCTCAATTCTCTGAGCTGTATTTTTACTTTATTTCCATGTTCCTGTGAACTTTAATCAGAAGCGGCTTATCTACTGTAAGCCATCTGCAGATTAATCAAACACTCCTCAATCATGTAAAATGGTCTTAATAAAGTACATGTCATAAGTACTGTCTGTTGTCTTTTTTCACACTTGCAAAATCTTATTCAGTTCCCTTATTCAATTATAATATTTGTTTGTTTATTGTTTGTTTCTTTTTGTAATGGATATATATTTGATATAATTTTTATAATTTAAATCATAAATTCTTGTTTTAGTTCCTTCTGTCAGTTTAACCCTCAGAGAGCCAAGCTTTGATTTTTTTTTTTTTTAATATATGAGTTTTTAGGAAGATATTGGTCATACAAAAAATATATTTATGCTTATTTTGATTTATTATTATTATTATTATAAGTTTAAGAAAGTCTGCCGGGCTTTAAATGTTTTAAAATGTCATCAGTTTGAATAACATACATCCACACACTTTACTGAACCCCTGTAAAGTACCTGACGATACATATTTAGAGGCCTACAGTGCAGCTGCGTTAATGGAAAGTCAAAATAACTGGAAATATCAGGCAATTGTTTTCATAGAAAAAGTATACATGTTCTGGTTATTTTCTGAGTTTAAATATTCTATTCAATTCATTGCTTTTGCGTTGCGTAGTACTTGCACTTAACAGTGGTGTTCGATTTGAGAGCGAATTGTTCTGTCGAATCGGTTCTTTTCAATGAATCATTCGAACGTCTTCATAAAATTGCCGAATGATTCATTCAATACTGAATCTGTCTGATTTAAAAATCATAATTAATTAATAATTGACCGGAAAGGTAATGAAATTTATGGAAATTTGTTGGTCAAACCCTGGCGACCCTGTTGGGTCGTTTCCCAGAGTAGGCTACTCTATATATTTACATTAAGCTACGCTTAACATAATTGTACATCTTTACGATTGCTTATTAAAAATATTGCGAATTGTGATGCTTTAAATATGACAAAAAATAGTGGTGTGTCCATGTTTGTGTGATTTGTTGTTGATACATTTCAGCTTCTACATTTAATCAAAGACACTAGCAAAATTGTGCTTTAAACGTGTCACAGTTTAGCTACAGTGTGTCTCTGATGGTTAAGTGGAACAAAACAAAACAATAGCGACTTTATTATATTTTTAGTGAACTTCTCGTTAAATAAGTGGGAAAGATTGTTCACATGAGTCAGAATTGAACATGACGTGAATTCAGCTAACAGCACACGTTAGAGGGCGCTGTGACTTTAAAATGAACATCTATTGACTCTATTCAAAATCCTACCCTCATTTATCAGATATAATACTAATTCACTTCTCCTGCATAATAGCGCGTCCTATTCTTTTATGTCTTTTCTTAGTCCATGTAAGAAATAATGAGATGGCTCATGTTCTATTCATTTTACAAAATGATAGCAATATTACTTACAGGCCTACTGCTATAGAGCAAAATATGATCCATCATCTGTAGATTTTTTTTCTTCTATACAATTAAATCACGCCACACTTTCATTAAAGAACACAGTTTATATTTAACAATGACAATCGTGAGATAAATAAAATGTACATATAATTATACAACAGAACATGGTAGAGTTAAAAAAAAAAAAAAAAAAAAATTATCTCTCTGAATGATATTGCCATGAACTGTCAGACAATAACATTTCACAAGTACAGTAAAAATTATTGCATTCAGCTCATCAGTGATTGACAGACAAACAGACCACATAATATATCCAAAAAAAGGGGGAGGGAACGCTGCTTGCTTATAACTTCAATTCCGGCGAGGTGCAAAACAAACCTCAAATCAATTTTGCATCACTTAAGTGCTATAAAAGGTTCCCACAATATCATAAAAAGTAAGTCCCAACACACATACATATACCATCTGCTATATGGACTCTTCAAGGCATGTTTCCCCTCACAGAGCTTCTCAAAAGGGAATACTAAAAAGCAAACTGACTCATAGGAAAGTGGCTTCCCAGTAATCCCAATCTCCAGTGTAAAAAGTTTCAGTGTATAACCCGGCATCATTATCAACTATTCCTTAAATAGTCTATTAATGAGAACATTCCACGCGGAAGAACGCCACAGTCATAGTTGGTAAGGCATACAGCAGAAATAATTCATGAGATCTCCTCAGTACAAATTGGCAAAGAAAATCAAACATTTCAAATCATGATCAAACAATATAACAAAAAAAAACAGACCATACAGTGCTTTGGTGGCGACTGGGAGGAAGAAGAATCAGGTTATTGCTCTGATCTGTGACGAGTGGATCTATATTGCAGATTGAAATGCTTTGAATGTCTTGTTCACGATCGTTCTGAAGGAAAGGCAATGGGGCAGATGTGAGTAAAAGTGTTTGTGTACCTTCTCTGTACAAGGCACTGACAAATGCAAAACCAACTTGATGAATGTCATTTCCTGCCAAAGGTCATGGCACGGCTGTCTCTATTAAAGGAATTCAGGAAGGCCTGCGAAAGAGGAAGTGATAAATGGGAAGTCCAGATGCAATGCGAAGAACCTGTCAGGGTCGAAGGACCTCCTGCACTTCATCCCCACTTGCCCCACCGCCCAAATGAAAAGTCTTTGGAAGTGAACCACAGGACATGAAGGAGATGAACTGTCCCCACAGGATATTACGACCTATTCTTCGCAATAAAGACTGCAAAGTGAGTTAGATGATGCTGGGTTACCAGTGAAGCCGTCAAAAATAAACATAAAAAAAGCTGCAGCTCAGCTGGAACGACCATGTGATTGTGCCGAGTGAAATATTGTCCGAGAAATTTGGCCCTCCCGGTGTGCGCGTGCAGTTTTTTTTTCGCATTGTATCAGCAGCTTGGCGATGTTGTGATGGGACTCTGTAGGTAGGTGAGGCTGCTGGGCTGGCTGTGCGACACCACTGACACGGGGAAGCTGAAGATGAAGGGTGATGTGGGGGTGGAGGAAGACTTGGGGCCTAGAGTGGCGGAAGGGCTGGCGGCCTCTACAGAACAGGAAGTGGCCAGCACCTGAGACTCAAACTGCAGCAACTGACCCATGAAACTAAAGTTGGGGGAGATGATACTGCGCCGCTGTTTAACGAACTCGAAGGCCTCTTCCAGACGCACCCGCTTCTTCTTCATCAGGTACGCCAGGCAGATAGTGGCTGACCGCGAGATGCCAGCCTGACAGTGCACCAGAACACGGCCATTGGAATCTTTGACAGAGTCTGAGGAAAGAGCAGAGAGTTCCGTTAAGCACAGATGAAGCTCAGATATGAGTCATCTTACCGCATACACAGTGAAGCTGACGCCCGCAGATTTTTGATGCAGGTTCATATAGAAGTCATGGAAACAATCATACACACATAAACGTACATATAATATATATATATATATATATATATATATATATAAATCATTATTTTTTTATATTATTATTTTATAACAACAATAATAATAGTTAATATTTATTTTTTTCCAAAAATAATGTTAATATTTAAGTACACACTATAGGGCTTTTCACACTTGAAATAGTTAACCCTGGGTCATTCTAAACCCCGGGTAAATGGAATCCTGGGTTATCTTGTTTCACGTTTCAAACTGCTCATAATTTACCTGGCGCTGACAATTAATGTTTCACATTGTACATTACTAAACCCTGGGTTAACGTTCTTATTTGCATGTCAGTGTAATTAATTGGATAAACGCAGCACGCGGCCTGTTTACATAGCTCTAGCATTGCGCATCCTCGTATTGCCGACTGTACTATCGAGTTTATACTGAATGGACATTTTGGACTATAAAGGTAAGAATGAAACAGTCTCTTCTTCGCTCAAATTGTCGCGTTTTCTGTCAGCATTTGACATTGTTTCTCTCAAATGTTGGATTTACTGTTTATATATAATGCACAGTGTTTCTGTGACTGACTAATCCGTTGCTAAGCGTCTAGCTGTAGCATTCTAACACCACATCGTTTTACACTGTACAAGTTTGGCAACGCAATGCGGGGTTAACTCCGCAAAAGCGGTGCTAACAGGGTTTCATAACACCGGGTAAAAAGTGCTGTTAACCCCGCTTCTAAATTACAAGTGTGTTTACCCGGGGTTAAAAAACGGTGTTTAGAACGTCGATAACCCGGGGTTACGCGCAGTGTGAAAAGCCCTTCTGTCATATGAAATTCATTACACAACTTTCTTAATAGAAGCAATGAGGCATATGTTGTTTCAGTTGAAACCGCTCTGAAGGATTCACTGAGTTCATTAAACAAACAATTTGTCCGTCTGATTCTAAATGTAACGTGACTCTTTTATTAAACTATTCATTAAATTAACCGACGCAGAGAACTAGACTGACTGAAGATCGACCAAATTACACTGTATTAACTTACAGTGAGAACACACAACACATTGTTTTTCAGTTAACACTGGATTGAATTATCTGTTGTGCATCACTAGTGTTAAAAAGCCTGTACAGTCAGACAAGAGGCTGTCTAATTGACATGTAAAACTACCAAAGTTTGATATAAAAACGTGTCATTTTTACAAATAAAATATATGAACAATTAAATCTAAAATAAAACATTGCTAAAATTAAATATTAAAATACAAAATGATAAGAAAAAAACTTCAACTGTTACTAGTTGAACAGTTTGCTATACACAATGAGCTGTGATCTGTGGGTATTATTACCACTCAAAACACCCAATAATTAGGACAATGTGATTCAAGAAATAAATGTAAAACTGAAAATTACACATTCACCTAAAGCTGATAGTCACAGTTGGACAACAAACACTCAACACCCCAGCAAAATGGTCTGGGGTGGATTTCACACTAGCGGTAAACACAGACACCACCTGCCACTAACAAGCTGCTAATTAACAAAAAAAAAAAAAAAAGGCGTGCATGGAACAAAGAGAAAATAACCACGTATATGAAACCATTAGTCAGATGACTTTCTTCATGTGCACGCTATTCTCAGCATATGCCTTTGCACAGCCATACACACCCAGATCTGAGGTAACTCCAGTATCAAGGCACCCCTGAATGGAGGATGAGTCAGACTCTGGTCCCTAAGCTCTGCACTCTGACGCATACATACAAGCACATGCACACACACACACCTAGGATGGTGCGATCAAATGCAGCAAGCCTTCTTGTGGGCCTAGCTTTAGTGCAGAGGATGCTGAGCTGAAATTGGATATACAGGACCCCCCACCCCCACCCCAACCTCCCTTAGTCACAGAAACCCTTTTATGAGGAAGACCCACCCATACCGCAGCATTCATCCCGTATTTTGCACCTTTGCTGCGTGGACTTCCATTTTCATAATCACGTTTATACATCAAGACACATTCAAACAAGCTCCTTTATGCTACATGCATAAATGGCCAAGCTGAGCTATTGAAATGGGTGCTAGACTAAAAAGGAGGGTGTAAATGTTGCAAAAGCTCTGCAATGCAGATCAACGTTTTAATTGCTGATGAAATGCACGTCATTTGCAGTTGAAAAGACCCATAACAACTGAGACTAATTTACACACCAACGGCTACACCTACCCTAACCATCCAAACACCAATTTACATACATGAATTCATTAAAAAAATAATTATTATTACAAATAAAATAAAAATGATCATACCTATAAATTCAATGGCTTCAATGAACCAAGAGCTGATGTCCTCCTTATGGTTGTCTTCCACGGGGATACACTTGTACTGGTAATCTCCTTCAAAATGGTTTGGACAGTTTGAAGATACATTCAATAGAGCAGAAATGCCCATACGATCTAGCATGTCCTTTTTAGATGCATGGAAAGCACTGCCAAGAAATAAAAAGGGGAGGATTTCCACAGGCCCACCCTGTAATAAAAAAGAGACAAAAACTAAATTAATAATCTTACATATTTAATACATTGAAATAATAATACACTGTAAGAAAAAAAAGGATGCTGCTTAAAATTTTAAGTACAATCAACTTGGATGTTCAAGTCATTTCAACTTAAATTACAGTATCTGTCTTTAAAAAATGAAAGTTGAAAACTGCTTAACTTATTTTGATGATATAAAATATAAATATAATATAAAAACATATGTTGTCATATAATCATATAATTTTATTACAGTGTAATAAATGCGTTTATTAATTAAAACCTAAATGGTTTTATAAATCTGTCCTTATATTAAAAAAATTACAGGCCTCTCTCAATAAATGATCAAAAGCATTTGTAAAAGATTACAACATCAGGCCACTCACACCTCTGCTAAAAAGGTCACTCTAATAATGTCCAGTTTATTTATTCGGGAAATGCGTATCGATTTGGCCCACTGTTATGTCATTGGTGGTGGCCTGCTTAACAAGCTGTAGAGACAGGAAATGATCGATGTGGGAATCAACACTGAAACGTACTAGAGTGTCTGACATAGTACACCACAGAGGAAGGCCGGACGAACACACTCAAAAGTACTGCTACATCAGCCGGAAAGAGCAGCGGATGACAGCAGTCAACAGGACGTTTAATGTTACACAATGCTGCCCATTAGCTGACCTCAAAGTGTCCACCGATGCTAATGTAGTTACCTGGTCATGCTGGGGAGTTGCGCAGGAGGTGCAGCTGGTCTCCACACTGGACTGAGGGCTGGATACGGCCAATGTTTTGGTTTTCAAACAGTAATCGGGATACTGTGTGGAAAATCGGTCGTAGCCTCCTATAAAGTGAAACATTGAAAGTGTTTAATGCATTTGTTCAAACTGATTCCTGCTTAAATAAACACATGCACACTGATCTGTTGGCTGTTTAAGGGGTTTTAGGACTAGCCAGACCAACTTGAATCATTTAACCAAATTTTATTTTGATACTTGAATTGGATATTTCACACAGAGGTTGCATTCAGATATTACACTCAAAAGATTCTCATTTCAAACACAAAGATAATCACTTGTAACATTTATTAACCATGATAATCTTAAAAAATATATAACTCAGATCTGACATTTTAATTTAGGTCCACTCTTTTCAGGCAAGCCTTATGCTATTTTGAATACAAAAAATAATCAGCCTGATATATTATTATCAAGCCTCACAATTTAACACAATACAAAAAGGCCTAAATCTCTAAAATGCAGCAATCATTTTTATATATATATATATATATATATAAATGTGAGGCATAATAAATAGTTGGTTTGTGTCTATAAAACAACCCTAAAATTGGGAACACGTGGAAATTATTGTCAAGATGTGAATATTGTGGGGGTTTAAATGGTCAAACGTGGAAATTATTGTCAAGATGTGAATAATGTGGGTTTTCAAATGGTCAAACGTGGAAATTATTGTCAAGATGTGAATAATGTGGCTTTTTAAATGGTCAAACAGCTCAAGGTGGTCAAATTGGAACATGTTAACCAGCATGGACCAGCTTAGACCAGCTACCGTGTTCCAAAAACAGCTATCTTAAGCTGGATTTTCCAGCAGGGAATATGGCAATCTACATTACATCATTATTTTAGAGAAGACATGATGCTTAGATTGGACCACAGTAAAAACATCTATACAATAGATATTTTCCCAGAACATGGCAGCTTTATTTCAGATAGGCTAAATAAAAAAGATATACAATAACACAATTGATTTTTTCATGTAGAGTTGATTTGAATTTACCTTTTAGCAGAAAGACTTCTGTCCTAAATGTATCCCTACACAAAGCGTTATGTACCAGGGTGATTGTGCTGTCTTCTTTCATAGTGTTTGTATCGGAGGTCCGCTCGTCGTACAAGATTACGGCGGAGTACAGTCCTGATTTTAGACGGGATCTCGCTTCATCGTCACCGGACAGAATCTGGTCCAAACTAACGGTGCCTTTCGCTCGCCTCCGAACTATCGTGTTACAGCGAATATTTACAGCACCGCGAAGGTGACCTGCGCTGAACGCTAAAAACGATCTACAGTCCAAAAGCAGACATTTCGCACTGTCGTCCTTCATCAGCCTCTTCAAAACGCTGCAATCCATTTCACTAAGTTCGTCCATGGTGACCATTTTCCTCCTCCGATGGGGACTGGTCACGGTCAAACTGTGGTTTAATAACAATAATACGTCAAATCCAGCTTTGCCAGTGCGCGCTGTAATGTTGTGTTACCCTCCTGAGAGCTTTACTACCAGGGGCAGTTCTCTTTCCGTTTTATGAATGGGCTTCAGACGCGCGCTCCATAAAAGGATCGCGACGTCACAATGAAGATGACGTCTGCTACGAGCTCCATTCATTAGGCGCTCTTCATTCATAAGTGTCAGCGACGATCGATGATGACTGCCGTCACATTCTAACCAGAATTCAGCCATCAAATATTTCTTTTGAAATGACGAAACGGTTTGCTGAAATTAAATTTAAATAATGTCTAAAAGTAAACAGCATTGTGAATGAGGACAAATTAACATAGGCTATGTACCCACGACAAGACGACGAGCAAATAAAGTACAATCAACACGAATCCACAGTGTGCACAGTTTTAAAATATTTTCATATTTTGAAATATATTTAAATGATAGCCTATTTTATTGGACATGTAATTCGTTTTCTGTAAGTGTTAATTGTCATATAATTTAAGGGAAATGCATAGCCTATTATATTTAAAATACTTTCAAATATGCTTTTTATATATAAGTTAAAAGTGCAGTTATTGAAAAATATAGGCCTATTCCCATAATTCTCTTTGCCAACCATCTCATTTGTTTACATTCTGTTGAAAACGGTACTGTTTTTTAAACAGTTATGTAGCCTATTGTACATTCAAGTGTTTTATTTTTATTTTATGTCGGTTAATTAATGCTTACTGCTTACCGGTTACTGGTTACCATGATGGAGTTTTGTGTGGGTAACCTAATACTGGATGTATGTAATGTAGGAGAGGTTTTTTTTTTTTGTATTAATTTTACACACATCCTGTGGTTTTCAGTAGAAAAAATGACAAGACTTTGAGTAGGCTAGCTTGATATGCAATTATTTTATAATTAAATAAGTGTACTATTAGGAATTGTAATCTGTGTGATCACCAAACTACCGTCCTGTAATTCATATTATTCGCAATAATTTTCTGGCAACTGGATAGATGATCTGGTCTTATGTGTAAAGAGTTAATTATTGCTCTGATTAATTATCATTTCCCTACAGGGGGTTTTAGGAACCTGTCTGATTTGATGGAGGCATGAGGGTAAGGTCTTTATTGACTCATGGGATTAAGAAAGCCCCTAGTTAATTAGTCAACAGGAAAGATAAGCCTTCAAATGCTGAGCTTCTTCTGGTGGGGTTTACAAATTTCAGTTTTACTGAAGTATGTCTAAAATTTCTAAATTTTCCTTATTCAAAGTTACATTCCCAACAACAAATTAACACAAGTTAAACACAGACCTATTTAAATAGCTTCCTCCACTATGTGTGGATTTGAAGAAATGGTTTTGCATTTTAAAGCATGCTGTGTTTTTCAGTTCCTCCGGATGTTGAATATAAAATATTTGCATGATTTAACACAAGCTCGTTCATGAGACATCTGTATTTGCATAGTGCTTTGCCATCATTGCTTCAGTTGAGCACAGATAGGAAGATTCTCTATCCAGTAGATGTGTTAATGTTATCATATGACACATCCTCCCTTCCCCCCTCTGTTCCAGCAAAGCTGTGAACGTGCATGGCTTTGCATTCATTTGTGACTGAAAACAATTCATTAACACCATCTAAATCAAATTGTGGAGTCTTAAAGAATTGTTACAGCTAAGTGATTTTAGTCTAGTCTATTTATTAATATGCCAAAGTGCTAAATCTTGTATTGTCTTGCTGTTCCATTGCATCAGTCCTATACGGTTCTAATGGGCAGATATCTTCTTAAGGCAGTTGTTTTGTTTGGATAATTATGTAGGTCATAGACAGGTTTCAAAGTTAGATATGTTAAACTGGGGTCCAGGGAATTTACTCAATTTGACATTTGTACTGTTTCATTCTGGTCAAAAGTCATGGGTGAATTATGAATTAAGAATTATTTTTTTACCGAAAGTAAAGATACAAAAAAATGATACAATGCCACCTTATAAGGAAGCAAATATTATCCAGATAGTATTTTGCACAGTATAAAAGGATCTTTATTTCTGTCATGACAACTCTTCGGAGTGTTTGGCATGGTAATGGACATGACAATGTTGATATGTTTGATCTGCTACGTTGCTGCTTCTGCAGAGCAAGTACGGGACTTGCTACTGCCAATACATACATTATATTCGGCGATCCATGATATCAAAAGGTTTGAAGAAAACCTCTGCTCTTGACAATGTACAGAGATTTGAATGCCTCCAAGTAGAAAGGAGTTGGTGAGGATTTCTGGAGTAGCCATGTGGCATGTCACCATGGCAGCTCAGTGCACGTGCGTAGTGCTCTGCGCTCTCAAGGGGGCCACGGGTAAATCATAGCTGTCATAGCAACAAAGCGATGGCCACATGAAGAAACTGCAAAAGGATGATGTGGTGACTCTGCGCAGGGGAGGAGCAGTCACTTTGAGCCGAGCGCTTGACGTCAAACTCACCACCACATCTTTGATGTGTGTTTATGTGTGAGGATTGATAGCGGGTTGGCAGTGAGGCTCATTTCATGCATACAGTATGGAGAGAAGAACATTATAATCTGGGCATTATAGCGATTATACCTTTCTCACATGTAGTACCATTCGTGCTCACATGACAAACAGGAAGTGGTTTAGACCTGGGGTATGGAACATGAGTCACTAGATACAACACGGTCGACCTCATTATACTGGTCCCACCCAAGAGTCATGTGCTCTCTCCCTTAAAATCATTCATTAAACATACATACCCTACATATTCAACCCATTTAGCCATTTCCTGTGTGTACAACAGGAAGATGCTCCCTTGAGAATGTCTTGTCAGTTCAGAGACTGTCACTTGTGCCAGACTTTGGGTTGTTGGTGCATTTTCTGTTTTCAAGGATTTGACTAGTTTAGAATTTGGGCCAAAATACTGAAACATGATATGGAAAGAGGATTCTTTTCCCAAGTAAATAGGCTAAAAAAAGTTAATTTAACTTAATCCTACTATATGATTATACACTCTTAGAAGAAAGGGTTTTATATAGAACCTTTTAGGGGTTCTGCATCATTTTATGGATTTAGTTTTAATGAATTAATTTTTATTTTATTTTATTTCTCATAAGCATACTTTATTACTAGGAAAAATTAAAATAACCCTTTAAACATTAAAAGTATTATGCAATCTTTTAAGACATTTCTCCTTATGTAGAGCGTTTTGACATAAAGGTTCTTTAAAATTGAGTCAAGAACCCTATTATTTTGATTGTTGATCTCTATCATCCATAGCTGAAATTTCAGCAATGACTGATACTAGTTCAGTAGTGATATATGACCTTTACCTTTCTCAAACATTTGGAGGATTTCACAAGACAAAAGAGCATTACAGAGCCAAAGAACACGCTAGTTTGTTATTGTTTTTATAATGTTGTCAGTTTCAGGGGGAGAACTAACTGGGTTATTCATTGGAAGATATTCACACCTAGCAAGCCCACTAAGTTTACTCCTTAATTCCTCATGTTCATTCTTGATTTCATGATGATTATCTCTTTAACTATCTTTTGTGCAATATTTGAGTGTCAAGGCCTGAACGTTCTCTTATATTGTTCAACAAATGTGTCATCACCACCTCATTGCTATCCTAGAACATGATTCATCCATTTTGGAGGAAAAAGGAGGTTACAACATATGAGTCTAGTGTAAAACCGCTGTAAAAAAATATGTAATCAAATGAAGGGATAGTTCAGTCAAAATCATAATTTACTCACCGTTATGTCATTCCAAACCTGTATGACTTTTCTGTGGAACACACACACACACACACAATTATTCTGAAAAATACAATGCTTTTTTAAAAAATATATTAAGTGTAGCATGGGGGTAAGTAAATGATTCTAAAGAATTTTCAGTTCTGAGTGAAGTGTCCTTTTAAAGGTATGCCAAAAAGATTTGATTTTAATGTAATGTGATGCCTCCGGCTCAGAATGTGATAAACTGTGACAATTCATAAATAAAAAGTGAAAAACAAAGGCAGCTGGGCAAACTCGTGTTTTGATGAGTTTTAACGGCCTCATGACTGGGCGGAAATGCAAAGCCACAAGTAATGTGAGTTATGGACTGGGGTAGTGATACTGATGTTTACCCAATTAGTCATTGTGCTCAGAGGAAACTGCTCATCTTGTTCCCTATATTATATATGCAAGTTAAACAGGTTTTATCTTGACCTTTAGGAGGTCTGAGAAACATTTTAGTTAATATCAGTTGTGCTGAACAATTTGTTCATTATGAAAGCAATGAAGACAGACTCATCTTTGTCTATTTAAGAAACCTCTCGAAAAGCCATATTTTTGTCATAGTGTGCAAATTCTGCACTATTAGCATCAGCAGACTGAATGTCATTGGTTGAGACAGTGTTGCTGTGTCAGGCTGGTCAGAATGTGAGTATTATTTATAGCTGCCTCAAAATATTAAGCTAAAAAATTAATGCATCAAATATCCAAAGAGACAAAGCTGAAACTTAGTAGCTTCTTATTTCTTTGTTGTATTGTCTAATATAACCACAGACATTTGTTTGATTTCCATAGCATGTTAAAACCAGTGGACAGGCCTCCACATTGTGGTTTCCTCAGACTAACTCAGCTCTGACCAACAGCAGCATGGCTCACCACCCTCTCATTAATCCTCTGTCATATGACACGCACACGCACACACACACACGTCTGCATCTCCGGAAGCAACATCCGCCACATCCACATTCAAAACACCCTGTTTTGCATAAGCATAAGCAAAGCAGTAGAGTGTCACCGGGCAGGATGGGGGTTAGGACATGGGTGAAGTGTTGACCTGACTATACCAGCATAAGTAACTCTCTTCCGTCCTAACTCACAATCAGGCTATATTTAAAGTGATAGTTCACCCTAAAATAACAATTCTGACATTCTCAACCTAGGCTCATTAGAAAAACGTGCCTGTGATGACATTTATGCAAAATGATATTACGTTATTTGTATGTTTCGCAGCACTTTCAAAGTAAAATGTTGCATCAGTGGCGCTAAAAGCATGTTTAGTTTTATCCAACAGAGGAATATGAATCTGGCAACATTTTATGAAATGTATTGTTGTACATATGGTAGCAGTTGGGAAATGAAATGTCTGGTGAGTGTCGGCAAAATATTAATGCTCTATCGCGTTTGAAAATAACATAGCACCTACACTAAACCTAACCGATAGTGTTAAAAAAGGAAAACATAAGATAAAAATGCATTCGCTGAAGCAACATTTTAACTTGCATCTGCAAGTATTTGTGCTCTTTTATCATGATTTTATCACGAGTTTCATTGGACTCGTACCTGAGTGCTTCGCATCGCAAGTGCAGGTGAGCTGCAAAAATAAGGTTTTTTATTAAAGGCACAATATGTAACTTTTCGCCACTAGAGGTTGCTTATTCAAAACAAAGGTGTAGCTTGATGACGCCGTGAATGTACGTGTGAATTATGGGCATTGTCGTCTTCACCTCCACAGCCGATGGAAATGAATCTGACGGACTTGGGCAGAAATCATGTTCATGGATGAGCTAATGTATCAAAGTTTTATTAACGTTATGGTGGTATGAAGAAGGATGGGTCTAGAGCCGTGGGAGCGGAACAAGGCCGCTGGAGCAAATGCTAATGAAAGACACCTGCAATACACACCGATCTCGAGTTCAGCGGAGCTGTTATTATGCTTATGCTGCAGTTTGCCGCTTCCACTCTTTTCATTGCTTATGTGGGGTAACGCAGCGCTGTTTTACATGGTTAAAACAATCATACTAAATACATTTGTTGTATACTAAGTACATGTGTTGAAAGTTATGCTATAACGTTAATAAAGTTATGCTATAACGTAAATAAAGTTATGCTATAACGTTATAGCGTTCACTCAGTGGCTGCTATAAGAGACTTGTTGTACTTTGCAGTAATCTAGACCGATGTAGCTAAAATCAAAGGTAGGGCGATTTTAACCGTGTCCTGGTTTCTCTGGATTTAAACATTGTTGGAAACATTTGGGATAATGTAAGTACACAAGTCAACAAAACATATAACGTTGTTCTAGTGGTTTTTGGATATTTTAATTAAAAAAAACGTGCCTTTAATCGATAATCTGCTCCTGTAATCATAATTTGTGTGAAAAGGAATTAACGTTGTTGGTGTTTTTCTGCCTCTATAGCGTTCATTTCAGCTGGAAACTGCAGTAAATCGTATATATAGGTACATTGTTGGATTTTTTTCTAATGAGCCTATGTTGCATCATTTTCTCACCCTCATGTCGCTCCAAACCTGTATGCTTTTAGTGTAGAACAGAAAAGGAATTAACTTTCAGAATGTTCATACAATCATACAATAAAACATCTGTCCCCATTCACTTTCATTGTTCAGTAAAGAGCAGCTTTGATATTCATAAATATCTGCTTTTGTGTTCCACTTTGACACAAATGCGAGTAAATTACAGATTTTTAATTTTTGAATGGGGATCCCCCTTGCCTATCAAGCAGCCAAACATAAAAAGAATAAACACTACAGCATTTTTAGGTGACTCCCTGGGAACAAGGGTGTTTTTATGTTATATTATTATCATAGCTCGGTATACAATATTGTAATTCAGCATAGTCCTCTTCAGCTACACATGCTACTTGCTCCTAAAATATATAACTCAATGCTGGAAAGCTCCAGTTGAATCCATTCCTTGTACCCCCACAAGAATTGTGTTATGCAAGTTGTGTTATGATTGGAGAATGCAGTTGTGTGTTGAAGTATTCAGGGCAGACAGTCGTTTGTTGCTTTTCAGACATCGTCATCATTATTCATGCCTTTTGCGCTCTGTTCGTGTCACATGTCAGCGCTGAGTGATGAGGATTTTGTTGATGCAGACGACGGAAGTAGGTCTCACATCTCCTGTGATCATATCTTTGTAGATGACATCATCTTTACTCCCCTCCCTTCCCCCGCCAGACACAGGTCACATGATCGGATGGGGGGGATGATGTACCAGATTAGCAAGCAGTCTTAGATTATGCAGCTTCCGATGTTAAAATCAAATATCTCCAGTTTGGAGTCATTATTGTAATTATTTCTGTGGGAGTAATCTTTTTGACTGGATATATGCCATCATGAAATATCCATCCCAACAGAACCTGTTTTGTGAATGTGTTAAAAGTTTGCCTGTGTCTGGTTACACAAGTCCTCATTAGCTTTAATCTGGTGTGTAAACCGATTAAAACATGCTAGCCCAGCATAAACTAAATGACTATGTCACCCCATTCATGAACACGGCTGCATGGGGAGATTATTAGATCCAGCCTCAGTTTAACATTATTACTATATATTAATAAGTATGTTGGATGGCACAAATTTCCACATATAGGGTATACTAGAATACTCAGAAACATTTGAATGTGTTTTATTAATTAATATTCAATTTATTATAGTAAAATATATTATTATTATTATTTTAGCTGTGTCCCACATTTTCCACACCCTTTTAATGCATGCATGTTTTTTTCCCATTACAAAAAAATGGACCATTCCAACAAAATTGCAACACTGTTTATCTTCGAAACACAAATTAAGATATTTTTGATTAAATCGGAGGTTTTTTTAAATTTTTTATCTCCCATAGAAAGCAACGAAATGACCACATTCAGGTTCCAGAAAAGTAGTAAAAACATTGTTAAAATAGTCAACCTTAATGTTATGAAGCAACTAGAATATTTTTTGTGCGCCAAAAAAATTCAACTAATTTTAAATTCAACATTATGGTTCGGATCGCGTATCAAACTGCCGAAGTCACGTAAACCATTGAAATTTCGAAACAATTATGATGTAACAAAGACTCGTTTACTGAAATCACGTGATTTTGGCACTCTGAAACAATGATTCGAAACAAATGATTCGTAAAGCTTTGAAGCTTCATGAAGCAGTGTTTTGAAATCGGCCATCACAATTCACTTGTATTATTTATTCATGATGCAATGCATGCTGGGAGCCAATGGATGAGTTTTGTACTATGCTAGTACCCAGCATGCATTGCAGCATGAATCATTTTTTAATGGTCACCATTGTTGAGATTCATATGCTGATTCTTGATGCTTGTATGAGTCTGAGTGATGCGATAGATGAAAACTGTCTGTAAAGTCTGATTGCCGCAACACTGCTGTCCCATAAGCTGTAAAGTCACAGTTTCACTGTAACCCAGAAAACTAATTATACATCATCCATTTCATCAGAGACTAGACTCTGAATAAGAACAGTGAATCAGGACACTAAATGATGAACATCATCACCACTTATCCATCAACACCTGATCACATATTTTCTAGGCTTTTGTGCTATAACAAATGAGTTTTATAAACACTCAGTTACAACAACCAGAAAAAAATCTAATGCAGAAAAGTCAAGGGTCAAGAGCCCAAATAAAACAACCACTAATCTAAATCATGGTGACTTTAAACAAAACTAAATCATCAACTTCTAAACCTCTGTTAATTCTCATAAGAACTTCTGTAGATGTATGACAGAAATCAAATTAATCTGGTTAGTAATAACATAATGCTGTTTGCGGAGTTGTATAATACTCCTCTGCTGAGGAGAGAAATCGAACAGATCTCTTGAGAGATTTAATGTCTTCTTTTATCTTCAGTTGATTTCATCCAAAGCTGTGGCTGGAAGTCAGTTTTAGTTTGTGTTTCTCTGTTCTTCAGTGATTCTGCTTGTTAACAGCAGGTGTTCATTACTAATACTCAATCATCACTTAATTAATCACTTAATTATACAATTATTATCCAGTTATCATGCTGGGAATTATAATTTTCTATAACTCATTCAGTTTGAGTTCTGTTTCAGTTATGGTGTCCACATAACCTTCAGTAATATTTGAGTGCAATGAACTCAATTTTATTTAGTACATATCACTGTTGGGTTTTACAGTGCACTGAATCCGAAACAAAATATTTGTAAAGCTTTGAAGCTTCATGAAGCAGTGTTTTGAGATCGGCCATTACTAGATATTGTTGAATAAAGTCGCTATTTTGTATTTTTTGGCGCACAAAAAGTCTCGTTGCTTTACGTCTTTAGTACCTTTCTGGGCATTGAAGAAGGAAATGATCTTGCTGGCAACGCAGGCCTTACTGAGCCATCAGATTTTATCAAAAATATCTTAATTTGTGTTCTGAAGATAAACGAAGGTCTTACAGTTGTGAAACGATATGAGGGTGAGTGATTAATGACAGAATTTTTATTTTTGGGTGAACTAACCCTTTAATCAAAAAGAAAAAAAACCTTCATTTTTTGTGGGAAGTGCCAGATAAATTCATATTACCACTTTATTTCTTTCAAATCAGCCATTTTTATGTCAAACTAAAATCACCATGTGCTTTCAAAGTAGACTTCCTGTTGCAGAGGATTCGTTTGAAACATTTTGCATATCTTGACTGAATTTTTTCCCTTTGCAGCAGAGCAGTTCCTCTAGTAGCCCTGATAGCTTTCCATGTGCTAAGCGGCTCCTATCTCATTTTGCTTGGGTACATAAGAGGGTGAGCTTTACCTGCTACTTAGCAACAGAGCATCACTTCAAGCTGCTTTGATAAGTGGTTTTGCGAGGGTAGAGCTCACGTTTTCTATTTTAAGCAATGTGTAACTACTGTCAGCATGTAACTGCCATCCTTGCTACTTTTGAACTGCACATAAATGTTATGAATCATTTTACAGAATTATATCTTCTACTGTAAATAAAATGCACAGTTTTACACATTGTACAAGAAGCAGAATGCTTTACAATATAACATACTTATGCTTCCGTTCAAAAGTTCAATACGATTTTTTATTGTTTTTAAAGAATTATGTTCACTGGCTGCATTTATTTGATCACAAATAGAGTAAAACACAGTAATATTGAAAAGTATTATTACAACTGTTAATAATAACTGTATTTTAATATATTTGTAATTGATTTCTAGGATGGTTAAGCTAATTTTCAGCACTCCAGTCTTAACTCCAGTCTTCGTTGTCACATGATCCTTCAGAAATCAATATGCTTATTTGGTGCACCATTTGAAACATTTTTCATTATTATCAATGTTAAAAACAGTTATGCTGCTTAATGTGCCCATATGCTTTTTCGAATATTACATTTCTTGCAGTGTGTAATCCGACGCCATCTTTACTATTTGTATCACTGCGTATACAAACGCTGAGAAAGCCTCTGGAGCTGAAATTAAGATATTGTAGTTGCTGTTTCATTTCCGACATGCGCTGTATCCAGTCGACCAATCACAACACAGACTGGGACATATGGCCAATCAGGGCAGAGCAGGCTCACGGAAAGGAGGGGTTTAGAGATATTGAATCTACGAACAGTTTTTTTAGACTCTTTGAGATATTAGGTGATGTCCAATGTATATCATGAGAAAATTTAAGGGTTAGTTCACCCAAAAATGAAAATTCTGTCATTAATTATTCACCCTCAAGACCTTTGTTCATCTTCGTAACACAAATTAAGATATTTTTGATCAAATCCGATGGCTCAGTGAGACCTACATTGCCAGCAAGATAATGAACACTTTCAGATGCCCAGAAAGGTACTAAAGACTTATTTAAAACAGTTCATGTAACTACAATGGTTCAATCTTAATGTTATGAAGCGATGAGAATACTTTTTTGCACCCAAAAAACTAAATAACGGCTTTAATCAACAATATCTAGTAATAGGCGATTTCAAAACACTGCTTCATGAAGCTTTGAACCTTTATGCATCATTTGTTTCGAATCAGTGGTTCAGAGCGCGTATTGCCCCCCATTGCAGTTTGATACACGCTCCGATCCACTGATTCGAAACAAAAGATTCGTAAAGCTTCGAAGCTTCATGAAGCAGTGTTTTGAAATCAACCATCACTAGATATTGTTGAATAAAGTTATTTTGTTTTTTGGGTGCAAAAAAAGTACTCTTGTCACTTTATAACATTAAGGTTGAACCACTGTAGTCACATGAACTGTTTTAAATATGTCTTTAGCACCTTTCTGGGCATCTGAAAGTGTTAATTATCTTGCTGGCAATGGAGGCTTCATTGAGCCATCGGATTTCATCAAGAATACCTTAATCTGTGTTCTGAAGATGAACGCAGGACATTTTTTCCAGGATTCTTTGTTGAATAGAAAGTTCAAAAGAACAGCATTTATTTGAAATATTTGTAACATTATAAATGTCTTAACTTTCACATTTGATTTAATGCATCCTTGCTGAATAAAAGTAATTTCTTTTAAAAATCATACTGACCACAAACCTTTGCATGTTAGTGTATAACTTAAGCATTAAACAAATTACTAACTATAAACTGTGAAATTAAGCCTGCAACACAACTGCCGTCTGAACATGAAAAAAATATGCTTTCTTCACAAGAAATCCTCTATTCTGCATCAATAGTTGGCAGGTTTACTGTGAGCCAATCATTCATTCTTAAAATCTCTCTGCCACCCCAGTACATGTGTTCTGTAGCAAGACCCGCTGCATTATTGAGCAGTAGTGGGATTGTGACTTACATAAGACTTTAAGGAGATTTTTAAAATCAGCTGCTTTCACCAAAACATTGCTTGAATATGCAGGTCATGGAGACATTACTGCACGAAGGTACTTTAATATGAACGTGAACGGCAGCTCAGTGGCGATACGTGAACGGATCTGATGAGTCCTGCTGTTTACTCTTCACAGGTCCCGTGATCTAGGTCACAGCAGCCCAGGCCACAGCTGGACCAGGTAATAGAAAACGATCAAGAAGTGATAAACAAACACACACACTTTTGATACGTAGGCGTTTGGGTGAGTATTAGAATGGAGCAGTTATGACAGACGATATTGGGTGGCAAAAAAGGTGTCCCTTCATTTCCTGTTCAAGCTCCCCTTGGCTCAGGAGTGGTGACAAATGCCAGACACAGGAAGCCTTCCCTCTCTGTGTGAGAAGAGGAAGCAGACATAAGAGATCTGAGCTCTGGCACCTAGTCAGCTCCTCACCTCACCTCATTGCTCTGATTCACTGCAAATTCATTTTAGTATTGCTTCTTGGTTTATAGTTAAGTTATGATTAACTTAAATTTAAATCGACAAAATGTCATTATGTATTAAGAACTGTTTTCTTGATTCAACAGTTTATCTTGAATTGAATTTAAAGGATTAGTTCAATTTCCTGATAATTTACTCATGTCATTCAAGATGTTTATGACTTCCTTTCTTCAGTCGAAAAGGGATTTTTATCCATGTAGTGGACTTCAACAGTTACCAATGGGTTGAAGGTCCAAATTGCAGTTTCGAAGGGCTCTACACAATCTCAGCCGAGGAATAAGGGTCTTGTCTAGGAAACGATCAGTCATTTTCTAAAAATTATAAATATATTATATATATATATATAAATAAATTATAATAATATAATAATAAATTATATACTTTTTAACCACAAATGCTCGTCTTGCAGTAGCTCTGCATTACGTAGTCACGTTGGAAAGGTCACACGTCACATAGGCGGAAGTACTGAGCAAGTGTTTACAAAGCAATCGTGCAAAGACTAAGTCAAACAGCCTTTACAAGAAAAGGTGAAACAATAATGTCGGACGATTTTGAAGTTGGAGGAGAAAATAAGATGACCGATCATTTCTCTAGATAAGACCCTTATTCCTCAGCTGGGGTCATGTAGAGCACTTTGAAGCTCCATTATATGGAGAAAAATCCTGGAATGTTTTCCTCAAAAACCTTAATCTCTTTTCGACATATACATCTTGGATGACATTGTGGTGAGTAAATTATCAGGAAATTTTAATTCTGAAGTGAACTAATCCTTTAATTGAATATTAAGTTTATATTTTCAATTACTCTTTATTATAGTTTCAAAGTATACTCTCATTAGTATTTGTTTGATATCTTTAATATTGTTTGAAAAACAAGACAAAAATACTGTTTAGGAAGTGTTCGGACTCTTTTATTTCCCATCTCTCTCTTTCTCTCTCTCTTTCTCTGGTAACTTGACATTAAAGTGTCTAAACTAAGATTTACATGGACCAGATGTACTGTTGAGCAACGAAGATTCCTTCACTGTGATGGCTTATGGAAAAAAACAATAATAGGCAGGAAAAATAGAGCAGGATATTGCAATTTATTGGCCAAATGTTACAAGATTGGCATGCTGTTGAGATGCTTTTCAGGCCAGTCTTTCTATTTTTGTCCAGTCACACAGTGTAACCTTGTCCTGGATGATCTCAGTCTGTTGGGGAGTGCAGAAAGAGGAACAGAGAGCAAATAATAGCAAGAGAAAGTGTAACAGTTTTCAGAGAGGTCAGGGGAAAGCAGATGTTATAGCTTTCTCTTGAGAATCTGTCACATTGGTGATGTGTTCTTGCTGAAGTGTTGTTTTCATCTTGTTGATGGTGTTTTTGTACTCTGTCCCATGGAAATCAGAGCATACAACAATAATAGTATTGTAACCTTCACCACCTACAGTATTTCCTGAGAATTTTTCCTGAAGTTTTCATCATGCTCTTGCCTCACATACACGTGCCTCACCGACAGGAAGTGTCCATCTGAAGTTCACAGACAAACTGAGGGCAGTTGTGAGTTTTGTGTAGCAGTTACATCTGTTCTCTGACCAACTTCCCCATTTTTTTTATGCTTGTGCTTTAATACTTGTGATCATCATCCTTTTTTCTTGTGAACTCTATGGGCACTTTTGGCACTAGAGATGTTTAGAAAAGTAAACCAGTAAACTGGGTTATTTAAGTATATATATATTTAAGTTATATATATATATATATATATATATATATATATGCAGTCAAACCTAAATTTATTCAGGCACCGTAAACATTTAATTAATTAATACATTAAAAAAATGGTAATAAAATATGGCAAGATTTCAGAGTTAAACTGTCAGAAAAAAAATTATCTTAATTATATCAGATAACACTTGGTTATATCAGATAACAAAACATGGTCAGGTCAAAGTGTCTGAATAATTTTTGGTTCCAAATTTTTATTAATTTTACTGGTAGTCCACAGTATGAAGGATTTTTGGGTATTATATGTCACAGTTTACTTTATTTTGCTATCCTCACTTACATAAATGAACTATAGTGTCCTGCACCCACTAGTAAAAATACATCAAAAATATAAAAAATGTCTGAATAAATTTTGGTTTGACTGTGTGTGTAAAGAAATGGATATATATATATATATAATTACCATTAACCAGTAATTTTTCCGTTACCCCTAAAATACAACACAATGAAGTTCAAAATTCAAAATACAGGTAAAACACCTGTCAAAAATTAATGCAGAAAATTCTGTCAAAATTGTGCCCCATTTTTATGTTTTTTTATAGAGTGTATAACAAAATTAGATGATGGTGGAATGGTGGATGCATGGAAAAGACATTTGTGTAACAATAAGAGAAAGGAAATCAGTTAATTTAAAAAAAAATAAGTAACCATATAGTGCACACAGTGTCCACATACACTAATACTTAATATTAATTTAATAGAACACTGCGGTTGTCAGTTTAGATTTTTGAAAGTGTTTGAAAGTAAATCACTTTGTAACAACCTGCAGCAATTTCACCCCAAATACATGCGACTATGAGAGAACAGAGCACAAGTGAGAGGCAGCAAACGTCTGCCTGGAAATCACAGGCCAAAAGTAAAATGACATTGGGATATAAGCATGTAGCTATTTTAGTATGATTATTAAGCCTTTCTTCTCACTTGTTTATTGAGTGCACAAATGATGTAGCTTGAGCTAACTGTGCCCTCAGTTCCAGACGCTTTTAGGCTTCTAGTTTGTTTTGATGAGCGTTCCTGTATCAGGCAGTATGACTCAGTACTGCTGGAGGTAATGGGTGGTGGTGGTGGTGTAGAGCTGGATGTTGATGGGGCTGGGGGGGAAATAACGACCTTGCCTTTGATTTACCCTAACAGACGATAAAGAGCCAAAGCAAACACATCTTGCCATGTTGGTGTAAGCTGATCAGTGGGCAGGACAGGAAAGAGAAAAGTAACACCTTCACTGGCAATAAACAAGCCATCAATTACTGTATTCATTAATTTAAGAGTCTGGATGGCATGAGGAATGCAGAATATATGCAGACCACATGTTTTGTGGGCATGAAAGAAAAGCTTTGTTCATGGTCAAAGTTCCTGCATCTGTCTCAGAGGACAGAAGAGTGCATGAAATAACGCTCTAACAGATAAACAATATTAGTATGCATGTTTGAGCTTTTACACAACAAACAGACTAATTGGTATGCCGAAACCTTTAAAACAGGTAAGACACCTGAGGCCAATGTGTATCAAGGCAAGAATGCTTTCAGAGGCCTTGGTTACGCCTGAAAAGATTTTGAATTTGACCATCTCATCATTAAGAAAAGACTTATTAATATTATAATAGAAATATCCATAGTGAAAAAAAAAAAAATACTAAATGTATTTGAAATACATTTGTTTTGTGCCAGGTATACTACAAATACATTTACACGCTCCTCCAATTGTACTTTTGGTATAGTAAACTGGTATACTTAAAGTCTGCTAAATTGAAACAACTAATTTTGTACTTAATGACCTTAAATTGTGCGGAAGTGCTGAGTTCCAACTAAATATATACTTAATGCTCTGTAACTATTACAGTCTGTAACTTTTTTTGGTTAAATATTATCCAAAATCAGTTTTTGAGCAAGTACATAACCAGCCAGTGTTCAAGACTATGCTAATACACACTAAATACACGTAGTCACGCAATGCTGATGTTGTTAACATTAACAATTTGAGAACAAAATATAACAGGAATAATAATTTGCAGAATTTGACATGATCTGAGCTAAGTGATTGGTATATTTAATCACCACTGGCAGCGTGATTTATTGTAGGCCTAATGCTTTTTTCCTCAGTTGGTCAGAACAAAAGTGGCAGACCTGTTCAGACATTTTCTGGTGAAAATTCTTATTTTGGTCATACTTCCAAGACGTAGAATCTGTGATTCTGAAGTACAGTGTCCACACCGATGTGGTGACTGACACCAAACATTAGATTCATCCGCAAGGAGTCGTGCCGATGCACAACGCACGTAACAATAATAATTCTGCATATAACTGCAATTGCAGGTTTCAAACAGAGATGGCGACAAAGAGGCAAAACTTCCTGACTGCAGCTTTAAGTATATTTGATTGTGCTAAAGTGGAACTATTGCAAGTACTTCACATACAATTTAAATTTGCATTTAAACTTGCATTTGAAGACTGATATTATACAACGATCCTACAATCCTTATTAATAGTGATATTAAAACACTTTTTATGCATAATATTAAGAAATGTGCATTGTGCAATAAAGAAATACACCAAATAAAGTGTAATTATAATTATAAGTCTTATGTGATATGTCAATAAATATGTTCATGGATTTGAAGCATACTTAGTATGAAATATATGTATTTTAAATAGATTTTGGTATAATTTTTTTTTTTTTTTTTTTTACTAGGGATTATATTTTAACAATACATATATGTATATATGCACATCTAAAATATTTATAAAACATGTAACTATTATAACCATAGTACACAAACATATTTTATCAATTTTAGAACTGTTATATAAAGTAGATATTTTATACATTTGGTATATATTTTATAAGTTATAAGATATATGAGTTTAGGTTTAGTAAGCTTTTTAAATGTTTTTGAAAGAAGTCTCTTATGCTCACCAAGGCTGCATCATATTACAATATTAATGTTATGATATATTGCAATTTAAAAGAACTGTCGTCTTTTTCAGTATATTTTGAAATGGCAAAGCTGAATTTTCAGCATCATTACTCCAGTCTTCAGTGTCACGTGATCCTTCAGAAGTCATTCTGATATGCTGATTTAGTACTGATTTAGTATCTTTTTATTATTATTATCAATGTTGAAAACAGTTGTGCAGATTTTTTTGAGGATATATATAATCTTGATAAATGACTGACAGTAATCCTGATGAGTCATATAAGACCTAAATTAATTTTCTCTTCTACTATAAGAAAAGCATAATAGACCCTTGGGCCTGCAGAACAGTCATATTAATCACTCTTTTTATTTATTGGTTTGTTCGGTATGTTTTAGAACCACAGAAGCCTGCTCTGCCTGATTATTAAAGATTGCAATATAATGTTCTTACTGTAATCTTTGGAATGAATTCTAATCTGAAAATATGCAGAACACAGCAGCACTGCCAATTCAGGGAGGAATCATAACAAATGGCTTTAGAGCAGTACGTTGTTTGCAAAATGACAATAAGAATAACTGGACACTTCAAAGTAAGCATGATGAATTCTAGCTCAAAGATAATGAAGAGGAGATTGTTGCCTTGTGGAAATTATGTTTGTAGTCATATGAACTGACTTGTTTTCATATGTGAATATAAGAAATATTTTTGACAAAGCTGCACTTAGAAAATGAAACCAGACTCTGCTTTACATCTTGAGGTTATTTTAGACGCATTATGTAAATACATAGTTTCTGCTTTCAGCCGTTCAGCTGTAATATTGGAATTAAAACATTGCAAGATTCAAAAATCTTATCTTTAGTCTAGAGTCTAAAATAGGTGCGAGGCCACAATAACAAGAGGTCTTTTGTTGAGTCTTTATAGCAGTCTGTTCTAAATCCATATTTCCCAGCTGTGAGTCAGTGAAATGTGCTGGAAGTTTTGACAGACATAGTTTCCACTGTCATTGCTCATCTTTTTGGCACCTTGCAAATATGTGACAATGGCTCGTTCATATCTTGTTAGAAATAGCTCAAGGTCCTTTGAACTGGGTTGTGTTCAAGTTGTTTCAGCTAACCTTAACAAAGTAGGCAAGTTGTTTTAACAGCCGACACTCGATTGGCGTCAGTCTGGGTGAAGGACTCTGCCGGGTAATTGAATTGTCAAGAAAATCCTATTGGGTCGCTTCAGTGAGAGTGATCAGCACATGTGCTAGATTGGATTAAGGAACAATATGAGGATACTGTAGCCGTCCAGAACATTATTCTAATGCTGCCAAGAGGATGATAACAATGCATGAGCATTGAACGGTATGAATGGTATTTTTGTACTTCCTGGTATAAAGTATTTACAAAGAAATGCTGTAATATATGCAAATATATTTTAAAGTGCAGTTTAAATTGTCGTTGAGTCCCCTGACAAAACGAGTCATCAATATCATGCATATTTTGGGATTTACAGTATTTAACTGGTATAGTATCTGGTATTACTATTTGTTAACATTCCCATTCATTTCAATAACAGTTGCATGCATGTGACATGACTGCATGTCACATGAATATGCCATTTAAAATCTGCCATTTCGTTCATGAAAACAGAGAACTTTTATCTTGAGCCATAAATGTCATGTGACTAATCACTGGAAACAATAAAATGACAGCAAAGATTGGCTGATGGCACCTCAAGAACAGTATTTCAGTATACCGTATATTATGTTGTTGTAACTTTGAAAAATCTAAATACACGGCTACTATTAAGTAGCCGTCAATGGAGAAAGATGCTTTTTTGAACCTGATAGAACAGTTATGACCCACATTGTTGTTGTTAACTAAAACTAAAGCTAAAACTACCAAAAGTAGTCTTTGGTATTTTATAATTAAAATAAAGTTGAAAATAATGCTATTTATAAATATAAAAATACTTCAACTTCAACTGATTTCAGTTAGTTTCTATTTTTTAAGGTTAAGTTGAAGTACTAAAACTAAACCTGGAATAAAAATAAAGTTAAATAGAAATCTAAAATTAAAATGAGAACTGAAATATAAATTCCTTGTCTGAACATGTTCCAAATTTTATACAGAGACATTGATTCAGACAATCAGTCAAGGAGGAAACGTTAGGATAAGACTTTTTTTCAGTGGGTTTTCAATTAATGGTTTCTCTTGATTGAGGAGGCAGGAGAGCAGAAGCTCTTGGGATGAAAAATGACACTATTAAATAGACAGTTGTGGTAGTCTTTGAGTAATCGGTTTTGGTCCGTGACAGGACTAGCTGCTCGGGGAGACAAACAGCACAGGGCTTGAGTTCACACGGTCCAAAGAAAGCGCAAGACTGAGAAAGAAAGGTGGTTTCATGTACTTAATTTTGTGTGCTTATTAGTCTTTACAATAAAACAACTAATCCATGAGCAAGAAAACATTCAAAAAATCTCTCTAATACCCGGTTTATTTGTTTTGGAAAACAAAGAAGAGATGGACTAAACATTGGAATTAACCAATGTCAAATTTAATCTAACATCTGCATGTGTTTGTACATGTACTGTCCCCTTTGGCACCCTGTTCTTTGAAGGCCTGACGCAGGAACTGAACTTCACATGAATGTTAGGCCTGTGGTATGGTGTTTTCATGGCCTTCAGTTTAGCTAAATCCTATTGCTCCACTGTATCACTTGCCTTTGGCTGTGTGCAATGGAATGTGACACAGGAACTGGAGAAAATAAAACTAAATCACCCTTCCGGCTCAGTCCCCTGTCAGTGAAAAATGTGTTGTTTCAGCTTCGTAATTGATTTGATACTGATTTTTTTAGCCACGATATTTGCCAAACCTAGAGGGTAATATGTTGAAAGTGCAAGGAGTTTGACAGAAATACTTGGAAAAGAAATACATTATGTTCTTTGGAGTCTTTAAGCAATAAGTGTCATGACCTACATATGACGTCTGTGGCTACATGAGGTCTGTGGGGGTTTTTTATAGCGATGTTATTATATAAAGTTAAATAACCATTGCCTTCATAATACTTTGGCCATTTGGGTAGCACATTTCAGTTCAAAATTTTGTGTTTGGGAAGATTTTTTAAATTTTTTTGAAAGAAGTCTTTTATGCTCAGCAAAGTCTTCATTTATTTAATCAAAAAAATAGTAATATTGTTAAATATTATTACAATTTCAAATGACCTTTTTCTATTTCAGTATATTTAGGGCCTGAGCACTGATGGTGTGAGGACCCTATTGTAATTGCTCAGTCAATTATTCTTCTTCTCTGAAATGAATCGCATTTTTGAAGGCCTAAACATGCTTGAAAACTCATGAAACTTTGCACACGCGTCAGAAGTGGTGAAAATGTACATCTGATAGGGGTTTCAGAATTAGGTGTGGCAAAATGGCTCAATAGCGCCACCTACAAAATTTCAAGCGCCATTCTCGCTACGTTTCACGTACAGGTATGAAAATCGGTAGACACATGTAACAGTCCAATACCTACAAAAAAGTCCCTGGGTGCAAAATCTGAAAACCCAACAGGATGTCAGATATTTTGAATTGTCTCTGCAAAATTTTTGCAGTTTTTGCCATTTCCAGACGTTGTACTTTAACAAACTCCTCCTAGAGCCTCCTGGGCATACAATGTCCGATCTGCCCCAAACTTCACATGATTCATTAGAGTCCTGACCTGAAGACATCTACAATGCGATATTCAGTCATAGCGCCACCTGCGGGCAACAGGAAATGACATGTTTTACACTGTGGTTAACTCCTCATAGAGATTTAATCAGATCAACATAATATTTGGTCAGTCTAATCTTAAGGCCTTAGTGATGTTACATTGCAAAGATCTTGAGTTTTCTTTGAAGGGCGTGTCCGTGGCGGCCTGACAAAGTTGGATGTTTCGCCATGAAGGAGGAAGCTGTTGTAACTCAGGCATACAGTGTCCAAACTGTCCCAAACTTCACATGTGTGATAAGAGTCCTGGTCTAAAGACATCTATATTCAGTATCTATATTCAGTAATAGTCAAAGTGCCACCTGCTGGCAGCAGGACCTGTGGTGCATCAAAATGACGTTGCCATATTTCTCCTCTATTTATCCGCTTAAATGAATATTGCCCACTGTTCAGTTTTCCTAAGGCCACCGGGTGGCGGTAAGCCGGGTGCAAGGGCCCTTTCATCACTGCTTGCAGCTTTAATTTATGGTTTGTTTTTTTTGTTAGCCAGGAAAGTTTTCTTAAAGCTGCTGTCCATAAGTTTGGCCTTTTTGTCGCAATCTCTGTTTGAAACCTGCAATTGCAGTTACATGCGGAATTATCATCTTTACGTGGGTTGTGCATCGGCACGACTCCTCAGCGCGGACAAATCTAATGTTTGCTGTCAGTCAACACATCGGTGGACACTGTACTTCAAAATCACAGATTCGTTTTGGATGTATGATCAAAATAAGAAGTTTCACCTGAAAATGTCTGAAGTAGTAAGTAACATGTCTGCCACTTTTGTTCTGACCAACTGAGGAAAAAAGCATTAGCCTACAATAAATTGTGCTGCCAGTGGTGATTAAATATAACGATCGCTTAGCTCATATGACATCAAACTGTTAGTTTTTGGTTTGTATAACATTATTTTAACATTAATCTAACATTCCCAGAGCGTTATTCTAACGTTAATCTAACGTTCCCAGAACGTTAGTTTTTGGTTCCCAGAACATTATTCTAACCTTAATCTAATGTTCCCAAAATGTTAGTTTTTGGTTGTATAACGTTATTCTAACATTACGTCCCCTTGGAATTATAAGGTTCTATCTGATGTTTTTGTCAAAATTGAGTTATTCACATATTTATATTCTCTGACAACTTATTTACATTATGTCATGTTTCTTTTTTTAAGTTGTATACATTTTGGTACTTTTTTTAGAAAAGAAATAGGTTCTATCTACAAAGTTGAACTCTAACTTGGTTCTATATGGTTCTATCTGGGTGAACCAATCAGCCACTCGAATGCACACATGAGGACCAATCAGGATCAGCTTTCTTTGTCATGTTACTGCGATAGCGGGAGAGATCACAAAAAAAAAAAAACGCAATCGGTGAAGAGAAGACTAAATAATTTCACACAACGCAATGTTTATTAGAAACCTCATGATGGACTATTTCAATGACAGCAGCCCAAATTCCATGCAATTAGTCTTTTTGTGTGTTTTGTTGTATCTGATTGCTGAGGAGTTATTTTCAGTTATATTTCACGCTAGCCAGCAGCGCTATTAAGAGGATAGGTCCAGTTTTTGTAGTCTATTTGCTTTACTCCAGTCTTGTCATTGTTATACGAGGGAAAGTTATGTATATATTATTTTATGTTTTAACCTTGATCCATCCTGTGTACTTGTACTGAGCTGTATGTACTATGTAGCTATAAAACTATACGCTATGGCACACTGGATTAAAGTTACATTAAAGTTAAGTTAAATTTTACATTGATGGTAAAACGTGTTGGTAAAAAGAGTTGTTGCATAGTTGAAGTAATTTAAATATTTTAAATGTGAAATATTTTTAATTATATATAATCATTGAAACATTTTTCAGTGTTTATTAAACTTTGTTAAACACCTTTGCTGAAGCATTGTCTGTTTTCTTGCAGTTTTTTATTCTTAAAATGTCTTAAATTTTTACAATATTAAGGCTTAAAGGTCAAATACTCAACAATTTAATTGGTGGGGTCTTAATTACAACAATAAACGTTAGCATGTTATTTCAGCCATACTGATGTCTAGAGAGAAAGCCATTTTACATGTCCCACTTTCTGTGGAATAAAGTCCTGCTCAGATGTATTACAGAAGCTGCTTTCTGTCTAAACAAAAGGAAACTTAAACTTAAATGGTTCCTGCAATAATGTGTTAAATTACCCACTATATTCCTACCTAAATTTAACATCTGCACTTGACAAAATATTTAGCACTGCCTTTTATGCTTAACTTGAACAAGAAAAAAATATGAAATAAATGTCATAAAAACCATTAAATCGAACTTTCTCATGCATGTCAACACATTATTATAACACTAATTTTGGTTTTAAAACAAATTATAAGTAAACTGTTTGTGTTTCCTGAAAATAATTGCTTCAGTTAATATTTTGGCTGATAGAACCTTATAATTCCAAGCGAAACGCATATAATTATTGTAAAGTTAATCTAATGTTCTTATAATGTTATTATAACATTTCCAGATTGTTAGTTTTTGGTTCCTAGAAGGTTATTTTTAGGGCCTGAGCACCGGTGGTGTGAGGACCCTATTGTAATTGCTCAGTCAATTATTCTTCTCCAAAATGAATCACATTTTTGAGGGCCTAAAAATCCTCGAAGAACTCATGAAACTTTGTACACGTGTCATGCATGTTACCCACTATTCACTGTTTTTCTAAGGCCACTGGGTGGTGGTGGCCCCAGGTGCGAGGCAAAGCTGAATTTTAAGCAACCATTACAGTCTTCAGTGTCACATGATCCTTCAGAAATTATTCTAATATGCTGATTTGGTGCTCAAGAAACATTTCTTACTTATATTTTATTATCAATCTTAAAACCATATTTTTGTGAAAACTGATACATTTTTAAAGTTTTTTAATGAACAGAAAGTTTAAAAGAACAGAATTTATTTGAAATAGAATGTATTTATAACAATATAAAAGTCTGTACTGTCACTTGTTTTGATTAATTTAATGTATTCTTGATGAATAAAAGTATTATTAACTTTTCAACAACAGTATATACACACACACACTACTAGTAAAAGTTTTGGTAGTGGTAAGATTTTTTAATGTTTTTTAAAGAAGACTCTTTTGCTCACCAAGGCTTCATTTATTTGGTCCAAAATACAGCAAAAACAGTAAGATTGTGAAATAATTTTACAATTTAAAATAGCTGTTTTCTATTTGAATAGATTTTAAAATGCTATTTATTTCTGTGTTGGCAAAGCTGAATTTATAGCATCATTACTCCAGTCCTCCATGTCACATGATCCTTCAGAAATCATTCTAATATACCGATTTGCTGCTCAAGAAACATTTATTATTAATATTAATATAATAAAATGTTGAAAGCAGTTGTGTTTTTAGGATTGTTTGATGAATAGAAAGTTCAAAAGAACAGCATTTCTCTGAAATATAAACCTTTTGCGACATTATAAATATCTATACTGTCATCAATTTAATGCATCCTTGCTGAATTAAAGTAATTTCTTTAATGATGCTGAAAATTCAGCTTTGCCAACAAATTGTGTTTTAAAATATATTCAAATAGAAAACAGTTATTTTAAATTGTAAAAAATATTTCACAATATTTTTGTTTTTGCTGTATTTTGAATCAAATAAATGAAGCCTTGGTGAGCAGAAGAGAATTATTTCAAAAACATAAAAAAATCTTACCATTCAAAAACTTTTGACCAGTAGTGTGTGTGTGTTTGTGTGTGTGTAAATATATATATACATAAAAGCATTTTTTGCATATTTTGTATAAAAGCATCTGTCAAATCTCACTCTCTCTTGTTGAATGAATTTGTCATAATTATGTGATTTTAAATGTGAATCCAAATATGGCATTGTATATATAGTGCTTTAGTCTCTGCCTTATTTCTTTAATTTATAAGCTTAACACACATAATGCTATTCTGATGCTAAGCAGCTAACGCTTACGCTAGAAACCAGCAAAGCAGCCTGGAGCTGCACGTTAGCTGGTATTTTAGTCCCAGTGAGGCACAGGAAGCCAATTCAATCGGTGATAATGAAATTGACCTAAGCCCGGGGGCTCTCCTCTCTCTGCCTTGTTCCTGCTCAGCTAGCCTGCTGTGATGGGCTAAAGCAACCCGAGTTCATTTACCAACACTTACTGGTATAGGTAAATAAATGTGATGGACAATGGCAGTGACCCCGTTGCTTTATTCAGTCAGATCAATCACGTAATGCTCAGATGAGCTGGAGAACATCTGATATTTACAACAGCAAAAGTATAAGGAATTATTCATTTTACAATTAATTTCCAGACTTTTGAATCCCATATCTGCGGTCTCAGATATTTTGTACTCCATTTTTTTCCTTGAGAAATGAGCTCTGATGTCCATGGTCTGTCAAGTTGGATCTCTGGGAAGCCAGAGTAGGCAATCACCAAAACACCCATATAACAAGTTCCTGATGGAGACTAGAGAATTTCCTGTTGGGTTTTCTACGTAATTAGCATATGAATAGCAGGTCTGTGATGTGTGCTACAGAGTGCCTGATACCTGCAACACTCTAATTAGAGATAACGATTTAAAGGAGGGTCATCCTGTTGCAGGGACATCTGGTTCCTCATCCACCTCCTGTCTGGGGGGAGGAGAGACTTGGACACTCCAAAGAAAAAGGCCGTACTTCCTGTGTCTTGTTGACCAGCCCAACTGGAAGGTCATTGCAGGAGGCAGGAAGCTAATAAAGCTTCTGTGCTAGATCTTTGTGTACGAGGCACGATGAATACAGTGACCTTTTACTGGAGGAATATTGCTATTCCTGCCTTTATATCACAATTGAACCTGAGAGAGGAGGTGGATTGTCGGCTCATAAAAGTCTGAGAGAATATATCCACCTCAACAAAGAGCTGCATTTCATGATGCATGACTGGCAAGAGAAGTAGAATAAAATGATCACAATGTATTAATCTATGCTTGGAAATTAGATGTAAAAGACATATCACACCAAAAACCACGGTATGACTCATAATCTTTTATTTCCTTTTTCTTTTCAATTTCGTTCTTAAGTTGTCTTCGGTTATGAAATGGATGTCAGATAGAAGAGTGTGTGTGAGCAAAAGAAAAGAACTGAAAATGAGTTTCATAGGTCATGTGTACTGAACAATAACCTCCTTTCACAATGTCCAAAATTATCAAGGTTCAGGCACATAGCATGCATTTCACAGATTTCTCATTCACTGGGTCACATCCTTGCAAACAAAAGCTTCTTGCATAAGATTTTCACAAGGTGGTTGCCAAAGAGTTGTATACAGACACATGATGTTAGAAATTAACTAGTGTTATTATTTTCTACAGACATGAATAAAGAAAAGCTAGAATTAAGCATGATTTCCTGTTTGTTTTTGGAACATTGTATGCACTATAGAATCAGAATTGATTTTTAATGGCCAAAAAATTTGAGCTTGACTTGATGATTTGCAGCAAACAAGCAAAGGATACAGCAAACATAGCATGAACAATACACACATACACACACAATTTACAAACTGCAACATAACAGAAACCTTCCAATCCCAGCATTACACACTAACAGATCTCTACCTATATTAATCTTTTGCAAAAACACAGAAAATAACACTTTATTTTAACATTTACTCTCCTTATACAGTCCGGAGCAAAGCTAGGTAGCATTTCTAGCCTTGCACAATTGTGTCTAACTAAACTCATTAAGTTGTTAAAGATGAAGAATATTGATGTAGAATGAGTAATGATTGTAGTTAAACTGATCAGTATAATCTCTCATTTCTCCATTCTAAAATTTTCAGATTAAAATGTAACAAAAATGTTTCAATAAATAATAATAACCATTATTAAAAGTATATCTTAAAAAATATAATTTATTATTCAAATGATTTCTTTTAATGAATAAACTTCAATAATAGATGTACATTTTAGACAAAATTAACTGTTGGATTTTTTTGGTATATCCATCTCAAAAAGTAGTATAATTATATTTAAAGTAGTATATCCTTTTACAGAGAGTCCCTACGCAGCAGTAGGGAGAAGGCTCACAGACCTGGCTTTTAACACGATCGACGCGGGTTCGAATCCGCCTTTTGCCGAGCTCGCATTTATTTTCAATAAAAATTAAAATAATGTTCTAAAAGTGGAAATAAACTGCGAACGAGTGTTTAATAATATTAAAAGTGTTTATTGGGTAGGATTAGGGGAAGGTGTAGGGAGGGTGAGGGGTTTTATTCTCCCAATAAGGCAGCATCCATTTAATAATTTTAATAAATATAATCATTTACACTCTATGATATTATTGCATCATGTTAATGTACAAAAATACTGAGGTGCAAATAGTATCTGCCAATATAAAGTATAGACAGCATCTAATTACTATTTACTCTTATTGCAAAGAACTGATACTTTTACATGGTGTAAATAGAATCTATCGCTATTTTCACCTAGTGTAAATAGCATGTCACTAAGAAAATGCTGCTATTGTCATTTAGTGTAAATAGAATATATAGCTATTTTCACTTAGTGTAAATAACATCTACAGCTATATGCACTTAGTGTAAATAGCATCTGTCGCTAAGAAAATATGCTATTCTCAATAGCTGCTGCCATCTTTTTATTATTATGATATTTACAAAGGATATCACATGATTGTTTTTACTCTGCAGTAGGAGTAATAAATTAAGAATAAACGAGTAGACAAGTGAAAGGAAGAAGCGATAAATGCAATGAATGCTGTACACAACAGATGCACAGTGTGTCATCCATCTGTTTAAATGGTGCAGTTCAGTTATTGATAATGGCCACTGCTCCAGGGGAAAAACTGTTTTTGTGTCTGTTTGTTTTGCTGTGCAGCACTTGTGATGAGAAAGGTGTGATGGGTCGCTGATGATCTTGTCAGCAGACTTCCTGGATCTCTCATAGGGGTCCTTGAGGGGGCACAGCAGACTACAATAAATGAGTATCAATAATGAGAATGTAGAAATAGATCATCAGAACCTTTGGCAGGTTAAACTTCCTCAACTGCCTCAGGAAATATCCAACACACTTTAATGGCAATTCGTAACTATTTTAGGTTTTGGCTAATTTGTATGAATTAGTACGCTCTCATTCCTATGTTTTGGTAAGATCTGCTTACTCCCCATGGTTAGGTTAAAGAGTGGACCTTCATGTTTACTTTTTTTTCTAAAAACTATACGTTTTGTGCAGGTTCAAACACAGTAAAAAATGTTTTTTTCAAAGTTGTAAATAAAAATAAATATTGAAGTCTGCTAATTTCTACTTCAAACTTTAGTTCAATTAATTAATTTACTAGCAATTTCTGAGTGAAAATTGTTACTACACCAAATTTTCTTCAGTGTACAAAATCGCCATGTCTTAGTTATGTTTTCTCATGAGATCAAGTTGGAAGTATCCTAGCTTTTTTTTTTGTTATTTTGGGCAATGGAGACAGTGTTTACCCATCATGAATGAGTTTTGAGAGATGATTATTTTTAAAAATCTGAAGCTGTTGGTTATGATGATCTTCTGAAGTCAATTATAATGTCAACTGTCTTCAGAGAATTTAACTGTTATTGTTATGACTGCAGCAGGAACTTCCTTTCTTTAAGTGTGTTCATCACAGTTAATGCCTGAAGACTGATAAAATGATAAAATAACAGCATACAGGTTTTGAGCTATATGAGGCTTAATGTCAGAACTTTCGTTTGTTGGAATTACGTGAGATGAAACAGATTCAAACACTGATATTTGCTTTACTTAATAAACACTGACGTATTGAACATGCTAAGATGAACAACATGCACTGAAAATCACGATTGTTTTGACGAGCTCCACACGCTGCACTGAATCTGACTGTAACTATACAGATGCTCCTTTTCAGGGTCCAGCGTGAGTCTCTCTGCTGGGGAGAGATGAGAGCTGCATGACAACAACCCTGTACACAAACACCAGCCAGATACTACAGCACTCACCCACCCTCAACTAACCGTTGCTAGGCAGTTATGGTTGCTATGAGAGAGAGAGAGAGAGAGAGAGAGAGAGTCTGAGGAGCTCTGGTTATCACCGGACAAAACTGGACATTCCTTGACGGTTATATGTCAGCAGGGTGTTTTTTATTTTCGCAATGAAAAATCATAAAGGCTGTGGAAAGAGTTCTCATCAAAGCTTATATGTGCTTAAATGACTCATCATTAATGTAAAACCACACGCCTTCATGTGAACAGTGTATAATTTTAACCACATTGAAACAGCAACTAAGACTGTGTAGCTGTGAAGTATGTCCTAGGTGTGAACACTTCCTGTCAGGGCACAGGAAGCCCCTTATGTTTTAAATTTTTATATGATGGGCTTGGACATTTTGGTTCAGCAAGGGCCCACGCATGATTTCAAATATATATTTAAATCCATATCATCATCATTATCATCACAAACCTTCAGCTAGTCAGTGCAATACATCGATCCCACAGTGATGTGGAATGGTGTTAAAGGTCATAGGGTGAATGTTATGAAAACTGTTAAAGGTGCAGTAGGTGATCTGGGAAATGCTAACGTTAGCCTGCTAGCATTGAAAGCATACGATCCCACCCTGCAAATCGCCATCCAAAGCCACGCCTCCTCCAAAACACATGAATGCACACACAGCTGTTCTCGGCAAAGCGTCATAAGAGACGGCGTTGAACAACCTCATGTCTCAAAGCACATAACATTACAATAATGAACGTAAACAACTTAGCTTGTACCTGACTGCTGCAGATTAATTTCGGCGTTGATACTGTTGACATGGAAACACATAATTCCGAGTCTGACTGAACAGTTCTGTCATGGGTTGCCATCTCTTATGGCGTTATGGCGTGAACGCAGCATAAACTCAGTGTTTTGATTCGGTAGGAACTGTAAAGGGTGGCTGCTGTTTGTTTGCAGTGCTCCGTAACTGAGGTCTGTCTGTATAAACTCTGTATATCATGAAATGCACCGATGATGTATTGATGTCTGCGCGAACAGGGTGCACGAGGGTATGTAAAAACATACATTGACAGGCTATATATTTATAAAAATACATTTAACAAAGGCCATTTAACATAGTGATTGCTATCAGGATGAAGAATCACCTATTGCATCTTTAAGTACATGTCTATTTCATTTATAATAAGAAAATAAATGTAGAAAAAAAATGTAGGACCATTTAAGACCAAGATTAGTAAAATTGTAATTAGAATTGAAATAGTGTAATAATGAAAATCAACTGACTGAAATAAATAATCGTTTATAGTATTTTTGTTATTATAGTAATGAGAATCACCATTAAGCATTGTGAATTATTTATTTTAATTCAATGTTTGTTTGTTTTTTAAACAATCTTGTCCGGAATGGCATTACAGCAAGAGAATTTAGGGGAAATATGTTTAATTGTCATGAAAATAGTCTCATAATGCAAAACAAACAAAAAACCTTTACATTTTAAATCCATAATTTTTTTTTTTTTTTTAAAAAGCATCTGATTTTGGGGTGAAATGTGACCTGGGCGTGTTTTAATGAGATCCAGCCTATACATTTTCTCCCTCTTTCGCCTGAAGTTCATGTGCCTAAAGTTCCTCTTCTTCATCTCCGAATTTTTAGTAATGTACCTATAGCATCTTAAATGGGGAAAAGAGAGATATTTCAGAAACTGTCAATATTATTATACATTCAGCAACATTCAACAGCAGTATAATTTGACCAAAAAAAGAATAAAGAAAAAGAAAATAATTCAGGTTGATCCACTTGCTCATTCAAGACTAAACAAACAGGTGTTGCCTCTATGAAAAATGTGATTGGCTCTTTTAACTGTAGGGCGGGACTACAGCCATCATATTGAGCATTACATTTTCTCCCTTTCACATATTTATAATAATATCTCTGTATTAAGTCCACTACTTAAACCTCTCCAGCTGTCACTCCTTTCTCATTCTCTCCCAGCAAAAACACATTAGGCGCTCAGACACCCCTCGTTGCACTTGCTGTGTTAGTCTAGTCTGAAAACCCAATATCAACATCTGTGTGGTAATCCCCCCGCAGGGGCTGCTGGGGCTCAAACACTGAAATAGTACATTAATGACCTGTGTTTGCTGCAGGTTTCCGGTGTCGTCACTGGGGTTGTGGGCTGGAGAATTTCAGTAACAGAACTGACCTATATTTTGCCAAGCACCTCTTGCAATCTGCCTGTGTCCTTGTACTTCATCTTTCATTATCACAGCGATGCGTCACTTTCCCTGATTAAACACATGCCCATTACATAAACACCACCTCAAGAAATGAGATCAGTTTATAATCCTGCCATCACAAGCATCGTGCCGTTTGATAGAGATGTATTTATATACTCTTTCCTCAGTTGAAATATCTAAAGGTCAGGGGCAAAGATGTTTTTTTTTTAAGAAAAAGCTCACTAAATATCACAAGACACAAGAAATGCTTTGGCTAGACAGGTTTCTCTGTCTTTTGCTGGGTCAGATGGGCAACTCTGCAGATTGTAGTCTCGAGTGGGTGGAGGATTCAGCATTCTCTTGTGGTTTATGGCTTAGCTGAGCTCAGCCACCTGGTTTTGTTTGTGTAGGTGATCTAAAATAATGCTTACTAAAATATTAAATGAAAATCCCCTGACTCATTCAGAGAAAATTATTTGGTAACGGATACAATACGGTAAAAGCACTTAGCTTGCTGCATATAACTATATTCTATCCCTGAACCTAAACCTACTGATCACAGAAAAAAAAAACAAAAAAAAAAAACATCACATCACATAGTATGATTTATAAGCTGTTTCCTCACTGGGACCAAAAAAATGTCCTGACAAGAATTTTGGATACTGCCATCTTTATGGGGCATATCTTAACGTAGGGTATACCTGAACCAAACACACGCACGCGCACACGCGCGCACACACACACACATATATATATATATATATATATATATATATATAAAATATACTACATATATATGAGCAATAGCCACGCGATATGGCTGTATATCAGCATGGCTATGATTCGGCCGTAGGCACGAGGCTGCAGATTGCCCGTTTGATATACACAAAATGAATTATACCTCATGTTTAAACACTATCTACATAAGAGCCAACGGCAAATTCCTGAAGGACTGGCTGAGATAAAGCTGTTCTCTGCGGGTACATGAGCGCTGAATGGTCACTAACGGCCTGGAGCTCACATCTCCGAAAACGTCTAAACACGTTTTCAAATAGGCGCTATGTTTACATATAAATAGCATCTCTGAGGTCTAAACTACATTCTCGCCTAAAAAACTCAAATATAACAAAATATAACTCAAAATAACAGTAGTATATATATATATATATATATATATATGATAATAAAGAGGTGATGTGTTACCTGCTTTCGATTATTTGAAATGTGGCAGACCTTGCCTGACTTGTCCCTACTGAATGTGTATCAGGGCTGTAATAGCCCCCACTTCCCATCTTTGGCAGCCTAAAACAGGTCACTCTCTCTTCATTTGATTGCGTCACTGCTGGACACATTCTCCATAAGGCTTTAAAGACATAAGTTTCTTTAGTCAGCCTTGGTCAACAGTTTAGGAAAAGGAAGTATTTTTATTCAAATTGAGAAAATAACATCCTTTTGGAGGAAATTAGAGCAGAGTGTGTTGCAAAATCATATTCTAATCCAGGCTTTTGTTGGAAAGTAAGTAGCCGCCGAGGTTGTGTAAGCCACCTTTAAAATTCTTATCAAAACACATCAAAGAGGAAAATGAATGAGCGAGTGAATAATTTCCGACAGCGACGAATGTGTCAGGCAGATGTGTCTTTCACTGTGATATTGGCGGAATAAAGCGGAGCTCTCTGTGTGCTTATCAGGATTGTCGAGATGTAGGGATGGTGGATTGGGCAGCTGTGGTTACCAGACGCCAGTGCGTTGGTGTACCACTCAGAGTGTAATTACCGAACATGCTGTGACCAGCACAAACAGTGAACGGCAAACACACACCATCAATATGACCGTCAATGGGCAGCCCCCTCGGATCTTAGTGTTTGGCTAATGACAAACAAGAGGGCTGTTGGACAGATGAGGTGACTGCAGGCGCCGTGTCTCAAAGCAAGTCAATCCTGGAGGGACGTCACTGCAGTGCATGGCGGAAACGAATGCACACCCCCGCTCTGTTTGCCATGTCGCTGTGCGCACACCTGGCTGATTTCTCACCTATCACTTGCTGCCCACTCCACATCCGCTAATGTTATGTTATCAGCAGTCAAGGCTGGAGCTTGGTACAAAGCCACCAAAGTAATTCTTTAGAAATTTATTTGGTGCTTTTTCCATGCAAGATGAACAAAAACATAGTACTTAAAATAAAATATTATTATTAAAAAACAACAAGAACATACTGCATTACTAAATTACATTACATTTTTTTAAATTGATTTTTTTTAATGATAACTTTAAAGACAGACCTACTCTGAGCTACGAGATTGTTAATCAATGGTATATGAAGGATTATATCATTTGAATTTTAGTGATTTCTGATTCTGCTTATTGATTCAGATTCTTATCGATTCCAATATGGTAAAAAAAATAAAGTCAAACATTTAGATATCAAACATATTTATTCTGCGTCTTTTTGCAAAACATTCTGTTGCAGTTGAATATCATGAACAAAAATCAGCAGCCTAAAGAACAACTAACTGATAAACTGGACTAACCAAATTTTAAACATTATTTAGGGCAAGTATTCAGTCAATAAGAACAAATAATAATTTTTAATAATAATTTTTAAATCAAAATTTTAATTTTATAACAAGTGTCCTATTTCTGACCTTAAGTATCTGATTCCAGAATTGGAATTAATTTTCAATTCCCATGTTCAACATCATAATTACTGGTGAAAAACTACATTACCCATGATTCTGCAGAGAAATCTCCACCAATCAGAGAATCAAAAAAGCCAATCAAGCCAAAAGATCTCTTTAGCACCTGCCCACTCCTATGAAGCACTAAGAATGATGTCAGTCAATTATTTAAATTTTTGTGTGGAAAAAAAATGCATATTTGCGATAGATAGATAGATTGATTGATTGATTGATTGATTGAGTTGTCAGTTGTCCTGGATTTACACTGACCCCTAGGGGTGTGGATGAAGCATTATAGCAAAAGCAAAATATTCTTCATCTTGAGTGTGGGTGTACTTATTTCAGTACTTCAGTATTTCTTTAGGGCTAATACTTTTTGATGAGGTAAAAAAAAAAAAAAAAAGTAGTTCTAGTTCCAGTCATTTCCTGCTCTATTCTCAGGAAGGCAAATCTTTTTTCAAACTAAGAAAAGCCATGATGATCGGTGAGCCATCTGGCTTCATTCAAAGCAGCGGCTCCCAGAAAAAGGTGACCATGTCACTAAAGGCAGACCTTGAAGCTTTGTATGTTGTTGCTATTCAGTGAGAGTGTGCTGGGGTGAATATTGGCTGTTGACATTGTGCTTTACAAGGCTGTAAGCAGAGAGGAAATGAAAAACTCCCTCAGAACAAGATGTACTAGTGGTGGAGGGATGTGCAACATGCATGGATATAGATATTGTGGATATACAGGATGAATGGTGGTCAGTGAAAGTAAGGCATGGGGACCAGCAGGGACGGGTGTTCCTCCTTGTGGAGGTAGGCGTACATCAATTATTAATATATTGTAGCTCTTTGTTGTCCTCCCTCAGGATGTAGGAAGGAAGTCACAGAGAGAGAGAGTGAGAGAAGAGATATATTGGCTTACTTTGAGATAAAAATGTTTTACTTTCAAGAGGGGCTTTGAAGAACTGCAGTTGTCCCTTTGTCAGATGTGCTTTGTTTCATCTTCTGGGTCATGGTGTACTACTTTTAAAGTTCCTGTAAGACAAGTTCACTTGGCGGCCATATTGGTAATGCCCTGGAGAGCCATCTTCTACATAGGTAATAGGCTCCTATCTATTTCAAATCAGTAAAATTAGCAAATAAAAGAAAAAACTATCATAAATATTTCTTCTTAAACTCAAATCAAGCTATATGTATAATACAGGCTGATCCCAGCTAATGTGCATATATACACATTTAAGAGTAAATAAATATCCAATGCCTGTCTTATAAAAAAAAGCGATCAGAAATACTCATATTACCTGCTGAGTATCCAGTATCCCCTGGTGGTCCATGACAGTACTGCAGACAGTTAAGTAGAAAAAGTGGTAAATTTGATCTATAGCTTTATTGTAGAAAGAAAACTTTTTTTTTTTTTCTTTCTTTCTAAAATCTTTGTTTGATTCTTTAGGGCAGGTCTGTTCAACTGGCCCAAAACATTTCAGTCGATTAAGTTATTTTTTCCACCCAATTATTCCTCCTAGACTGCTTTCTTCTTTACAGTGAGATACAATGCCATTAAAAAGTTTGGGGGCAGTACGTTTTTATTTCTATCTCTCCCTCTCTGCAAGGCTGCATTTATTTAATCAAAAATACAGTAAAAACAACAATATTGTGAATTGTTATTACAATTTAAAATAACTGTTTTATTATAATTATAATTTTAAAATATAATTTATTCCTGTGATGGCAAAGCTGAATTTTCAGCATCGTTACTCCAGTCTTCAGTGTCACATGATCCTTCAGAAATCATTCTTATATGCTGATTTGCTGCTCAAGAAACTATTATTATTATTATTATTATTATCAATGTTGAAAACAGTTGTTTTAATATTTTTGTGGAAACCATGATTGAGAACCATTAGAAAGTTCAAAAGAACGTTTATTTTAAACTTTTTTTTTTTTTGTACTAATGAAAAAGTTAATTTAATGTGCCCTTTTGCTGAATAAAAGTATTGATTTCTTTCACAAAAGAAAAAAAAAAAAGACCCCAACCTTTTGAACGGCACTGTACATTATTAATCGGTGTAAGATTCTACCACCCACATCACTCTGTGAAAAATGTGCCTCTCAGTAAAATCATTGGTTTTCACTGGTTGTGCAACATATAATCATTATCCAACTGGGTTTTAAATTTTCTGTCAGGATGATTTAAAGAGCTAAAATAAGCTCTTTTTTTCACTCTGGGGCCTTTTACAGTGTCATTATGTCACTCTCCAAGCAGATAGAAATGCAAAATTTAGACAGGAAAAAACATCAGTTTATAAACTAGAATGGACTGACAAGTACTTGTTCACACTCCCAGAAGAAACAACCAGTGTGCTTATTATACAAAGACTTTAACTGTAGTGGAGTGTATTTATTTGAAGGGGCACTATAAGTAAAGTTCTTACAGCAGATTTAAACTCTTTGTGTTATGAACCTGTTTAGAAAATTTAGATTGTTTGAATGTATTTTGCATTGCCTGCTCAGAGAAGTTTTATTAAGACAAACAAACACTGAAAGCTGTTGGCATTGATGTTTCATGGTATCAACAAACATTAAACCGTATTATAAACCAAGATTTTTAATGCTCATCAAGGCTGCATTTATATGCCCCTTTGTTGAATAGCTCTAAATTATAAATTGAAGTCAGCATGAAACAGTATTTTCTTCCCAGTTGTGACGTATATCTGAGTGAAACAGCTTGTCAAACAAGAAAAGATGTAGGGCGGGAATGGATTGGATCGTTGGATGGTTGTGGTTTGCTATTGCTGTGATCTCATGTGATTGACAGGTTGTACCGCCTTTGCGGCAGTAAACACGTCATCAAAATTCCATTAAAAAATAAGAATTATCAGAATTTTATGGTGACTTTTTGTGTTATTAATGGAAGACATTACACAGTGTTATCATGAAAATCAAGCACTTCAACAGTCTGAGTTGGAGGTGCCTGGGCCAGAAAAGGCTGACGAACTCAGATTCTGAATACTAACTCAGAAACATTATTTTGCTTAAGGTGTGTGGGGATAGATCAACAACAGATATGTGAGTAGGTGGACAGGGACACACACAAAATGCCTGTCTCCATCAGCGGGCCCATCTGTGTGCACTGGCAGAGGGGAGTGTTGGTGGGCAGAGGCGACCCAGCCTGCTGCCCGTTGCCCGGTGACTCATTCTAGCAGCTGACAGACAAGGATGAGGGGGAATAACATGCCCACTGCCTCTGGCACAGCACAGGAAGGGGAAGTGGAACACGGCCCACACACAGAAACTTCCAGAAGGGCTTTGTGTGTCTATGGGGAGAGGGGGGGAGCAGGTGTCTTGCTTCCTCTATTGTGAGATTCAATCCAAAAATCAGGCCCCCGCTGATCCGCAACAGTAAATCTTGAAATGAGGATAAAATTCTTTTAATGGTCACAGACGTGTTCGGTTTAGGTACACAAAATGTGAGTTTTCCATCACAAGCTTGGGACTATTTAAACCACACCTGAAGTGAATTTTTGAACTGAACACATTTTCTGTCTTCCATTGTTTGGACACACAGATAACCCTGCCACCAAACTCACACATTTGGTTTTTACGACACTAAGACACTACAGGCAAAGCCGTTTTTATGGTCAGTTTTGAGATTTTGGGCTATTTATTTTCCATAACATGTCTTCTTTCAGACTAGTGGAAATAAAACACCCAAAACACACATTTTTAGTGTTAATTTTATTATATTTTTTCTATTTGTGTCTGTAGATTTCCATTACAATACCTATCTTTAAAGACCATTTTCTCAAAATAATTTTTTTTCTTATGAACTGAGCAATAAATTTCCACTTCTATAGCACTTACATACAGTGTTGCCAAGTCTGCAGTTTTCCGGCAGAATTGCGCAACATTTACACTGTTGCCGCGGGCTGTTTTTTTTATGTCTGCAGATTGAAGCGACCCCAAATAACATGGTATTTAGCCCCTGGAATGTGAATTTTACCAGGGGGATCCCGCCAAAATGTGGATTTTACCCCCCAGAACGTGATTTTTACAGTGGGACCCCCCTGCTTACATACACCAAACTTTCCAGTTTTATTCCTATCTATATTCTAAAATATTTTTTAGATTGTTTATATATCAGTCGCCTGATTTAAATAACATTTTAAACAACAAAAATCCAATGTTCAGATTTGTGTTCTGGAGGTATATGCATATTTTATTCAATAATGTCTCATTTGCATATTTAAGCATACAATTTCAGAAAACTTGTAATACAAAACAATCATCTAAATGAACTGTGATTAATCAACTGGGGAAGAATGGTAATATCACCCTATTCTTGAATTTAGCTGGGACAGAAGAAAGTATTTGGTTTTGGAATCCAGGTGGCATTTTTTTAATTTCTGTGACACTGACTGAGTGCAATGACAAATTCAGAAGAAATGAAAAACTAAAAATAGGTTAAAAGATGGTGAGAGCAAGACCTCTAGTATGAACGCCCACATCCCCTGACAGGCTGGTTAACAGCGGCAGGCATATGTGAGCCACTACCTGATGACGCAAACTCAGGTTATGCAACACTAGCCAAGGTTCAGAACCAGCTGCGGTATCAGACGAGTAATTTTCCAAAAGAGACAGAAAACAATACGATGACAATGAAGGAACCCATCTCCCTGTCAGTGACCCTTTCACTGACTCACTCAGCACACTACACTGATAAGGTCGTACATAAAGCCCATTGTAGACCATCTACGTTGTACATCTAGATGCTTATTTTTACAGGCACTGTATGGCCAATCTGCTTTTGCAGGCAACCTAATGGACTAAAGAGAGATAAATAGCTAATAGCAGGGGAAATAGAGTCTATTAAATGCATCTGGTGATCGGAAATAAATAGCGAGGCTACGTGAGAGTGTGTGAGGGAGCCCACCTGAGTCCGTACAGTTCGCGTTGATACTTTTTCGTGCATTTGATCAATCTGTCCCAGAGCAGGGCGGAGTGTGTGTGGTGTTTTATAACAGATGAAGAGTGACTCACTAGTTAGAGCAGAGGATGGGTTGAGGTAAAGCCAGCTCTTCAAATCCTCAAGCTAGGGCAGCAGTTGTGCAGTCACTGAAGCTTGAGGCAGATGACTGTTCTTTTTTAGACCTCAGACTAACTTTATCAATCATCAGCTACAGTTACAACGGTTATATTGTGTTGAATTTTAATCAGGGACTGGCAGAACAGTTGCTATTCCACACAAGTGTAGATTCATATGCAGGGATGCACTGATATTAAAATTCTGGCCGACAAGCCGATAATTATTTTCATGTTATGGCAGATAGTGGATACATTTTTGATATTCATTTTTTTAAAATACAAAATAAAACTAAAATTTAGGCTTCACAATACAATGGATTCATTTTGATATATGTTTCATTCAATTGATAGTGTTTTTAAAGATTCACTTCAAGTAAGTGTTAGATGAGAGAAAATCTAGATCTAAATGTAAAAATGAGCAGTCCCAATTAAATATACAATATATTCTGATGAAATATGTAATAAATACATATCTAGTATCAAAAAAATTGAATGTATTTTGAATCCATAGAAAAAAATATTTTACATTTATAACATCAAATTGCATCTTAATAACTACAACCACAAAGTGTTTCATTGAAACTTTAGAATAAATGCTAGATGAGTACCAATCACGGTAACACTTTACAATAAGGTCCCATTAGCCTACTTAAAGTTTGTTATGAAGTTTTTTTATATATAACGCTAGAGGTCGCCTATTCAAAACAAAGGCGTAGCTTGAATTTTGGGAGTCTTGGCATCTTCACCTCACAGCCAGTGTAAAAGAATTGGGACGGGACGCAAGCAGAAATCATAAAAATCATGAGATTTTTAACGTTACTGTACTATGAAGCAGACGAGGGCCGAGTGTTGTGCGGAACGAGGCCGCTGGAGCGATTGCTAATGAGAAATGACATGCCTCCCAAGCAGCGGAACTTTTATTATGCTGCAGTCGCCGCTTTCACTTCTTCCGGTCAAGCGTATGAGGTAACATAGCGCTGTTTATCATATTAGATACATTTGACTGTGTGGAAAATGATGTTATGACGTTACTCTGTGCGTTCGCTTGGCGGGTGCTGTGAGACACTTGTTGCACACTGCAGTGAGCTAGATTGATATTAGAATATCATATTAATAAATGCTGGATGGCTTGTGCTGATAAATGAAATGCAATTAATTTTAAAACGTATTGTATGATGGAGAATATGCTGTATTACTGTTACTAAAAATAAAGCTGCATCTGATTATGCTATGTTAGCTACTTGACAAAATAGTGTTTTTCTCTGAGGCATGGTACTTTCGGAAAATCAAGAAAACTAGAGGTTGCGTTTACACTTGGCATGTTTGGTTCGATTAAAACAAACCCTGGTGTGATTGCTCTGTTAGTGCAGTTCATTTGAGCATGTGTGAACGCTGCCATCTGAACCCTGGTGTGCACCATACAAGCGGGTCTCGGCCCGATTCCAAACTAATTCTGGTGCGGTTTAAATGATATATATGAATGCACGGACCAAAGACTAGTAAACGAACCAAAAACAGGAAGATGAGACCCTAAAAAAGACAGAATCCTCACGCATATCGTTTTTCTCTCGTCATAGTCGCGAATTTGCCCATCAAAGGCATCAGACGCGCGTCTCCACGCAGCAGATCGTTTGTGTGTGTGACGGATGTTCCATTTAAAAATAGGCAATAAGTCATAAAATCCGACCAATCAGGTTGTGAATGTATCCCTATGCCTTTAGGTTCGGTATCTTTTGGTTTGGTGATAAAATTGCCAATCTGAACGCTAAATGGACTAAATGTTTTTTTTTCTTTTCTTTTTTGGTCCGGACCAAATGAACCAAACGAACCAAAGTGTGAACGCACTGATCTATATAACAGTAATTAGTTTTCTGTCTATAAATGTATCCAAACAGTTGTTCACTTGTCTAATAAAACATTAAATATATTAAAGCGTCTTTGGTGTTTTCATGGTTTCTACAATATATAACTGAAAACCGACAGGTGACTTACGGACACATCCCGTATCCTTGGTTAAAATCATGATTTTCTCACGATTTACAAATAGTTGGAAACATTTGGGATATTGTAAGTACTCAACTGAACAAAACAAATATATAACACTGGCCTAGTGGTTTTTGGATATTTTACTGCAAAAATATTACATATTGTGCCTTTCATGTATTAACTAACAATGAGCGATACATTTGTTACAGTATGTATTAATCTTTTATTAATACAACTGTTTATCGTTAGTTCATGTTAGCTCGGGTCCATTAAATAATACTTTTAATTTTGGAATTGTCCTTTGGATGTGCATGATGAATTATTGAATTTATGTGACCAGTTCTGGCAAAATGAGTCGCAATGAGCAAATTTTCAAAAGTGAGTTATTGTTATTTTCACAATCTCTATTAAAAAACCTTCAAAATAATGTATGATGGAATTGTTGGAATTGAAGAACAAATGACTGAGCTACACCTGTTTGAAGCTGATAGAGTCAGCAAAGTCAATTGTAAGAAAAATCAAATTAAAGTTTTCTGAAGGTTTTAAAACAAAATCACCTAGTAACCATGCCTTAAAATCCCTGTTAATAACACCTAATTTGGCACACACCTCGTCAAAACCAAATATCTATAGGAAAAATATATATTCAACTTTTTTTCAGTATTTTAAATTTACTTTAATATTTTAAAGTACTGTAATTCTGTGTATATGTGTATATCGGGATTGCGCGCTGTCTGAGGCGTCTTTGTGCGCAACTTTGTGAATATTCACGATAAACTTGTGCTGAGAGGAAGTGCGAGTGCGAGAGAAAAACGTCATTTTTCATGGACACAGGAATAGTACTTCTCTCAGAAAACACAAATAAAGATACTTTTAGATGTTTTATTGCTATTTGAAGCATTTGGATCGCTAGATGAGGGCTTAATGAACTCATTTTTGTGAAAACCTCAAATCGACATTTTTCACTTAATTTTTCAATTAGCCCGTGCGCATTCCGACTCCTTTTGCCAGCACGGGTCACATATATTTTTAATATGTCAATGTTTGCTCATCATGATGTCTGTTATAACCTTTACATACATCTGTGGAGGTTCATAAGGTTCACTGAGGGATGCAGCTTGTACTGTATGTCTCAACATGTGCGCATATACGCATGTATAGTGACATCCCGACAGGATCTAATTGAGCTTACTGTCATCTGCTTTATTCAGATGTGTATTTTCACACTTAGCCAGACTAATTCAGAATCACCAGACCCTTCCACGTCACCATATATCACAGCTTTTCTTTCCATTGGCACTAGTCACATCTTCTTTTTGCACCTGATGTAAAATAAATAAGAAAGAAGGGAATAAAAAGTCAAACAGTGTGGTTCTCATCGTAGTTTACTCAGAGCTCTTGATGTGAGATTGGCCCGGCCTCGTTCACAGTGGCTGAGACGGCCATCCATGCACAGCATCTTATTACACATCCGGAGAGTCATTTGTGATGCTCGGGGGGGATGATGAAAGTCGCGGGCACATTGAACTGGAGTGTTTGTTCCATCGGATGCCCGCAGAGACGAGACAAACCAGCAGGAACAAAGAAGCTGTGAGACACTACTCCTTCCAAAGCAACTTGACCTCACAAGGCAGATGGTTCATTATGGTTATAACCCAGAGATTGACATTGGCAGGTGAACAGCGGGCTGTCCGAGTAATGATTTTAGAGGATAGATGCCAGATATGACAGTGACAGCGATGATATCAAGTTTTGCACGTCGTCAACCCTTCTGGTCTCGTACAGCAAATGGAGGGTGCTCTGAATTAGATGAATGACCTGTCAATGAAACAAATATATGTATATATGGTAACACTTTAGTTTAGGGTCCAATTCTCACTATTAACTAGTTGCTTATTACTAGGATATTGGCTGTTTATTAGTACTTATATAGCACATATTAGTGCCTTATTCCACATGACCATATTCTGCATCCCTTCATACTATCCAATACTTAAACTTGAAGGGATAGTTCAACCAAAAATAAAAATGTTGTCATCACTGTATGAGTTTCTTTCTTCTGCCGAACACAGAAGAAGATATTTTGAGGAATGTCGGCATTCCAAACAGTTGATGGACCCCATTGACTTCCATAGTATTTTTTGGTTACACTTTATTTTAAGGTGACATTGTACTTACTCAAATAAGTACTGTGTACTATTAATTAACTACATGTACTTACTATAGAGTTACAGTTAGGGCTTGGTTTAGGGTTAGTAATTATGCATAATTTACTGTTATTACTCTAGTAAGTACATGTAGTAATTTGTAACTACATCACCTTAAAATAAAGTGTTACCTATTTTTTTTTTTTTTTTTTTTTTCTCCATACCAACTATAGAAGTCAATGGGATCCATCAACTTTTTTGGTTCTTTGGTTCTTCTTTTGTGTTCAACAGAAGAATATATGTACCAGAATTTTTGGAGCAAGTTTGGAACAACTTGAGGGTGAGTAAATGATGACAGAATTTTAATTTCTTGGTGAACTATCCCTTTAACAACTACCTTACTAACTAATAATAATTATTAAGAAGTAATTAGGACTTTATTGAGGTAAAAGTCATAGTTAATAGTCATAATTGGACCCTAATCTAAAGTGTGATCATATATATTTATAAATCGGTTAGTTCCTGTCCTTGATTCCGATTTGTCAATAGCTGTGTTTTATTCACGATAAAACACGGCTGTGACCGCTTCACCCAACGGTTCTGTGTATCACTACACAACACCCTTAGCAACCACTCTTAGCAACGTAAACTGTTTGTTCTCATTGATATTGTTCATTGAAGCTTACTGTATTACATAGAAGAGTATTGTGAGAAAGATTGAACGAGTTTATTACCTGCATTCAGATTTAGCATTTTCCTTCAGGTCAGTCCTATGTTCATAATAAAAAATCTGTTTAAATGTCCGATGTATTATCTTGTCCTTTTAACAGTTAAGGGGTTTTCCCGTGACTGACAGCGCTAGTCAAGGCATTTGTCAGTCGCGTCTTGTTCCGTTTTCACAACAGTTCAGTCTTTTCAGTGTAAAAGTCTTCGCTACTGACTGACACACTCATAAAGACAGTCTTTGCCGCCATCTAATGGTGTAATAATGTAACTTCTGTTGCTGTTCACAGTCAGGGACTATTTTTTCTAGTGGAAGGAAGGCTTTTAGTGAATTAAAGTTTACATCATGAAAGTTGCATTGATACATATTCTTGGCTTTAATATTTGCATTATGTGGTAACCGTTTTATAAAAGCAATAAGGTACGAGAGGCTGTGCTGTATCGTGAATAAGTCATGGCTGAAGGGGTTGCAGGCACTCCACTTCACGTTGTGTAACAATGCCCCTCAGCCGTGACTTATTCACAATACAGCACAGCCTCTCATACCTTATTGCTTACACACACACACACACACACATATATATATATATATATATATATATATATGACGGATGCAGAACAATACAAACATCCATTAGTGGCCAGAAATCTGGGTCACAGCAGCAATATTACAGAACACACAGCAAAAATGTGTAGGAGGGTTAATTTAGTTGAAAGAACATAAAAGTTTTAGAGTAGTGGTTTTAGAGAACGTAGGCTGATTTTTAGAGGATAATTTAGAGATGAACGTAAGTGATTGTGAGACATTATTCAACAACAACAGCAGCACAGCATTATGAAGTGTTAATGGTTTCTAATAAAGCTGGTGTTTAAACCTGCACTCACTTGCACAAGCAAATATGTTTTGTTATACAAGCAAAGCTAATGATTCAGTGACATATTTAACCATTTTACCAAGTATGAACTGATATGAGGCCTCTTATTATGGATGTTTGTTGTCATATATGAGCTAAGGATAGTACATGCACATCCATATTAATTGTATACAATTTTTGTTATATATATATATATAGTATGTTATCAAGGTAGTTTGTCTATGCATTTCTCCCTCCATCTCCGTATGTCTGTGTGTGGTGTGTGTGTGTGCGTGTGTGTGAGGGCAGGGAGGGGGAATCTCATGACTCACTTCTGACTCATACCTCATACCCCCCTTCCCAGGGCATCACGGGAGGAAGCTCACCCCCACTCCCAACAAACACTCACACACAAACACACACAAGTACAGATAAGATATAACACAGAATGTTAATGATCCCATGGGAAACAATGCACTATATTAGGGGGAAATGCACATCTGCTAATCAACCATGCAAACACTCTAAATGCATCCGAACACACTGTAAACACACACGCACACGTGCTACACTCACTGACTTCCAGCAACACCGTATGTTATAAATAGGGAATCCCTATTGGCAAAGACACAATCAGGTGACCAGCTACCATGGCAACAACCGCCTGCTGCCTGTCTCTGGGGAGCTTAAAGAGTGTAGGAGACTCATTCCCAGATCCGATGTGCTGTCAAAGATGAGAGAGGACTCCCCACTGAAAACAGCATGAATGAAAGACACATCATCCAAACACTTGCATGACCAACCCAGCATCTGATACAGATCACTCCAGGTGATAAAAAAAAAAAAAAAAAAAAATCACTAATTTACTTTGAATCCATTTGCATAAAATCAAAATGAAATTAGGGCTGTCAATTTAGTGTGATCAATTACAAATACATACATGCAAAAAATAAATAAATATTTTGACTGCAAAAACTTTAATTATGCTTCCTGACCTGTAGGTATTCCATTATAATTCCACTGTAATTCCACTGCTCTGAACCACTGATTTGAAACAAATGACGCGTAAAGGTTCGAAGCTTCATGAAGCAGTGTTTTGAAATTGGTCATCACTAGATATTGTTGAATAAAGTCGTTATTTTGTTTTTTGGCGCACAAAAATGATTCTCGTCACTTTATAATATTAAGGTTGAACCACTGTAGTCATATGAACTGTTTTAAATATGTCTTTAGCTTTCTGGGCATTGGAAGTGTTAAAAGACAGTGCTCATGGAGTGAGATGCTAAAAAACAGTAAGATAACATAACCAGCTATTAAAAAATAACACGTGTGGAAAGTTTCATGAAATGGGGCCCACCTTATGTTAAAAAAACAACAACAACAACAACAAAAAAGTAAAAATATATAAAATAAATAAATATTGTCTGCCACAATAATGGAAATTTTTAAATATCTTCATTTGGGGGCTTTTCTTTGCAAATATTCCTATATGAATTATATTCTGATTAATTAATGTACATATTGTGTAAAATGATTAAATAATTACATTATTAAATCAATGGACAGGCCTAGTCCTACACAAATCTTTTTTATGGTAAAACAATATTACTCCTATAGCCTTCAGCTCACTTCTGCACATTGTACATAAAATGACGACATAATTTCATGTGTGCTATAAATGAAACCGCTGTGTATAAAGTGCATTAACTGTTAACGCAGCCTTGCAACTCGGGATAGATCTGAACAGATCTGTAAAAGCTGCTCTCCATTATGGGAGAGGAGAGTCTGTCAATCAAGGACTGAGGAAAGTAATTCATGAGGGTATGACTCAGACAGTTTCTAATAAAAGATCCACCTGAATCAGTAAAGCCACTTTTCTGAAACTAAAATCCCAAAGTTGCATTTCAAAGCAATCAGAACTTCAGAGTTTGATGGCAGATTTAAAGCAGGTGTCCTTAAACCGGGCCTACTTTTGGTAATTGCTTGTCGAGTGACATTGGATGTCGTTCAACACGACAGACTTTCAGGCTGACCGGAGAGAACAGCAGAAAGCTTTTTAGATAGTGTTAAATGAGTGTAAATAGTGTGGAAGTCTATATCACAACGCAGCATATAACAGATAACATCTGCTCCAGAGCTGAAAAGGGACAAACAAATTAGTCTTCCTCAGGTGGCTTAATTAATTTCACTGACATATAGACTAAAAGTAAATCTTCCACATGTGAAGGGTAAACATTCTTGAAAGTAATATTTCATTCATTAATTTTGCCAATGTTTCTGACAATACATGATATGATGATTCATTCTTGCAATTTACAATAATGAACATGGCATTAGCGATGCACACTTATTTAATAAACCATCTGCTATCGCTGCAGTCCAAATGCAATTTGTGCCTCAGACACACACAGGTAAGAAAAAAAGTGATGTCCAGTAGGGTGAGTCACCATCCTCAGTATGATTTAAGCCCATGTTTTTGTGTCACATGAGCCTCCACCATCTCTCTCCGCAGAGCTCATAATCTAACAGTGTCAGCAAGAGGCACGTAAATGACAGAGTGAATCATCCAATATTTGGATTTTATTATTAAACTATACAGTTCACACAGTGCTGCTCACTTTAGGGAGGCTGGTGCATAAACATCACTTCCTGTTTTCCTTGTTCCATGGCTCGCTATCACCATGGCAACCATGTACTCTTGCTCGAACCTTCAAAATCAAGGTCATTTTGAGGTTTCTAGACCAGCCACTGATAAGATTTATGGTAATGAAAACACACGGGTCTACTGGTCGTTACACTTATTTCATAAAACAACATTTCATGACATGATCCACACCAGGTATCAATACCTTGTGACACCCATATTTGGCGTCTATCCATGACTAAGACCAGATGACCAGGGTAAGAGAGCTAGAGATATACCTAATGAACAAGTCTGTTATGAAATGCATTATCTTCTGTGGTTGGTAAAAACCTGTGCCTCATCCTGGAAGTACTCAGCCACTCTAAATGCAACACATCTCAAAAAGCTTCAAACCACTTATGGCTTTTATCGCAGAGGCAGTACCTGAGGGACCCGAGACTTAACTGCTCTGTTCAGATGCTTCCGGAAGTTTAAAAGCAACACATTTCCTGCCTTAAGTGGCCTTTTCTCTGAAGATCTGCTGTGTAGCCTGTAGGGTTATGCGCCAATTTGGCATGCCTTTAAAATTCCGGTTCTCTTTCTAAATTTGAACAGAATTAAGGGAACAGAATTATTGAAAGGTGACGGTTATAATAATAATTCTTCAGTGTGAATTACGCATCAACATACTCGTAACATATGAATGATTTCCAGGAACATTACAGGATATTCATATTTACCAATGTTTGAAATTCCACCAATATATACAATTTAAATATGTAGATAAAAATGTATACACCACCATTCACAAGGGGTCAGTAAGATTATTTTTAAAAGAAATTGATACTTTTATTCAGCAGGAACATATTAAATTGACACTTATTGAACACTTATTCACTTATTAACTATGACTTTTGCCTCAATAAATTGCTTATTAATGGTTAGTAAGGTAGTTGTTTTAGTTTTTAAGTTTAGGTATGGGGTAGGATTTAGGGATGTAGAATATTGAATAAGGCATTAATATGTGCTTTATAAGTACTACTAATAAGGAGCTAATATGCAAGCTAATAAGCAAATAGTTAAAGGGGACCTATAATGCCCCTTTCACAAGATGTAATATAAGTCTCTGGTGTCCCCAGAATGTGTCTGTGAAGTTTCAGCTCAAAATACCCCACAGACCATTTATTATAGCTTGTCAAATTTGCCCCTATTTGGCTGTGAGCAAAAACACACTATTTTTGTGTGTCCCTTTAAATGCAAATGAGCTGCTGCTCCCTGCCCGCTTTCAAAAAGAGGGCGGAGCTTTAACGACAACAAAGCTGGAGAATCTCATGCAGCCAAAATGACGATTGTCAGTAACAGCGTTTAGTCTTACATTGTTCAAACTGGAGTCGGTCACTGATGGAGAGACTCAGGAAGAAGTTACAACTTATAGAATGCATCTGGATGTTTCTGAATAGTTAGTGGATACATTTATGTAGTTGCTGTGAAGTTGATTCAACTCATCGACTAGCATGTGCCGTCGTGCAAATCCAGCATTGAATTAACCCTCGTTTGTGAAGCAGTCTGGCGTAAAATGACGGCATGGTAACAACACTCTAATACAACAACTCTTCTTCTTCTTTAAAGCAGCCCACCATGGCCTCACCCCCTTTGTTGTGTTATCAGGGGCAGGGGTTATGTCGATTTTAGAATTAGTGATGTCACTAACCCAGGAAGAAGCTCTGTAGTCCCTACCAGCCGTTTGTTGTAGTCCTTAAAGGGATAGTTCACCCAAAAATAAAAAAATTCTGTCATCATTTACTAACCCTCAGGTTGTTCCAAACCTGTATAAATTTCTTTGTTCTGTTGAACACAAAGGAATATATTTTGAAGAATGTGGGAAACTGAACAATTCTGGGACACCATTGACTTCCATAGTATTTTTTTTCCTACTATGTAAGTTAATGGTGCCCCAAAGTGGCCTGGTTACAAACTTCCTTCAAAATTACCTTCCTTTGTGTTCAGCAGAACAAAGAAATGTATACAGGTTTGGAACAACTTGAGGGCGAGTGAATGATGACATAATTTTCATTTTTGGGTGAACTATCCCTTTAAACAGAGAACTCTTTAAAAGGAAATACCTCCCTTTGCATTGAACTTTGAGCGTCGTAACTTTGCAGATGTTTGCAGCACTTTGCAGCAACATTACACACTAACTTAAGTTAAAAAAGTGAAATCATAATCAACCACCCCTTTAAAAGTGAGAATTGTTCCCCATACTAAAGTGTTATCAAGAATTCTATTTCAAATAAATTATGTTCAAGAATCCTGAAAATCCTAAAACATTTCTGTTTTCACAAAAATATTTTTTTAACACGTTTTTTTTTTTTTTTTTTTTTAAATATTGATAATAATAAGAAATGTTTCTTAAGCAGCAAATCAGCATATTAGAATGATTTCTGAAGGATCATGTGACACTGAAGACTGGAGTAAAGATGCTGAAAATTTCAGCTTTGCCATAATAGTAATAAATTACATTCAAAATATATTCAAATAGAAAGCAGTTATTTTAACTTTAATAATATCTCAATTTCAATCATTTCAATAATATTAATATTTTGTCTGTATTTTCCAACTTTAAAAAATATTTAAAAAATCTTAATTATTCCAGAATTTTGATCAGTAATTTCAATTTATGTATTTAAATAATTTATATCATATGTATTTAAACAGCCAATTAAATATAACCACTATCCCTCTCTTCTTTCTTTTTATCAGCAGACAGATATGAGTTTGTTCACCCATGGGGCTGTTCTTTCTTTCTCCTAACTGAACTGTGGTCTCTGATCTATCATTGCCAACAGCCGGATGAATCTGTCACAGCTCATGTCGCTGAAACGGGGACTGCCTTCCCGCTCATCATGACCTCCACACACTGTCCCAGCATGCCCTGCAGCACCTGACTGCATCTACGTGCATTCACAGACACAACATGCATTGTAACTCTGAGAAGGGAACCACATTTCTTTTTGACAAACGATCCTTTCCTTTAAGGCAATGTTAAATCAAAAATGAAAATTGTGTTATTTACTGACCACTCATTTACAGTTGTCAAACTTGAGATTCTCTTCCGTGCAAGGAAAGTGGACGAGGAACAGAAAATAAAAATAAAAAAAAATAGTCCATATGATTTGTATACTATAAAGGTCATTCAGGTTTATATGGGTGAGCAAATGATGTCAAAATATTAATTTATTGATGAACTATCCCTTTAAAAGCATACAAGATATCAGTCACTGTAAATAGATTGTTTGGCTCTTGGGATAAACTGCAGTAAATGTCATCATGTAGGCTACTACTATATGGATCGTTATAACATTACAGACCCATTTTCTCTCTCTCTGGCTGAATGGATAGATGGATGGAGGTGCTACCATTGGCTGTTCTGGTCAGCGTCACACAGTTATTTTCATCTTCATTTAGACACCAGCCTTTAGCCCAACTACACACTGTCACTAAATATGAGCCCATGCCAACCATGATTAGAGTTAGAGACTTGAGACAACACGTCAGATGCTGATGAGGTCAGCACTGTGTGAATAGACAGGCAGAAAGTCCAGAAGAACGATGACGTGTCATTCGTCACCTCCTCATGCCTCAGGGAGCCCATGTCACCCTAGTGTCCTCAAACAAGCCCCTGGCAGCGTCTGTTATGGGACCCTTTAACTGTCACACAGCCGAGACACAGCTGCTGATATGTACCAAGGGGGACAAGGCTGACTCAGAGGTGTTTTTTGTTTGTTTGTTTTTTACGTCACGTCACATGTTCATATCCTCAATTATACATATACAGCATTTGAGTCATTCTTCAATTGAAGTGGCAAACGAGGCTTTGTAAAATGCTTAAAAAATAGAAGTTGCAATAGTCTTTTCTTCCATAACCCAGTTAAACGGCTTACTGAACAAATGAAAATGTAGGGCGGGACTTGATTTTGTCCAGTGGGAATTGATAGGATTGTTGTGCTTTGCTATTGGTGTGATTTCATGTGAGTGACAGGTTTTCCTGCCTTTGGGAAGAGAAGAGAAGAGAAGAGAAGAGAAGAGAAGAGAAGAGAAGAGAAGAGAAGAGAAGAGAAGAGAAGAGAAGAGAAGAGAAGTTATCTATTTAAAACTTGTTTAGTCAAATAACTAACTTATGCCTGTGGTGTTACTGCTATTTTAGGGGAGAGAGAGGGAGATTAGGGGAAATTTTGGAAATATTAACAACTATATTTATCAGAATTTAGATTAAATTATGTCAGATCTATATGTTATCAGCGTAACACCACAGACTCCAGTAAAGTGTGACACGTGTCATTTAGCAAATGTTATGAAAATTAATAAGAAAGAAAGAAGTCATCAGATCAACCATCACCTGCAATGACCTTTACACAGAGGAAGTAGTAAATCCAAATAAAATCCCCCCTTCTCTCAAAGGGGTGACATCTAGTGTTGTACAACCCGAAACTGGAAATGTTGGGATGTTTTTTTAAATTTGAATAAAATGAGAACTAAAAGACTTTCAAATCACATGAGCCAATATTTTACATAACAAATGTTTAAACTGAGAAATTTTACACTTTTATCCACTAAATGAGCTCATTTCAAATTTGATGCCTGCGTCTCTCATCAGTTTTCTGTAAAAAAGAATTGTTGGTTTAACTTAAAAAAGTAGGTTACCTGGTTGCCTTAAAAAAGTTTATTGAAGTTAAAAATTTGAGTTAATACGATTAAGGCGATTGGTAGAAACTTAAAATAATATGTTATCTGAACCACATTAATCATTGAAGTTTATTGAAGTGTCTGTACTGTATGTTTGTGCGTTTGAGTGGGAGAGGGAGTATAGAGCTTTTAGTCTGTGTTTGGGAAACCTATTTGGAAACAAGCATTATTTTAACAGTTCCGTTTAGTGAGTGCATAAATTACAAGGCTTTCACTTAGAATGACACTAAAATTGGCCATTCAGTGAATTCAAGAACTCTTTATTTGTTAGTTACTGGAAAAACTGTCATCAGAATATGAATAAAACAATGGATGAGCTGATGCACATAATGAACTGACTTCCCACGTGAATAGCACTGAATGGAACCTTGTGGTACGTAACACTGTCTTGAGACTCGCACTGTAATTACCCTGTGTGATCTCCAGTGAATTACATTTCCTGAGTAATGACACAATGAAAGAACTTAAACAGATCACAAGTACACATCATCACACTAAACTGGTAATCTGAAATTTCTCAATGCAAAAATATTTATTTTATTGTACTTGGAGACTTGTGACATCAATTGTCAAGTTACAAAAGTAAAGTGAACTAAGAGGTAAGTCGTGTTTGTGCCATGGCATCGTCTCGCTGAGAGGGCTGGCACATTATGTTTTTAAAATTGACTGTGAGAGCAGACAGGCTGCAGAGCTAGGGGTCAGTGGGGTCAATGAGGGTAGGAAAAATAACTGATAGGAAATAAGTGAAAATCACTGGACTGGAGGTGGGACTGCAGGTTTAGGGGTGTGGGAGGAAACCATCTGGGTAAGAAACTGAACTTTGAGGGCAAGATATCTCTGCGCATTGTATTTATAAAAGTATGTTTTTCATGAATTAGAAAAGAGGTGATCCATGTACAATCTACAGGCAATAAGGGACTTTATAAAAATTAAAGTAATTGATTTAATTAAAAGATTACTTATTTACTAAAGTTATACGTTTTTTAAATTTGAATAAAATCAAAACTAAAAGACTTTCAAATCACATGAGCCAATATTTTATTTACAATAGAACATAGATAACATAACCAGTTTTTAAATGGAGAAATTTTACAATTTTATGCACAAAATGAGCTCATTTCAAATTTGATGCCTGCTACAGGTCTCAAAATAGTTGGAATGGGGGCATGTTTACCATGGTGTAGCATCTCCTCTTCTTTACAAAACAGTTTAAAGACGTCTAGGCATCAAGGTTATGAGTTTCTGGAGTTTTGGTGTTGGAATTTGGTCCCATTCTTGCCTGATATAGGTTTTCAAGAGTTTGTGGTCGTCTTTCGTTTAATGATGTGCCAAATGTTCTCTATAGGTGAAAGATCTGGACTGCTGGCAGGCCAATTCAGCACCCGGACTCTTCTACTACGAAGCCATGCTGTTGTAATAGCAGCAGGATGTGGTTTTGCATTGTCCTGCTAAAACGCACAAGGCCTTCCCTGAAATACACGTCGTCTGGAGGGGAGCATATGTTGCTCTAAAACCTTTATATACCTTTCAGCATTCATAGTGCCTTCCAAAACATGCAAGCTGCCCATACCGTATGCACTTATGCACACCCTTACCATCAGAGATGCTGACTTTTGAACTGAACGCTGATAACACACTGGAAGGTCTCCCTCCTCTTTAGCCCGAAGGACACAGCTTCCGTGATTTCCATGTCAAATTTGGACTCGTCTGACCATAGAACACTTTTCCACTTTGAAACAGTCCATTTTGGCCCAAAGGACACGGCGGCACTTCTGGACCATGTTCACATATGGCTTCCTTTTTGCATGATAGAGCTTTAGTTGGCATCTGCAGATGGCACGGTGGATTGTGTTTACCGACAGTGGTTTCTGGAAGTATTCCTGGGCCCATTTAGTAATGTCAGTGACACAATCATGCCGATGAGTGATGCAGTGTCGTCTGAGGGCCCAAAGACCACGAGCATCCAATAAAGGTCTTCAGCCTTGTCTCTTACACGCAGAGATTTCTCGTTTCTCTGAATCTTTTGATGATGTTATGCACTGTAGATGATGAGATTTGCAAAGCCTTTGCAATTTGACATTGAGGAACATTGTTTTTAAAGTATTCCACAATATTTTTCGACACTATTTCACAGCTCTGTCAATCTTTACTTCTGATAGACTCTGCCTCTCTAAGACATCCCTTTTATAGCTAATCATGTTACAGACCTGATATCTATTAACCTAATTAGTTGCTAGATGTTCTCCCAGCCGAATCTTTTCAAAATTTCTTGCTTTTTCAGCCATTTGTTGCCCCCGTGCCAACTTTTTTGAGACTTGTAGCAGGCATCAAATTTGAAATGAACTCACTTTGTGTGTAAAAGTGTAAAATTTCTCTGTTTAAACATTTGTTATGTTATCTATGTTCTATTGTGAAATACAACATTGGCTCATGTGATTTGAAAGTCTTTTGGTTTTCATTTTATTGAAATTTAAAAAACGTTCCAACTTTTCCGGAATTTGGGTTGTATTAGAAAGAACTATAATGACATAATAATAATATAAGACATAAGAGTTTATATAGGATTTAGATATGTGATATAATGTATATCATCCACTGAGAACTACAGAAATCATGAACGACCAATGAATATCAACGTGATCAATTGTAGTAAATTATTTGCACTTGTTTTGAAAATAACTTAATTTGTCCTAGACATTGTTTCTTCTACGAAAAGGTATAACACAGGATGTGGCACCTGTCTTTGATATCAAGAATAGCTGAAGCTTCTTTAAAAACTTCTGGTAAAGCTGAAGAGCACTCTGTATGTGCAAAATCACAGCAAGAGCATGAAAGGTCATGGGTTTTTAGATAGAGATTCATATTTATTTGAATATGGATCTTAATATTTCACTTTTACAAGCAAGGATATTCAAAATGACAACTGGGAGGCATTTTCAAGAAGTGTAAAAACATTTATAATTCTTTTTAACAAGGCCAGCTATGCAATTATTAGGTAATTAAATCCAATTAACATAATGAATTGCGAATGAATCGTCTAGAGCTTGCATGTAGTTTCATTACAGTACCCAGTTTATAAAACACCCTTGTCTATTAATGCTAATGCATTATTAATGCACTTTAATTAGTATTAATAATTAAACACAAAACCGTTCTAACAGTTTAAAAAAAGTGCATAAACATCTGTAATGTAAAGACAGTGCCATTATGTCTAAACAGAGCACCCAGTGGGACAATTACACTCTTGACTCAGTGTTTGTCAGAGCATTAACCCTGTCTGGGTGGCACAAATGTGTCATTAAGTGGCTGCTGCATCCTGTTTACCGACAGTAGACGTCTTGTAGACTGTAAAAAAAAAAAAAAAAATGCCTGCCACCTGTAAGCCACTAAGAACTACTTCTACGCATTGGTTTCACAGGCTTTATCTCAAACACACAGGTGTGAATACTAACGACTCAATGATGGTGTTGAACTGTGGTCTCTGTTTGAATATATAGTAAGTGTTTTAAAGTAGGAAACAGCTTAATCCTCCCTGAGAATGAAGCAGGTGTTGATGTTTTATGTATAACCCTATTAGGACAGCATATGAGACAATCTGACAAACATAAATAATCAAAAGCAGCCTGAAGTCTGGGAGTGCAGGCATTTGTTCTGTTCCAAAACCAAATGAAGAATTTCTTTCTTCTGTAGAACACAAACTCTATTGAAATCAATCTGCTGTATGAAATGATACTTGTGGTTTGTGTGGAACCGCATCATGCTCATGAATGTTCCAGATCAGTTTCATTATGGTTCCATGATGGTTATGTTTGTTAGCAGTTTGTACAAGACAGTGGCTTCAAAATTCATTCAGGTCTGTGTGTAATTTATCTATTCAAACATATTCATAACATGTTATAGTTCACCAAAATAAATATTGAAAAAGTGTGGGGTTGTAAGAAAGAAGTATCTTGTGCTCACAGATATTTAATCATTATGACCACCTTCCTAATATTGTGTTGGTCACCCTTTTGCTGCCAAAACAACCCTGACCCGGTTTCCCCAAGGTTTCCCAGCAGAACATTTCCCAAAGCATCACACTGCCTCAGCCGGCTTGCCTTCTTCCCATAGTGCATCCTGGTGCCATGTGTTCCCCAGGTAAGCGACGCACACACGCACCGGGCCATGGCCATCCACGTGATGTAAAAGAAAATGTGATTCATCAGACCAGGCCACCTTCTTCCATTGCTCTATGGTCCAGTTCTGATGCTCACTTGCCCAGTGTTGGTGCTTTTGGCAGTGGACAGGGGTCAACATGGGCACCCTGACTGGTCTGCTGCTATGCAGCCCCATACGCAACAAACTGTGATGCACTGTGTATTCTGACACCTTTCTGACAACTTCTTGAGCAATTTAAGCTACAGTAGCTCATCTGTTAGATCGGACCACAAGGGCCAGCCTTTGCTCCCCACGTGCATCAATGAGCCTTGGTCTCCCATGACCCTGTGGCTGGTTCACCACTTCCTTCCTTGGAACACTTTTGATAGATACTGACCACTGTAGCCTGGGAACACCCCACAAGAGCTGCAGTTTTGGAAAATGCTCTGACCCAGTCGTCTAGCTATCACAATTTGGCCCTTGTCAAACTCGCTCAAATCCTTACGCTTGCCCATTTTTCCTGCTTCTAATACATCAACTTTTCAGGACAAAAATGTTCACTTGCTGCCTAATATATCCCACCCATTAACAGGTGCCGTGATATAGAGATAACCAGGGTTATTAACTTCACCTGTCACTGGTCATAATGTTATGCCTGATCGGTGTATTAAAACTTTTATGCGTTTTGGCCATTCATTTACACGACAATGGCATTTTGGTGGCCTGAAAACGCAAACTTTTGAAAACGGGTTTCAAAGTGCACGTTTTTGAAAACGGTCTCCGTGTAAACAACAAAAACGCGAATTTGTGAAAATGATGATGTCATGCACATGCGCATTACATGTTCAGTCTATGGTGTTTCATTGTCATCTAATGGCCTGACAGCAGAATACAGCGTTTTTAGTCATTTTCATGGATTCGTATGAATGGGAATCGTTTTGACAATGGTATAGTCTGTACGCGGAAAACTCAAAGGAAAAACTTCTCTGTTTTAAACATATCGTTGTCGTGTAAACGTACCCTCAATCCTGTAATGCAAAGCTGAATTTTCAGCAGCCATTACGCCAGTCGTCAGTGTCACGTGATCGTTCAGAAATCATTTGGTGCTTAAGAAACATTTCATATTATTATCAACTTGAAAACAGTTGTGCTGCTTCAGGATTCTTTGATGAATAGAAAGTTCAAAAGATAAGCATTTATTTAAAATAAAAATTTTGTAACATTATAAATTACTTTTGATTAATGTGTTTTTCTATTCATTTCTTTAAAAAAATGAATTACTAAAACAAAAACAAATTTTTAACAGCAATGAATAGATAGATAAAAATGTGAAAGTCTCTTTAAGTAATGTCTGAACAACTCTATGTAAATGTATTTGTATAGCTTTCACTATATTGTCCCAAATTAAATATATTTCAGATCCTCTTAACAGTTTGAATTTTAACTCTTGTTCCAACTAGATTGATCAGTTCTATGTGATAAATTCCTCCACAGGTTCAGTGGAAACTTGTTCTGCTCCTTTTCAGAGAACGGCCAGACTCGCTGACCTTACCGAGGTTAATAATACACTCTGACAATGTGGACACAGGATGCTGAAAATGCCTGGGCACACACTCTACTCCATTTGCCCGGATTATTCACTCATTTCCAAATAAACGGGGAATTATAAAGTACCTCAAGGTTGTGTGTGCAGGCCTCAAAGTGCAGGTGGTGTGTTTCTTGCTTTACCCCTGCACTCTGGATGTGTGTTTTGATTTATGGCTCAGAGGAGGATGTGGCTCCATGACCTCAGCCCATGACCCCAGGTCGTCTCAATAAAACGGACTGCACATAACAAACAATTTCTAATCATAATCAAAGAGTAAGCTCTGACCTATGCATTATTCAGTTGAGGGACAAGGGCAAGCAACGAAAACCCCTACGCACAAACCATGAATATTTAACAGGATCCTTTCTACCAATCTACTGTGATGCTTCTCTGTAACCACAGTGATTAAACAACATGTAGGAACAAGACACACAAAAAAAGATTGCGTAGGAGTATATTTATTCTCTTTACCTTCAATCATCACTTACACTTGTGCTGGGAACATGTCCGACTCTCTGTTTCACAACAACTGCTTGAGAGTAAATCAATAACAACAGACTGAACAAGAGTCATGCAAATCATTATTTTCAGCCAGAGAGTCTGTGAGGCACATGTCTGGAAAAAAGCACACGCTGTTCAGTAAACCATTTAAGAAAAACTCCATCCTGCATCTGCCAAGCTCATCAACATCATTTATTTTTTCCATGATGAAATCTAGGTTTGATTTAAAAGTAACAACCAACCTAGAAATAAAAGATTTAAGGCAAACACAGTTGGAGCTTTGTAATGTATTGACAGTAATATATTACTTTATTTTTGTTTGTTTAAATGTAGTTTCCAATATTAACATGGTCAACACAAGTTTTTTTTGTGTGTGTGTGTGTGTGTGTGTGTGTGTGTGTGTGTGTGTAAAAAATATATATAATTCTTTAGTTATATTTATCAGCTTGCCTTAGGCCATCCTGCATGGTGCAGAATCTAACCACGTTTATGTTTTTGAGTCTGATAAGCCTATGAGAAAAAGAGTAGATTGTATGTTAATAATGTATATAGATTATATTTCAGGATTTTATTAACCTGACTAATATCTACTATGAAGACACAAATCCTGCAGCCCACTATACCGTATTTCCCATTCGGTAAGATCAAAGACTAAAGGGACTGTTAAAATGCAGTATATGCATGGGGCTCTTGCGCCATCTCGTGGTTGAAAGAAGACTCAGACTGAGGAACTTCAATGACTGTGGTCTCCATACAGCAGACAACCATTCCCACCAGTTAGTTCGTTGTAAGTTATTTTCCACTTCCATTTTTGACACTATAGCCTACTAATAACTAACAGCAATTTTGCTTAATATAACAGCTGACGCATGTATGTGAAACTACAACATTATATGGCAAAGTACATTGTGAATATTGCATATATAATATTAGCAGCTCATTTTTCAAGAAGAAAAACTCAAACATTTGTACTTTAAATGGGCCTTTTATTTTGAATGAGCGCAGTAATATGATGTGAGACACTGGGTGGCGCTGTTGCTCTGTTGTAGTGTGTTTCAGACGCTTGTGCGTTGGACAGGCAGAGACTCGCAGCGCCGGTCACTTACATCAACAGATGATCTGCAGCTTGCTGCTGCTGTTTGACTGTGACATAGGACTGAGAAGAGCACTTCAGATCAAACTGATGGAATATGACAGTTTATAGAAACACGTGTGGATTCACAGAGACATGAAACACGGAGCCCCTGGGTGAGTAAAGTTATTTAAATGATGCTGTACTTAAATGCCTCAAGTGTCAAAATGTGCAACAGGTTATTCTAAGCGCCATAAAGTATATATATTTTAAATATTTTAATGTAATAATAATAGCTATTACTACTACTACTATTATTTCATGTATTTGATAAGATGTGGCTCCCAAATTGTAAAGAATAATGACAAGTTAGACCCCAAATTAGTGCATTTGCACTTTTACAATGGGTATCAGAGTTTATTTTTTTAAATGATCAGATTTTGTAGAAATTTTCCAACTATCAAACTTAGAGCTGTGATTAAAATAATCACGAATTTGTTGAAGACATCATAATTGATCTAGTGCCACTGTTTTTGCACACGGTAGCAGCCAAAGATGTGATTTTTATCATAGTTTATTCATTGTAATTGTACAGAGGGACTGACCCTGATCAAGACTGAAACCACATTATAGCTTTATTTATTCATTCATTTGTTTTATGATGAGCAAAGACTTTGTAAATCCATTTTCAGTCAGTTAAAAATGTGAAGATTGTTATTGTTGTATTGTATTGTGTTGTCATCTAACTGGTGAACGTGATTTGACCAAGTGCATCTATGTTAATCCTTGAACAACATTCCAATCAACCAATCAGATTTGAGGGTCAAGTTTACAGTTTATGTCAAGTTTAGGCTTACAACCAGGGTTATTTGCTTCTACATCTATCATTCCTTCTGATTTTAGGGATAAGTTATGGGTAGGGCCAGGGTTAGGACTAAATTTTCGGACACGAATGTTGTTCCAGGATCAACAAAATATGTCTTACTTGGCAAAATCACAGTGACCTAACATATGTACATGATCAATGTGTGTTTCAGACCACTACATCTGTCACTATAATATGGGTTTTATGATTGTGTGAAAATGTCACTCTCATAACTTATTAATGAGGCTTATGGCTTATGTTTTTTTTGTCACCACAGATTGTATTTTATCCCTTCAAATGCAAATGCCACTCCGTTTTCCTGGTGGTGTGAAATGAAAAAAAGAAGTTGTGTGGGAAGGTGTCAAAATTGGTTATTGGAGGGTTTGTCAGTGCATATTCTTTTCATAATGTCAATCAATGTCATGTTGCTTTGTTTTGTGTAAGAGAAACCAATCAAATCAGAACAACTGTGTTTTACTAATTGGTTACAATGACAATAACTTGCCAAGAGTTATAGGTGTTATCCTTATAGAAACACAGATCTGCCTACTTCATTGATAGAGGTTTAATACAACCATGTTTTAGTTTTATTGTAAATTGTTCAATAATTATGCATAGGTTGTGATACATCACTTTAGGATGCCGTTTCAAGTGTAACATGTTAATTAGGAATGTTTATTCACAAATCATTTAGATTTTAGCTTTAAGGAAAGAGTTTTAAGTTAATTTATAATTGTACTAACCAATTTACTTAATGCTTTTTTAAAAACAGGAACGTCCCACATATTATCTAGACAGATCTATATGCTTCAGACAGTTAACCAAGTTTGAAATCCCTTGAGCTGGAGGGAATAGTGGGCTCTTAGATCGATACAAGATTATTGAAAGTTAGTGTGGCGTCACATGGCATCAGCTTTCGTACTTCAGCTCAGCTATCTTTCAATCAAAGAAACGCTTGCCATTTTTCAGTTTGATTTTAAAGTAAAGTTTCATAAGATTTGAAACATTCTATCTGATAAATAATGTGTTTAAGAGTCATTAAATTGTATTGTGATATCTTAAGCTAAATTAATGCATTGTGGGACATAATAGCTGTATAGCTGGTAACAGGGTTAACAGTTACAGTTATAATTTCAATTTGACTAGCCTTGTGCTCAAGATTATCAAAAAACAAAGTTGCTTCTTAGAAAGAAAATTTAATAATGATATTTTTATGGATGTATACTTTTCAATTGTCAGTTATTTACTATACTAAATCATGGTAACAGGGTTGACGTTAAAAATATCTCCTACTGACAGATGAGAATAAAGACAAAATGCTAGATAAATGTTCATTTTCAATGTTATCGTTATTTTTATGGATGTATACTTTTCAATTGTCAGTTATTTACTATACTAAATCATGGTAACAGGGTTGACGTTAAAAATATCTCCTACTGACAGATGAGAATAAAGACAAAATGCTAGATAATGTTAATTTTTAATGTTATCGTTATCGGCCTGATGAGAAAATTTGGCTGCTATATATTAAAGATCCTTCAGCTAAGACACTTCAGATGTTCACTGTCCTCCATTATGGTTTTGAATTGTTTAAAATATGATTGAAATCACTTAAAAAAGGAAAATACTGTAAAGTGCAACATACAGCGCAGGTCTGTCATTAAGGCTACATAATATTATAATGAGAACATAATAATTGCGTGCTTGGGACATGGCGTTTAATGGTGAGACTTTTGTTTTTGTAATCAGGCTCTCAAACATTATATCAAATTTTTTATTTAGATTTATCTGCCAATATATCGGTTATCGGCTTTTAAATAAAAATAATTATCCGTATCGGCCAAAATTTTCATATCAGTGCATCCCTACAAAGAACAAAAAGTTTGTGAACGAACGCTAGGTTTCTCAGGTAAGCGCAAAACGTTTGTGAAAAAACGCAAATATAATTTTTCCTCCCATCTCATAATCTTTTCCATCACCATGTCCTTTTAGGGGTTCCACAATAATTTCTATATTGACAAGTAAAGTTGCCTTCAGATGTACATTGTTAAATTTACTGTTTTTTACACATACATATCAGGGATACAAATGACACCTTTTTGTAGAATGACCCTTTTACTTTCTCCACAAGCATCATGTGTAAATCAGCTGTCATCTATGTGTATCTGTTTAGAATAGCCTGTTTTGTTCAAGGTATAATAATCATGTGGCTCATTTAGGCCTGGGCGATAAAACGGTATCGATATTTATCGACGGTACGACTTAATCGATAACGATAGAAAAAATGTTCGATGCAACTCAAGATATAGTTTCACTTAAATGCGTTAAAATGTAAACAGAATGTGAACAACTCTCAAGTGCCTGGGTCACAAACAGACGCGCTACGAGTGACACGCAAACAAGTTAATGTGGAGTTCAGGCGCGCAATCGGCACGTGAGATCAGAACACACAAACACGTAAAAATGAGTGCTGTACCCTCCGGCGACGAGGAGATTGTGAATAAAAAATAACGTCAGCTTGGCAGTTTCATGGTTTACAGTTGATCTACTTCAAAGTTCGTCTTGAGAGAGCAGTTGTAATGTCGGTATTAACTGCTGCACAAACAGTGCTTTCAATCACACAGTATCTTTATTTCTGTGTTACAAACATTCAGGTTATCACAGATGTATTGAGATAAAAGTTTATATTTCAGATAAAACACGAATGTCCATGTTATCGATCAATAAACGCGTTGAAAATGACGCATTTATCGATTACATTGTTTCACCACCAGGTGGTGACAAGTGAGTGTTAAAAAATGTATTTGACGTTGAATCATCATTCAACAGATTCTTTCAATTACACTGATTCATCCAGTAATGAAACAAGAGTATTTATGAGCTTGTCATTGAAGTAAGTTTTTTTTTTAAAGTAGTTAACATTTTAAAATAGACTGCAGCACTTAATATTTAGTCAGAACCTCTAAATGACATGTTATTTCGTTTAGTTGTCATTCAGAATTATAAAAAAGTTTATCAGTTTATCCAGAATGGTGCAGCTCTAAGTTTCTTTAACACTTATTTATTTAATCTTCATATAAAATATAAGAAAGATTTGTTTACATTTTATTTTGCTTTGTGTTAAAAAATATTTGTTGGTTAAATTCAAACATTTTTATCGATACCGATCAGTATGGAACATTATATCATGATAATTGTTTTAGCTGTATCGCCCAGCCCTAGGCTCATTTACAACTTAAACGAAACAACAGAACAGGAAAGAAGTGTCCAAACTGTCTCTCTAATACCCACTTGAGCCTCCCAGCTGGGCAAATACATCACACGCTTCCAGTGTTTACCCTGTGAGAGCTCTCTCCACTTCTGCATGAGTTATGGCTCAAGCGCCACAGGCACAGGGTGTGATTTGGCCACTGTGGGTATTAACAGTGCGATGATGGAGTGCATGTGCTTTGTGTTAAAGTTTTTTCTTATCTTCATCTTGCCATCAATATTGTGTTTTGTGAATATAATAAGACTTCAATTTTCCAGTTTTTCCAAACCTTTTTTTGTTTCATCCACAGCCCCATCAGTAAAACTGAAGAACCCCTTTATCAACATCAAACCAGAAATGTGTTTGTCAGCAGCAAAAATATCTATTAAGTCTATAAAGTGCAGGGAAAGTTATATTTAAAGGGGTCAGAGATTCACCATGGCTCATATTTCCATGTTACATCCCAGAACCCTAATGTGTTGATGGTTTAGGCTCAATGCTCTCACGTTGAAGCTCATGCTGAAAGAATATGATTGACTTTGAGATGTGAGAGAACCCAAAACAGTTGTGTTTGTCCCACAGGAGAGGGACTGCAGTGTCTTGTGTGAACCAAACTCTATCTGACCACTTCCTTACAGATGACCAGTGATGGCCACAGCATCAGACTCAGCGGACGAGTAAGAACCACCTCAAATATTTTTACTACATAGGTTAGTATTTATCTTATATTCATGTGTAATTATCTGCATATTTTTATCTACAGCGCAGTGGATCCAGTTGTGTCTAAACACACTTCGAGGATAACACTGTCTATTGTCCTGGTGACCATCATTATACTGACTGCGCTTGGTAATTTACTTGTGATGGTGGCTCTCTGTAAAGACAGACAGCTAAGGTAAAGGTGCTTCATATCTACATTTAAATTTACTGTGTCAGTGTACTTTTTTGATGGTAAAAAATAAAGCTTAATATGCAAGATATCTAAAAGAAAGCTATTTGTGGGGTTGAAACAGAACCCCAAAATGTGGTTCTGTTTTCAAAACATTGCTGTGTTTGTTTGAGAATCCCGACCAGCCTCACATAGCAACAGTGGCTCAACCAATGGTGTGAGTTTGGGGTGGGGCTATCTGTTTTTCCAACCAATGGCAGATGGGGGAGTGTTCAGTACAACGGTTTGGACAGTCATTATTTTTTTAATTACACAAAATATAATGGATTAATTTGGTTAATAACCTTATCATTCAGGTGTTGGAAGCACTGCAAAAACAATTTTAAATCAGTATATTAATGTTTTACTGTCTTTCTTTCCAGTAAAACATTAACCTTAAAACAAGGTGAATTTACTTGAGAAGCAAAATTACACATGATATAAGGATTTGTTTCCAGACAATACATCTTGAATTACATTTATTTTACTGACCCCACTGAGCAGTTACTTTCCTACAACCAGAAAACAAAGGACATGAAAATTAAAGGGTTAGTTCACCCAAAAATGAAAATTCTGTCATTAATTACTCACCCTCATGTCTTTCCACACCCCTAAGACCTTCGTTCATCACATGCATGTGTCGTGCTGCTCACGTGAACAGCGTCGGCCAATACTGAGCCGGCGTTCTGACGTAGAACCTGAAAGTGCTGAACGTAAACAGCATAGGAGAACGACGTGAAGAGAAGATATTGTTGAATAGTCATTATTTTTGTTTTGTTTTTGCGCACAAAATGTGTTCTTGTCGCTTCATAAAATTAAGGTTGAACCACTGTAGTCACGTTGATTATTTTAACAATGTCTTTAGTACCTTTCTGGAACTTAAAAATGGTGGTTAAATTGCTGTAATAGCTCTTGGATTTCATCAAAAATATCTTAATTTGTGTTCTGAAGATGAACGAAGGTCTTACGGGTGTGGAACGACATGAGGGTGAATAATTAATGACAGAATTTTCATTTTTGGGTGAACTAACCCTTTAATATCTTACGCAATTGGCTTCTCAAGTACATTTATCTCATTTTAAAGATGCTTAGATATTTTCTTTCTGGAAAGTAAGACAAAAATGGAAAGAAAATAATATTTGCAATTAACTTGTCATATAAAGCTATAATGCACCCTTTTTTTTTTCTTTTTTTTTACATTTCTGGGGTTCTTATAAGTGTAAGTCGTCATAGTTGGGTAAACTTCTATAGTGGTGTATAATTATTTTGTTCACCTTTTCACCAATAACAAAAGATAAAATCCATGATAGCGTTTCTATGATTTTACAAAAGAGGAATAAATATTGAGAGACTGATTATGTTGGTCAGAAGAAAGAAAGACTCACTCAGCTGTTGAATTAGAAACACTCTTGAAGCAACGTTAACTAGTTTTCTGTCATTTAAAGCAGAAGTAATATAACACAATATATAGTGTTAAAAATCCATTATACATTCATTTTTGTATATGATAACATAAAAAACTTCCATAAAAAAGGTCTAGGAGTATGATAAAGTATCATTAAATAGCTTAAACATGAGTATTTTCTATACACAGACACTATTTTGTGCTGTGAGTTAGTTTATTAATGCTGTTTTTGTTTATCTACTGTTCTAAATATAGAAAGAAGAAGACCAACTTCTTCATCGTATCCCTGGCATTTGCAGACCTTCTAGTTGCCCTTGTTGTGATGCCCCTGGCAGCCATAGAGTTGACCACAGGTCAGTGGAGTTATGGAGAGACGTTCTGCTTGATCCGTACCTCACTGGACGTGCTGCTAACCACAGCATCTATTCTGCATCTGTGCTGCATTGCACTAGACAGGTGAGTGATCATGAAGCTAATATAGTAACAAAAATGACTCATGTTCTACACAAATAACTGCTTCTGTTTCCATGGCAATATTGAGAAAAATAGACCATGTTATCATGGATTTAATAGTTTTGGAATAGCAATTTTTTGCTGGATTTGATCATATTTTTTTTCTCTCTCTCTCTCTCTAAATATACAAACGCTGTTTCTAAACAGAATTTTGGCATTTAGAGGCTTTCTGATTTCTGAGGCTTTCAGAGGTCTAAGCCCTGTAATCTTGCGTCACCAAATTACAATGTGCTACAGTTTTTTTCTGGTACCCTGCTTTGATATACTGTACAGAGATGAAGTCTGGCCTGTATTGTGATGTCTAATTTATATTTTGTCCGGTTTCTAATCATTATGTGTCTTGGAGTGAACTGTACATTCACACAAAAAAGAAACGCATAATTTATGTCTTCACACTAACTCCAGGGGCTTGTCAGCGTGTCAGCTAATTATGTGTAATTTGCTGTGTTACGTATGCAAATTCTCTCATGCTCACCCATTGGGAAGACTGCAGCCCTCTTGGCCCAAAAGAGAACAGCTGTGATTTATGCACCGCACCTGGTCCATATGGCAGTAACATGACTCATTCTTATTCTCTCAAAGCCTCTCTCTATCTATCTATCTATCTATCTATCTACCTCTCTATCTCTCTTTTACCTTGATTAACAAATTCCGTTTATCTATCTCACTGTGTCACCAAGTTCTTTCTCCATCCATATGATTCCAGTGACTCATAATGTCTTTGCCTCTGTTATCTCCAGCGAGTGCATATTTTCTGGTTGTACATAATTTACCGCATTAGCTTTTCAAGGAAAGATCAGCAGAATCATCAGGGTATATCAAAGTACAGTACATAGGGATGCATTGATTACGAAAGACACCGTACTGCCTGACAGCATCCATCATTCTTCAAATATTTGCAATTTCTGTCTTTGGCAGGTATTATGCGATTTGCTGTCAGCCTCTGGTCTACAATAACAAGATGACACCTGTAAGAGTCTCGGTGATGCTGGTTGGATGTTGGGTCATCCCCTTTTTCATCTCCTTCCTTCCCATCATGCAAAGCTGGAATACCATTGGAATCGAGAGCTTTGTAAGTGAGGAGTTGTTGGGTGAATTCTTCTTGTTATGCTGATGTATTCTAAACTTTTTAAAGGGATAGTTCACCCAAAAATTATGTCATAATTTTCTCACCCTCAAGTTGTTCCGATCCTGTATTAATTTCTTTCTTCTGCTGAACACAAAAGAAGATATTTGGTTAATCTTCTTGGTTTTATATGGGTAACCAAACAGTTGACGGGCCCATTTACAACCTGAATTCCTGGAAATGTTGGGACGTTTTTTAAATGTGAATAAAATGAAAACCAAAAGACTTTCAAATCACATGAGCCAATATTTTATTCACAATAGAACACAGATAACATAACAAATGTTTAAACTGAGAAATTTTAAAATTTTATGCACAAAATGAGCTCATTTCAAATTTGATGCCTGCTACAGGTCTCAAAATAGTTGGCATGGGGGCATGTTTACTATGGTGTAGCATCTCCTCTTCTTTTCAAAACAGTTTGAAGACATCTGGGCATCGAGGTTATGAGTTTCTGGAGTTTTGGTGTTGAAATTTGGTCCCATTCTTGCCTGATATAGGTTTCCAGCTGCTGAAGAGTTCGTCTTTGACATATTTTTTCAATACAAGTCATAATTTCTGAAATGCACAAGGCCTTCCCTGAAATAGACGTCGTCTGGAGGGGAGCATATGTTGCTCTAAAACCTTTATATACCTTTCAGCATTCAAAGTGCCTTCCAAAACATGCAAGCTGCCCATACCGTATGCACTTATGCACCCCCTTACCATCAGAGATGCTGGCTTTTGAACTGAATGCTGATAACACGCTGGAAGGTCTCCCTCCTCTTTAGCCCGGAGGACAGAGCGTCCGTGATTTCCAACAAGAATGTCAAATTTGGACTCGTCTGACCATAGAACACTTTTCCACTTTGAAACAGTCCATTTTTAATGAGCCTTGGCCCACAGGACACGACGGTGCTTCTGGACCATGTTCACATATGGCTTTGTATTTGCATGGTAGAGCTTTAGTTGGCATCTGCAGATGGCACGGTGGATTGTGTTTACCGACAGAGGTTTCTGGAAGTATTCCTGGGCCCATTTAGTAATGTCATTGACACAATCATGCCGATGAGTGATGCAGTGTCGTCTGAGGGCCCGGAGACCTTTATTAGATGCCCGTGGTCTTCGGGCCCTCAGACGACACTGTATCACTCATCGGCATGATTGTGTCTTTTCCCTTACGCACAGAGATTTCTCCAGTTTCTCTGAATCTTTTGATAATGTTATGCATTGTAGATGATGAGATTTGACGTTGAGGAACATTGTTTTTAAAGTATTCCACAATCTTTTTACGTACTCTTTCACAGATTGGAGAGCCTCTGCCCATCTTTACTTCTGATAGACTCTGCCTCTCTTAGACATCCCTTTTATAGCTAATCATGTTACAGACCTGAAATCAATGAACTTAATTAGTTGCTAGATGTTCTCCCATTGCTTTTTCAGTCATTTGTTGCCCCTGTGCCAACTTTTGAGACCTCTAACAGGCATTAAATTTGAAATTAGCTCATTTAGTGGATAAAAGTGTAAAATTTCTCAGTTTAAACATTTGTTTATGTTATCTATGTTCTATTGTAAATAAAATATTGGCTCATGTGATTTGGAAGTCTTTTAGTTTTAATTTTATTCAAATTTAAAAAATGTCCCAACATTTCCGGAATTTGGGTTGTACTTCCATAGTATGGAAAAAAATACTGTGGAAGTCAGTGGTGCCCATCAACTGTGAACCTTGATGAGCATAAGAGACTTCTTTCAAAAACTTCTTTCAAAAGGTTCAAAACTTATCGATCATAACATGAAAATAATTATCAGTTGATGGTATCAGCCAGAATTTTAATTGATGCATACTTAATAGTTTTTTCATTTTCATTTCCTAGATTGAACAAAGAAAATTCAATTCTTCCCGCAATTCAACTTGTGTGTTTATGGTGAACCGACCCTATGCCCTGGTGTGTTCGGCCGTGGCTTTCTATGTGCCCCTGGTGCTGATGGTTCTCGCCTATCAGCGAATCTACATCACCGCTATGGGTCATGCTCGGCGAATCGGCTCACTGCATCGGGCCGGCTCGGCCCCTTCTTCGACTTACCCTAACCATGATCAACACGGATCCAGTCGCATTAAGAATGAAACCAAGGCGGCCAAGACGCTGGCTGTCATTATGGGCTGCTTCTGTCTATGCTGGGCACCCTTCTTCATCACCAATGTGGTGGATCCCTTCATTAATTACAGCGTGCCCTGGCAGATGTGGACTGCTTGGCTCTGGTTGGGTTACATCAACTCGGGCTTGAATCCGTTCCTCTATGCTTTCCTGAACCGAGCTTTTCGGAGAGCCTTCCTTATGATCCTGTGCTGTGGGGATGAGCACTATGCCCGGCAGGAGGGCTTTAGTCCGAGCAGACGGCACTCAGAGTCTGTCAATGGAACCTCCATTTCTCTCAGGTACAGTTAGTCCCTCTTGAACACACTGAGCTTTCAGAAATGAGTTTTGGGAGAAAAGGAATGAAAGATAAGGTTGAAAAGTAAATGTAAGAATGTTGGTAAAGTGCTCTTGATGGAGATTTCTGGGTGGACATCATGCATCATTAATGTCCTCTTCCTTTGTAATTTAGGGGACTTTACATTAACTTTTTATGCATTTTGGCCATTCATTTACATGACAACGCTGTTTTTGAAAATGGGTTTCAAAATGCAAGTTTTCGTCTTCATGTAAACTTAAAAAATGTGAATTTGTAAAAAAAAAAAAAAAAAAAAAATCTAGAAGTCATAGTAGTGTTTCTTTACAAAGTGACATCGGCAACTACTGGCCTGGCCTGCGTAATACAGCACTTTTAATCATTTTTGCGGATCCGTGTGTAAAGCCTGGGATACACTGCACGATTTTAGCAATCCTATAAGATCATTACTTTATCACACTGTGCGACATGGATCTATTAAACTTGGGTACGACATGCATGTAGACTGTACGATGATGACTGCTAGTGACTTAGAGGCTACGATGCAAGTTTCTATAGAAGAATAAAATGTCATCAGCATGCGCTAGTGGTTAACAAAAAGACCATGTTGAAACACACTTTGGCAGTTGTAGTTTTTATGTGTGCTGAAAAAAAGGAAGCGCGAAAGAAGAAGGGAAAAGAGCTTGAGGTAAGCAGTTTTACGTTTTAGTGCCGTGCCGCGTTGATTTCATGTCGCATTTCTAGTCAGTCGATGTAGGTCGTAGCAGCAAACACACCGTGCAATGATCATGCTGAATTTTTGACACTGTCAGAAAATGATCGTAGGCTATCTTTGGTCGCAAGACCGGGAAAACAGCCGTCTTTGAAATGCTCTCACTGTACGACATAGGACCACCGATTAAGAGCCACGATCACAGAAAACGGCCACGATTATTTCACAATGGCAATCTTTCGTCTGGGACAGCCAAAAATAGTGCAGTGTATCCCAGGTTTTAGGGGATCGTTTTGTCGTCTACACGTGAAAAAAATTCAGTTTTTAGTATATTGTTGTCATGTAACCGTACCTTAGTTGTTTGCTAAAGCCAAGAAAAGTAAAAACTGCGTATATATACTTGTACATCATTTTAAAGTTTGGGGTTGGTAAGATTTTTTTTATGTTTTTGAAATACTCTTTATCGCCAAAAACAGTAAAACAGTAATATTATGAAATATGAATACACTTTAAATGAACTATTTTCTATTTATATATACATTTAATGCATGCAAGCTGGATTTTTAACATCATTATTCCAGTCTTCAGTGTCACATGATCCTTCAGAAATCTTATATGCTGCTCAAGAAACATTTCAAATTCTTATCAATGTTATTATCAAAAAACTTATTTTCAATGTACAATAGTTGTGCTGCCTTATATTTTTGTGGAAAAAGTGATACATTTTTTTTTAGGATTCTTTGATGAGTAGAAAGGAAAAAAGAACAGCATTTATTAGAAACAGAATGTTTTTGTAACAGTGTCTTTACTGTCATTTTTGATCAATTTAATGCATCCTTGCTAAATAAAAGTATTAATTTATTTAAAAAAAAAAAAAAAATACTGACTCCAAACCAATGTGTCTTTAAATAACTATATTTTTTTTGTTTTTGATATGAACATGAAATCTATAGCATGGGTCTTCGATGGGGCATTCATGGCTAATTATTATTTTTTTAAATTATTAATTGTTAATTATTATTAGTGTTAATAATACGAATTATTATGAATATGTTTTATTTAAATTACATTTTCCCAAATTTGTTAATTAAAAAAGAAAAGATAATGTAAAATATAATATTCCCCCGGTTTCACAGACAAGGCTTAAGCTAGTCCTAGACTAAAATGCATGTTTAAACTGTTTCAAATGAAAGCAACTTGTCCTGACATACCTTAAAATATGTCATTAAGGCCATTAAGTCATAAGTTGAAGCTAAAGTTCAGCTAAAATGTTTCACCATCCCTTCCACTGGATGGTGAAACATTTGTATTTCGTAAAATTAAAATTTAATGTGCCAATATTTCTCATCAATAATGATTATTTTAATGATTTTGCAATGTAAGTATCATAGCGTAAAGCTGAAAATGCAACCCTCAGTTCTATACAATATGTTTATTAAATCCTTGGCCTGCAAAATGTTGTAGATGATAAAAATATTAGAAATTATAATGTTACTGTAATCTTAGGCTGTGTGCATTATCATAAAAATTATCTTTTTAAAACTCATTTAGAAAACATGCTAATTCCATACAGTTTTTACAAGACACTTAAAAATGACATAATCGGCTAAAACACGCTCTGTAACTTTGAAAGTGAAAAGCTGCGTTTAGCCACAAGAGCTGGTAGAATATTCAGCAACAAGTCTGTCTATGTTTCCAGTTGTTTTTCTTCTCATGGTTTCAGACTGTTTTAAGTGGACTCTGCCATTACAAAGGCAATTACCCACACGCTCGTTTTGCATAAGTATAGATGACATCATTGTGGCTCTTGATCAAAACAAAAGCACGTGTTTGTGACCATAGAATGTTCATTGCTCTGAAACTTTATGATCTGCATAAAACAACACAGGCATTTTAAATACACCACTATTTATCTTTTATTTGTGCATATCTATTATTTGTGTGTGTTTTCCACCACCAGGCGAATGAATTACTTCACTGATGTTTTGACCTTTTTGATTTTTGTAACTAAGGCCAGTACTCTGAATGTCTATGCTCAGTGGTTTGCCGTCTCGTCCTAGCAAAATACTTGTTATTTTATGCGCCAATATAATGGGTGGATCCTTATGATTTGCTTTGTTACAATGATGTTTTGGGGAATTATTCCCCATTTTATTACTTTTAAGTGGCTCTAGACAAACCGTAATGTTTAATTCGCATGAGTAGTCTCCTTTTTTTCTTATTTTAGTGCGGTGCAAAGCCCCTGCCCTGTCATGTGGCATCTTTTAAGTCTTTGAAGTCCTATTTTGCTATACATTATTCAGGAAACAGTTTATTATTCATCCACTTAACTGAATTTTTTTGTAATGTATTGTGTAATAATAATAATATTTTTAAATGTATTTCCTGCATTTGGTGACAAAACTATGTTAGATAAGTCGTTGACACAGTTTACCTTGATGACACTTTTCCCCACATCTGCCACTTTGGGGAAAATAGTCAATGTAATAATTCACAGCTAATTTATTTTTAATTTAGTAAATATCATTAGAAAATAAATTCAGCAACATATATATGGGTCTGTAACGCGTTGCTCGCGAAGGAACACACAACGAAGAAGATGAAGATCAAACAAGTCTTTACTTAGGAAATCCAACAGGCAGGCAGGCAGGGGCAGGGGCAGGAGCGCAACGCAACGCAACGCAACGCAACGCAACGCAACGCAACGCAACGCAACGCAACGCAACGCAACGCAACGCAACGCAGCGCAGCGCAACGCAGCGCAACGCAGCGCAACGCATACGAGACCAGACAATGAACATAGGGAAGAAAATACATAGGAACTTAAATACACAGATGATTAACTGAAATGACATACAGCTGTGAGGGATCTTGTTAAATTCATGGTGATAGATTGTGGCGGGAAAACGGAACAAAGGAGCACATGACAGATGCAAACCAAAACAAACTGAATGTGACTGAGACCGTGACAGGGTCATTGACGAATAAGGTTTTTTAAAGTGTAAAAAACTAACAGAGATGGAGCGTTTTATTAAGTGTTAACAATGAGATTTTGTGGTTTTTATAATCAATTAATACTGCTTTTGTAATTTTTTACAAGATGGACAAAATTTGTCACCATAAAAGTAATTCGGTTTAACCAAAATTTCGGTTTTACCGAATTACACTTTTGTTTATACTGAATGACGTTTGTTTATATTTTCAAACAATGCTAACAGGCTGATATCTAGCTAGCTAGCAAAAGGACAATCAATCATTTTATATTTAGTACATGTTTTTAAAATATTACAACATTTTCCATGTTTTATAGCTGTTGTACCGAATGACCTAATGTTTCAGGACTTGTGTACGAGCAAGTGAAAACTATTTTTCAAATAGTTAAAAGAGCGTTAGTTGTTTTGCTTCACGACCATGTGGTCCTTTGTAGGCGTCTGAATGATGTCACATCCTGTCAGATGATATTGAACGCATGACTTGATCCAAAATGGTCCCTTTATATTGGTTACTCCAAAATGACATCAATGAAATACAATTTTTCGGACATTCTTACTTTTAACAAAGCAACAACTTCTACTCATAATTTTAATACCATTTTGCACTATGGTGACATATGATGTTATAAAATCATGCCAGAGTAAAAAATATATACATTTTATTACATTTTAAGATATTTAAATCACAAACGAAATGGCTGTATTGGCCAAAATCTTTAAAATACCTTCATATGTAGAAAAATATAATTAAAATCTTTTTGAATTCAATAAAAAAGATTTAGTTAGATATCATATCATACTTTGGATATCATATCTTTGTTTTTTAATATTATTAAGGCCTTTGGACAAAAAAAATTACCCTTCATGTCATTGACCCATATAGATAGATAGATAGATAGATAGATATGATTTATGTTGACCTTTTTTTTTCCTTTCATTTTATCTGCAATGACTTGTTTTCTCATGTTTCTGTCACATGATAACAAGTTTGCTAGATTTAGGAGGCAACTAAATATAGGCCTGGTTTCACAGACAGGGTTTAGATTAAGCCAGGAATTAAGCCAGGATTAGGCCTTAGTTCAATTAGGGCATTTAAATGGCTTTTATAAATGTGCCCTAGAAAAAACCCCAAAAACATTACTGGTGTGCATCTTGAGACAAAACAATAGCACTGACTTATTTTAAGATATGCCAGTGCACGTTGCTTTCAATTAAAACAGCTCAAACATGCATTTTATTCTTTAGGCTTAAGCCTCGTCTATGAAACCGGGCATTAGTATTTTTTCAAATGCTTAATTATTTAAATAGTTAATCCTTGTTTTCCTAAGGCAGTATATGTCAAAAAATGATCTCAGAGGATGTTTCTCAAAGAAGTTAAAATAATAATTGGTTCTCAGATTTACCACCCTCTGAAATTTAGTCCCCTGTTGATATTCTTATATATCCAAATTAATAGTAAACATTCGGCTCACTTAATTGCTTTAACATCTTCGATTGCTACAGTGTTTCGTAAGCTTTAAATATAAGGATTTAGAGGTACACAGTCTCTTTTGTGAGGGGCTGCAACAGAATCTGTCCTTGTGCAACATGAGCAAATATGGAGCGAGAAATGAAGTGAGGTTTTGTCTGAAAGCTACAGCCTTGATGCCTGCATGAAGCATTTTAGCGCTGCATTTTTCCCACTTTGTTCATTATCAGACTGATGATTGGCGATGCAGAAAAGGTGTCAGAAAACACAGGTCTCTCTGCTTCTGTTTCCATAGAGACTTCTCTAATGGCCACCATCCAGCAAACCTTAACTGTCAATCACAGCATTTCATATTTTCCATATTCTACACATTTTTTCCTCAAAAGTTCCAGAGGTATGTCTGGAATGTGACGTTCTCCCAACCAAGGAACATTTGGGCGGCTTAGCGCTATAGCCATGTGGTTTAAGTCCGCTCTCTACTCATGCAGAGGGCTTTGAGTTGAGATTTCTGAATCCGTTCAGTGGTGGCTGGACTCACGTTTCGCTTGATGTGACTGAAAAAGTTTGTGATAGGAACTTTGGACCTTTGGCTCAGTCAGAACCAGGTACCACAAAAGCTTGTGGGTTTCCAAGAAATAATAATGCAGGACCTTGTCCAAAACTTTTTCAGAAAGATATGTACATGTTAACAAGAAGTCTGAAGGTAAACTTCTCTTCGTTCAGGTTCAGCCAAGGTCAAATCAAATCCTCCACATAGCCGTAAAACACAAAGCCAAGAAATAAAACCAAAACATATGAGAGAATGTTTTATTGCTACTCAATTCAATTTAATAGGGAGCTTGATTCAGGAATGAGAACATCCTGATAGCGTTCTCTCGCTGATATCTTTTTGAATAGAAGCTGAGATGAAGGTGGTCACATGTTTTATGGTCCTATCTTAGATTAAGGACATTGTTGTTATTGCTACCTATAAAAATGTCCCATTAGATTTCAGGCTGGTTAATGGTTTAAGAGAGAGAAATTCAATTTGATGGCGCTGTGCAATGCCATGGCCCTGGACCCTGACATCGCTTTTATTCAGAGATAGACAGACCTGTCCAACACCCTGTGATTGAAGCCATTTCGAAGCTAACTCTGCTTTGTGATTTGACACTGCAGTAAAGGCCTTAAACATTACATAACGAATAACTGTTATTTTCTGCCATTAATATCTCAGGGTTAACAAGAGCAATGGGTTAATGTGTCCAATTGATTTCACAATGTACTTTACATGCTTTTCCTGCTTGCTGGAGCAGTTATTTCAGATTGATCCCAGAAGTTGCACTGTTTATACAACCCATACAAATAGTGGTAAGCAAACCTGAAAACGGGCATAACTATCAAATAATTTGTTATTATTGTTAATTAGCTTTCAATTATAAACCACGTTGACTATACTGTATATAACAAATCATAAAATGTGCCGGAGTATCGCTGTAATCTTGGTTTGACTTTCAGCGTTGAGAAAGACTAAATTGTTAGACATCCAAAAATATAATAATTTTCTCACCCTCATGTCTTTCTAAAGTTTTCTAATTTTCTTATCTCCACAGCAGTGTTGCTATTGTTAACAAAAAAACTTTTAAAAGTCAATTTTGGTAATTAAAATGAAGCTCAGATAAAATGTTTGAAAGTTTGAAAACCCTTGATCACCAAACACTTTTATACTATGGAAAGGAGCAGTTTGAACATCCTGTTAAACATCTTTTGTTTTCCATGGCGGAAAGTAAGTCACAAAGGTAAGGAATAACATGAGTAAATGATGACAATTTTCATTTTGGGGTGAACTATCCATTTAAAGATCACCAGTCTTAAAGGGATATTTCACCCAAAAATGAAAATTATCCCACGATTTACTCACCCTCAAGCCAATCTAGGTGTATCTTCTTTCAGACGGACACAATCAGAGATATATTAAAAAATATCCTTGCTCCTCCAAGGTTTATAATGGTTGTGAATGGGGGGCCACATTTTAAAGCCAAAAAACCCGCAATCATCCATAATCAAAGTAATCCATACGGCTCCAGGGGGTTAATAAAGGCCTTCTGAAGCTAAATGATGCTTTTTAAAATATCCTTACTTAAAACTTTATAAATTCAGATTACTAGCTTCCAGTGGACGACCGTACGCATACTGTGCAAGTCAACATGCGCCAAATGACACGATGTATGACGCAGGATGTAGGAATATCGTTAGCTTAGACGCCTTTCGTGGTTCAAACAAATATGGCTGTGCAACAAAATCAAGCCCCTTTTCTCATTTATCAAAATCCTCTGACATTTCTCTTTAAAAATTATCGTTTTAGACTTCTAATTTGTGACCGGTGTTTTGTTTTGCTCTATCCTTTGCGCTTCCACATTTGCCATTGTGTCTTGCGTCAGGTCAGAGGATATTCTTCCGCCGCAAATCGATGCATATGGCCGTCTGCTGAAAGCCAGTTATTATAGTTAATAGTTTCAAATATGGATATTTTTCTTAACACATTGCTTGCTTCAGAAAGCATTTATTAACCCCCTGGAGTCATATGGACTACTTTTTTATGGATGGAACATGGATGCATTTTTAAAATTTTTAATTTTTTTTTACATTTTTTTTACATTTTTTAAATTTTGGCTTCAGAATGCCCCAGAATTCACAACCATTATAAACCTTGGAGGAGCAAGGATATTTATTAATATACCTCCGATTGTGTCTGAAAGAAGATAGTAATATACACCTAGGATGGCTTGAGGGTGAGTAAATCATGGGATAATTTTAATTTTTGGGTGAACTAACCCTTTAAAGACCACTTAATTATTTCTTTGATAACTGTTAAATGAGCTGAGATTGAAAAAACAATTAGATAATAACTGGTATCTAGGCAGCAACCTCAACACATTTTATCTTTACCGTTTCTTTTGTGAAGTCTAAATGAGCTTCGGACTGAGCATTTGAAAGGTATCCGCTATAATCCACTGCTAAAGATGATGTTTCCATGTTTGGTCAAAACTGCACCAGTTTCACTCTCAGCTGCACCAAATCCTTGTGTTTCATGTTAATGTCAGGTCAGGCTATGAGTCTGGTCATCAGACTAATGGATAGGGCCTTGCATGCATAACTATTTTAAACCGTTTCCCCCATGGTTTTAAAAATGTTCATAGGGAGTCGTGCTGTTTTTTTTTTTTTTACGCTGTCTATTTTTGGCCCTGTCACTTTTTTCAAGGCATTTTGCCATTACTTTTAATTGTGAGCATTAAAAATGTTGTTTATTTTAGATTCGAAAGTGCTGTTAAATTCAATTACAGTTTGTTCAGGGGTCCAGAGGTTTGTCCCCCTGGTATCCTGTGAAAAAATAGTTTTGACATTATGTATTTCTTGTTTTAATGTCAATAGCAAGTTGATCAGGAGTTCAGATGGTTTGTATCCCCTGGTGTCCATGTGAACATATGGATCCAATGTAAAGGCAGTGCCAAATTTGTCAGGGATGATTATTTAAACATAAAAGAGCAACAGAGGTTTGGCCAGGCAAAATTTCAGTATGGCCTTTTTTTTTTATCAATTCTGTCATTGAAAATGTTTTGTTTTGTATAATTTCTTTCCCATGCAGAATGTACACGGATTACTCGAGAATGTGGCCTGATTGATTCAAGAGAGGAATCCGTATCTTCTTCTGATTTGATTTGTTACAGATGTTTGGGATGTTTTTAAGTGATCATACTACTTCAATGTTGTTATATTTGATTTGGAGAACAAAATGAAGGTTTGTTTGGTTAGATATATCTGCACACATTCCCTGGCCCTTTCATATTTTTGACCACCCATACTGCCTGTTTTATATTTAGCAATGTTCACAGTTAGCATAATCCGGTTTGTTGTGAAAGTAAATTTGTGCGCTCAGTTTCAAGTTACACTTTCATACGAATCATTATTATTGTGTGCCAAAACGGTCATGAGAAAAATAAAAAAATAAAAACCATGAAATTACTTACATTGATGAAGTGCAGAAGAAAAAGCAGGATAATATTAAATGTGTAATTTTTATGTCAGGCACAGTTTCAGGTGACTGAGATAGACTAATTACTACGCTCAGACTTAATTACTTTAAAAGCAGAAGGTTGAGTGATGTTAACGGATGCTTCTCTTCTCTGGCACTAATTGGTTTGTGCAGTTACTTGTTGGGTTTCATTTGCCCATATGATTCCCAATCAATATCTGCAAATAATAGAGGACGATGTTGCTCAGTTAATGAACAGTCAGCCATTATTATAAAATAAACCTTGCTAGGGTAATGGACTACCCATGTAGAAGGCGACGTTCTCAGGACCTTGCGCAATGTTCCCTAAAAGTTCTCTAAAGGTGACGAAAATTCCGAACCTTTACAGAACATTCGGGACGTTCCTAAAACGTCCTCTTTTGGTAATAAAAAGTGCTGCAGTTTAAGGTTCCTTATATGACTTCAGGGGGATGTTCCATTTTGGTTATTTTATGGTCAAAAAAGAAAGTTACAAAGAGGACATTTGGAAAATTAACAGAACGTTCCCACACGGTCCTCTGTTGGTCATTTAATAAAGTTCCCGATATGAGTTTAGGGGGATGTTCTATTTTGGTTATTTTATGGTCACCGGAGAATGTTACAAAGAGGACATTTGGGAAGTTAACAGAATATCTTATAGTAATAGGCCCCTAAACATTCCAAGAACATCCTGAATGTTCCCTGAAGGTCCACCAAATAACATCCCCCAACCCTTAAAAGAACTCCACATTGTGACTGTCTCTGAACGTTCTGGGAACGTGACTAGGTGACAGGTTACTTCGCTAGAAATTTTACGTTCCCAGAACATTCTCAGAATGTCCCCACTGGTGTTAAGGACATAAGTAACGTTCCCAGTACGTTCAGAGATGGTCACGATGTGGAGTTCTTTTAAGGGTTGGGGGACGTTCTGGGAATGTTTAGGGGATTATTACTATAGGACGTTCTGTTAACTTCCCAAATGTCCTCTTTGTAACATTCCCGCACGACCATAAAATAAACAAAATAGATTGTCCCCCTAAACTCGTATCGGAAATGTTATTAAATGACCAACAGAGGACCGTGTGGGAACGTTCTGTTAATGTCCCAAATATCCTCTTTGTAATATTCCTATGTGACCATAAAATAACCAAAATGGAATGTCCCCCTAAAGTCATATAAGAAACCTTGAACTGCAGCACTTTCATTACCAAAAGAGGACGTTTTTGGACCGTCCCTAATGTTCTGTAAAGATTCAGAATTTTCGTCACCTTTAGAGAACTTTTAGGGAACGTTGTGCAAGGACACAAGAACCTCGCCTTCCACGTGGGTGTTTTATAGAAAATAATAAAGTTTGAAGTCACTGTTATGGAGGTGAGCGTTTGCTTTAGATGGGCTCTTGATTCTTGATATTTTAACGTTAGATTTTCTCTTGCTTTAACTGTATTTACAAAACATGCTTGTTACAGCAAAAATTGCAAGAGAAATTCTGATCAGATGAGTTTGGTTATTTAATGATAGTGATTCAATCATCATGGAGTGTCTTGATTCACTGATCCTCTCCAGAGATTAAACTCTGAGTGTATTAACTGTTAGTTTTGCATTAATTTACAGTAAGTTTTATTTATTTATTTATTTATTTTATTTCATTATACTGACAAGAGTTTTGAACAGTGTTTCTTAGACTCACACAGACATCAGCAAGTGAACCTCAACAATGGTGACAATAAACAAAAATCTTTAGCTTGTTTTGTGATGCTTAGAACTGATATGTTTATCTGAAAACCATTGTTGAGGTTCATATGCAGAATCTTGATGTCTGTGTGTGTCTACCTGATCCTGTCTGAGTAATTTCTGCATAACAATAAAAACTTTCAAAATATCAAAGCAGGACAGGGTTTTATGCATTATCATAAAACATGAAAGGAATACAATATTCAGAGATCAGTGAATAAAGCCACTGTATGATGAAATCATCAACAATGAGCAACCAAATCCATTTGATCAGATTTCTTTCCTCAAAATTTTTATTTTACTCTTTTGTAACAAATGTGTTTTAGAAACACACAGTTAAAACAACTGGAGAAAACAAAGTTAAAATGTCAAGGGTCAGGAGCCCAACTAAAGCAAGCGCTTACCTCCATAATGGTGACATTTATAAATTTTAATTAAAAAACATCAACACCTCATTAAGGTTTTGAATGAAAGAAATAAAGTCAGAGTAGTTTGTAATAAGTGAAGATGCTGAGATCTAAAGAGATCTGTTAGTGTTTAATGTTCTGTTATCTGAGTTTTGTGAGGTTACCATTGTGCAGAAGAGTAGAGCCTGTGCTTCAGTCAGTGATGAGCCAAAAACACTGATGTTATGCTGCAGGTTTCTTTATTTAAAGACAGTAACTGTCTAGTTGTTGATGCAGTGATACAGCAGTTACATTAGCTCATGTATGTGCTGTTGTTAGCTAATGACTTACTGCAAGAGATTTGCATTTTAAAATAAAGGTTTCATAATAATAATCCAGGAAATACCTGTAAAGAGCTTTTTTTTCGTAAGACATTTAAGAAAAATTAGTTTTTGTTTGAACGGCCACTTTTGTTAGTTAATTTAGCTCTAATTTTTAATTAATTTTTTTGACAAGGGCAGCAGGGATGCTCTGAGAACATTTCCAAATAAAATATGGTTCCCTAAACGTACAGAGAACGCCTTGAATGTAGGGCTGTTCGATTCCTAATTTTTTGGAATCGAGCCCAATTCCAATTCCTGGTTCTAGAATCGATTGGAGTCAATTCCAAGAATCAGTTTCTCCTTCTGTTTTTGATTCTTTTTTGATCCTTGTTTTTTAGATTTAAGAAACCTATCTCGCCATGATTACAGGGTATTAAAGTCGTAGGAAGTAGCCTTCTCATAATATGAAGCTTTATTAATAATATAAAGGTACATTTCTATCTCTGATTGATTTTAAATTGTAATTTTGGCTGCATTGCACCTGAAATGGGTCATAGTCCATAGCCCAGCAGTATCGCTTTAAGAAAAAGAAAAAAAAACCTTAGACACAAAGTGTCTACATGTGCACAGTTCAACTGAATTATGAAGTTTACTTTAACTGCTTACTAAACTGCTGAAATCACGTGACTTTGTCCCTGATTCGATTCGTAAAGCTCCGAAGCAGTGTTTTGTAATCGGCCCATCACTATATTGTTGAAAAGTTATTTTGTTTTTTTGGTGCACAAAAAGTATTCTCGTCGCTTTATAATATTAAGATAGAACCACTGAACTCACATGAACTGTTTTAAATATGTTTTTTGTACTTTTATGGATCTTGAGAAAAGAAATTTGCTTTGAATGCAGGCTTCATTGAGCCGTCGGATTTAATCAAAATATCTTAATTTGTGTTCTGAAGATGAATAAAGGTCTTACGGGTGTAGAACGACATGAGGGTGAGTAATTAATGACATTATTTTCATTTTTGGGTGAACTAACCCTTTAATTATATTGAACTTGCTGAAATGTCCCTATAAATATATTTTCTTTTCCAAATGTGCATTCTGAATAATATATTTCCCTTTACTAACCTGCAGCAGTCTGTTGCTCATCTTCTCATTTTTGTGTTCCCATTTCCTCCAATAGCAAAAGAAAAGAATCCATGATTGAGTTTCCACAGGAAAAAATACAGAGAGATTGATTACAGCAGTAAAAAGAGATGTCAAATCTGCCATCACTCCCTCAGCCGTTGCATTAGAAACACTCACGCAGCAGTGTTAAGTTTTTGTCATTTACTGCAGAGATAATATAACACAAACTATAGCACTATAAATATAGGGCATATTATAAAAATAAATAAAAAAATGAAAATATGAAAAACTTTACTAGATTTGCGATGTTGATCGCTGTAGCTAACATGTCTCATCACAATGAAAAGGACACATGCAGTGTTGCGGGTACTCTAGGACCAGGGATAGGAACCACTAAAGGTTCCTTTGTACCGTATGGAAAAATCACGCATACACCCCACATGGATTTCGCATCAGATTCAAGTTAAATGAATATATAACTTCAAGTTATATGAATATACCCCCCTCCCCCCTCCCCTCTTCATTGGGGATGAAATATAGCTTCAAGCTAAAGACAGAAACTAGATGAGGCCAGAGATCAGTCAAAGAAGAAAGCTTCAAGACAGACAGGCTGCTCTTTTTACAAAGTTTTCAAAGCTCAAAGCCTGCCTGGCGTGTTGTAGGAATCTGTTTTGGCATATGGGGAGAATTATTGGACATTAGGAGTATAATGTAGCTCATAAAGGGGGGAACTCATCTGAACTGGATTACTGATCTTATCAATCTCAGTCTTATTATAGAACAGCTCATGAGAACGGCATGAAAAAAGGGTTTCAAGACGTGCCTGTTGACCCATAGGGTTCTTTGTTTCTTTTTGGACATTAATAATGTTTAGTGCTAACTGCAAAGTGCAAACTGCCAAGTCATTTAATTTCCCAGAACTTTATGCATTTGGAGATCTTAGCAATGTTCATATTTTACACATAACCCACCCCAGTATGCACATTATGTACAACTGACAAATAACAATCCTACTGCACAAAGTTCTATAAGTAAAAAGTTTTAATAATTTAATTTAAAAAAGGTTTTAATATTTGACAGAATAATTTGATCAGATTTCACTCTTACATTCAAGGTTAATCTCATTTTCTTGGGCATTAGAAGCACACACATTTACTTCTAATAGATCAGGATTCATTTACAAAGCAAATGTGTTACTTAGGAAGAAGATTTCCACTCTACTCAAATTCATGTGCTTATTACGTTGTAGAACCTTGTACCATGTGGTCATGAAATGATGTGCATTATTAGATATGTATACCGGTCTCATATTATTCAGACATTATAGCGTTTTTGTTGGCAGAGTCTATGAAAGAACAGTCACTAGTTGCATAAACTTAGCCACTATGTTAAGACTGTGTCTTAAGAACTAATTTGACTAGCAATTAGTCAAGAGGTAATCAGTCTTACTTTTCTGATTCAAATTAGATGGAATCTACATTTTTATGTAACTGACTTAAGCTTAGGACCAGTCTTGAAGAAAAAAAATTACTAACTTTTAAGACTGTCTGAGCAGTTTTTGCAACTGGCCCCCAGATAGTTCACCCAAAAATGAAAATTCTGTCATTTACTCAGCGTCATGTTGTTCAAAACCCATTCACAAATTGATCTGGTTCTTGAGTACAACTCATTGAATCAGAATAACAGTTTATTGGAGGAAAATATTGTATATAATGATTTAAATGTCATGTCTGTACCTTCCTAATAGCTAATTCCTCATTCCTAATAGAGTGGTGCAGGTATAACATCACTTTGTAGGCCAGCCGGCAGTTAGCATCACACTGGTTCCTCGATAAAAACCCAATTCTTCCATAGGCTTTTGGATTATCGCAAAAAAAACAAAAAAAAACAAGCTTTGTGATCAACAAAAGTTTATGACACATATGTTGAGATATTTTCAGAGGACAGTAAATCTGTACTGCTATACAAGCTGCACATTGTCTACTCTGTATCCAATTTTCATTTCTATAGTATTGTCCCTTGAGAATATATAATAAAATGGTTGTTGAAATGTGAGGGGTGTACTCACTTTTGTGAGATACAGTACGTTTTGTCCATCAAGATCATTTTCACAGATGAACACAACTTTTATGAATTTTGAAGCCTAAATGTAGTCGGCGGAAGTATAAAACTAACGGTGGGCTATGAACGAACTACGCCACAGTCCCACGACTTCAACGTCACCACTAAGCTTCTGACAAATCTCTTTCAGTCTTTATCTAATAAACATTTTCCCAGAAAGTTAGAATAGTTCGAAAAGTTTATGAGCACAATTATAAGCATAACAAGGCTGTAAAAGCGGACTAAGCGTACCTGTTTGGCGTGATGACGTTTAATGACAGCCTCTGTACTCCCATTTAGCCACTTAGCACGTAGCAACTGCCTGTTAATACTGATGTATTTTATGTAAAACGTGAAAGTATATTGTGCTTGTATTACCCATGGACCTTATTTCAGCCATTTACCCAAAAACCCATTCAAAAACCTATTGACTTGGGGACAATGGAACCGGAAGTGCTAAAATGCTAACTCGCTTCTGCATTTTGGCCTACAAATTAATGTTATACCTGCACCACTCTACTGCATCAGAAGTCTTGAAATATATTGTAGCTGTCGTATGGACCATTTTTATGGAGAATTTTTTTTAATTATTGGAACTAGACTGTGTTGTTCACTATAAACTGTTTTTGTTTGAAAAAGTATTGATTTGTCTTGTTGTTTTCCATGAAGGAAAAAAAAGCATTAGAACTTGATGGTGAGTAAATAATGACAGAAGTTTCATTTTTGGGTGAACTATCCCTTTAAAAAAAATTGCATTGACGCTATAAGCTGTAAATCTTGGAGGTCCAATTCTAAGAAGGAAGCAAAGCCAGTTGGAGAGATGAGAAAGTGATGAGGAACTTAGTGAGTTTGTGGCTTGTGTAACAGTCAGGCTGAGAATTCCTCAGTCTTACCCTGCCGACCCTCAGCCAAGATTCGCGCGAGTGAAACTCACGAGTCAATCATTCTATACTCCCCTAGCATACTTGAACCCAAGACACGTTCTTTCAACTGTTTTGCTCCACCAAACAGCTGTTGTTGTGCTGTACACAACAACGCAACAGCACGTAACCCTCTGGAGCCCTGCTCATGCAAGACAAATGGGATGTGACACTCATGCTGTCCATACTGAAGAGGTTTTTTATTATTATTATTAGAGTGGTCAGCTTAAATGCATGATAATGTGTGAATGGGTGGATGTGCAAAGAGTGCAAACTTTTATCCTGGGAAGACCTGCAGCGAGCTCAGGTTCACTGAAACCTGCTGTAGTTGTGAGATAATGCAGATCAAGTGCTAGTTTTAGAGTTTCTGCCCCACATTCTGCTCCTCCATGATGATGGTTTCTTTTTTGTCATTATGCACCAGCTACAGTCATTCGAATGGAGACGTAGGAACAATTTGAAAGTGAAAAGCACACATAATAAACTTTGTTAGCTTGGCCCATGAATATAAGGTGATGTAACATTCACCCAGCAGTTGCAACCAGTGCCAGAAATTAACTTTTAACTCTTTAGCTTTTTTGATTACTGGAAGTGCAAATTATAGGTGGACAGCATATAACATACTTATCCTTATGGATAAAATTAAAGAAAATAATACTTTTATTCAGCAAGGACACATTAAATTGATCAAAAGTGACACTAAAGACATTTATAATACAAAAGACTCAAGTGCTGTTTTTTTGTTTTTTACTTTCTATTCATCAAAGAATCCTGAAAAACATGTATCATGGTTTTAAGCAGCACTGATTTTGGATCATGTGACACTGAAGACTGGAGTAATGATGCTGAAATTTCAGCTTTGCCAACACATGAATAAATAAATTTTTAAATATATTAAAATAAAAAACAGTTATTTTAGATTGTAATGAGTTCACATTATTGTTTTACTGTATTTTTGATCAATGATACTTATTTCTGTCAGGACCACTTTTGTCAAAGATGATTGACGATTAGCATATAGTTTGGATTGGCGGTTCTGGGTAAGAACTCCCTGCCCATCCATGCAGCCTAACATGGATAAGAGCAGGGAGAGCAGCGATAACCCCATAGGGTAAACAGAACAGAACTAACAAATATGTATTGGAGATATCAATTAATGTTCAGTAATTTAATATACAACATTAATTCAAGAATTAGTCTGATTCAAAGGGGAATCAGAAGGCCAAGTCCTGACTGGACGAGAGGAGGAACTGGGGATGAAGGAGAGCAATTAGCTCCAGAGCAATGTGATAAGCTGCTGATAAAACTGATGGACCTTATACTGTATAAAGGATGCCATGATAGAACTCATATTCCTATAGGAACTGAGGTGACTTGCCAGACTAACACTACGCTTGATTTTTGGTCAAGAGACTTACATTTAAAGGATTAGTTCACTTTCAAATGAAAATTAGCCCAAGCTTTACTCATCCTCAAGCCATCCTAGGTGTATATGACTTTCTTCTTTCTGATGAACACAATCTGAGTCATATTAATAAATATCCTGATGCATCAAAGCTTTATAATGGCAGTGAGCGGGATCAATGAGTATGAGCTGAAGAAAGTGCTTCCATCCACATCCATCCATCATAAATGTGTACTCCACACAGCTCCAGGGGGTTAATAAAGGCCTTCTGAAGCGAAGCGATGCATTTTTGTAAAAAACAAATATACATATTTAACAAGTTATGAAATAAAATATCTAGCTTCTGCCAGACAGCCTTCCATATATAACTTACAAAAAAAGTTTAAAACTCTTGCAGTTCAAAAAGCTTATGCTGCGTCCTACGCCTTCCTTATTCAACTTACGGAAAAAGCTTAACTGTCACGACGGCAGTTCCGTTTTTTTCATAAGTTTAATTCGGAAAGCAGTCTGGCGGAAGCTAGATACTTTACTTTCATTAGTTTTGATTTGTGGTTTTGGCTTTTCTTGTTTTCCTGTTCACATCTATTTTCATTCACTGTCTACTGTTATTAACAGTATATATTATTTTTCTCAGAAAAATTGCATTGAACTGCATTGTCTTCTTTTCCAACGAATCAGAATGTAAATGTATGTTTTGTGGTCTTCAGATTGTCATTTCTTCAAAACCGAAGATACAGCGACAATTCCAACCGATTTCTGTCAAGTGAGCTGGAATCACAGGAGTCTGTTGGTGCATCATAGCCAAGATTTCAGAAGCCTACAAATGCAGTTTGATGAAAACGCATAACTGCCTACATATGTGTCGAATCAAGAGACTTCATTGCAGTTTGATTTTTGATGGGTTTTCACCTTCAGTGATAAATCAAAGATTATTTATAGGCCTATTTCACACAGAACTTCTATAGTGTGTGAGGAAGATGTTAGCATGCGGGCATTTTATCAGATGAAAGCAAACAAATAATATGCCAAGGATGTTCAAGGAAATGGTTAAAGATTAAAACAAAGTTAAAGGCAAAGAAAACTGCTCTATAAAGAGATTTCTTCATCCCCTTGAACATTTTTCAAGCTATATAGGGTTGTCAATTTACTGCTTCTCATTTATGTAGTTCTCATCTTTCAAATTAGGAGGAACACGTCTGCTTTGGCTGTAAAGGCTAACAATGACAAATATATACAGTTGAAAGCGGCCTGTCATTTAAGCATGTGGTTATTCTTGCATACAGTGAACCTAAAATGCTCATTTTCAGACTGAGTTGATACTCCCTCTTTATTCAACAAGGTATTTATGTTGTACATGTAGTTTTGACTTCTGTAAAAAGAAGCAGTGGCTTGTCACTGTGTGACATTTGTACTTTTATTGTATCACTGTGTAATCGAACTGAATTGAATGTACATTGTATCTGGACGATGAATCTAAACTGTTGTCAAAGTTTCATAAAACTGCATAAAAACTACATTGTTACTCATACTGCATCTGTTCGGCAATTCTCATTCATTATATAAAAGTGTCTGTTTGATGTGCCATTGTTCTTTCCATTGTGCTACAGACGGCTTGATGGAGATCTAGGAGACAGCTAAATGGTGAAGTATTTTAATTGTTTAATGCTTCACATGGCCTTGAAAGCATTAGCTTGATCAGGCCATTACATTGTTTTGCCCAGACGAGTCAATCACATGTCGAGGCATCTAGTGCCACTCAAAAATTCAAACTTGACCATCAAAGATCTAAATTACTACCCATTTGCAAAAAGAACGTGAAGTTTTAAAGCACACAACAGATATTTTATGCTCTCACAGTGACAATCAATATGATGAAAAAAAAAAAAAAAAGCTTAGATCTTTGAAGCACTGGTTTGACATCCACTCACAATATACATTACCATTCAAAAGTTTGGGGTCAGGTAGATTTTTTTTAGTCTCTTATGCTCACCAAGGCTGCATTTATTTGATCAAAAATACTATAAAAAGTATTGTGAAATATTACCATTTAAAATAGCTTTAAAAAAAAAAAATTGAATAGTAATTTATTTCTGTGATGGCAAAGCTGAATTTTCAGCAGCCATTAATCCAGTTCAGTGTCACATGATCCTTCAGAAATCATAATTTGCTGCTCAAGAAACATGTCTTAATGCTGAAAACAGTTGTGCTGCTTAATTTTGTGAAAAAAAAAAAAAGAATTTGATGAATAGAAAGTTCAAATGACTTGAAATAAACCACATTTATATTGAAATCTTTTGTAAAATTATAAATGTCTGATGCATTTAATTGACAAAATTAGATTATTGCTTAATAAAAAGTATAAAAACAAAAACTAAAATTTTAAATGTATGAAGAAGCATTTTATTAAAAGTGCTGTATATACAAGGAAATTACTGACCTTTTATGAGCTAATATATACACAATCTAAGTATGTAAACAACGATATAAAAAATAAGCAAGATAAAAAAAAAAAAATATATATATATATAATTGTGGCTTTTAAAATAAAATAAAGTAAGTTGTTGGAAAGTCACTGCACTGGTAAAATGTAAACAAGGCAAACACCTGAGAATTGTTTTATCCTGTACAGTTTTTGAACCTTACATGATTATTTGTGACCTAAAACTCAAAAAATAAATAATAAAGAACAATGCTGACAGTCCAATCAAAGCATGTCTTTAACGGTGGAATTGAGAAAACCATCACTGTTGGCTTTCCTGGAGAGCTCGCTCTGTAATGGGAAACAAGACAACGCATTTGTTAACATCTCTACAAACTGAACACGGAATCATTATTACGTGTGGGTCTTAAAATGTTAATGATCTCTCTCAGGGGGAATTAGCAGTCGCAAATGAGCATCCTTATCGCTGATGCTCCATTTGGAGTTAATATACATCCAGGGAAGTGGTCTAGAACTGATTGATTGGTCTTACGGTAAAAGCTGAGTAGCTCATTGGAATAGGTTTCTTGTCACTGTTGAACTCCTGCAGTGGTACGCGTAGGCCAGAGCTGGCCTCTGTAGTCTTGCTCCTCTGTTAGACCAAAGACAAAACCACACAAATATGAAAAAGCATAATTGATCTTCAGCATAAAGACGCTACCAACAACATGCTAAAGAAAATAGGACTTTACCTACAGTTTTACACAGAGTACTGATTTTTGTTGATCCAACAGTGTCATCTAGTGTTTGCTGAGGGAACATTTTCTAATTTTAATACTGAACTGAACACTGAAGGGTTAGTTCACCCCAAAAGTAAAATTCTGTCATTAATTACTCACCCTCATGTTGTTCCAAACCCATAAGACATTTGTTCATTTTCTTAAATCTGTTCATCATATAAAGGGATCAAGTTTCTTGTATATGGACTAAACCGCTCAATTTATATGGATTAGTTTTACGATCTCTTTATGAACTTTTTGAAGTGTCAGTTTTAGTTGCATAGATGTCTATGGAAGGACAGAAAGCTCTCAGATTTTATCAAAAAGATCTTCAATTGTGTTCTAAAGATGACCGAAAGTTTTACGGGTTTGAGTGATCTATCCCTTTAAGTCTAAACACAATCCTTCTGGACTGATCTCAAGCCAAAAGCTTTGATCACAGAGTTGAGTTTTGATTGCCCCGGGCAGGTGTTTTTTTTACCTTGGCAGAGAGTTGAGGCCTTCCTGGCACACACAGAAACGTGGTGGATGAGCTGCTGCTGCTGCTGCTGGCGCTACTGATACTGTTAACAGTTGCAGTGCGAGGTGCCAGCTGATTGGGCGTCTGAAACAATTGAAAGAAGAACACGTTTTGATAAAATGCTTGTTTTTGCACACAACATTCTCAGTGAGAAAACAAGTACCTTTTTAATTTTGTTAGGGGTGGGGGTGGTATATGTCACTCCGAGGGCTCTCTTTGTTGGAGTTTTAAACAGAGAGGTTTCAGTTTTCTTTGTCATCTGGAAAGCAAAAATCATCCAGGTTAGTAAAATAAAGCTATAAAAATGTTCCTGAACAAAACAGAAAGTATGTAAATGTATTAAGGTAAGATTTGTGTCACTGTGTATGAACTACCAAATTGCACACTATCTGATATTTTAAACACCCATAAAGCGAAACTCGCCCGTTCATTCTTCTCCTTATCTTTCTGCAAGCGATGCTCTTCCCACTGGCTGGAGATGTAATCCATAATTCTTTGACCTTGCACAAGGAAGAAAGACCCCTTATTCTTTTCCCATTCTTCCACACGGCTTCTCATCTCCTCTTCCAGCTGTATGTGTAAAAACACACAAGTAAATTGACAAATTTTCAGTTGCTCACAGCCACAAGTTGTTTACAATAGGAACAGTTTACCCAAAACTTTAAATCATTATTGAAGTTGCAAAACCGGAAGTAGTATGGAGCTAGAAATATGACAGTTGTCAATAATTCAAATTTACACAATTCAAATTCAGATCAGTGTTATTTTATAGAATTTTTTTTAACTTGAATCCTGAATATTTGAAATTTTATGGTGGTATAATTTCCTATGTATTTTCAAACAGTGTATTTTTTGTTTTGAATTCTTAGACTGCAAATATTCACTTATTAAAAATACAGCTTCAAGTTTTCAACATTAATAACAAATTCAAAACACCAAATTCAATATTCTAAAAATCAAAACGCAGAAATTCAGATTGTACTGAAAGTAGGTCAGAGGTCCAACTTCCGGGTTCCACAGGGAAGAGTAGAGGGTCTCGGAAAAGTCGAACACTGCATTTTGGTTAATTACAGAGCAGCAATAATTCTCAGCATCTCTAGTCTCTGCTACGCCTATTTGTTTTAGTATAAAGTATATTTAGTATGGAAGTGATTAGCATGCATAACAGTCACACATAACTCTATAATTATACTATATTTCTGTTGCATTCTGTTATCAAAGTTGGATGTTAGGCTATTTCACTCGCTGGCGTTTTCAGCTCAAGAATGTCACAAATGATCATTCAGATATGCATAACACTGCATGATATTGAGCGGAAATAAATCATGTAATCGCGCCATGGTACCATGGTAGCCTGTTCATGGTCACATCGCACCTGCTGTGCTTCTGTGAACGGAGAAAAACAGACTAAATTATAGACTGTAAAAGGAATAGGTCTAAACGAAACATGTTATGTTACTCCAATTAATTAACAGATTAACAAAAGAAAAACAGGCTGTGCTGAATTTTGGTTAATTTTTGCGTTCCACAAACCTGTTCACGGAAATGATAGAAAGCGCATCCGGTTTGTTTTCTTTATTTTACAAAAGTGTTCACAGTGTTTCGTTTTTATTTGTAAGTGTTAACAAATAAACGTAAACGCACGCTTTAAAGTTTCCAATGATGATGTGTAATCTGTATGACCATAAATGACGGAGTATTATAGCCTACTGCTGTTTAAGGAAAAAAATCCAAGCGATCGTGCTGCGCCGCCAGCACGTCACGCATGTACAGTACACACAACAGGCTATCATTTGGATTAGTGCTGAATGAGAGCAACACCGTTTGTTTCACTTTTAAATAAATTGATTTTGGCGTTTCATTTAGGCTATATGTTGTTTATAATGAATGCCGCTATAGTTAGCGATTTATTTTACAATTTTAGCCCATATACATTTTTATAGCCTATTACTATAATTGTATAGGCCTGTTTTTTTTCTATATTTACTCACGTCATATAGGCCCTAGGCCTATTACCTATATAGCAAATGGCAACTGAAATACTCCAAATAACATTTTTAACATTATACCAAAAGTTTTAGGCCATAATGTGTTTACACAATGATAGAGGTTGCAATCAAGAGAGCTTTACTCAGTCCATTTTAAATTCTAATTTTTGCCGCCTCTAAAATAGGTTAAATTAAGCCTACTAGCGAAGTTCAAGTATGCTAGAAAAACGTTACTCATTCAATATGTGCATATCATCACATGGATGGAGAAGGAACACAACGGTCTAAAATGTAATTTATCTGACACAGAGACGCACATCTTTAGAGCGAAGATTCATCAAGAAACGCCACCCGTTCACTGCATCTTCATGTACAGTTTTTCTTTTGCGTGCAGAAGTCGTTCGCCAGAGATGATAGCGTAGGCTAAACTGAATGCCAAATTCAGACATCACTTGTGCACATCGGGTAATAATAATAGTAATAATAAAAATTAATAACAAAGATTCTAAATAGGCTAAATAAATGAAAGTGAGCTAGGCAGTGGATCAAATCAGTCTCCCGACCAGCGGGATTTCTTCCGGAGTTTCCGATGGCCAGTCTGGGCCTGTGGTCATCCCACAATACAAATGATGTTAAGTTATCCTAAAAAAATTATAGGCTACATAAAAACCTGACATTATCCTGATGGGACTAGCTGCACTGTCTGAAGTGAACAGAGATAACCAGTAGAGCCTGGCTGATCTGACAACTCCATAAGTAAAGCAAATAATTTTACCTTGTGCAGTCTTAAAATGGGTCATTGTTGGTTCAATGGCTCACTGCTTTTTAAGTTATTTTTATTTATTTAGCGGGGCATGGCACTGTCTGCATAAACACGACAGTCATCCAATTGTGTTTGTGGTGTTTGTTGGAGTTTGGAATGTGAATTAGCCTTTAAATGCCTTAATAAGCCTACAATTTGCATGATATTGAGCGGAAATAAATCATGTAATCGCACCTGCTATGTTACACATATCTGAATGATCATTTGTGACATTCTTGAGCTGAAAACGCCAGCGAGTGAAATAGCCTAACTTTGATAACAGAATGCAACAGAAATATAGTATAATTATAGAGTTATGTGTGACTGTTATGCATGCTAATCACTTCCATATTAAATATACTTTACACTAAAACAGATGTTATTGCTGCTCTGTAATTGGCCAAAATGCAGCGTTTGACTTTTCCGAGACCCTCTATTCTTCCCTGTGGAACCCAGAAGTTGTACCTCTGACCTACTTTCAGTACGATCTGAATTTCTGTGTTTTGAATTTTAGAATATTGAATTTGGTGTTTTGAATTTGTTATTAATGTTGAAAACTTGAAGCTGTATTTTTAATAAGTGAATATTTGCAGTCTAAGAATTCAAAACAAAAAATACACTGTTTGAAAATACATATGTAGAAAATTATGCCATAAAAATTCTCAAATGTCCAGGATTCAAGTTTTAAAAAATTCTAATTCAAATCTATATAAAATGCCACTTTATATTCAATTCTGTTAAATGACACTTGTCAATAATTCAAATTTAGAACATTTTGTCACATTTCTAGCTCCATAAAGTAGCAACAAGTCTTTTCCTACATCTGAATAATTGATTATTGAGGGGGGAAAAAAGTAGAGCAGAGTACATCCATCAGTTGTTGATTGAATGGAGGCAGATCTGAATGCAAGCTTGCAGTCGATTGTAAGAATGGGGGTGACGTTTACGCAGGCTAAATTATTGGAGAAGTCTGTCGTTTCATTGAAAGGTCAAATTATGATAATTTGGGAAAGAACAAAAAAAAACATGCATGGATTAATTATTCAAGAGATCAGTAACATGCATTTCGACAGATTGGGTGAATTTTCATTTTGTTTTGACTTCAATAACAGAATACAGGATTGGAATGACAGTGTGAATCAATTTTCTTTTCCACTACAAATGTACCTTTGGGAGCAGTTTCTGCACTTTTGCCCTGTCCTTACTCTCTTTGAGCAGAGACCCTCCTCTGTTACTGAAGCGATTTGGATCCGCAGCCTTTCTCTGGTAAGCAAAACATATAAAACAAAATGACACTTGTGAAACCGCATAAGGTTGAGTTGATTGACTGCAAGCATGGGACTAGGGAGAACCTCAAACTCTTGAAAGAGAGCCCAGTTCCTCTTCCATTTCTCCAGGTCCTCCAGTATGGGCTGTGCTGCCTCATAGAAAGCCTTCGTTTTCAGAAGCTCGGTGTCATGGAGGGCCAGCAGCTCCTCTGTGTAGTGATCTGTTCAACCAGAATGAAGACAAGGAGTCAGTTTTAATTGGATCTTTGATTTTAAATAGGGTAGGTAATTATTAAAATATTTAATATGCTTCCATAAAAAGCTGATTAATTAATTTGAATTAATTTGTTGAAAAAAGTTATGAATTAAGGTACACTATGTAACTTTTTTCGTTCTAAATTAATTTAAATAATCAATACAGTCTATATCATCTTCCAAAACACATTTTTGTCTTTGCCTGATCCACTATAGTAAGCCAATTATAACTGTTTATATTTTAGATTGGGCGGGATGGTTTTCAGCACGTACATACGTCACTCACCCGTGCGTGTCTCCTCATACCAATAAATAAAGAAAAGTTGCTCTAGCAAACATTGACGCAAGCATGGTGTGGGAGCGGCATAGGTTAATTGTCACAACGAGCGAGAAAGGTTGACATGGAGAACGCTAAATCTTAAACCTCCACAGATTTTTTCTCCGAGAAAAAAAAAAAAAAGCAGAACAGAGGAGAGTCTGCTGGCAATAAGAACGCGACAGCTCGCAATAAAACCAGAATCAACATTGCCTTGGCTTTTCAGAGATGGTGAGAACTGAGGGATTTGAAATGTTGTAAAAGTGACGCGAAGGTGGTGTTTTTAATATTAAACAGGTGAGGAAGTTATTTTATCGAAGAGATAAACTGCCCTATGTAGCTCTCTAACTAAGTCAGTTGTAAAACATTATCTGTTGTAAAGGGTCACATTTTACTCAAACCAACCAATTTCTGTAATCAATTACGTTGACACGTAGCTGCAGCCCTAGCATTTGTTTTTTTAACTGCTAGAGGGCCAAAAGTTACATAGTGTACCTTTAAACATATTTAAATGACTGTTAAGTTGATAGCAGGGTTTGGGTAACTTACTATCACAGAAGTGAACACTGAACGGTTCTCTCTGTTCTGGTCCAAACATGCATTTGTCCCAGAGAATCACAAGCTCCTGTCGGACCTTATCAATCACTTCCTCTAGCTGAGCCATCTGCATTTCCTCCAGATGTTCCACATATCCCCGCCACTGAAAGAGGAAATGCACTCCATTAGCATTTGTTGGTAAACCACAAGGGGAGTTAAGATCTGCGAGAGGGTTCTGGTGCCCTGATGACATCCTGTGGGTAAGATGGAAAAGCTCTCACCCGTCTGATATCATCAGAGAGAGTGCTCATCACAGCCTCTCGGAACACCTCGCCTTCCGGCTCAGGACAACTCAGACGATTCCACAGGCTCGTAGCTCGCTCTTTGAGTTTGTCTCGAGCTGAAATCAAGGATTCCTTCTTCATTTCAAGCTGTGTGGAATAAATATTAATTAAGCATTAAATGTTTTTTAGGGGGTATTCCAGAAAGCAAGGTTAACTTACCATCACATTTACCCTGAACATATACCCAAACCTTGCTTACTCAAGGTACGCAGGTTCCAAAATTAATAGGGCATGCATGTGCTAAATACCTCTGAAGTAAACTAACTCTGGAAGATAACCTGCTCCGGAGAGAATAAGTTGAAAGTTACCTCAGGTTTTGGAAAGTTAAGGTTATCCACTTACTCTGAGTAAACTTACCCAGGTCACATAACCTGCTTTATGGAATACTCCCAGGCATATGATCAGCTATATAACAACAATTATTATTAAAATTATTTTATTATTATATAATTTAACATTAAATAAGTCAATAAAAAAAATTAGTATTTCATAATAATAATAATAATAATAATAGTTATTGGCTAGCTGGCACATATAACAGCTTCATATACTCTGCAGTGATTTTTATTAATATTTGGCATGTTCATTTTGGATCCTGGCTGAGATGCTAAAGGTGTTCTGTACACAACCACTAGATGGCACCACCACACTTGTGCAAAATGATATGGTATCCATTCATTAAAAGGATAGTTCACCCAAACAAAATTCTGTCATCATTCACTCCCCCTCAAGTTGTTCCAAACCTGTATAAATGTCTTTGTTCTGCTGAACTACTTTACTGACTACCATAGTAGGAAATAAAAATGTATACAGGTTTGGAACAACTTGAGGGGGAGTAATGACAATTTTCATTTTTGGGTGAACTATCTCTTTAAATCCGTTTTGTTTCACCTCCCACATTTTCAAAACTACTTTTTAAAATAACATGATTAATGTGTAGCACCTGGCTGAGCAGTAGTTTCAAGGCTTTGATATTGTCATGTGTGAGCAGAAAAATGTCAGTGTCTGGGCAGATGGACTCCCGTTCCAGACTGCTCTCTGGTTCATGTCCCATCTCGTCCATTAGAGTCCTGATGTCCTCCCTGAGCCCAGAGAATATCTTCACCCTGTTCTCCTACAAACACAGAGCTAAAAATCACAAAAGCATCCCAGACAGAATCTCATGAGCGTTTAAGACTTTCAAAAAGAGAATACATACTTTTTCTTTGCTGAGTTTTTCGACATGCTCCTGGAGTTCCTGCAGCTGGGTTTGAGAGGGCACACTTCCCGAAGGAATGTAGTACGGGGTAGAGCACAGGGTCACGCACAACTCCTCATCCTGCTTCTTCAAATCGCTCAACTCTTTTAAACGTTCATTCTTCTCCTTCAGAAGGGTCTCAACACGGCACCGCAGGTTCTTCTCCATCTGGAGAACTGTAAGACCTTCCTCCAACTAAAAAAGATTGCAGGATTACTATGAAACGAAGAGTACAAAGTTTGAAATTCTTAGTGTTGATTGTTTTTTTTAACGTAATAAACAGCATTATAAAGCAACTCAATTAAATTTGAACTAAATAAAAGGAGGAAAATCATGAATCTAATTTTTTCTCCAGTGAATAAAAAAATATGAAACCCAAAAAAATAAATAATATGAAACCAATTTGTACTGTATCCATTAAAAGTGCCATTGCTCATCTAGATAATAATATTACAGTATTTAACAGGTATTACTTTGTACGGTTCCACTGACAGTTCCAAGGACAGGGTTTCCAATTGTTTCTGGGAGGTAATGATATCAGCTCTGATGCGACGTCTTAAGGCCTCTTCCTCCATGATCATGGAATGTAAAAGCCCCTAGAGAACATGAATAATTCAGAGCAAGTATAAAGCCTAGATAGGGGAAGAAAGTGATATACGCAAAGGTATAACTTACATCTATATGCTTTTTCACAGTTTGCATTCGCTCCACCCTCTGGTCCTCCATGATGCCGATGCTGTCCCATATGTCCACAAGCCTGGCCATCGCATGATTGATCTCAGTCACAAGAGAGAATGCCAGAGCCTCACTGCTCATGAAAACACAAGCAAATAAATGAGATTAAATGAATAACTAGATAAAGTTTATAGACAAACTTTAAGTTGGCTTGAAAAAGCCTAGCCAGAAAGTTTGAAGTAGTTTTAAAAGCTTGAACTTTAAAGTATTTCAGTTTGAAATAGTTTAAGTTTTAGTTTAGTAGTTTCAAAAGATAGATTAGAAAGGGTTAGGGTACTAGCGTGGTTGCTAGGGTGTTTCTATGCGGTTGCTAGGGTGTTGCTATGCAGTTGCTAGGGTGTTCTGGGTGGTCATGTGGTTGCTAGAATGTTCCAGGTGGTTGCTATGCTGTTGTTAGGGTGGTCAGTGCGGTTGCAATGCTGTTGTCATGGTGTTCTGTGTGGTTGCTATGCTGTTGCCAGGGTGCTCTGGGTGGTTGATAGATAGATAGAAATATTAGAATGGTCCTTTAAATGAGTCTCAATGGTTTAGAAATAGTACATAGAATGCCAGCTAATGGAACCTGATGAGCCTCTCCAGCTGTCAAAATTTGAATTTTGAACAGTCTTGGCTCATCTGAACATTCCGTCAATAAAAGTCTATGGGATTTTTTCAAGTTTTAATCAGCATTATTAAGAAAACTGCAAGTCTGATCAATCTGAAAAGATAAAGCACACTAAGTCAGAACAGTCTGAAGGTCTAGTCTGAGTTTGGGGGCTGTAGCTTAAAAAGTTTAGGAGGAGTAGCATTTAGAAATTTAGTCTAAGAAGACTAAAGAAGACTTTTCCAAGCCAACTTAATGACAGATCTTGAGGGACTGAACAGTCTCCATTTACTTTTATTTTATCTTTTTGCAATACAATGAAAGTGAATGATGACTAAGACACATCTCCTTTTGTGTTCAACAGAAGAATGTTACACCGTTTTGGAAAAACATGAGGGTGAGCAAATGACGACAGAAAGTTACTACTATTATATTTATTTGGTGAACTATCCCTTTAACACTGTTATATGAGCACCTAAAAAGGCTCACAACAACAACACTGGTTAGCAAGATTCTATACATGAGTATTGTGTTTTATGTTGTCAGTCACAATATATACCAGATAATGAGACACGGCCATAATATAATTAACCTCGTCTCCACTTAGACACACTTACCTTCTTCGACAAGACATAGTTGTATCGTATTAACGCACAACTCCGTCGATAAACTAAATAAAATATGACGTATAAAAATAAATGACAGTCGTCTCTCCCCGCAGCCAACGAGCGGTAAAATTTGAATCGCTGCTGACGTCTTCTTGTCTTCTTCACTGTATGCAGCGTGAAAAGAGACTCATATAGCTTCTATAGTAGTGCGCCACTACGCGTCCTGGAGCGGAATAGTTTCCTTATCATAATCAAACGCATTCCGTAGTGATTTGTGATAACGAGGATTTGTTTTGTTTTCATCACAACCTTTAGGATGTTAGTGTGATAAAATATTGGAATAACATTCAGATAACCTCCGGACCTTTGCTCCAATATATTTAATAGATAAGAAAGTGCACATTTGTTGTAAAAGAACTGACACAAATGATGAACAATGCAGTAAGCCTACAAACCACAAAATCTGCAGTTTGTGGAGTATCTTCAAATAAGGTACAGTAAGCTGAAATTCCACTTTTGTATGTTTCTTTCTTGGCAAAAACATGGGCAATTATTTCTTTACAGTGAGGGGTTTCAAGAGAGGCATACATGGGGTCCGTCCAACTATTATTGTTTGATCCCAAAATAAATTTTGTAAACAATAAGGAAATAAGTTAATTGAACGCAAGAAGCACAATAACATAGTGTAAAGTAATACATACATAAAGTACTAGTACTAGTATTACTACATAAAGTAGTAAAATTAAAATGTTTTTGCAATGTAAAGATCATAACAAAGTATGTTTTAAAAAAATCATGTTTTCATCATGAGGATTCATTCTCCGTCTCTCATCTCAAGGCATCATTTGTCTGAAAAAGTTTGAAGACCCCTGGTCTATAGACCCCTGCTGTGCACATGAAGCTAAAAACAAGTATGAACCTTCAGGCAGCAAAAAGTCCAAATAATAGTTATTGACACTGGTTTAAAATATAATCACATCTCCAGGTGAAATTTGTCATTCACATTTATTTCCCAAGAACACCATAAAAACATGTTCACATTTAAAAGACAGTAGTAGGCCTATTCTAACTTTCTGGCAGTTAATGGCAAGTTTTGCACCAATCACATAGAATATTACATATTTAAAATTAAAAATGGCATCAAATATTACATTCATTTCTGAGAGATTAGTTTGTCATTAGAAATATGTCACAAAAACAGTTACAGTTGATTTTCTTGTAATTTCTGGCAAATTAATATGAGACATGTAATTTTGTCTTACAGTATGTATAATCATAACCCCTGAGTTTGTACAGTACCAAAGTATTCAGAAAATTCATATTCAGTGGAATTTTTGTGCCATCGAAATGATTTTGATTTCATAAACATGTTCAACATGAGATAATTTTCCAGGAGTTAAATGTCATGTTTCTTGTGTTTTAATAGAAACATGTTTTTCAGCTCTTGAGGCCCATTTGTGGACAAATTACACAGACGAGTCATTAACCGGTTGTGTCATACCAGTAGCAAAACGAACAGCACTATGGATGGTATGAAATGACAGTATTTCCATGTCTTTGTCACCAGCCCCAAAGAAAGAGCCTCTCCTTAAAGAATCTATTACTGTTGTGTTGCAGCAAGCTAGAATCACATTGATGCCAACTTCTTTATAGTCTTTTAAAACCGTTTTGAAGGTACTCACTCCAGTTGTGTCTATTATGGAAATGCAGGAGCAATCCAAGATGATAGTATGAAAATCAAAGTCTTTTGAAATCAAGCTTACACTTACATCTCCATTTGTTTGATCTACGTTATCAGTCTTCTTCGCTGCCTTTTCTCTAGCTTTTTTCTCCAGTTTTTGTCTGCGGGTAATTTCAAGGAATGGCTCAAGATCAGTTGCTTTATATAAAGATTTTAAAAAGAAGTCTTTGTTGGCGTAGAAAAGAGGTGCCTGAAAACGAAAGATCTTCACTTTTGGAACAGGCGAAATATTATCATATTCTTCCATGTCCTCATAGTCACTGGTTTGTTTAATTTGTCCCAGTAATGAAGCCTTAGGATTCTGAGTCTGGACCACCACACAGATCATAGAGAAGACCACCCCGATCAGCAATCCAAGCTCCACGCTAATTAAAGCAGTTGAGCTCATGGTCACTAACCAAACAATTGCCTCAATCTTGCTCTCACGCCATTGCTTAGGGACATCTAGAAATTTGCGCAGGGCGCCCCGCAGACTGATGATGATAATGCAGGCAAGGACACATTTCTGCAGGGCATAGAAAAATGGTGCAAAGAAGAGGAGGACTAGAAGAACCACTAAGGCACTCACTACGCTGGAGACCTGAGTCTGGCAACCTGTTGAATCCTTCACCATAGTTTTCGCAAGGGCAGCACTTGTAGTGAAAGAATGGAAAAATGAAGGAATTATATTGCAGAACCCAATTGCTATCATTTCTTGGTTGGGCCTAACCGTGTAGCCGTTCTTTTTAGCAAACATCTCAGATAAAGAAACGGTAAATGCAAAACTAATGACAGCTAATGGAATGGCATCATATGCTACCCGGGGCATCAGTTCAATGCTGGGTACCTTCGGAGGAGTGAAACCAGTTGGAATGGCACCTGAGATACTGGAGCTAAACTGTCCGTTTAGATCAGCAAAATGGGAAACTATCGTAGCAACTGCCACTACCACCAGTTCTGTGGGCAGTGGTATCTTCAACCGGTCTTTGTAGCGATCCTGGATCTCTTTTCCTGCAACCAGCACTATGATGCAAATGGCACTTGCTATTAAGTCACAGAAGTTGGTTTTGTGGATGTTCTTGAAGATGTTGATCCAAGTGACCACCACTGTGCCGTAGCCTTGGTGTCGAGGGATCTTAAGACCAAGGAGGTACTTTGCCTGGACGGTGAGGATAGTGCAAGATGCCCCAGTGGCAAAGCCATCAAGCATAGGAGCAGAGAGGTAAACTGAGACAAACCCCAGCCTGAGAACAGCCATCATCACCTGAAGAGAAGATACAATACACCTTCAGGTCAATAACATGAGTAGAGTGGTGGAACTATGATGCATTTTTGTAGGCCAAAACCTGGAAGCGAGTTAGCATTTTAGCACTTCTTGTTCTATCGTCCCAAAGTCAATGGGTTTTTAAATGGGTTTTTGGTTAAATGGCTTCAATAAGGTCTATGGTTAACAAAATCTCAAGGAATCCTTAAAGAACCTGTTACTGTTGTGATGCAGCAAGCTAGAATTACATTGATGCCAACTTCTTTATTGTCTTTTAAAACCATTTTGAAGGTACTCACTCCAGTTGTGTCTATTATGGAGATGCAGGAGCAATCCAAGATGATAGTATGATAATCCAGCTTACACTTACATCCTCATTTGTTTGATCTACACTATCAGTCTTCTTCGCTGCCTCTTCTTTAGCTTTTTTCTCCAATTTGCTTCTGCGGGTTATTTCAAGGAATGGCTCAAGATCAGTTGCTTTATATAAAGTTTTTAAAAAGAAGTCTTTGTTGGAAGCGAGTTAGCATTTTAGCACTTCTGGTTCCATCGTCCCAAAGTCAATGGGTTTTTTGAATGGGTTTTTGGTTAAATGGCCAAAAACAAAAGCTCAAGATACTTACACTAAAAATACAAACATAAAATACATCAGTATTAACCTACCCGTGATTTTTTTTAAGCTGTTACGTGTCTTGAAAATGACGGTTGCTAACAAATGGCTAAATCGGACTATAGAGGCTGTCGGCGACATTAAACGTCATCACACCTAACAGGTAAGCTCAGTCCGCTTTCACAGTCTAGTTATGCTTATAACTGCGCTCTTACAAACTATTCTAATTCAAACTTTCAGGGAAAATCTCTTTAGATAAAGACTGAAAGAGTTGTCGGAAGCTTAGTGGTGGTGACGTTGAAATCGTGCAACCGTGGTGTAGTTAATTTATAGCCTACCGTTAGTATTTTGTTTCTGGCAACTGCATTTATTCTTAAAAATTCATAAAAGTTGTATTTATCTGTGAAAATGATCTTTATGGACAAAACGTGTAAGTATCATAAACTTTAGTTGATCATAGAATTATTATTTTTTTCGATAATCCAAAAGCCTATGGGAAAATCCTATTGGGTTGAGGGAACCAGCGTGACAAACTGCCAGTTGGCCTACAAAGTGAAGTCATAGTTGCACCACTATATACATTCGAAAAAAAATCAGTGTTATTTACAAATACAGTAAAATGCAGTTTATATGTACAATGACTAGAATACACCTCTTATATAATGAGCATATTTTTAATTTATCTATGTTGATATTATTTGGGGGTAAATTTCTTTTACCTTGGCAGAATATGTACATACCTGGTAGACTCCAGCGAGAAATGTTAAAGCTGTAGCAATGCTAATGGCGTAGCATTCTTTTCCACATTCCATATTCAGTGCCATGAACTTCAAGTTGACGACAGTAGTGTTGGTTTCCTCTGTGCCATTTAACCCAAATGCATTTTTCGTACTGTCTTCATTCAAATCAAAGCCTGCAAGGTAGACCTCTCGGTCCACAACTTGTCCAACCATCAGACTCATGAGGCTGAAGATGCCCACAGAAACATGTCTTGACGTCCCCATGAAAAAGTATATGATGTTTGCAAAAAACGATGTGTACAAGCCATATATAGGATCCAAGCCGGCCAGCAGGCAGTATGCAATGGCTTGAGGGATCAGTATTATGCCAACTATGAGCCCTGACATCAGATCTCCCCATATATATTCCTTTACCTTGTACTTTGGAAGCCATTTAACTACGGGGAAGAAGCCTGCTAGAGTCCTCTTCACTTTAGGTCCCGAGCAGGAGAGGTTTCGCTGCAACTTTGTCTTGATAATCTCATGAATCCTTCTACTCTGTCGTACTCTGCGCTTTAGTGGGCTCACAGTCACAAAGTTTAGGTCCTCCATGGCTTCCAGTGATGAGGGACCCATGCACTGATGAGGCTTTTAACACAGCTCCTGAAAAAGAGACAAAGACCTTTGATCAGTAAGTGATCCCCTTTTAAAGATCAAACTGGATGTCTGTTAAATAGGGGTAACTGATTAATCGCTGTGCTTGGAGCAAGTATGAATGGAATACAGTTTCATCCATTTTCTTTTTTTGGCGGTTTCAAGTCAATAATTAGTCACACAAGTTAACACAGTTATCAAAAGTTTTACACCAGTCAGTGCTTGAGATGGTTTAACATGCTAGGGACAGTGTTTGCCAATCATTAGAAATTATTCTCACATGCTTCTTCACAGTCTCTACAACTGCTTGATCTACAGTCTAGAGTGAAACTAGGAAACACAAGCTTGATCTTACCGCTCACCTACATCTCAGCCAGCACTATTATTATGTTTATATTCTATTTATTATGCTAATACAACTATTTTATTGTGGCAATGATGATAAAATACCTTACCTTTAATAATTATTGATAAAAAGCACAACCCTCACTTCACAAATGTCTAGGTCAGATGTATGTGGCACAACATTCAGTGCACTTAGTGGAGGGATGGGGCTATTCAAAGCAATTCTTGAATAAAAATGTCCAATTACTGATTAGTTCAAAGAATAATCTTGCCAAATATTTCTTTTTGACTCCAATTAAATCCTATTCATGTCAATGCGGCAGGCATCTAAGTTTGGATGTGCCTATCCTTGACAATGAAAGACGTTGGTCTGGAACCAAAGTGAACTATGCATGCATGCTATTTATCTCATAATTTCCTTTTTATTGGAGGGTCATAAAATTGCCACTTAGATAAGACCTCTTTCCATGATGGCGTCTCATAAACTTTATTATGTTTGAACTGGCATTAACATCAGTAAGCTATTTTGTTTTCCTCTGCAATTGTCCTTGATGTGGTCAATGTGTCTGATTTTTAATTGCAATCTAATTGAGCAACTATTAAATACAACACTCACCTGAATAAGTGGTCTCTTAAAGAATAGAAATCAAGCTATAAAATGAACAAAACTTATTTAATTTATGCACTAACCTCTTTACCCCACCTCCCACCGGCTAAATGAAAAGCAAGAGTGCAAGTCCATGCTTCAGTATGCAAAAACCTTGAGGCAGTCCCTCTTTCCAACGTCAGTGGTTTTCATAGGCTGTATGAACAGAAGGCGGAAGTGTTGTGTCCATCCTGGGTTAAACATATGCTAGTTATGTATTGAGCAATAGCAGAGCATCTTGGCAATAAGGCACAAGAAGTCAATCTTTTACTGGTTCTTTTCAGACGGAGCAAAAACATTTCACACATAAGATTGTTCCATGAAAAATAATGAAAATAATGGAATTAAAGTTTCATTTGAACTAGTTAAATGATTTATAGATTGGCCTGAGTATAGTGCAATACGAACCATGTTTGCTTTGAAGTTTATGTTTTCTAGATAGCATGTCGTATGATTTATACATTAAAGTACATATACTAGATTTAAACGTAAAGTGTGTTTTTTTTGGATTGTTAAAATGCTTTCTCTTAATTGTCTTAGCTAATTTAATATTAATACAATTTATTTTAAATAGCAATAGCACAACACAAGGAGTCAATCTTTTACTGGTTCTTATTAAACTGCAAAAACATTTTACACATCAGATCTTTCTACGAAAGATAAAGACAGTAACAGAATCACAGTTTCATCTGAACTATTAAATGAGTTACAGACTGGTTAAGAGAACTAGTTTTAGAAGTGGCTCTTTGTTTCAGGCAATGCAGAGATGTTTAATGGCATGTGGTGTCTAAAAATGTTACGCTCACTCGAAGATGCTGTAGTTCATGCTACTTACAGGATCTATGGCATTATACTGTGAGAAATCGTGTGAAATATGCAATATTTGCATGCACATTTCTGCAGGATGCTTTTTAATTCTGTTTTTTGTTTGTCATAAATTTTCTGCTTTTTAAATATAGGTCACATGATGGGACCTCACATAGATCACATGGGATTTTTTTCATTGAAACCTGACAATGGTTTGATTTTTTTTTTTTTTTATATGATATAATATTTAAGTTAAATAATAGTTTATATTTGTGGATGTACAAATTTCTTTTCAATGTTTTTTTTTTTTTTGGTTTTGGGGTATGATATAGTATGATTAGTTCCATACTTTCATGTGCATGCGCGCATGTGTGTTTCATTTACATTATTATTGTGTCTAGACCCCTAACATAAAGCAGCTGAAAGAGAGAGAGAGAGATGTGTCAATAAATAACAAAGGACCTGTTCAGGTATCCTGTCAGTTTATTCTACAAACTGTAAGCCTCTGTCATCTGGTCGAATACAGACTCTGTAGTTAATAATAATGTCTTTTCTGTCCTCTCTTCTAAATTTCAGTCATACAGTCTTTATCAAGTCTTGCAGGGTGTATAGACAGAGATCTTGGTCCACTTTATTCAAAATGAGTCAGTTATGAGTCTTTGTTATACAGTTCAGTGTTATATTATCATTTCTAAAGTCTCTAAAAATCTTAAAATGTTATCATGAAATCATTTTCATGACACAGATGTGCCAAAAAGCAAGAAGGATATTGCTTTATCTTCATTTTCTATTAAATATTCTTGTGATATTACACTAATATATAAAGGCTTTGTATAAGAGGAAGCCCACCACCATATAAAGACTGAGGATAAATATTTTGGGACAGAAACATGGACTCACCCTTATCATAGGAGTGGATGAGTAGAATGGAGAATACATTTGCCATGCCTTCACTGCTGAATTTCCCGGTGCACAGTAGCTTGACTGAATGGAGCAAAGGATTGTGGGTAAAGATGTTGTTTCGCTTGCTTAACCCTCAGCAACCAATCATAGACAGACGGAGAGAGAAAGAGGAAGCGAAAGAAGGGGGGCTGTGGCCTGTGGCCTGATCACCATAGAAACAGTGCCACCCACAGTCACTTCTTAGTATTATTGAATGTATACATGGCTGAAAAGATTCTGAGTAGTGCACTAAGAGCCACTTGAGAAAAAGGAAGACATTTTTTCTTTGTTATACAATTGCACTGGAATTTGATTTTATGTTTATCTAGATAACATATCTGATCATTATCCATAAACATCTTATGTTTTATTTAGGACTCTAGTATTTAAATGCATTAAAATGTATACTTTAAATGTGAAGTATTTTTAGATTGTTAAAATGCTTTATCTTAATTGTCTTAGCCTATTTTAATATGAATAAGCCATTTGTAGGTTGCTTCCCTCTAAAAGTGTAATACTGTTTGTGTCTGGCTCTGTGTTGCTGTCTAAACATTGCTCTGCATCTGCCTGGCAACAGCTCAGCCAATGATGTGAGATTGGGGTGTGGCTATCTCTTTTGTCTGACCATGCATGGGCAGATGGGCGTTGTGTTTGTGGAAACCTGTTTGAAAATGGTAATTTTTAGTAGTGGCAATGCAGCAAATAACACGTATGATAAGTATATGTGCTATCATTCTTGAATGTTAGAATTTTGTAGTGCAGCATTTGCCAAATGCAGCATTGCTAATTTAGTGCAACATTTGCCAAGTATGAATTGGAATAATGGGCGTGACGTTAGATAGGGGCGAGGAGAAAGGTCTTTATAATTGGTCACAAAAGCTGTCTGTCAGGGTAGGGTTAGGTTAGTTTCTGTTGTAGCAATTCAACAGATATGATGTAGTTTACGGCACTTCTCATTTATTTCTGGTATCTGCAAACTAACTGACTGTAGCACAAACGAAATTCAATGACTTAAGGCTGAAATGTGATTAGGCACACTTGATCCAAGTTAGCCGTTATGCTTTCTCCAATGGTAGAGCCACGGACTGTCATGTCGTATCTCCCAATAATAAGACCATCTCTGATGCAGCCTAATGGTGCATTTACACGGGGCGCTGGCGTAAACGCCTCTCATTTACTTTGAATGGGTGACGTCATGCATTGCCGTACTGAATTGTGGGTTCCGTTGCGTCGCATCACTGGTGTTGCTTGCAGCAGAAGTTGAAATATTTTCAACTTTTCAAGAGCCAAGGCAGGCGCCTTATGCAAATACCCTAGTGCAGATGCTAGGTAATCTCGTTCATGCAACATTGGAAAGTAATGTAATTGGCTGTTGTCATGACGGTCGCGTTAGCACCAAGCTTCAGACACACCCTCCATCAAGCACTGACATCAAGTGTGCCGCACAAGTACCTAAAAAATTAAAGCCAAAATGTTTCAATTGCCCCCAGGTGGATGGATGCAGTGTAGGTCATAAACCCCACCCTCTCTGTGTAATCTAATGGGACACGAGACAAACTAAACAATCAAATTACTTTAAAGAATTTTTTTTCAAAGATGGTTTCTGTCACTTTATGTCGTTTATATCACGCTGATGTCAAGTGTTTGTTTTTTTTTTAACACATTTGGGTTTAGTTAATTGATCCTATAAAAAGAGAGGTTTGATGTCGTGATTGACAGCTTCTCTGAGCAAAGTAGTCACTGAAGCACCAGCTGACTTTTTTCGGGATTCTCAGGAGGATATTGGAGCTTCAACTTTAATTTCTACATTTCCATAACTGTTTATTTCACACCGACATAATGAGTTGTTTTACAGCAAACTGTACTAACTGATTCTGCGGGAGTGTGGGCGGGGCCTTTATACCGCGGCTGGACTTCACGCTCACTACTGCGCAGACTTGGGTTCCAAAATATCAGCGCCATATTTGGACATTGGCGGCTTCATTTATCTAACGTACAATGGAAGAGAGTGAAGGTACATCGTCTATATATATATTTTTTACAGTCTGTCTTCGACACCGACACCCCGTGTCAATGCAGTGTAAGGACAAAAAAGACGCGCTTTTGAGACGTGATGCAATAACAGAAATAGGCAAACAGCAGAACTGACAGATACGAGTTTTGACATGGAAAAAAAGAAATGCCATGTTGCCGTAAAATAAAACAGTTGTCATGGCAACTTGCTTTTCTTTTCTTTTTTTTTTCTTTTTTTTTTTTTGCCACAGCAGCTTATATCACGTACTAACGGCAAAGTTTATTAAGTGTTTGTGTGCTTTGTTCCTTTTTTATTGCTATACAAGACTCATTACGACCTTTCAAAACATTGTTTTTCCACAGCAAACAAAGCATGAGCCCAAGTTAATTATCTATAAAACAGGTCAGTATGTTCATTTATATTTGCTGACGTTCTGCCATTTTGTTAATGTTCGTGAATGGTTGGGCATTACAGTAGCTATGGTTACTCATTGCTTTTAATTTGTCTGCACTTTTGTGACATAAGTTATGTCATGTAGATAGTTTCCAGAAATAGTCTTTAGAAAATGTACAAGGGGTTGTCATCAAATTAGTTAATTTTGGCTAGCATTATCAAAAGAGAATTATGCTTTTTGTGACGAACAGACCTAAATGTAAGCTTTTTTTTTTTTTTTTTAATTTAAATGTTTTATTTTTTATTAAATGTTTCAATGTAACTGCTGCATGATGATGCATGTTATAACCAAAAGAGGGAGCTGTGTTGTTAAAGTGTAAACATTTAGATTTCATTTAAATCTTATTTTTAATTTTAAGAATTATTTGGTAGTACAAGTTCAGAAAAATGTGTCATACTTCCAGTCTGGAGTCTAGACATGTCTACATTTAGTTTACAGGCTTAGTTTACAGGCATTGACAGGCTTTAAAAGCCCCTTATATCATTAACCCTGACTTTCTCCAGCAGAGACTTGGCTCAGTACAGACAATCTGTTCTGTCTCCAAGACACCTGCTGGCATGAGAATACTTAAAGGCCGACAGCCATAACATAAACAGTTATTAGAGGGTATTAAGCTGACCTAACATGTTATAATGTACTGGATTAGCTCATACAGTACCTAGGCAAAGCCTTTTTTCTTTGAGTCTTTTTAAAGTTGTTGCAATGACTATGTACCTGTATATCAATTGTGTTAATGCTCAGCAAAACACATACCTGAAATTAACATTTCAATTAACATTTGAAATTGAAAACAATAAGCCTATCATCTAAGGATACACCTTACTGAATACATATCACCATGAAAATCTTCAAGTTTGTTGTCTTATCACTGGAGAAAAATACTTTTTTAGGAATTGAAAATGGAAACGTTTATGATTTTAATGGACACGTTTATGATTTTAATTACACTTTTAAAAATCCAAGTATGTTCAAATCAATTCTTAAGTCAAATTCTTAAAATCATTTGACACATTCGTTTAAACTACATAAAATGTTGTGAATATAGGCTACTGTCAAACATCTTTGCAAAATAACTTATTTTTCTGCAAATATAATTGTAGTAATTGAAAATAGAAATATAAATACTTATATGGTAAGTACTTAATATTTGTCCATTCTCTATAAATGCATTTAATTTTAATTTTAATTTGCATTTAATTTGTTTGGAACCAAGAGTTGTATAATGTCAGTTTACAAAAATCCGTCACTAAATCCTAGTAACTAAGTGGATAACTTGATCTTCTTTTGGCTACACAACACCTGTCCAACTTTACCCAATTAACGTTAGATCTCAAGAACTCTCATGAACTTTCTGTAGACCTTTTCCATTTTTTGGCTCATATGTTCATTTATATTTGCTGACATTCTGCTACTTTGTTAATGTTCATGAGTAGGCATTACAGAAACTATGGTTACTCATTGCTTTTAGCACAATATTCTAAACATGGGTATGTGAAAGTTTCCCAATAATCTCTATTATGTTTCCCAAAAAAAAAAAAAAAAAAAAAATCTTTCTTGTCCCTTGAATTTTTTGTATGTTGATTCTGTTTTTCTTGGCATTGGTTATTATCAGTGCAAATGTGCTGTGGAATACAGTGTCTTTTAATTTGTACACAAATGGGGCATTCAAACTGCTATGTATGCATTGTAATATATTTTAAATTTGGGGTAATCTGTAAAAATATCCTTGACCAGACTAACTTCACACCATGGCCAGTGATACTAAAGATGTCAGTCACATGCAAAGCAAAACACAATCAGCCACCACTATAAATTCTATTAAAAAATGACTAAAATAAGTTTTGTTTAAAAAACATTTATTGTCACAGACACTTAACACAATTCATGATTCCCTTGAGATAAGAATTTCAATGATCTGATGTCTCCCTGATTCACACATGCATCTGTACAGCACTGAAATGGAATGGCTGTGGGTGACACTTCTTATGCCAGCATGCTAAAGGAATCCCTCTTCATTTCCTCTAACACCTTAGCAAGCCCCTGTAAAATGAAAGATGAGAGAAATCAGACAGACAATTCCAAACTCCATCTTTATCTGCATATTAACCTTAAATTAATATAAGTCATTTTGTTGTCTTACAGCTAAATTGAGAGCCTGACTTCTGTCCATGAACTTACCGGACTGCAGCACGGGCTGGAACTGACCAGCCATGCAGATCTCGTCCTGTTTCTGGCGGACGATGCGCTGGATTGCAGGAGGTAGGCCACGGGGGTTGCGTGAGAAGACCAGGGCATAGCCGTCATCGCATGTGCCATCATCCTTCAGAGTGCGGCAAGCATAGGTGATAGCATAGTTGTCATAGTCGGTGTCAATGACCCAGTAGTTGTCACCTTTATGAAGAATAAACAACAAAAACTGAGTCAAATGATTCATGTGACAGTAATGTGGGTACACATGTGATAATAATAATGTCTTCTGACCTCCGCTAGACAGATAGCTAGCCAAGCCCTGATAGTTCATGAACATCTTGCCAGGAGTGGTAGGGTCAGGCACACTGTATTGGGCAGCCATGTCAGCACACACAACCCAGAATCTGTAAAGAGTTAGCAGAATTAGCATTAGCATGTGACCTCACCACTAACATTTTTTAAACTTGATTTCTGAATCAAAACCAAAATCTGTAAGCAGCAGGATTAGCATTAGCATGTTACGTCATTCCTGTCATATTTAAACTATTTGAATCAAACCAGAATCCATAAACAACAGGATTAGCATTAGCATGTGATGTCATCACTATCATATATTTAAACTTGTTTTCTGAATCAACCCAGAATCCATTAGCTGCAGGATTAGCATTAGCATGTGACGTCATTCCTGTCATATTTAAACTTGGATTTTTGAATCAACCCAGAACCCATTAGCAGCAGGATTATCATTAGCATGTGATGTCATTCCTGTCATACATTTAAACTTGATTTCTGAATCAAACCTGAATCTGTAAGCAGCAGGATTAGCATTAGCATGTGAAGTCATTGCTGCCATTGCTGCTATATTAAACTTGCTTTATGAATCAAATGTCATTGAATTGAATGCTTCATTACAGATTTGCCACTAACCCAAAAAGAGTTACGCGGCCCTTTGAAGAGGCAGTCATGGTGCCATCGTCATCAATGGTGTATTCGGCGGAGATGTTGTCCTGGAGGAAGAGTCCCTCTGGGTCTTTCTTCTGCTGAGCATACCATTTGCCTGCATACTAAAAGGTACAGCACACCAGGTCAGGTCATCCTGTCTGTTTTGCATCAACATTATTAATGAACAAACGTTTATAGAACATCAAACAGCATCCTACATACTCTCTTGGGGTCAAAGTCGTCCTTGACTGTAAAACTGTCCACAACACAGGAGGCAGACCAGCAGCGCTCAACGTAGGACAGGAAAACCACCAGCAGGGCAAACTTGTAGTATTCCATTCTGAGTAGCGGGGAAGGAAAGCACAGGTGAATGCAAAGCTAATCAGCTCATTAACTATTTCCAACAGTCTTTTTCATTACAGTTTAAACTGCAGGTTAGTTAACCTCATGGTCCAGAGGGCCTATACAAAAACTCTAGATCTTACCTGTTTGTTTTGTTGTTGTTTGGAGTGAATTCAGTGGTGTAGGATCTCTCTTTGTGGTTCTCCACAAGGCTGTGTTGTCTACACTGAGCAAGAGCTCTTTTATACCAACTCTACAGACAGGCTTATTGATTATTTTCACTTCTTGTGACTAAATAAGGTTCTTAAATCTATGGTTAATCCGGTTGTAGAAATCCTCACTGTAATCTGGCTTCTCGGTTGAACCCTCCCATGCTTGCCATAAAAACAAAAAAGCTTTATGCAACTAAGTGGAATATAGTGAGACTTTATCTAACTAAAACATAAACATCTGGGAATAGGGGTCGATGAAGCTGAAAGAATCAGTTTGTAAGCTTTATTTATGAAATTGTGTTAAACACCTACTGTAATATGTAATGTTGTTAGGTTTCTGGTAAGATTTATAGTATAAAGATATTCCTCCACAGATAACAACTCATTATAGACTATATATTCTCTTAAACTAGAAAGTTATGGTCGATATCAACTGTTAACAGATTATTAAGTGAAGCTAGAATTTTGCAGACTTAGGATGGTTCTTCTTCAGTTTGTGTTGTTTTGATATAGACTGATTTTGATTTTTTTTTTTTTTCATGTCCAAGTTTAAATCCAAGTCCTTGATGTCCTGTATGTTGATGTCTGTTATGTTAACATGCAGATACAGATGTATTTCCAAAGATGAACACGCTTTAGCTAATGCAAGATGTATTAAATGTCCAATAATCAGAAAACAAGATGAGACAATTGTTGTGGTGATTGCTGATTTCACATGTGTTCGCATGTTATCTTGATGACAATAGGCTCCTAGTGGCTTTGTGCCATTTTGATGAGATGGACTTGATTATGGAAGCAGCTTTGTTCATTATGAGAATCCTTTATGTAATGTACTTGGCTCTTTGTGGTATATTTGTGTGGTGTCATCACATCAGGTTTTAAGAGGAGCCTTGTTTATAATAGTGCAGTATTGGCATGCTACAAAAAGCAGGTAGTAATTATGCAAACAATCTAGGTTATTTAATATTTATTTACCCTAGTATGTCTATGGTGTCATTGCATAAAAGCAATGCATAAAAGTGTACCCATTATCAATTCTGTTCCATATTTATTCAATAAGATGTTGTACAGACTCCTAGTCTCTCTCATCATTCAACTCTGTTATAAAACTCTCTAAAGATTTGAAGTGTACATTCATTTTAAAAGTGTCTTTAAGATACTTTGCCAGGTGTTTAATATTGAAGAATATGTTTATTGTACAATATGATTGCTGAACATTTGTATGTTTTGAAAATAATTGTTCTATATTGTCCCTAGAAGTCTTTTCTGAGCTGTTCTTTGGACTATTTCCTGTACATATCTGCATAATCTGTGGCCAACATTTGCTGAATTAGCAGTATTAGGATTGTTGGCCGCACAGGACTCACTACAGCACTGAGATCACTTGGCTCAGATGCTATTGTGACCTCAAGAAACTTTGCTCTCAGGTGGTAAACGTGATTTCATCAAGTGCAACGTGTTCCTGCTGGATCAACATCTTTGTTGATCCTGTAACAACATTCCAAACAACCAGTCAGATTTGAGGGACAAGTTTACAGTTTATGTCAAGTTTAGGCTTACAACCAGGGTTAGGTGCTTCAACATCAGTGTTATTCAGCTATCATTCCTCTGATTTTAGGGATAACTTATGGGTAGGGTTAGATTTAGGGGAAGGGATAGGGTTAGGACTACATTTTCAGACAGAAATGTTGTTCCAGGATCAACAAAATATGTTGATATAGGAACATGTCTTACAGTGACCGCTCTCAGGTGGGGTGATCTAAGCAGCATACGTATCCATACAGTTGCCGGTATGCATGTTCCATTACGTAATGCATAATTAGGTCCTACAGTGGCAGTGTTGCCATAATTTGAATCCTAATCCACTTATTTACGCTGTGCTTAAAAATGAGATATGGCTAACCTGGCTAACCTCACCTGGCACCTGGATAGTGTTCAGTGGTATCTATTTGTAGGTGTGCTCCACAGAGATTAGTACACTTCTTTTTAAAGACCTTTATTTCTTTTTTTGGCCACAGCTTCTCAAGCCACCAGCTATATATACTTTGTAAACAGATGGCAAAGAAGACTGAATATTTTTTATTGTTTGTCCCTGGTTGTTGTTATTTTTGTGCAGTAGAGCACATTTACCAATCATTTACTAATCTTCAAAACTGTATGATTTTTTTTCTTCTGTAGGATAGAAAAGAAGATATTTTGAGAAATATCTCAGAGGGTTTTTTGTCCGTAAAGTACAATGGAAGTCAGTGGGCTTAGATGTTGTTTGGTTACCAATATTCCTCAAAATATCTTCCTTTGTGTTGCGCAGAAGAAAGAAGGTCATACAGGTTTGGTACAACATGAGGATGATGTAAATAATAGCAACATTTTAATTTTTTTGTGTATTAAGTATCCCTTTAAGAAGTATAACAGGTCAGAAATTGTAAAATATTGTTTGCACTTTAACAATTGCTGTTTAACAATTACCTTGATTAAACTGTTAATCAAAAAGCAGGGTCATATTTATTTCCTGACATATACCAATTCATAGCTCTTTTTGTTTTGACAAAAAAAAAAAAAAAGAAGAAGAAGAAGACATTTTCCCCCCCTTACATTGTTTTCAGTGGATATCCTCACTTCCTGCTAACTGTTTCCTTAAGCTTTAGCACACACAGAAATGTATCTATAGCCCCTTTGTTTTGTTTGTTGTCCACGTGAACCTCAAACCATAAACCCTGATCCTAATCCTAAATGTTCTCATGGTTTGATCCTGGCCAACCTATGAAACTATTCAAACAAAGGCACTCCTTAGTGTGAGTTCTGATCATGCAAGTGCTGATCATGCATTGAATTGGCTGATGCAGTAGATTAGGCTAGTTTTCTGGAATCACTTCTGTAGATTCAAGGGCCCATGTTAGCTACAGGTTAACAAATGCGCTTGTGGCTAGCACTTTCTAACTGTGTCAAATGTATCATTTTTTTCAGGGTTTTTTAAGTTTTAGAGACCCAGTGACCCAGTCTGAAAGTCTAGATCAGTTGAGTCAAACTTTACAAAATACAAGATCTTTTGCAGGCAAGAAAAATAAGTTTACATGAGTTCAGATGAGTTCAGTGAAATTAGTCAAACTACGGTCTACTGCACCCTTGTGGGCATTGTAGGCAGAGACAAAAGCATTTAGACTACAAAAACACTTAATGTTGTCTTCTGATTCTTCATGTAAATCCTTGAGTCTTGAGGTCTTTTATTTACAAGACCTGAGAATTTTTTATATATATATATAATTTTGTTGTTTTTATTTAGTTCCTGTGTGGCAGCATTCTGACCATCAAAAAATACTGATACTTGCCACTAGGTGGTAGAGTAACAAAAGAACTTTAGCAAAATTCACTTGGGGCTGGATTCAGGTTCTGATTATGCCCTTATGCAGTCAGGGCGGTTACTCAGACACTTACAAATAAAATGTGTTGCTTGTCATGTCAAAGGATAAAAATGTCTTGCACATAATTTGCATGGCCAAACAAACATTAACACATAGGAATAACATTCCATTACATAGGAATCAGTTATACTTATCAAAATGTTGGCTGATAAAATCCTATTGGTTATGGATTTGATGTGCTAATATAAAGATTGTAAGTTCACACTCTTGTAGATGTTACTGATGTTGACTTCTGTCCCTTCTGAACTCCTAAGGTTCTCCAAAGAGACTGTTTAACATTTTGTTTAACAGGTTGATTTAGTTCAAATATCTGTGTGCTCTGGCAACTAACTGACAGCTGGATACATTTGACTAATAATCGTGTACAGCTTCTAAACCGCAGGGTTCACTCAAACAAGAGAAATGTACCAGCATCTACCTTCCCTCCACAGCCAAAGCTGTGACTTGTTTTGTGCGCGTATGGAGCTATTAATATGATGATTATCCTCATGACCTTTTGCTTAAGATGGATACGAGGCCTTTATATAGATATGAACTTTACCTAAACAGAAGGATTATAGGTATTTTATGATAAGTCTCTTTAACGTTATTCCATCTAGAGCCACATCTTTCAGTAATTAATTACTAACATAATTTGTCAATTATTTTATTTTATTTTGGTAATTATATAGATTTGAAACTGTACTTATGATTCAGGAGCAGAACCAAAACTAACAGATTTAGTAAAAGTTTTCAAACAAGCAGCCTACATGGAACTATCAATCAAAGCAGAACATAAGCAGAACAGCATCAGAACTACCTATTGTTCATAATTATTTGTCCTGCTATTTTCTTTTGTTTATGCCATGAATATTTTCTGTTTGTAAATCCCATAAACTACTTTTGTAATACTGTATATTGGTGTATGATGTTCTATATTGCAGCACACTGGAATATGAATCACAGTTATATATAGCAAATTAATATATATATATATATATATATATATATATATATATATATATAAAATATACAGTCAAACAAAAATTTATTCAGACACCTTAAACATTTCATTCATTAATACAGTTTATACACTATAGTTTAAAAAAATGGTAACAAAATATGACAAGATTTCAGAATTAAACTGTGTCAGACAAAATGAATCTTAATTATATCAGATAACACTTAAGCAAAACATGGTCAGGTCAAAGTGTCTGAATAACCACCAGCTTTGTTGTTTTATAAATGTTTTAATGACCATCCATATTTATTTTTCTGTCTCTTTATTCAGATACAAACAGAAAATACAGGAAATATGTACCAAAAAATTTGAACAAAATTGCTTCTTTTGTCTATATGTATATGCCATATCTACCTGTAGACTGTGATTCAGTCCCACTTTCATGGTAACTGATTTTTTAAGCTTATCCATGTTACTGCCATACAAAATGAGGCATTCATAGAATTTTGATGCAATACAGAGATATTGACTCTTTGAGAATAATTATTGTTATCGATGGTTTTGCACTTTTTAAATTGTAATTTAGGTGCAATGTTATGTCAATCAGATTACTTTTTTCATGTAACTAGTAAAGTAACGCATTACTTTTAATTTCAAAACAAAATATCTGAGTTACTTTTTCAAATAAGTAATGCAAAATATGATGGTTATTGTAGTTCTAGATTAAATGTGAGCATGCATTTACTTATCTTAGTTGCACAAAAACAGATTCAGTATTCCTCAAAATGAATAAAAACTCAGAATATTACGCAAACCTGCAGTAATTAAATGTTAAATTACATATATATATTATGTATTTAATCACATTTTTGTTTCATTTTGTTTTTATTGCTGATGTAACATTACTTTCCATAAAAGTAACTAAGTAACACAATTAGTTACTTTTTTTTAGGGAGTAACGATATTGTAATGCATTATTTTTAAAAGGTACTTTTCCCCAGTATTGATAATGAAGAATCTTCAGATATACTGTACATTTGTTCTTTTCCATTTTTTAGGAAATCCCTTTCACTGCTCCCATTGTAGCAGTCACATTGAGTAAGAAGACAACTGGGGTGCTGAGATAATCAGCTAGTGGCCTGGTTAAATAGGGCTTAGTAATGAGGAGTGTGTTTTTAATAAGAACTTAAAGAGCTTGTAGCGTAAAGGCCAGGCTTTAGGGAGAAGAGACAAAGAGGAACAAAGCATATGATTGTGCATTACCACTCATACTTTATGATTATAGCTTTTCCTCTATAACTATCCTTAAGAGCACCTCTTCTTTTTCCCAGGACACAACGAGCATTCAGAGGAGGACGTTGATCAGTTTCAGCTGTGGGCTCAGGCTTTGATGCAGGTCACCTGATCAGTTTTACTAGAGCAGATCCTGATTCACCTTCAACACTATTAGGAAAACACCTTGCTGATGACAGTTAGATTGGACACGGGTTGCCCCTGCTGTGGCAGGCGTCTCATCTCACAATTTCTCTTTTTCTCAACCATTTGAGGATTATATGCTGTAAATTTTCAGGTGTTTTGTCCTGAAAACTCATTTGAACTCTCATTACTTGGCTATTACCTGCCAGCACTGGGACTGGGCCAGAAGATCCCAAGATGAGTGTCCAAAAGGAAGACGTGGAGAAGTTCCTGGATGGAAACCCAAATTTTGCCAGGAGCTATTTTGACAAAAAGCTCAAACCTGGTGCCGTGGCCTCGATCTTGCGAATACCAGAGTCGAAAGTGGATGTGGACACTTTTAAGGAGATAAGCTCAATAGAGGAGGGAGCGATGTTCTACGATCTCATTACAGACATGCAGGAGAACGTCAATATGGAGAAGGTGATTTTTAAGATTCTGAAGAGAGTCAGTGCTCTGATCCACGCCGACCGGTGTAGCCTGTTCATGTATCGACAACGTAACGGCATCGCCGAGTTGGCTACGCGTCTCTTCAATGTTAATAAAGATTCTGAGCTCGATGACTGTGTGGTGCCTCCGGACTCTGAGATCGTCTTCCCTCTGGACATCGGTATAGTAGGACATGTGGCTCAAACCAAGAAGCCCATCAATGTGAAGGATGTTACACAGGTACGAACCACTCTGAAACATGTGTACACAGATCAGACACACTTTGTAAAACTTGATTGAAAGAGACTAATGAAACTATCATACATTATTAGACTGCAGCTGTGGTCATATTTTGAGGCTCGGTAAATCCTCTTGACATAATCCATTTATTTCAATATGCCATGACCCATGTCCAGCATGAGGGATTATTTCACCTATGGCATTAATGCAATGACCAAATCTTCTCTCAGTAGTTGAATTACTCACACAAAACCCTGAAAACATTGTTCATTTAATAATTAGTACAATCTGTTGTGGGTGTTATGGCATCTAGACAATTATTTTGATTTGTTAAAAAAGGGTGAAAACACTTTCTAATATCCACACTAAAAAATAATTGTTGCTTTAACTTAAAAAAGTAAGGTACCTGGTTTCCTTAAAATTTTGAGTTCATTGAAATTAAAAATTTGAGATGTTGTGGTTAACTAACATCAACAGAAAACAAATTTTTAGTTTGCAGTCTGATACTACGACAACGTTTGATTTTGAGTGATAGTATAAATGTGTGGGGATATTGTGCAATGTGTGTGACAACTGACTTTGCTTTCACTGTAGGATAGTCACTTCAGCACATTCGTTGATGAACTTACTGAATACACCACACGCAACATCTTGGCCACGCCCATTATGAATGGCAAGGACATAGTAGCTGTCATCATGGCAGTCAACAAGACTAATGGACCCTATTTCACAGATGAAGATGAGGATGTAAGTGTCTGGACACGTCTATTTGGACACGTTTAAAAATGTATGAATGTCACTGCATTAGATAATAAAATGAGTAAAGACAGCACAAGCACATATACTGTTAAACAAAGACAAGTATTTTATAACACTTAATTTGAACACATTTTAAATGGAAATAATGCCTAAAAGTTTGTTTTTGCTTTAAGTCTATCTGACTTACATTATTTTTATATATATATATATATATATATATATATACATATAAAATTATGAAATGAGACACTAAATACATACTTTGCATCATGTTATTTTCTTAAGAATTTCAAAATATGCCTCTTTTTCCTCAAAGCTTTTTTTAAAGTATCTGAAAGTTGGCTCTCTGAACCTGAAGATTTTTCATCTGAGCTACCTTCATAACTGTGAAACACGTAAAGGACAGGTCAGTCTGCATAAACTTGCAAACACTAGCTGGTGAAATTATTCAAAATGAACTGAAAGAGATATGATTCTTAATGCATTTTTATATATCTCATACATAGCTGCTGTTGTGGTCAGCTAACAAGGTGTTTGAAGAGCTCACAGACATTGAACGACAGTTTCACAAAGCTTTGTACACCGTGCGAGCCTACCTCAACTGTGACAGGTACTCTGTGGGCCTGCTGGACATGACCAAGGAAAAGGTACGTCAATCACTATAATTGCTGAAAGGAACAGAGGCTTCATGCTTAATTTAGAAGCTTCAGTCTGTCTTGTTTCGCTCTAAGACTGACTTTGTGGTTTTATTCTCTTGCAGGAGTTCTTTGATATTTGGCCGGTGTTGATGGGAGAGCAGGCACCTTATTCTGGCCCTGTAACTCCAGACGGAAGGGTAGGCTGCATTTTTCATATTTCAAATTAAAAGGATTGTTCAGCCAAAAATCGAAATCGTTTCATCATTCACTCACCCTCATGTCGTTGCAAACTTTTTTGTATGGAACAATCTAGCAGAATGTCCGAGCTGCTTTTTTTTTTTTTTTTTCCCAAACAGTGACACCTGTGGTCACCATTCACTTTTGTTGGAAGAGAGCAGCTTGGACATTTTGCTAGATAACTTCTTTCTGAAGAAGTCATACATGAGTAAATGACAGAATTTTCATTTCTGAAGGCCTCTAAAATGCTAATAAAATCTAATTTCCATCTTTCATTTCACTTAGGAAGTCATTTTCTACAAAGTTATTGATTATATTTTGCACGGAAAAGAGGACATCAAGGTCATACCGTAAGTTTTCTTTCTTCTTCTAGTAGCCTTTTCTTCTTATGTGATATATCCAAAGTGTGGATTTTAAGAGCTGGCATTATAAAAAAACACAATTTTCTTACTTTTTTTCACAGAAACCCACCTGCAGATCATTGGGCTTTATCTAGTGGATTACCCACATATGTAGCAGAAAGTGGATTTGTAAGTTACTCCTCTATTATTTTGGGAACGAAGTATGGTTGATAAATATGTATTTACTTATTTATTTATTGATTTTTATTGTGATTTATCAAGATTTGCAACATCATGAATGCAGCAGCAGAGGAAATGTTCAACTTTCAGGTAGATATGTTTTGCTGTCTAAAACATGTTTAGTGGTTGAAGTTCCCTTGACTTGCAGTAATAACACTTCATGCTTCTGTAGACGGAAGCTCTGGATGGCAGTGGATGGACCATTAAGAATGTGCTCTCCCTGCCAATTGTTAACAAAAAAGAAGAAATTGTTGGTGTTGCAACTTTCTACAACAGGAAGGATGGCAAACCATTCGATGACCATGATGAACAACTCATGGAGGTAAAATTGATCAGTTGAATGGTAGAATTACAGAGATGGGTCACCACTGACTTGTTGAGTCATGGAACAATGTGTTGTTGTCTTGACAGGCTTTGACACAGTTTCTGGGCTGGTCAGCCCTCAACACAGACACCTATGACAAAATGAATAAGCTGGAGAACAGGAAGGACATCGCCCAGGACATGGTGCTGTACCATGTCAAATGTCGAGATGATGAGATTCAAGATATCCTTGTAAGTTCCAAGTGACTTATTTTATTGTATTGTACTGTATTTGATTGTATTTTATTTCTGTTTATTTTTGTTCTGTTTGGTATTTCTATTCTAGAAAACAAGAGAATATTTTGAGAGAGAGCCAAGAGATTGTGAGGAGGACGAGCTTTTGGAGATTCTGGTACACTGAACTGCTTACTATTCCTATTATCTTATTCATTCAAGATTTTTGAAGTCGGGCACAGGCTGATCCTAACCTTCTCAGATAGACAAAGAAATTTGCCTTTAATATGCAGCCATTAGCAGTAACATTACATATTCTATGTCTGTTGTAACTCTCTTAATATGTTAATTATGTTTAAGTTATACTGTTTCAGCTATTATTGCATTCTTCAAATTATTCAAAATACTTGCAAATTTTTCATGTCTGACTTTTTTGTTTGTTTTTCCATGCAGAAAAAAGAGCTGCCTGGTCCAAAAAAGTTTGAGATCTACGCTTTCCATTTTTCAGACTTTGATTGCACTGAACTGGAGCTTGTAAAGTGTGGGATCCAGATGTACTATGAAGTTGGGGTGGTTAGAAAGTTTCAGATCCCTCAGGAGGTACATTTTCATGTGTATAATGATAGAAACACTTTATTTGTGTGCATCATGAAATTTCATAAAACCAAAATGTTATTTGGCTGATATCTGCTTTAATTAGGTTTTGGTGAGATTCATGTACTCAGTCAGCAAAGGCTACAGGAAAATCACCTACCACAACTGGCGCCATGGCTTCAATGTTGGGCAAACCATGTTCACTTTACTCACGGTATTACCTGCTCAGCTTACATTTACATTTACGTATTTGGTAGCCACTATTATCTGATGTTTTCAGTTCACGCATTCCCTGCAAATTTAAACCATGATGTTCGTGTTGCTAGCATCATGCTGTACTGTTTGAGCACTTGTTTAGGGTCTAAACAAAATGTATTTTGATTTAAATAAATATTTACAACACATTAACGAACGCAAAAATAATGATAGTTTTCAAACAAGTTTCAAACACTCCATCTTCCAAATGGATAGCCCTGCCCAAACTCTTGCCCTGCTCAAACAAATAGATTTTTTCATTTTGACTTTGTTGTAAATGACACATTTTTGATACACATACTCAAAATAATAAAATCATAATGAGAATATTTTTTTGTATTTATGGATCCAGACAGGCAAACTGAAGCGGTATTACTCAGATTTGGAGGTGATGGCCATGATCACTGCTGGCTTCCTACATGATATCGACCACAGAGGCACAAATAATCTCTACCAAGTGAAGTCAGTAAACTACTAATACTATTTCTACTGGTACTTGTACTACTATTGATTCTAATAATCATCATCACTTCTGTATGTTTTGTGGTTAGGTCCCAAAATCCTCTAGCCAAGCTGCATGGATCCTCCATTCTAGAAAGGCATCACTTGGAATTTGGCAAATTCTTGCTAGGCGAAGAGGTATGAGCCAACTGTCCAGAATGTAAGCCTCCATGTTAATTTGATTTGATACTTACATATTTGCTTTTCCTTAGACATTAAACATCTTCCAAAACCTCAACAGAAGACAAACAGAGCACGTCTTCCACCTCATTGATATTGCCATTATCGCAACTGATCTGGCCTTGTACTTCAAGTAAGTTAAGACATTATGTAACAATGACATGTATTAAATCTATTTCTTTAAATGTATGTTGTTTCAAACTCATATGCTGTTATTTCATGCATCATGCAGGTTTTTACAATGACAGTTCATAGTGACCATGGCTGTTCATTTAAAGAACTGAAACTAAATTTAAAGCAAAAATGAGAAAAAATAAATAAAATGTACTCAACTCTTTCTGTGCCTAAAAGAAAGAGGACAATGTTCCAGAAAATTGTGGATCTCTCTGAGACATATGAAGAGGAGAAGAAATGGGTGGACTTTATGTCCCTTGAAACAACAAGGAAAGAAATTGTAATGTAAGTGTTTCCATTAATGGCTACATTAGGCATTTTAGCATAATTAATATTTAAAAAAAAAAAATAATTTTGTGCTTTTCATGTTTTCATATTTGTATTAATCGATCAGGGCGATGATGATGACAGCGTGTGACCTCTCAGCTATTACAAAGCCATGGGAGGTGCAGAGCAAGGTAGGAGATGTCAACTGAAGAATAACTTCACTTTTGCTTCTCTGGAATATACAAAGCATGATTTCTCCCATCCTAGGTTGCCCTCTCTGTAGCAGCTGAATTCTGGGAGCAGGGTGATCTTGAGAGGACTGTTCTTGAGCAACAGCCCATCGTGAGTACTTATTTGTTTTCACACAAAACTTGCCATGCTAATATTGGTGGTTATTTTATTATGAAAGTCATCTTGGAAACATTTGGGGAAAAAAAAGAATAATCTGAAAAATTTATGAGGTGTCTGTGTTTTCTCTTAATCTAGCCCATGATGGACAGGAACAAAGCTGCAGAGCTGCCAAAGCTTCAGTGTGGTTTTATCGATTTTGTCTGTACTTTTGTCTACAAGGTACCTTTATGAATGAAATAGACTGTTTTAAGAATTAATGCCAAAAACAAAATGAAAGTTTTGGTTAGTAAGAAATCAGTTAGCAACCCTCTTCTCTTTGTATTCCACAGGAGTTCTCTCGTTTCCACAAGGACATCCAGCCAATGTATGATGGCATTCTGAACAACCGGATGAATTGGAAAGCAAGGCAGGAGGAATATGAGGCGAAACTAAAGGCAATGGAGGAGGCAGCTAAAGCCAAACAGGAAGCCAACAACGGTTTGAATTTTAGATACAGTCTTTTATCTAAGCTTTTATTCAGTTGTATCCTTATTTTCGTTTACTGCATTTGTACTAAATTTGATGAAACCTATAATCAAACCCTCTTATAGCTCATCTTCAGGTTGACATTTGACACTACAGGTGTTCATAATCACTCAGAAGTTTGGGGTTGTTACGTTTTTTTTAAATATTTTTGAAAGAAGCCTTTTATGCTCACAAAGGCTGCATTCATTTGATTAAAAATACAGTGAAAACAGCAGTATTTTTAAATATTTTTACAATTTAAAATAGCTGTTTTCTATTTTAATACATTCAAAATGTAATTTATTCCTGTGATGGTAAATTGTGATTAATTTTCAGCAGCCATTATTCCAGTCTTCAGTGTCACATGATCCTTCGGAATTCATTCTAATATGCTGATTTGGTGCTCAAGAAACATTTCAGTGTTGAAAACAGTTGTATACTTGCAGAATAATAATAATTAAAAAAAAAAAACCTGATGCCAAACTTTTGAACAGTAGTGTACACTGACAACGCTCCATGGCCAAAAGTATGCGGACACCGAAACACCACACCTATATGTGCTTGTTGAACATTTTACCATTTTAAAGTTATGCAGATTAAAAGGAAAATAATATTACTTTGCTGCTATAAAAAAGTTTTATAGCCTGATCTCCACAGCAAAAAAACAAAACTTAAACCTTTTATTCTGTAGTTCTTTAGAAAATAAATAACTACATCTATATACTGATGCTTTAAAGAAGAAGGATCTGACCTGAACAACGTGTAATGACATAAGATCAAGAACTTTATTCATCTCAAAAGAACTTGAATGGCCATCACAAATCCCAGACCTGAACTAAAATAGCCAAACCTGTTAATTACTAGAGTGTCCACATCCTGTCAGCCATGTATTGTATGCTCTAAAACATTTCTATAATTTGGATTCTGTTTTTGTATTTGTTTTTCTACAGCTGCAAATTCCAACAGCACCAGTGGATCAGGATCAGGGTCCAAGACCTGCTCCATCTGCTAGAGAAAAAACAACCCTACAGAGGGCAGGGCAGCTCAAGATGCAACCTAGCCTCTAAGCATTATGTCAATCAAATGTGGAGATGCAACCTCGCCACCAGGATCCCCAATGATCTAATCAAGAGTGAGTGGGAAAACACTATCAATGCATTATATGCTAGCAGCAAGCCACAAGACCACCTGCTAACCAAAACACACGTTGGATCTTGCCTACAGTTAGTATTACTGTTCCATTGTGTATCCTTTGGGTCATAGTGTTTGGTTTAAGCATTTTCATTGGATGGTAATCAGTTTCAATTAACCACATTTCAGGAAAAATCAGAGGTTAATATTGCAAATTCTGACTTATAAGATGAAAACATTTCCCTCAACTAATCAAAAATATTAGCATCTTCTATAAATTACTTTTACTGGATTGTTTTTCATTTAGTTCCTTACTGGTGATCAGTTGCTATTTAATATCAAGCAGGTCCATGACAAGTTCACGCGTGTGTGTAATCAAATAATTATGTACAGAAAGTTATTGTACTTTAAAAATAACTTTCTCCATTTTGTAATTGCAATAATGTTCCATTTAGTGTCACATGCTACTTTCCTTGATCATAAAGGCCATTATATGAGTGATATGCATGTTTTTTAATGTCATTTATTCCCTCTAAAAGTGATCACATCGTACAGCTTGGAAGCTAGCTTTCAGATTGCTAAATGTAAGAATTCTATTTGACTTTGGTAGGTGAGACTTTAGTGCGCAATAAAATATAGCTTCTGCTAAGCAAGATATGAGTACAATGGTGGTCAGCATGTATAAAGACTGGGTTTAAAGTTATAGTTGTTTTTATTTCTGACAGGAAATGCGCAATTGTCCTTCAGACTTATTTACATCAAGTGCTGTCATGGGTGTTTTTTACTGAGCAATGTCCCGTTACTCGGTTTCTCCACTGTTGGGACATGCGTTCACAGAGAAAACTAATTCCAGTGGCCTTGATACCATTCATCTGTTGAGTTCTCAGCTGACCTGTCATCACACCGAACCTTGACAAGTCTGTGATTAAATTCACGAAGGTATTCAGATTCGGGCATATTTTTTCCCTTTTATGTCTGACTTTTATAGGAAACAAGTTTCTCTTTTACTGGTTGTCTGTAAAACATCTTGAAAACATCAGTTGTGAATCTAATTGTGTCAATATACGTAAATTATTTATGAATTTTATGAGGTACGACTTTACATAGTTTTAAAGGAAATACTATGAAGGTGTGTTTTAGCGCACTTAATGAACTGTACATGCTTATTATACAAAGCCGCTGCTTCTGATTTACAGATAATAAAGGTTTAATTTAAGTAGTGAAGTTTCAGGCAGTAGAGAAGAAAATTGATCAGAACTGACAGTGTGGGCCCGGTTATTAGACTTGTTTGACACAAATGTGATTTACTTGCAGAGCAAGTTTCATCATTGTTTTTGACAAGAATTTGATTGTTTTGATTCATCTTCAAATATGATGCTCTCCAACCATCCACAATGCAGCATCAAATATGGGTGATTCCAATTAAATTGGTAAAAATGTAAAGCTTCACTTTGTATGCTCAATACCATGACAATTAAAGCATATATTTTTATGAACTTTGTGTTTTTTTACATAATATATAGACGACCATTTCAGAAAAATGCTGTTCTTTTGACCTTTCTATCCATCAAAGAATCCTGAAAAATGCATCCAGAAAAATATTAAGCAGAAGAACAAGCGTTTTCAATATTGATGATAATTAGAAATGTTTCTTGAGGAGCAAATCAGCATATTAGAATGATTTCTGAAGGATCATGTGACACTAAAGACTGAAATAATGATGCTGAAAATTCAGCTTTGCCATCACAGGAGTGAAAAAAACTTACCAAGCTCAAACTTGTGAATGGTATCGCATAAAAGCAATAACAATAGTAATCTGAGAGAGGATTTGATTCTCTTCACACATCTGCTCAGTGACTCACTCGATAAGAAAGCCTCTTATCCCATGAGAACTATCAGCAGTTTCCACCCTTCCCTTCCTAGATGACTAGGAGTCATCTGCAAAGATTATCTGAACAGCTACACATCCCTACATATTCCATTTAACAATAAATCCTCTGACAATATTCTTACAAGACTTTCAATGTTTTTCAAGGCTCATTCACACAAAGAGCAATAACTAGAATAAATATATAGTTCTAAAAATCGTTCTGAATATAAAAGAATAGCAGAGTCCACCACAACCATAACGATAATGGCACAGAGGAACGATCTCATTGGAATCACTTTAAGAATGATTTTTTTCCAGCTGATGAATAATAAAAACAATGACAGTCAATCAGAATCCATCCTACTTTAGAGAGCTCGAGCAGTTAAAGCAGCAGACGACAAAACTCAGTGTGGACTTATAATAAACAGAGCGTTATCGCCTTTAATCTCATAGCATTTCTGGGGTTCAGATAAGCTCTGAAGAAATGTTTCTTCAGTGTTTTGAAACACTTAAACAAATGTATATCTTGCTTATTTAAATAGTTAATGAAGTGTAGCCCTGCAGCTAAGTAGCTGCGAAGCATTTGTACAAAATCAGCACTTGTACTGTATTGGCTTGACCTAAATCCTGGGATTTATGCTAAACCATGGTCAGGTTATACAACCGTCCTCCCTCTATAAATGTCACTACGGCAATGCAGAAAAGACAAAACAGTCTACAACACATTCTCAAAGAATGATCTTGTTTTGTTAGATGCACATAGTAGTGCATACAAATGTAAACAAATGAAAATGTTATTTTCTTGCGGAAATCCCTATATGATGCATAGTTGCCTAAATTATGGCAATGAGGAAAAAGAAAAAATACAAAAACATTTTAACTTCTGTCTTTATTGAAAAATAGAATTAGGTTCATTGTGATTTATCTCATTTGATGCTGGAATGAATACGTCATGGAGATTTACTTCAGAATGGTGTCAGAGTTTGCTGTGGAGATAAAAGAGAGATAAGATATTTTCATATTTTGTAATAGTTATGGTCAAGTTAACACCCTGTATTACTACTAAATGTGTCATTAAGTTATGCCACACACACATACACTGAACTTTCAGAACTTTCTCTAAATCACCAACTAAGTTCCATGAATAACTCTTTGCATTTGTTTCATAGAATATTTGGCTGTAAAGAATTCAAAAGAATCTAAAGCAAACTTTGGTCCCAAAGTTAAATTTCAAACGATCTAATGTGCTACATCATGAGATGCTGTTAATGTATTACAAAAAATGTTTTTCCCCAGTCAAACTCCATTTCAACATACTGTATCTTTCTTTTTCATATGTTTGGTTAATGTAAAATGTCCACATTGAGTCACCAAGGTCAGAAATTAACAGACGGCGCAGGGTTAAAATAGAACCAAACAAATTCTTTGCTTTTTTTATTTGCAACATCATCTGATACATATTTTGTCATATTTTATTCTTGTTATATTGTGGAATAAAAAAAAAAATTTTTTTTATTTATAACTAGTTACAGACCTTCAGATAGCTGTTTGTAAATGCGTTCTTGCTCTTCCCTGAGTTTCTTCTCTTCCTCCTCAATCCTTCTTTCTTCAGCAGCAATGGGCTTCAGATAATCTGGTGAGCAGATTGATTTAAACACCATAGAAAGACAATTTATTGAAGCAGAAAACAACTCTGAACATTTAAATACAATAAAACAATACACAAAAAATGTATAAAGTAAACAAATGTTTTAAACAGATTAGAGCAAAAGAACTATAAAGAACAATAGGTAACACTTTACGATAAGGTCCCATTATGTTAAAGTTAGTTAATGCATTAACTAACATTATCTAACAACAAGCAATAGCTACATTTGTTACAGTAGTTATATTCTTTGTTAACGTTAAGTCAATAAAAATACAACTGTTCATAGTTAGTTCATGTTAGCTCAAGTCCATTAAATAATATTAACAGGTACAACTTTAATTTTAATAATGTATTAGTAAATGCTTAAATTAACATTTACTAAGATTAATAAATGAATTAAAAGAATTTGTCATTGTTCATGTTAACTAATGAATCAACTAATGTTAACTAATAGAACCTTATATATATATATATATATATATATATATATATATATATATATAATTTGCAGTTTGGGTTGGGGGGACCCTAATTAAGTATTTAATTTTTCAGAATTTGGTGCTGTGAGGAACATTAAAGTGATTACTGTTTTTGGAACATTTCATTACTGTTCACTCTAAAAATCTAAATAATTCATAATAAGAAATTATTCACTGTATTTTAAAGTGCCCACAATTACAATATCATACATGTTCATTATGATGATATATCGTATTACCGTATATCGGCACATGCCTACCATTCATAAACACTTACCATATCTCTGCTTCCCATAAATTACTCCAATTAGCAAGGCTGACCATCTTGCTGTCTAAAATCAGAGAAAGAAGACTGCAGGTTTGTTTACTGGTAGACTTATCAAGGACTTGGCCACTGATATTTTATAAATCTGTTTCTTTACTGAATACTACTAAAACTGAACATAAAGTTTGAGGAACTTTACAGTTTCAATGATGTTTAGATCAAACTCTTGGGACTATAGCATGCAAATCACTGTCTGTTTATGGATTCTTGACAAGACATTCAGCAATGTCCTCTGGTGTGACATGCTATAATACAGTCTAAAAAACTATTTTAAAGAAAATGTTTTCAAATATAAAATACACCTTTTAAATAATAAAGATACATTGTGTATGACCTCATAATTATTCAGTGACTAACGTCACAGGGGCTATTTATATTTTTGTAAATTCACCTCACCGCAGGACTATGTACAACTTTAGTCAATTAACGTTACCCTTATTAATTCTATTTAAACATTTAACACGTTCATTAGCTGTTATCTTTGCAACACGTCATTGCAATTGTCAACTCGGTTAACATTCCTGACCTTGCAGTGCTGAGGATAGGCAGCTAGCTGACTAACACAATTAGCTTATCCACCGGCTACAGCTGCTATGGGCTTGACAACAAAGTCTATGCTAAGCTAAGCTAACAAATTAGCGCTAGCAATGTGTAGCGAGCTATTTGCTGAGGATGAATGAAGGTCGCTGATATAAACTAACAAGAATAAAACATGTTTATTAATATAAAACACAATTTGAGGGTCACGTTGTTAATAGAACCTGTACCTTGATAAGCGGGGAGACCTGTACGGGAGGAACCATGTTTGACTGGATCTCTTCAGGCAGGAGAGGAAGTCAGTCAGTGCGCGCTCTAGGCTGATTGATTCTCCCTACTGTCAGTACACTGTACTCATGTCCATGAACTTTTGTCTTTTTTTTGTTGTCTTTTTTCTCAACATTTAAATAACCTTTTTAGCATTTCACTCATATTCTACCTATAGTGTGACAACTGAGTTGAATTCTAATTTATTGAAGTATAAATATTCTATTAACGTTTAACGCAATAACGTTTTTAGCAGTTCACTTAAATGTTTTTTTTTTTTTTTTTAAATACAAATATATTCTCTCAAGTAACAATGGGTAGCCTATTTTAACTCATTAACTTGTTTAGTAGGTCTATTACTATATAATTACAAAATTCCTTCAAAAAGGAAAGAAAAAAATAACCTTGACAAGACAGTTCATGGTTATTCTATAAAGATGAATTCCATCATACTTCCTAAATAGATATTGGATGTCAGTCTCCAAGTGATATTACGTTTGTTTGTTTTGTATATCCAACTTGTTCCTTCCTTTTAAAACTATTTCAGGCGGTGACGTCGTCAGAGGCGCTGCCAACACAGGTGTCAGTTTCAGAATCCTGAGGGATTAGAAAGCATGTTGGGACACTCATAAGTTAAATTTAAACACAACTGACAGAATGTGAAGTAAGTTATGACACAGAAAGAAAACATGTATTGTGACATTTAAGTATTTATTAGAGTAACCCTGCTTAGCCAGAATTATTAATATAAGGTATGTTATATTAATATAAAAGTATGATAAGAAAACCTTTTATCATCCTCCTGCATTAACCTCTTCCCTTAATAGAAAGTTATGCAGACCCATTAGAGTGTCAGAGTGATCACTGTAAATAGAACAATGATGCACTTCTCTGGTATTTAACAGATGGGTCACAAAAATACAGCTGACTTGTTTTGACTGTTTCGACAGGCTGACACATACTGCGGTGCTAATATCGGAGCGTTACTGGAATGTTCTGAGGCAGCATATAAAAGCATTGGGTCTTGTTCATTGGGACAGAAGCACAGACGAAGTCGACCAGCTCAACACAGCACCTAAAATCCACCAAAGATGCTTTGCCCAAGCACATTTCAACCTCATCTCAGTCCATTCATGGACTTCCACTGGCCAGTACGCAGCCTGTGGCCGGAGACGAGACCTCTGTTTTTTCAGATCGAGAAAGAAATGATGAGACACATGCAGGAGATGAGGCACAACCTGGAGTTCATGGAACGCCTACACCAAAGGATTTTTGACGAGATTGACCATGTCCCACCCATGACGACTTTCAAACCCATCTCATTCCAGGTCGGAAAGGAAGGAAGCCACTATGCACTGACACTAGATACGAAGGATTTCTCTCCGGAGGAGCTGTCCGTCAAACAAGTGGGCAGGAAGTTGCGGGTGAGCGGCAAGACAGAGAAGAAGCAAGATGATGGGAAAGGATCGTTCTCGTACAGATGCCAAGAATTTAGGCAGGAGTTTGACCTTCCTGAAGGTGTGAATCCTGAGACGGTGACCTGTTCGTTAAATAATGGCCAGCTACAGATACAAGCACCCAAAGAAGCTAATGCTGTGAGCAATGAGAGAGTGATTCCTATTACATACAGTCCTGCTGTGAAGAGTCCTGCTCCTCAGAGCCCTCAGCCTGAGAGCCAAGCAGCTGAGCCAGAGTCTACAGATAACTGAACTTAGCCTCTATGAATAACCCACAATGGAACAAATGACTCTATGGAACACCCACATAAAGCTCGAACCCAAAAGACTGTAAAAGAATTCAGTTTGTAAAAGATCTTTATTGATGCTACATTTTGTAGAACTTTATTAACATTTTGTTCATTGTATTAAGATTTTCTAGAACAGAAGTCAAATACTTCAATTCAATAATATATTTGTTTTTGTTAAACTGCAAAGAGATGTTTTTGCCAAAAAGCTTATTTTGTGTAATAAACTAAAAACAAATCTGGTCCTGGGAATAACTGCCATGTTTATGTAACTTGCAAGATATTACACAAAATATTATTAAATTGGTTTATGTATTAAGCTGTATATATATTTATTTATTAATATTTTTTCCTTCCATTTTTGTCATTACAATCTTCTTTAGAATCTGTGCATGGTTTAGGCTACATAATTAAACATTTCTTAATGACACCCTGTGGTAAAAATCAAGTTTTTCATGTTGTTTATATGTCTATGTGGTGTTTTTAATATGCTTTAAGACAAACCATGTGCAAATTCATGTCAACACCATTGCTGAGTATTTTCTCCTTAAAACTGCAGTGGAAAAAAGACCCAAACCCGTGTTTTGAAATCGCTGGTGTCTGTGACGTCACAAACTACTTTGTAACCAATCACGTCAACGTGATGACAGGCTTTAGCATATCATTAACAGCAAACTAGCAGGGGAGTCTTGAGAGAAGCCAGGTTATCCCGGTATATTTTTCTGTTGATATGAAAAATCGTGTAGATTTAGCAATATGGCGGGTGTATGATGTATATTACATTGTTATGATAAAATATGCTTTTCTCCACTGACGTTCTAAGTTGTTCAAAGAGTTTCTAAGGATACTGACTCTCAGCTGTCTCGTGAATGTGAACATATTTGTGTAACATTAGCAACATATTATTAGCTGTTTGATAACATAGTCAAGCAAAAGGCTAATCATATTAATTACTGTTATGTGTCCAATGTTTTAAAGAGCGATACAATTGTGCTGCATTTACCTCAGTAAGTTGACCTAGTGGATCTCTGAGCTGGCATGAGCGAGTGGAGGCGGGGCTAATTTGCATATTCATTGATCAGTGTATATTAAATGAGGCAAGGGTGTAGAGTTACATTCAAGCTATATTAAGGCATGAAGATTTTTTTTTTCAGAGGAAAAAAACGTCATCAAAGATGAGTTTTAAGGTTTTTTAGGGGTGAAAAATTATATCAGTATTTAGCTCTTTAATTTGGATTTCATCCACGTTAATGCTTTTACAAAACATTCTTAAAGAAACACCACTTATTTTTGAAAATAGGTTCATTTTACAACTCTCCTAGAGTTAAACAGTTGAGTTTTACCGTTTTCGAATCCATTCAGCTGATCTCCGGGTCTGGCGGTACCACTTTTAGCATAGCTTAGCATAGTTCATTGAATCTGATTAGACCGTTAGCATCTCGCTCAAAAATGAAAAGCTGCGATTTTCTAGGCTGATATGGCTAGGAACTATACTCTCATTCCGGCGTAATAATCAAGGAACTTTGCTGCCGTACCATGGGTGCAGCAGGCGCGATGATATTACGCAGCATCTCTCACAAATGCTCCATGGTTGCAAGGCACGCTCCCTGTACAAGGAGGGGGGTCACAGGCGCTGCGCAAATATTATTGCGCCTGCTGCATCCATGGTATGGCAGCAAAGTTCCTTGATTATTACGCCGGAATGAGAGTATAGTTCCTAGCCATATCAGCCTAGAAAATAGCAGCTTTTCATTTTCCGTCGGTCTTAGTACACGATGTAACTACAGAACATTCAAGTTTTAAAGAGGAAAAACTCTTTGGTCATTTTTGAGCGAGATGCTAACGGTCTAATCAGATTCAATGAACTATGCTAAGCTATGCTAAAAGTGGTACTGCCAGACCCTGAGATCGGCTGAATGGATTCGAAAACGGTAAAACTCAACTGTTTAACTCTAGGGGAGTTGGAAAATGAGCCTATTTTCAAAAAAGTGGATTGTTCCTTTTTATATTCATATAGGCCTATGCCTACTTTGCTTTGGTTAACAGTCTCTACTTTGCATTATTGGTCGTCCACACATCAGATATAAAAATGTTTGTGTTAGAAAAAATTAGGCGACATTTTCTTTTGGCAAGTTTGTAATTTTTTTTGAAAGTTTGAGAACTTACAAACTTAAGAATTATCCATGCACCTCACAAATTCACACAGAAAAAAAAAAAAAACATTTGTCTTCTAGGGTTGAAAAATAATAAAATATAAACATTTAGCTCTTTTATATGAATCTCACCAATTTAAAAAACATTTGACTTCCCCTGTGACGATGATATTTCTCAAGAAGTAAAGCGTACTAATAACTCCAACCCTCTAGGTGGCAGAACTGCTTTTACAAAACACACTCCATTCGAGATTTTAGTTTGAGAGACAAATCTCCTTCCGTTTGTTCACCCGCCACAGACAAGCAAATTGATCGGGCTAGCTAGGATACTTTTTAATCCTGCAGTTTTGTATGTAATGAGGTAGTAAACATATTTTGGGGGATAAATTGCCAAGTAATCATCCTTGAGCATGACGGCAGTAATTCACGAGTTACTGTCCTCCGTTATGGGGGTGTTAGTTGAAAGTGTCGTGTCGGAGTTGAGCAAACATCTCTCTGACTTCACGACTGTCTTATCTGAAGAGTGGAAGCGCAACAAGGGGACTGCAGTGAACAAAAACAGACTTAAACAGGCGAATCAAGCCAAAACTGTAAGTTCTAGAGTAGATAAACGAATGCAGTGTCCATTCCTGTTCACAACACGCTTCTTCTGTTGACTGACTGTTGTTTACATTGTAATTGCAACTGGCATATGAAAAGTGCACAGTGTAAAGGATATATTTAGAAGTCCTTAATGAATGTAATTATATTATAAATATAATAAACCTGTTAAACTTCCCTCAACCTGTTTCCCAGTAAGCCGTTGTTGCTTAGGAGTGTATGTTTTTTGTAACATGCTGTTTTAAATTCCTGTTTGTTTTAAACTTAAGTTGGCACTGATTCTTACAGAAACATGTCCCACATTGGAAATTAACCAGAGATAACTACGTTTTCGACACAAATTTAATTTAATTTGTTTTTGGCATATGACAAACATATGAATATGCATCCTGTAAAGAAACCATACTACTGTCTTCTTAATTTTTTAAATATAATGCAATTATACACAAACAGCTGCCCCTATTTTGTGTCCACATGCCAGATATATTTGAAAGCTAAAAAAAAAAAAAAAAAATCCATGACCTTGTCATATGTGCGCAGCAAGGTTTTAATTTGTATGTCAACAATCATGACCGTCGTCATCTCGATCACACAAATTGTAAAGAAATTGTTTGGTGTTTACATGATTTTCCTTCTGATAGTAGCTTGCAACAGCAAAAAAACAGTACTTCATTAATAAATTTTGTCTCCATTTTTGTCTAAATCCATACATTTTGGAGACAAAATTTATTAATGAAGTACTGTTTTTTTGCTGTTGCAAGCTACTATCAGAAGGAAAATCATGTAAACACCGAACAATTTCTTTACAATTTGTGTGTAGGTAGTGTGATGACAAATTGACAATTCAGTAGATGGTGCAGAAAACATACTGCATTTTCATTCATTTAACTAGAGATGGCAGTTTATATAATACATGAAATTGCTTTTTGTATCTGTCTGTGTTCACTCATATTGAGTGATTGGAAATTCATATTTTGTGAGTAAATGGGAGCAGATCACACTCAAAACAGGTGAATACCTTTGAACATTTTGTCCTTTGGGCATCTTATTCTAGTCAGAATGAATTGAAAGCAAAAGACAACATTGCAGTTCTCTAGGGATCTCAAAAAAAAAATAAAAAAATTAAACCCTGCTTTTGATATGCAGCAAATTGTAATAGGTGCATGCAAATAACTAAATCTCAAATGATCTCTTTGCATTTCAGAAGGAGTTTGCTGCGTTCATGGAGCTGTTGAGTAAAGCCACAATAGAGACAATGGTGAAACTGATTCATGATCGCATCTCGGCTCAAGTACTGGAAGCTACAGCAAAGACTCAAATATCAAAAGACAAACTAAATGGTAGGTCTTTATTGTTAAAATCACAATGAAATCAAAACTGACATTTCTTTTTTTTCTATTGAATAATGCAGTGTTTATTATAAATGGTTTATCTGTGCACATCATAATTTTTAATCCAAATAACTTCCCCTCCTTCTGGCAATGACATCTCTTCTCTTTACTGATGACGTGTGTACAGGCACGAGGGTGAGACAACCTGTCACTCACATGGGATCACAGCATTAGCAAACCACAATGATCAAATGATCCAGTCAATTCCAGATTGACAAAATCAAGTCTAGCCCTACATTTTTTCTTGTTGTTAGAAGCCATTTCACTCAGATATACTTTACAATAGGGAAGACTTGCAACTTCTGTTTCATGCTAACTTTAATTGCCAACATGATTCAAAACCTGGGCAACAATATTTGATGTATGTCTTTACTGTACACATATATTTTAAGTAAATTTCATAAATATATGTAGTTCTAGTTTTACGATTATTCATCTCTTCTACAGTGGTCTGCAGAAGGATTTCAGAGTACCCAAAGTGCATTTATTTTTTTATTTGTCATGGTAGAAATGAGATCAGTTCATAAAAAAAAGATTACCAGAAAAGCTTGCACTGTAAATCTGTTTATTCCATATTTCAAGATTCCTGCTTGAAAATTCCTAAATGCAGTTACAAATTATAATACAGTTTATTTTAATAATATATTGTGTGTTGATATATATTGTGATTCCAAGATTTTCAATATGGTAATCAAAAAACAAACAAAGTCATTATTATTATTTATTTATTTATTTATTTTTAAATCTTACTGTATTCTCACAGAGGGTCAAGCAGCAACACCTGAGCCTGAAAACAATGTGCTTCTTGAGACTGAAAAGAACAAGGATTATGAATCTGAATCAGAACATCATGAAAACTCTGGACAAGCAGCAAATAATCAGTACCAACTGCTGTCATCTGCACCTACTGATATTCTGCCAGGGAATGTGGGTTTGAGTGAAAGCCAACCTTCCACAAGCACGAACATAGCTGCAGAGGAGAGACAGGAGCCTTTAATTTGTGAGTCCTGTGGAGTATCTTTCAATGACTTGGCCCTGTTGAACATTCACAATGCTTTACACAAAGAAAGACCTTTCAATTGTTTGACATGTGGGAATACTTTCAAAATGATGAAATGCTTGATGAAACACCAGAGATTTCACACGACTCCAGATATGAGTATTGAGTTTGAAGCCACTCTGCACGAAGAAGAATTCATTGTGCAGCTCGAAACCTGTGATGCTGTCAATACATCCCTGGAAACACTAGAGGTCACCACTCAAGGTAAGATTTGAAATGCAGTGCTTAAAGGTGTGTTCAGTAATATATGTTGCTCTGACTGATATGGCAGTCATCTAGGACTGTATACTGACACAAATCAGCATAAATGCAGCATTATGATTCATTTGTGTCATGAGTAGCAAACTAAATCTTCCTTCCTTAAAACCGGCAATAAAAAACACATGCAATTGTAATGAATTCACTGCATCCAGTGTAACAATCAATGATTATAATGGGTTCTATTGTTTTTAATCGCATCACGTTCTCTCGTCAGGTAGACGGTGGAAGTGAAACAATTGCAGGTGTTTTTCATTGCAGGTTTTCAATTAAAAAGTCTTTTTCAACATTTTTAGTGGTGTGGGGGTGCCAGATTTTTTAAAAGGTTTAAAGGGTTAGTTCACCCAAAAATGAAATTTCTGTCATTAATCACTCACCCTCATGCCGTCCCAAACCCGTAAGACCTTCGCTGATCTTCAGAACACAGATTAAGATATTTTTGATGAAATTTGAGGGTTTCTGAAGTTAAACCACACATAGGCAGCAACGTCATTGCACCTTTTGAGGTCCAGAAAGATATTAAAGGGTTAGCTCACCCGAAAATGAAAATTCTGTCATTAATTACTCACCCTCATGCCGTTCCACACTCGTAAGACTTTCGTTCTTCTGCGGAAGACAAATTAAGGTATTTTTGATGACAGAATGCTGTTAGATTTCCTTCCCTTTAAAGACATCGTTAAACTAGTCCATATGACTACAGTGGTTCAACCTTAATGTTATGAAGCGACGTGAATACTTTTTGTGTGCAAAAACAAAATAAAAATAACTTCATTCAACAGTTACTTCTCTTTCCTGTCAGTCTCCCACGCCGTTGATGTAGTAAACACAGTGCAGCGCTTCCGTTTTCTACATCAGAACTCTTGCTCATTATCGAAATTGTTGAATAAAGACGTTATTTTTGTTTTGTTTCTGCGCACAAAAAGTATTCTCGCCGCTCATAACGTTAAGGTTGAACCACTGTAGTCACGTTTACTATTTTACGATGTCTTTAATACATTTATGGACCTCAAAAGGTGCAATTGCTGCCTATGTGTGGTTCAGAAACCCTCAGATTTCATCAAAAATATCTTAATTTGTGTTCCGAAGATGAATGAAGGTCTTGTGGGTTTGGAACGACATGAGGGTGAGTACTTAATGACAGAAATTTCATTTTTGGGTGAACTAACCCTTTAAGGGGCAGTGTGATGAAAAAAGTTTAAAAACCACTGCTTTAATGAGTTAAAACTTAATGGATGCACCCAAAATGACCAGTTTTTCTATATAAAAGAAAATGTAGAATGTAGTTGTTACCTTTTTCAGTTTGTTTCTCTTACGCACCCTGTGTTCTTCTTCCTACAGAAATTCTCCAAAATAACTTGGATAACGAAGACTTACCTTGTGCTGTCTTGGAAAGCAGTCAGTATGCAACCGAATCGCTTGTGCAAGGTTTAAATATTACCATCGAAAACACAGAGAGTCAGCCCATCGCCACACCTAACACTGAAATGATAAAGCAATCAAATGATGGTTTGTTCCGATGCAAAACTTGCGGGAAGTGTTTTGAACTGAGGTGGAAGTTCATCAACCACGTTCGGGCTCATGTGAAACATTACAAATGTTCGCATTGCGATAAGCGCTTTACTATGAGAAGCTGCCTCATCAGACACGCAGCAATGCACACTGGAGCTCAGCTATTCAAATGTGATATATGTTCCAAGTCTTTTGTATTTCAGGCCTCCCTGGAAAAGCACAAGCGTCTTCACACGGCAGAAAAGACAGTTACTTGCCCAAACTGCCAGAAGGTTTTTCCCGGCAAGCGCTCGTTCGGCAGACACCGATGCAGAGCAGTCGAAACACTCTACAACTGTCCTGTATGTGACAAGCAGTTCAAAATTAAACAAAACATGCTCGATCATCAAACACTGCACACCGGCGAGAAGCCCTACTGCTGCGAGATATGTGGTGCGTTTTATAGCTGTGAACGGTATCTGAAAAATCACCAGAAGAGTCACATCGAGAAAACCTACGACTATCCGTGCGAAGTCTGCGACAAACGCTTCAGCGCTCGCAAACACTTGCAGGCACATATGCTTGTGCACACCAGGGAAAAGCGATACGCGTGCGACGTATGCGACAAGAAGTTTGCCACCTCTGGAAACCTCAACAGACACAAAGCTGGTCACACAGGAGTGAAGCTGTATGGTTGTCCGATATGTTTGAAAAGGTACACTACAGCATACGCCCTGAAGATGCACATGCACAAACACACTTCAAGCAAACCGTTTCTTTGCGATGTTTGCGGTAAGGGATTTACCAGTTCGGACTACATGAAAAGGCACAAGCGAATAATTCACGCGGGAAGGAGGGATTGTGTGTGTTCGATCTGTAATAAAGCCTTCATATTCCCCAGTTCTCTTAATCAGCACATGCTTGTACACACAGGAGAGAAGCATCATGAGCGACTGGTCAGTCCTCTGCTGAAGAAGTTCAGTTGCGATCATTGTCAAAAGAAGTTCTACTCACAAGCCGCCCTTACGGTACACCAAAGGGTTCACACGAAAGAAAAGCCGTATAGTTGTGAGGTTTGTGGAAAGAGGTTTGGGTATTCGAGCAGTATTCAGATGCACATGAGAATCCATACAGGAGAGAGACCTTTTGGGTGTGATGTTTGTGGTAAGACGTTCAATCAGGCTGTGCATCTGAGGACCCATCAGCGAGTGCACACTGGTCTAAAGTCATTCAGTTGTGAGAGCTGTGGGAAGAAGTTTGTGGATCATAGAAATCTCAAGCAACATAAATGTAAATATACCATGTAAATTCTTCATTTTTTGCAAGACCAAAGGTTACACTGAATTAAACATTGCATCTCATGTTCAGGGCTGTTTAAAAAAAGTTTATGTAATGCATAGCATTATGTTCATAGCTGATGATCTGTAGGGTCTTGATTGGTAAGCTGAATGAAATAAGAGTTTTAAAGCCTCTGTATTTTTTAATTATGTAAACACTTATATTTTCAAACCAGGACTGAGAATCAATGCTTGTGTGATGGCAATAAAAACATCATGAAGAACCAGCTCTGTCTTCTTTACATTAAATGTATTATTAAATAATGTATTTGATTAAATATAATAGTTGATTAATTATTAAATGTCATATGTGAATACAGTGTTTGCCAATCTTCTACTAAAGTACCTTACCCTGGTTGTGTGTTGCACAGATGGAGTGGTTAATGTAAGGAAATTTAACAATGTAAATTTTTAATTTTTTTTTTAACATTTATACTGTGAAGTTACTTTATCAGTAATTAATTTGGTTATCTCAAAAGTTGATCTACTTGATCTGATTCATTGCACATAACTTGTAGTAATTTTGCGAATGGTACATCTATATTATGAAATGTATAGTGATGACGAAAATGTATAAACAAATTGTACAGATTTTATATTAGAATGGCAATATATTTATAGTTTTATTTTTTCTAAAAGTTATAGTTTCACATTTCTAGTCACAAAACGGCTAGAAAATATCTATAAATAATATTTTGAATGCATAATTATTAACGAGCGCGTTCTGGAAACTTAAGTGGACTTCCGGGGCGGAGACTAATTGCTTATATTAACCTGAATTCAATTGCATGAACGTCACTTCTGACGGTTAAGTTTGTTGGCGTCACTTGACCTCAATCTATGGTCGCTGTTTAAAGACTATTTTCTCTTTGGGAGATTTTTATCCCTTGATGATATCAAGTCGATTATTTAATTTTCTTTATAGTAATTGAGAAAATGAAGGAGTTAGTGGAGGAAATGCCTGATGAGGGGTATGGATGCGCCGTTGCAAATCGTTTCGGCCAGCTGCTGGACGATGAATCCGATCCTTTCGACATCTTATATGCGGCAGGGGTAGAAAAAAAGCAGAAGAAGAAGAAAGAGGAGCCAAAGAAAACTTCAACCACGACTAAAGCTGGAAAGGAGTCTCAAAGGGACAGGAAAATCATTCTTCCAGCAGGTGGGAGTGGACAAGGTAGGTGAAGACGGACTGGGTAATTTTACTCGACGCCACATGCCTTACTTTTAATAGTTATAGATTAAATTTAAACAACCGCTAGAAGAATATAAACGTGATGTGTGTCGTTGGTTGCTGGAGTTTTACGCATTTAAAGTGTTTACATATGTTTGTGGTATGTATCTTGTTCAATTTTATAGGCCAAGTCCGTCTTGCTCGAGGAGAGGTTGAGGAACGAATAGAAAGACGCGTGAACTTTGAGCGCAAATTCAGCGATGCCGAAACCCCCCTCAGTTTCTCTGTTGAGAGGTAAAGTTCTCTAATTCTGTACTAATAAAACGTCGTTTTTTTTTTTTTTAATATATATTTGTCGTCCTGAATTTTGCGTGCCACTCAATCCATCTTCGCCTGTGTGTAGGCCTGTGGATGTACTGGACAGGCCTGTCAGAGGAAGAGGCACTGGACGAGGACGAGGAGCCCGAGGCCCAGGATATCCAAGATCCAATGATGGATTTGACCAGAGAGGAAAGAGGGAGTTCGAAAGACACAGTGGCAGTGACCGAACGTGAGCAGTGATTCTTTATGTTCATGTTAATAGTTAGTAATTATGTACACTTATGTAATTTTAAACAAAATTATACCGATATAAACATGTCCTTAATCACTGAAACATTAAGGTTTCATATTTTAATATAACAGTTTTAAGAGTATAATAAATAACATTGTGGTATTTCATATATCTTTGACAAAACCAAATATCAATCTCTAGGTTCGGTTAAGTTATGGATGACATGCACAATTATATGGTTAATTGCTTTTGTGTACTTTTTTTTTTTTTTCATAACCTTTTCAGAACTTACCTGTGACCCATTTTTGGGTTTTAAAGGATTAGTTCACTTTGAAATGGAAATTAGCCCAAGCTTTACTCACCCTCAAGCCATCCTAGGTGTGTGACTCTTCTCTGTTGAACATAATAGGAGTTATGTTAATAAATATCCTGATGCATCCAAGCTTTATAATGGCAGTGATCGGGATCAATGAGTATGAGCTGAAGAAAGTGTCTCCATCCACATCCATCCATCATAAATGTGCTCCACATGGCTCTAGGGGAGGGTAATAAAGGCCTTCTGAATCGAAGCAATGTGTTTGTGTAAAATATCTAGCTTCTGCACGAGCCGCCTTCTCTATTCAATGTATGCATAAAGTGTAAGACTCTAGCAGTTCAAAGCTTGTGCTACGTCCTACGCCTTCCCTATTCAATTGACGGAAAAAGTAACTGATGCCAGTTTACACTTTCTTCGTAACTTCAATACGGAAGGCGGTCTGGCGGAAGCTACATATTTTACTTCATAACTGAAGGTTTGTTTTTTTTTTTAAACAAATCACTTTGCTTCAGAAGGCCTTTAACCCCTCCAAGCCATGTGGAGTACATGTTTGATTGCTGGATGTGGATGGAAGCACTTTCTTCAGCTCCTACTCACTGATACCGCTTACTGCCATTATAAAGCTTTGATGCGTCAGGATATTTATTAATATACCTCTGCTTATGTTCATCAGAAAGAAGAAAGTCATACACCTAGGATGGCTTGAGGGCGAGTAAAGCTTGGGCTAACTCATTTCAAAGTGAACTAATCCTTTAAGTATCTTGTTGGAACCTGCTTGTTTAAAGAATTCTGGAAAACTAATGTCCGAAAGCTTAAAGGGTTCATATGATGATATTTTAATTTCACTTGGTTAATAGAATAGGTTAATGTTTAATGTTAAACAAACACGTGTCACATACTGTACACTATTGTACAGCCCTCCCATAAAGCTCAGTGCTCTGATTGGCCAGCAGACCCAGTGTGTTGACGTGTCGGAAATGTAACCATCTTACCATAATCGTGAGCTTTGGCTTCCAATATCCAAGGCTAAGCAATTTTGAACACAATGTCGTTGGTTTTACCGTATCGGTTTGAGCCAGAGTCGGTTTCTGAAAGTGTGGATCATCAAGCCGAATGATCAGAACCAATTTTGCAAGCATGACTTGAGCAGAACGCTTTGCAGTGGCCAATGTGGTTTTGCTTTCGCATCCAAACACCGTCTCCACGACATGACAACACTACAGTTCACTGAAGCCTCGTCTTCTCTCTTTGCGTATGCCTTTGTGGCGGGCATTCTGCTCATATTTCACATTGTGACAGACATTTGTGAAAGTAATGTCTGGACCTTGATCAAGGTGTTTTAGGCAGGTTAGAATGAATCCCTTTGTGAGAGACTGAGCTTTGTAACTTTGCAGATTATATACATCAACAAACATGCATTACACACTAAAGGAAAAAGCATCACATGACCCCTTTTAAAACACTTTGTATGCGCAATGTCTTCTGGTAAATGAGGCATTACTTGAAATCAGGAGTGTCCGTTCGGAAGAGAAGCGCAGTGGCAGTGGATCTCGCAACTGGGGCTCTATGAGGGATCACATGAGGTGACTTTACATTTTATATAGTTATGTCAGATTGGAATACTTTTCTCAGTTTGTTTTTTACCCCCATTTAAAATGTCATTTTTCCTTCTGTCCTGTAGTGAAATTGAAGAGGCCTCACCTAGTGAGGAGGTCACTGAAAATGAGGAGACCCAAGAGGCAGTTGAGACTGATGGAGAAAACAGGTCTTTCACACAGCTGCAGAAAATCTCTTGTAACGCATAATGCTTGATAGCACATACGATTATGTGCTGGCTTTATGAACTTGTGCTTCCTTTAAGTCATAATGGATGTTAATATGATTGCTTCTCTTACAGACCATCTGAAACTGAGGAAGTGATTGAGGTTGCCATAGAAATGACTCTGGATGAGTGGAAAGCCCTACAGGAGCAAAGCAGGCCCAAGGTAGAGCTGAATATCCGTAAGGCAGACACCCCTATGCCTTCCAAGGCCATGGTTATCCATAAGTCCAAATTCCTTCAGGTAAGGAGTCTCATTCTTGGTGCAAAGTTTATTGGATGGTGTTCAGCTTTTGTGATTACAATATTTTCTTTTTTTTTTTCTTTCTAGAAACAACAAAATGGCATTGATGAAGAGGATGTGGTTTTCCGTCGTCCGGCCAATGACATTACCTGTCAACTGGAGATTAACTTTGGCAGTCTGGCTCGGCCCTCTCGTGGTGGGAGAGGTGGACGAGGTGGTCGTGGCCGTGGGGCTCCCTCCATGGCATCCCAAAGATCTCCACAAAAACTTGAATCTGTAAGTTGTTGTATTGGTTGTCAGAATTTGCTCATGGCCCTGACAACATAGTCCTGTGAAATGCAAGACTTACAAGCCAACTAGATGTTCATGCTGTGAGAATGTGCCTGTGGTGGTTTGGGGCTAAATCATGTTTTTGTTTCCTAAGGCTCCAAACCCAGATGATCCAGAAGATTTCCCTGCACTAGCCTAGTGCCGAGTGAAGATCAAACTGTTCTGCAACCCATGTTGGTAACACTGAAATGGGCAATGTGCACTTAAAATGATCAACAAATAAAGAATGCACAAAGTTGGTTCTTTGCATTTGCTGTAATTGTCATCTTGTTCGTTCTTTAACTTTTGTGCTTGATTGGACTTAATATTGAGTCTGAAGAAGTGGTTTGTTCTAAAATGAAGCATGCTGTTAAAGGCACTCACTTGTGCTGAGTGAGCACTGTATTAGCCAGATGTTAAGCATTTAATCATATTAAAATCATAATGTGACTTAAAGGGTTAGTTCACCCAAAAGTAAATAACTTCTCACCCTCATGTCGTTCCAAACATTTTGTTAATCTTTGGAACCCAAATGAAGGTCTTTTTGATGAAATCGGAAAGCTTTGTCTCTCTGACAGCTACATAAGTGCCACTTTGACACTTCAAAAAGTTCATAAAGGGATCGTAAAACGCATTCATGTAAACATATTTTAGTTCAAATTTTCTGAAGAGACACGATCGCTTTATGATGAACCGATTTAATTTAGGCTTTTACACTCCTAAACATTGATCAGTGAACAAACGGAAGCTCAACTGAATCCGGATGATGCACTAGAACAAACCTCTTGCAGAAGCTCAAACATGCTGCGTAATCCACAAGAATGAACCTCTGTTCTCGCACATGTTAAGCAAACCTGCTTGGGCACCCGTTTAATCACTCATCAGTTGTGGTAATGTTTGAATAAAAGCCTAAATTCAACCTTATCATTATAAAGTGATCATGTCTCTTGAGAATTTTGGACTAAACCGCTCTGTGGCAACCACTTTGTTTTGAGCAAGGTTGAACTAAAATGTAATTTTCTGTTTGAATGAATCAAGATACAGTATATATCAGTCTGTGTGCATGCATGCTCCCATTCAAAAGTTGGGGGTCAGCAAGTTAAGCCTGAGCAATAAATCTGTATATTAGACTAAGTTTGTGAAGATTGGAGTAATGGCTGCTGAAAACTCATAAAATATTATAAAAAACTTTTAAATTGTTTTACCATGTGCTCTGTTTTGATCACAAATGCAGCCTTGCTAAGATATTTTCAGAAAAGGGAAAAAAAACAATGAGGACTCAACTTCTAAACATTAGTTTTGTATATAATGAAAGCTCTATGAACAGAAAGGTTAATATCATTTTGAAAGTTGAATGTATTTGAGTTCAAGCAGCGTTAATAAATATAAGAGATGGGTAGAGATGTATTTTAAATTGGTAACTCTTAAAGGATTAGTCCCCTTTTAAATTAAAGTTTCCTGATAATTTACTCACCCCCATATCATCTAAGATGTCAATGTCCTGTATGTCCTATGCCTTCCCTATTGTACTTAAAGGAATGGAACTGGTGCCACGTTCATTCCGTAAGTTTAATAGGGAAGGTGTAGGACATTCAGCGTAAGCTTTTTGAATATGGAAGTGCAGTTTTGGCAGAACTACTTGAAGGCGATAATTTGTTTATATAAAGCGCATACACTTAAAGTTTTAGAAAATGACCGATCGTTTTGCTAGATAAGACCCTTATTCCTCGTCTGGTATCGTTTAAAGCCCTTAGAAGCTCCATTGAAACAAATTTTTACCTTTAACCGTTTGGAGACCATTGAAGTCTACTATAAGGAGAATAATCCTGGAATGTTTTCCTCAAAAACCTTAATTTCTTTTCAACTGAAGAAAGAAATGCACATATCTTTATGATCATTTACTCATAACTTTAATTGGAAAGTGAAATCTTTTAACTGCAGTCTAAATAAACCTTTTAATTTAGCCTCTTTTCAGTACAGTGCTTGACTTTACCACCAGGGGGCATAATACCCTAGAGAATAAGTGAAATCTGACCCTTGCTCCTGCTGCCAGTAGGATGTCCATTGTACTTCTATGCCATTTCTCATGTGCAGCGAGCAGTGGTGAGACTTGTAAAACTGGATCACTGGTCCTATACCGTCACATACTGCTTGAAAAATGTTACTTTAAAAAAAGTTTTGATGTCAGGAAATACTTTTTTTGTGGGTAGACAAGTTTCCTCTAAGCTCACAGTGCTTTGGCTGGTGATGGAATGTCACACTGCTAGTCATATAGTGAAAGAAAATTAAATTTACAATGGGCTGTTTCCTCCAACTCACCGTGTATCACTATAGGTTTTGGCAGTTTTCTAGACAATACTGCCAATCTTGCTGAAAAGAACCAGGGAGCTCTGTCTTGCAAGCCTGGCAGCAGTGAACTGTGGAATCTGATTCCTCAATGAGGAGATGGGCAGTAGTGAGAGAACCTCTCATCTGCTGAAATTTCTTTTCTTTTTTTTTTCAGTTCTGCTGTCCCTCTTGATTGCTCTGACACTCTTATCTTTGAGCTATAAGAGTCTCGTCTTAGTGTAGTCATATGAGACACACTGTTTTAGTCTTTGAAGAGAGTCTGTTGTTTTTTTTAGGGGGATTGAGCCAGATTCCCGTGGCTGCGTTAACACTGAGGTGATTGTAAATGTTAGGCTTAAATGTTCTTTCTGCATTCTCAGGGCTGTTTTTTTCTGTGGATAGTGTTGAGCTGGTGAAACACACACAGGCATGAGCTCATTGTAGCTGACAGAGTGAATCCAGATGGATAAAGCAGTGATACTGGAAGGATGTGTGTACAATATTTTCTGCACCCAAGTCCAAAGTTTTCTTTGTCTTGGCATCTTATGTTTTCCCATCAGCCCTTTTCCTTACTCTTTCCCTCTGTATTTAAGTGGCTATTGGGGAGATCATGAACTGTGTGTGACTATAATTAACTGTCAACTGTTTTGAATTAATATAGATCCATTGGGGCGTAGAAACAAATGGTGATTGATCGTTGGCCTCAGGACCCAAAGAGTGATTGATTCAGTGTGGTGTTGAATTTGGTATAACCCCAAAAAAGCATTTGTACCTTTTTTGTTTATTTTTCCTGAACAAATGTTAGGCTAAATCTTACACAAGTGAGATCTTGTTTTCCTTTAGATTATTGTATCACAGTGATGGAGTCTTAGTGTTGCTACAGATGCAGTGAAGTGGTTGGTCCTGTAAGAAACGTGAGATGATCTGAACTAAGCTGACATTAAAACTCTTTGGACCTGCTTTTATTTCATCTGTGTTGGATTTGTTCATGTTATCCTCCTGGGACCTTTTTTTTTATTTTTTATTAAAGGTTTTTTTTCTTATGACATTTATAGAGTTTGGAGAAATAAACTCTCTGTAGAGAATTCAGGACTTGGGTACTAAGAAAATAAAGGTAAAAACTTAAACGAAATTCTCGTTTTGTGCTCTTTCTTTATAGTCCCCTGCACTGATTATATAGTTGAAATGTTTTTCATATGTGTATGCACACATTTAATTAGTAGTGTTTAATCTTAATGCGTCTCCCCAACCCCAGTGCTTTGACACAGAAATTTAAACTTCCACAAAACATTTGCACATAGTTTCTCAACTATATGAAATGATTTAATATAATTTTACATCTGGATTTCTTAGTTTTGTAAACATGGACGAAAATAAGTGTTTCCAATGATGTATATATGGGGTCCAAATTTATTGTTTTGCCCTAGAAAAAGTTAAGTCATGCTTGTAAAATCATTCTCCAGATATGTTGAAAAAATTATGTATATCTCATATGATGACAATAGTTGTACTTGACAACCTGCACCATGATTTGCCTTCCTCCATACCGATCTCTCTAGCTTATTACAATTCATGTCCTCCCTGGGGTCCTGCACTATGATTGGACAGCTGTACTAGAAGCCAAAATTCCCTCTGCTTTTTTTTTTTTTTCTCCCCCCTGTGGCGTCTCAAGGTTGTGCTCCATGGTAAATAGGTATAGAGCTCAAAGAGGCAAACCCAACATATTGATTAGGGCTTTAAGGCTAGAGCCGTTAGCAACCTTGAATCCCGAAGAGCATGTACTTGTCAACTAAGGAAATGGAGTCTGATAAACTACATGCTTTTGGGACTCAATTACATCTCGCAAAGAAATTATTCTTCACAGAACAATTGTTTACTATGAGACAAACTGCACAAGACTCTGCTTGCTCTGAATTGATTAATGCATAATGCAATCTGCATGTATTTGTACTATTTTTTTTAAACACATTTGATGTGTGTTTTTTTTTTGTTTTTTTTCCCCAAACAGGCTGGTCATATCAAAGTCTTAACCCATATCTATTAATAATAAGCAGCTAATCAATCGGGGCTTTAGAGACATGGGTTGCTTTTACCCTGCAGGGAGAGAGGAGGCCAATCAGCAGTACCCATGCTCATTATTAATTCAGTAACTATGGGACCTCTTAGCTCTCTGCCCCACTGAGTTTAGAGCTCTGTGTCAGCACAAAGTGCATCCATCACAATTTGGCCTTCTTGGTATTGATTTGGTCTACTATGTTAAAAATATTCAAGCAACAAGTAATATTAGTCATCACTATGGATAATTAACATGTATGAGTTGCGTTATATATAGAATTATAGGCATTAAATATTCTATTTAAGATGCAGTGCTGGTATGTTAATGCATAAGTATCCAAGTTGAATGGTGAAATCACAAGCAATAACTAAAACTAGTGGTTGAATCAGCTGTCATCTTCAAGCAAACCTATTTATAATCAGGAAATGTGAAAAATCAAGATGTTTATGACAGCAAGAGTACATTTTGGAAGTCTGTGCAGCAATAGTGGGGATTTGTCAGATGCTCTCTGTAGTTTCATGGTTACAAATGACTTTATGAGTGGATCATTAATTCAAAAGATTTGTTCGAAACACTGACTCGTAACTTCAGAAACTAAACAAGTGACTGTCGCTGAATTCAAAACTGCATACTTGTAAGTCTATACTACTTTATTACATTTTTCATATCTTTCCATGGCAGAAATGGTAAGAGTAGTATGTGGTTCCATATTCAGCAATGCTGTGTCCCAATTTGCCTACTTATACCACGCCCTAAAAGTATGTATTCTTTGTGAAGGAAAAAGTACATACTTTTCAGTGTAGCAGAAGAGTAGACAAGCTTTAGGACATACTATCACGTCATAAAATTGCAGATTCGTGCACGCTCTAATGGCTAATATTGCTCGCAACCCATTGCGCATTGGAGGAGGATTTGACTAAACTACAAACACGAGTAAATCTAGAACTACAAAAATGACTTAATCTGCAACAGCATTGTGAACTTTTGTAAAGATACATTTGTTCATAACTTTCAAATGCATCATGCAAACTGCGAGCAAATGAGGAGAGTTCTCCGCATGAAAGACCCATAACTGGCAGATAAAGGCACTACTACATTTCTCTCCAAAACGGTAGGAAATTCAATCAAATTGAATTATGTGGAGGATTTTAACTGACAAGATGATTGACAGGGCAGTTTAAACAGTGACGGGATGCACGTAACTAAGCGACAGAGCTGTCCATTAAAGACGCAATTATGACGAAGTAGTATGTCCCAAAGCTTTTTTTTTTGTTTTTTGGTGCACAAAAAGTATTCTCGTCGCTTTATAATATTAAGGTTGAACCACTGTAGTCACATGAACTGTTTTAAATATGTTTAGTACCTTTCTGGGCATCTGAATGTGTTTATCATCTTGCTGGCAACAGAGGCCTCACTGAGCCATCGGATTTCATCAAAAATATCTTAATTTGTGTCTTACGGGTGTAGAATGACATGAGGGTGAGTAATTAATGACAGAATTTTTATTTTTTGGGTGAACTAACCCTTTAAGAGACAAATGTGACTATGTACTGCTCTGGTTTCCATGGTTGTGTTTGAACGTGAAATATTTAAAAAACTTTTTTGTTGTTGTTCTTTATGATTCTTTATCATTTTTCTGTCATTGAAATGAAATTGAAAAATGACTAACCTTGGCTGGAACATCTTCCAGCACCACAGAGTTGGGCAGTCAGATCAGGACTGTTTGAAATGTTCGAATTACTTATTCTTTTTCATTAAAACACAAGCAGGGCGCTGGAGATAGTCTGTATTCCATTCTATTTTTAGGGCAAAGACAGTGTGTGGTCTGACCTACCCTAGCCCAACCATGTCATCTAGCCTATTGAATGTGGATAAATGCCCTCAGGTGATTCTCTTTTAGTCAACTGCTGATCTCCCTGTGGTGTGATACAACATGGCCCTGACAGGTTATGGAAGTGCAGTCCAAACACAGCACTGTAGAGCTGTTTAATTAGTTCACACACTCCACGGTAGACACCCTAAAGGCCCTTTAGCATGCTTACTTTATCTTAATGTGTTTACAGTTAGAAATAACCTATGCCACATTTATCACCAGGCACTGGCCTCCTTGGTTTCTTCGAGAGTCGAGGCAGTACAGGCGATGTTGTTCTTTCTGGCACGGAACTAGTTCTTCTCTAAGCTGCAAATCCAGTGGCACTTTTTGCAGCTGCGTACATCTCTGTTTTAACTATGCATAGGCAGTGTTGTGCAATAATAAGATATGTGTAGGCATGTGATGGCTATGAATATTTCATTTGAGATGTGATTTTTAGCAACAAACAATCTGTGAGCTGTAGGTCAAAGACTATTGTTTTGCATGCATATGTATGACTGCTTTGGCCTGAGGGATGTGAATATCTGCCTTTTATTATTATGTTTTTATTAACATTCTGAGACTGTGCCAGAACTTTCCATGACCATGTAAAGGTCATTGTAATGGTTCTAGTGTGTGGTGAGGTGGGCACCTGCCCTGTAAGCCCCTCCTGGGATGTTCAGAAGGGCATTTCATTTAGTTGTCTTAATTTTGTTTGTGAATTCTTTTTTTTCTTTTTCTTTCTTTCTTTTTTTTTGTATTTGTGGAAGTAAGTTTCCTTAGTGGTCCATTATCAAACATTTAGGTTGTTTGTCTAGGCTGTACAAGTTTAATCTTGTAGCATTGTTAGTGAAATGTAGCAGCCTAATATTGAATTGAATTACCATAGGAATGTGAATAGGAAGGCTAGTCCTTTGAGATTTCTTTTTAAAAAAATAGTTTATTCAAAATGTTCATTAATTACTCACCCCATTTTAACTCATGCTCTGCCATTGTTTTTTCCCCTCAAAGGAACACACATTCTTTTCTTTTTTTCTTCTTTTTTTTTTGCTAGAATCTTTGTGTAGCATTTCACATACAACCTTCAGTGACAAATTTTTCTTCAAAAAGATACAACTTTTGACAAAGTAAATATTTTGCATAATGGAGTTTGTTCTCAGACATTAAAAATGTAAAAATGGTGCTTTCATGTTTTAGGAAGAAGATCTTCCAACGGGTGTCCATGATATTTGATGTGCGAGGAATAGACTGAAATTTAAGCTGCATGGAACATATCTATGAAGATGCTTCAAAAACAGAAAAAAAATAACAGTGTATGTGGGTTTGCAACGAGACAACACTATTTTCCTTTTTAGGTATTTAAAGCTACACTATGAAACCTGTAAGAACAGAAATTGCTGTGGGCAGCATGAAGCTAAAAGTATGTCAAACTGAATACGAAAAATTAACATGGATCATTTGAAACAGCAAACCTTAAAGGAATTCCAAGTTGTGAAAAAAATAAAATAATTTGTTCATCTGCTCTGATAAGATGTCCTGTATCCATATGTACACTAGGGGTGCAACGGTTCAAATTACTCACGGTTCGGTTTGTATCACGGTTTTAGGGTCACGGTTTCAATACGGTTCGTTACGTGCTATGTTCAAGGAAAAAGGACTACTGTCAAATAAAAAGAAAATGAAGAAAATAAGAACAGATAATCAAACTACAAGCAACAGCACAAATAAATACAAATTTACAAATAAAATAAACAGTGCTTTTCAGGTTTTTCAGGCATCTAACAGTAGTTTTCAGGTACAGAAATTGAATAAAGTAGCCAATCAAATGAAAAAACAACATTGCATATAATCTTTACTGTATAAATGAAATAAAGATTAATAATTAATTATTGAATACATTACAAAAGCTATTCAGTCAAGAGCAATGAGTGATTTCCTTGTCTTTTGTTGATTAACATTAAAAACGCATACAGACAGGAATATTAGGCTGCTGTCACTTTAAGACATAATGCACGGATACAGTACACTGATACGGAACACATGCATTCTTTCTCAGTTGTTTAAGTTCACTTAAGACATAACTTAGTATGTTTTCTAGGATACTTGCCGAGACAGGCCTGTTGACATATATATATATATATATATATATATATTTTTTTTTTTTTTTTTTTGTGAATTTCTCAGTTTAAGTGCAAGACTTGAAAGAGAAGTCAATATTTTGCGCTGTACACACGCTTCCGCATGCACACTTTGAGTGCACAAATCCAAGTGTGCATGAGAATTCTCATTCTCTCACTCACATTGAACATACGTATCCATCGACAGAAAGATACATTAGCCTAACTCTGTCTGTTTTATTTATTAACAAACCATATTATAGATGCTTATGCGTCGTCAGATATGAGATGAATCGTGGTGCAAGTGTGTGGAGAACGGTACGATAAGTTTTTTTTACCGAGAACTGTTACACCCTTAATGTACACCGATGCCTTGCAAAAAAATGCAGTTTTAAAAGTTATATAGTGTAGCTTTAACATACATGTCTGCTTATCAGCAACAAGCTTTTTTCATCTCTAAAAGCCCCTTGAGAGGGTATGTATCTCATAAGATCACAGTTTTTTATGTTGCATATTGACATGGTGACTGGGTAGTGGCGAGAACGATTTGTGCAGGTGGGGACATTTGATATGCAGACCATCAAGGGTGGTCACGCAGATCTCCACGTCGCAGTGGGCCACAATAACTTTTGAGATTTGTATTTGGTGCTTCCCTAGTGTTTCAGAAATGAAACTTGTAACATGTGTTTTGCCTCACAAAAAAAAAAAGATATGCTGCCCATTGACTTATGTGAGCCTGTTGACCTGAAAATGTGGCAGGAATCATGAAGAAAATGAAAGCTTGAGCAATAATCATTAGAGGTTAAATATGTGCTTATGTTAGTACATGAACTAGCTGGGAATTAGTAAGATAAAATTAAATGTCTTTATAGATACTGATGTATACAGTGTCTATGAGTGCGTGTCTGCAGATAAAGTAAATAGGACTACATAGGAGAGTGTGGCTCATGCTAATGATGACTGTATAATTAAAATTATTAGAGAGACAGCAGCTCGTATTACAGCTCTCTGCCTCTTTAGTTTTCCTTCTTCTCTCTGTTTTGTCTGGGATGTGGCTTTGGCTGCAATAGTAATTACCGTTAAGTCCAAGGGGGAAGAAAGTCGCGCTGCTTCTTTCGACAACCGCTTTTGACTTCTTAGGAAGTTTTCAATCAAACAAGCCTATGCAAAATTGCAGCTGCTTTACACTATCATTTATTATTTTCGTCAAATGAAGGCACAGAGGCTGTTTGCACATCCATGCTTGGTATCACCACAAACATTTTAGCAAGGAACTATGAAAATTATATTCATTGATTTCTTTGAGTCTTTAGTGTTTGAGTTACGGTTGAAGTAATTAGCCTGCACTTTACAATTATTTACATGCACTGACAGTTTTTTGTCCAGCATTTAGCAAAACCAGTTTATTCACCATCTGATTGTTTATTTTTGTTAAATCGTGTTCAAATAAAATGAATAAGAATAATAGTGACTTTTCCATGTGAAATTGTATTTGTGCTTGTAGATTCCATTCAGAGCAGAAGGAATATAAAAAAACTGTTTAAAGTTCAATTACAATCAAAGTCCTTTAAAAAAAAAAACTGCTCTACAAGCAATATATTTGAAATATGTGACTATTTGATGATATAATTTATCATTTAATCAGAGCTGTATTTGAGTTTTTTAATAAATTCAGTTAGTTATAGCATTAAATGTGAACCAATACAGCTAAAAAAAAAAAAAAAAAAAAAAAAAAAACTAAACTAAAAATTTTTTAATTTATAATGGAGTCAAAAGCAGAAATGAAAAGATGCATTTAAATATTTAGCTGTAAATCTGCTAAGGTTGATTTAAAAAAATTTTTTTTTTGGTAAATCATTGTTTTGTATCAGCCTATTAAATTAAATTAACTGAATTAAGTGATTCAGTAGAATGAATCAGAGTAACTGATTACGTGCTAATGTGGTCTATTCATATTTCATCTGAAATAAGCAACAAAGAAATTCATTGAATATAGATAGATGCTATATGTGTCTTTCTGTTAGTAAAATTTAGTTGTTCTTTGGACAGTCAGTGTATGAATACCAGATGGATTGGAGGCCTGTAGTTGTTTTTTTTTTTTTTAGAGCAAATGAGAATATTTATAAGACACTTGACTGCTGAATGGAAAATATGTGCATAGTGACGGTAACTTCTGCTATTTCATTGCATATATTTGAAAGAGATGTTGCAGGTCTGTTGACTTACATTGTTCTTGTGAAGAAAGATTGTGCAGATGTGTTTCATGCCAAAATTAATCTGCACAAATGATTCATTTGATGAAATGAGAAAAATTGCAGTACAGGTTTGACACAATGATGAGGAAGAGATGAACTTTCACATGAGGCATATGCGTGTATGAAGCTTTGCGTGCACATAATTGGTGTTTTCTTTTAATGACTTGATGATTTTGTTACTTCAGGCTGTCATTTATAGTATTTAGCAAAGCGAAACAGATGTAAGTCTGTTTATGTTGTGTTCTTTTTTTGCTCTATCCTATAGTAATTCCAAGTCAAAGAACATTTTTTCTTTTGTTTGACATTACTGTACACAAACTATAAATTGTAGACTCATTAAAGTAAACATGACTAATGATGTCTACATGTGGCTATACCCTACTTTGTCACATGGCATGTTCGCACATATGATCAAGATATGAAATTTCAAAAAAAGTTCTTAATCTCAAAGTTTGCAAGCTTGTGATCACTTTATATGCCTGTATAAGCAGTCAAACCTTTTTCCAGTCTAATTTCATATATCAGTGTTTTATATAACAGGTAATAGAGATGACAATGTAAATGAATTTATCCTATTCCATAGTGACAGATGTGGCACTTCTAATTGAATTATAATGATGCATTTTTGACCTTTTATGTTAATGCAAGTAAACATGTCAGTTTGTTTGTGGGTGGGTTTTATTATTATTGTGTTATATATTTTTTTAATGACCTTATTATTTATATGATTCTAAAAACATATCTATGACATTATAGTGTCTAGTTGCTTTTTTATTGATATATTTGATATTTTTATATATAGGTTATTTTTTATATTGATGTTGGCTGTTGGATGTTAGTCAAGCCAGTGTAATTACCTGCCCTCTGAAATTTTATCTCGTTATTCATCATGTTTTCAGGGGAATCTTCCCCTCAGGTAACCATGACATTGTTATTTGTTGAGGACAAATGCACTTAAAAATATCCCATTGCTTGGAAACGGGAATTTATGTTTGTTGTTCCCAGGGTAAACAAACAGATTGATTCAGATTTGCTCCCGTGTTTTCAGAGCCTTTTAGTGGCATGCTTACCTTACAGAGCTTGAAGCAAATGGATGGCCGCCGAAAATGATGCTTTCATTCACTGCGAGAAACGTGCGGGAGTGCGTAAGATGAAATGGGCTGTCATTGTCAGTGGGAGCCAGCACCTGCAGCTATTGCATGTTGAGCTAATTTCACCCGAAAAAAAAGTTTGCTATTCATCCAGAACAGAAATCCAAAGGAAGAGTCGACTAGAAATAACATCATAGCTCTTTCCTCTGACAAGATGGAAATCAAAATGAAAGCTCTGTATTATATGGTGGGAATTCAGGCAGTTTTTATGGGGGATGAATTTTGCTTTCCCTGTCCACTTACTCAATCTCTCAATATGAATAACACATTGTTGCAGTGAATTGTGCCAGCACAAACAAAACAGCGAGAGAAGGGGAGGGGACTTTTAGTTCTATTGTTTATAACGCTCAAAAAGACGTTAAACAAACCAAAGATTGATTCTACATTTGGTTTGATTTGAACAGATGACTCAAGGATTACTGGAAGCAGAGGGCAGTATATGGGACATTAGATTCAGAAGCCACAGCTCTTATGAACTCTTTCAACAGTGACACATGAGCGATGAAAGCTGGAGAAAAAGAAAGCCTCATAAAACATAACCCCGCTCTCCTCTCAGCGACCCTGTCTATCCGGTGACAGACTGAGGAAATCTCATTTCCTCTCCCCAGGTCTCCCCGCTGCCTATTTTCATAAAGTTATGAGTCACCGTTCAGACTGGGTTTCTCGTGCACTCGCCCCCTTGTGGGGACAACATTTGGTTGATCCCTTAGGACGGGATTAGCAGTATCATATGTCACAAGATAAAATGTAACTCGACACTGTACTCAGAATAAGTGTCTGTCACCAAGAGCTCAAGGTTTAGCTGGTTAGCATGGCCCTGTTTGCCCCTCCTGGTAGATTATGGAACTACACCAGATGTTGGTTAAAAACAAGCATTTTTCTCCACTGACAGAAATTAGCCTTGTATTCTGACTCGTATTTCTAATATTTTACTACAGTACATTTTTGTAGATTTTTTTGTTGTTGTTGCAGAACACATAAATTTTCCTATTTCCTATGTTTTCTGACCTTGTAACTTTTTTAAAAAATGATTGAAATGTCATTACTCAATATTCCAGACCAGTGAAACTTCTCTCTGGTGAAATTATTTAGTCCACTTAAACCCTGCTCCTTTATTACAACCAACTGCAAGCTCCCAAACAATCGATCTGCCTCTATCCAGCCAACAACTGATGGACAGAATCTGTTGCTATACTTCCATTTAATTGCGACTTTAATTATCCTTTTCGGTGAATTTAATAGTACATAGTTGCTCACTGTAACACTTAATAAAGCACCCAAGTATGTGATGTGGCTGTAAGAAGTAAGAAGTAAATGTGGCTGTTCATTTTCTAAATGCTTTTTGGTGAACAACAATTCAGTATTTAAGCAACTGTAAAGAACTTCACACTAAAGTATAGTAAGAAATTGAGCTTTTAATTTGGTTTGCCAAATGGCATTAAAGCAAAAACGGCACATTTCCCCAACCTACTCTACTGTGAAATGCTAGTAGGCACACAGGAGAGCAACAGCGGCCTCCACAGTTTTATTGTACCTTTTTTTTTTAAATATTGGGTTGTTTTTCAGTAAAACTGATCTGAGTATTTGAAACATGATTAGAGAGCCATAGGTGCTTTTTAAAGCATTCATCTAAGTGAATAGATTTAAATTTGTAAAGCAACTGCCATTGAGATGAATGGGAATACTAATGGCTCTCTTTCTCCAGTCATTATAGAACTCTTTGGCTGTCACTGTGGAGATACAGCAGTTTTTCGCATGTTGTAGAGATGTTTGCTGCCTGATGCTGAACGGTATCATGTGGAGAACAGGACGCTAAAGGGTAAAAGACAGAATCGGCTGGATTGTTTAGCGAAGGAGATGGAGTCTGTATGGAGATGAAGGAGCAGGGCAAAGTGAGGTGATTAGCTGGTGATTCATCAATTCTGCCTGCTGAGTGGCTACACTGACGGTACTTTAATAAGCAAGCAGTATGCAGGCCATGAGATGAGTACCAGCTCTAATGCAGTAATTTGCAGACTCTTGCTTTTCAGAGACTTGGGGCAATAAAGCATGCTGATGATAAAAATGATACAATTACCGGAGCTCTCCTGATGCCTAATTGCATCTGATCGCTTTTTATCCCCTGCTTGACAAACCCTGCTGAACTGCTAAGCATTAATGAAAGCTTAACACCAACTAGCTCGTTTCATGGTCACTCTTCCTCCCTCCGGAAGGAAACACCTGTGGCACCATGTGCTGTATAGTGTGGTTGGATGATTCTGTGGAATATGAAGAGTGTGTAAAAACAAAACCATTAGTAGAGCTGTGATATCATCATAATATATAGCATTTCTTCTTAAAACTTTCAGGGCAAGTACCACATTTGATAAAATCAGAAACTCTAAGTACCACAGAGTCTCAACAGTGTAATTTTTTCAGCATTGAGCATTTATCTATTCGAGATTGTAAGAGTGCCATAATGCCACATTTTGATTTGATTTATACAGTATTCCTGCAGTTTAGATAAATCAGATAATGCTGTTGTAAGACCTTCATCACAAGAGAGTATACAGAATATAGAGTATATAGAATTTGATTATAATTAATAAATATATTTCCACTGTAATATTTAAAAATGTAATAGTGAGAAATTAGTATATTTAGAAACAAAATGGAAAAAAAAAAACCCCAATTTCATTTCATTTTTTTCCAGTTAATTAATTTATTTTTTATTAGTTTAGTTTAGTTCACCCACAAATCAAAATTGTCATTTATTACTCACCCTCATGTCGTTCTACCCCCATAAGACCTTTGTTCATCTTTAGAACACAAATTAAGGTATTTTTGGTGAAATCCGTTGGCTCAGTGAGGCCTCCATTGCCAGCAAGATAATGAACACTTCCAGTTGCCCAGAAAGCTACTAAAGACATGTTTAAAACAGTTCATGTGACTACAGTGGTTCAACCTTAATATTATAAAGTGACGAGAATACTTTTTGTGCGCCAAAAAAAAAACCAAAATAACGACTTTTCAGTAATATCTAGTGATGGCCGATTTCAAAACACTGCTTCGAAGCTTTATAAATCTTTTGTTTCGAATCAGTGGTTCGGATCACGTATCAAACTGCCAAAGTCACGTGAACTATTGAAATTTTGAAACACTTACGACGTAACGAAGCCTCGTTTATTGAAATCACGTGACTTTGGCGTTCTGAACCACTGATTTGAAACAAAAGATTTATAAAGCTTCGAAGCAGTGTTTTGAAATCGCCCATCACTAGATATTGTTGAAAAGTCGTTGTTTTTTTTGTTTTTTGGTGCACAAAAAGTATTCTCGTCGCTTTATAATATTAAGGTTGAACCACTGTAGTCACATGAACTGTTTTAAATATATTTAGTACCTTTCTGGGCATCTGAATGTGTTTATCATCTTGCTGGCAACAGAGGCCTCACTGAGCCATCGGATTTCATCAAAAATATCTTAATTTGTGTCTTACGGGTGTAGAATGACATGAGGGTGAGTAATAAATGACATAATTTTTGGGTGAACCAACCCTTTAAGTTTTTAATACAAAATAAATTGATAATAAAAAATGGTTTTATTAATTTTTATTTTAGAACCAGTAGATTGAGAACTATCCTTCCTTTTTTAGTCTGACATTTGTACTTGCTGAAAATAAAAAACAGCTTAAAACAGGTTTAAGTTAGCCTCGTTGGTGTCGCAGCCTATAGCCAAACTGGTTTTCAGCTGGTCAGCTAGCTGGTTGCCCAAAACCCCTTTTAAAACCAACAAACCAGTTTAGGCTGTCTAAGATATTTTTTATCAGGGATATCCTTCCATCGATGCTATGCCGATTGAGAGCAATTCACATAATGAGTTTTAGCTTGGTTGAAATGTAATTACTTGAAATATCACTAAATAGTAACTATTAATTTGATACTTAACACATAAAATCATCTTTATCTGCCTGGCCTCGTTTTGTAACAACAGTTACACAGTGCTTTCTCTAGATGGACCATTAGATCTCACATAACCGCAATTGTTTGACCATACAGCTGAACTCGACCGTGAGTTACAGTGGAGATGCATCTCCACATTAAAAGCGCCCTCGATTTAGATTGAAGGCATCCTTTATTCTCATTATATTCTGGTTTTGGCTGTTAAGCACTTAATGAGCTACAAGGGAGCTGTTTAGCTCACCATTAGGCCTGAGCATGTTCTCAGAGGACGTGTTTATGGCCTTTACATGTGCTACTTTTGTTCAATTAGATTGAATAGAAAAGCCCAGGAGAATGCGGACAAACAGAAGAAGACTGATAGCCAAAGTAATTAGGGTTTATCTTTTGACAGAGCCACTCTTTGGGTCAGTTCGGCAAACAGATGATAACAATACACAGACTTGTTAGGATGCCTGTGGGTCTGTAAGTGCTGTTGACTGTCTCTGGTCATTACGGATTTTCATGCCAAGTAGCCCGTCACCATATCCAGCATTGGCGTGTGAGCGACAGAGAGGCCGTAGGAGAGAAAATATGAAGAGACTTTGTGACATTCATTGTGGTTATGGAGTTGCGGTTTGTTGGCGAGACTAAAACATTTCAAGCATTTAATGCCCAATTATTGAATTCTCCTCGTCCTCTGACTGTCCTTGAACATCTCGGTATTTCACTTTTGTCTGTGACCTTTTAATAAATGTCAGTCCAGTTGTAAAAATGGAACAATAAAACCATTATTTTAATATAACACTTCATCATGTCAGCTCTCTTATTTTGCTAATGAGGAGGCTCATTTCTCAGGCTGCTTGTGTCAAGTCCTTGTCTTATTATGCACTGGCATTTAAAATGTCCATGTTCAACAGATTTATATCTTAATCACTTGTCTATAAATTTTCCCTACAGGTAGGCAATATTTCATTAGAATTAGGCATGAATAAATAATTTTCAAGACATCTCCATTATATTCTTCCTGCTGTGCATCATTATATCTTCACAATGTACATGCTGTGGGCATATTTATGTTATGTCTGCTACATTCATATAATTCAATGAAGGTCAATGCATTGCTATCACATTTAATAATATACCGTATCTAAAGCTATGTTTCTTGTTATGCTTCCTAGTGCCTTATTAACTTTCTGAATAAGTTGGTGGTATAAAATACTGCTTGGATCCTTTTCTGCTTTAAATGGAATATTAAAGTTAATCTTCGGAACAAAAATTAAGATATGTTTGATGAAATCCAAAAAATTTTTATCCTCAATAGAAAGCAATTACCACATTCAAGATCCAGAAAAGTAGTAAAAACATTGTTAAAATAGTCAACGTGACTACAGTGGTTCAACCTTAATGTCAAGAATACTTTTCTATTGAGGATAAAAAAAACTCGATTTCATCAAAAATATCTTAATTTGTGTTCCGAAGATGAACGAAGGTCTTATGGGTTTAGAACGACATGAGGGTGAGAAATTAATGACACAAATTTCATTTTTGGGTGAACTAACCCTTTAAGGTCAGATATGCTCCTTGCTTTAATTAATACTTCATTTAATTATGTAAATAATGTCATAATTCAAAGTAAAGTCTTATTTCAAAGGGTTTCATGATGCATCATGATCCATAGAGATCCCAATTCTGTTTGAATCGTGAAATCACAGACTTCCTGTTAATAATTACAGCTCAAACAATCCCATCCGAAAAGTGCTCCTATCACTCGATTTAAATGTTATTATAGAGAACATAAATGTGTTGAAGATTATGTGTATTTGAAGTAATTTGCCTGCCGTGTAATAAACAGCTATGGACACACTCCGAAATGCCACTCAAATTACTTTGTGTTATCAGAATCGTTAGGCATTTTGTTCCAGTTGGAGTGGTTAACATCCTCTGGGGGGATGATTGCCACAGTTATGACTACCTCCTAATATACTATGAAAGGTTTACGAGGTGTAGTATGTAAGTGAATTCATGCAGTCAGCCGTCGTGGATGCGAAGCTCAGGTGATTTGTTTGGAGAGGTAATCAGGCCCAGCCTTGGCTGCTCTCACATTAACTGAATGAGACGTGATTGAATCTCTCCATGTGGGTGCTGTTATGACAGAGGCTGGGATACAGAAAACACATCCGTCTGCTTTCTGGCTAATCTTTATGGTATGGTAATATGATGTTTGGCCTGTTCGCTGGCTGACTCCTGCATCCCCGCTGTGTTGACTGTCGAGGTTTGTTGACATTAGTGAACTTGGGCTCTGATACTTTGAGTGCAGAGACATCCTGCCTCACCAGGTTTGTGTGATATGAAAACACATCATAAAGCATGCATGCTCTGAAGTTATAATACGTTTCGACAGATCGACAGTGCTGGTTTTTTATGCCATCAGAGTACTGCTCTTCTGTCTACTAATTTGTGGTTTTCAATATAAACAGGAAATGCGTCAATCCTTCTGTAGTTTATGTTTGATAAAAATCTGATTGAACTTCAACATAATATTTTACACTTCAAGAATGTTTAGATAGTACAGAACGTTCACATCTTTATTAAATCAGCCTGGTGGTTTCACCCTGCGATAATCAATAGTAATCTTTGAAAACAATGTCTGGTTGGAGATGTGGCTGGGTGGGTGGCGTGTTCACGTTGAACTGTGGTGCTTGTGTGATGTGTCATTTCCTGAATTCCCTGCTCTATCGTTCGGCCATCTTTCCACTGTTAATAAAAGTGGCAAAAAACAGCCTGATATCATTAATATTTATTGGTATTCATATGTAAAAGTTACATTTTCATGTACTCTGATATGTACAATATCGATATACTTGACAGCATCTAAAACGTGAAAGTATTTATATGCATTTTAACTTTAAAAAGGTCAAAAAAATCCTTTTAAGTTAATGTTGTAGCAAGTGACAAAAAGTGTTTTTTTACCATTATATTTTCAGTATCCTGAAAAAATACCACTGTTACCACAAATATAATAAGCAGCACAACTGTGTTCGACATTGATAATAATAAGAAATGTTTCTTGCGCACCAAATCAGCATATTAGAATGATTTCTGAATGATCATGTGACACTGAAGCCTGGAGTAATGATGCTAAATATTCAGGTTTGCATCACAGGAATAAATTACATTTTTAAAATATTCAAACAGAAAACCGTTTTAAATTTAATAATATTTTACAAGGTTACTGTTTTTACAGTATTTTTGAGCAAATAAATGTAAACATTTCATTCAATTTCATTAACCCCAAACTTGTTTCTGCCATGAAATAAAAAATAAAAAAGGTAATTGCGACTTTTTATCTCATCACGTGATATAAAGTCAGAATCGCGAGTTATAAAGTCAGAATTGTGAGATAAACTCGCAATTGCATATTATAATGTATATGTTTGTCTCACAATTCTGACCTTTATAACTCACAATTGCATGTAAAACTCGCAATATATTTTATATATATAAAAATATATAAAAAGTCAGAATTGTGAGATAAACTCGCAATTCTGAGAAAAAATACAACGCAATTATAGTTTATATCACGTAATTCTGACTTTATAACTCGCAATTCTGATTTCTCGCAAGTCAGAATTGTGAGGTCACAATTACCTTTTTTATTTTTTATTTAGTGGCAGAAACTTCCATAGTATGTTGATAATATCAGTTCATGAAAATGTATGTATACAACCAGGCTTAGCATACCTTTAATTACTAAAGCAATCAAGTTGGCAAGCAGCATCTTTGGCTTCAATTCAGCAAGAAATACACATCTCTTTTGACCAAGCTGATCCCTCTTGTCAAGCATTCATTGGTTATAATGTAATGTTTGACATCATTTTTAAGCTTCTGTAAGCTCAATGATAAGCTCATTGGTCAACTTATTGATAAAATGCCTGCACACGCTGATGGTGTTTTGTCCTATGTGTTCTGCTCTGTTAACATCTAATAAGCATCTCAATTATCAGGACCTACTCTCAATAAATATAAGATTGTATAGCTAAACTTTGCATAAATACCATGTTCTTTTGAGTCTTGCTATAGCTTAAGAGAATTTGTTAAATCCTTTACGGCGACGGAAATATCCTCAATATATGTTTTGGTTTCTTATTTTTGCATTGTTTAATGTGCCATAACTTACTGCTTTGGTTAAAATGCCCTTCCCCCATTTGCAAGTAGGTGGCACGTTATATTATGCATTCTTGCTGAGGGGCTCTTTAATGTTGGTTTAGCTGTAACACTGGCAGTAATGAGTAGAAGGTCAGACTAATTAATGCAGCAGTAAGAAAACAGCAGCAGTTTCTGCTCACAGCAGAGCAGCTCTATTAGTTTAATTTTGCTTATCGTCTCGCTTTTCCGCCTGTAGTCAGGTACAGACTCCATCAGCCGTTCGGGAAACTCACCTCATCGTACAGCCGCTAGAGCTCAGGCATGATAACCTGAAGCGACTTCTATTAATTTTTCATTATTTCATTAAATTGCCAGTCCATTGTGCCTTTGGATTTGTGCTGAAGCATCTAGTCTCTTGGCTTGCTGCTGTCAGCTCTCTGTCAGGTTCCCTGTAGCTAGCCGTTTTTTTCTTCTCTGTTTAGCTCTGTTGCTTTATACTGCATATAACTGGAATTTGTTTTACTTAAGGGTAGAACGTTCTAATGAGTTCTGAATGACTATGTGTTGGTTCTTTCTGTTTTACATGGTGACAGAAAGAAATTCATATTATTATAGCGTATTTTACCTTGTTACATCAAGTCATTATAAGAATCATTGTTGATGATGTACACAGTCATATACAGTATTTGTTCATTTTGATTTTACTTAATACATTTTGGGGGGAGGGCAAATGAAACATTTAAGTTTTAAAGTTAATTTAATATTGGACTTAAAATGGACCTCCATTTAGGACAGTTGTGGCGTAATGATTAGAGTCGGACGAAAGTTGCAGGTTCGAGTCTCAGTATTGGCAGGAAATGTAGGTGGGGGAGTGAATGAACAGTGCTCTCTTCCACTCTCATTACCCACAACTGAGGTGCCCTTGAGCAAGGCACATAACCCCCAATCACTCCCCAGGCGCTGCAGCAAAAATGTCTGCCCACTGCTCCAGATGTGTGTTCACCGTGTGTGTGTGTGTGTGTTCAATATTCACTGCTGTGTGTGTGCACTTGGATGGGTGAAATGCAGAGCACAAATTCCAAGTATGGGACACCATACTTAGCCACACGTCACGTCACTTTAAAGATAACAATGTGTCAATCTTTCTCTCTTTTTTACATGTAACATGTCAGTCTCTTGCAGCTGTTTTTTATTTGTGTGTCTCACAGCACCTGTCTACTGCTCTAAAAAAGTGACACAAGCTGGTCTAACACAGAGGTATGTTAGAACAGCAGACAGGTGTTGTAAGTCACAGACAAACAACTGTGGCTTAAGGACTGATGCCCCGCTGTGTTACATAAGTGTAATATAGAAAACAGCAAATAACTGACAGGCATATAAACCATAATGTGTAGAGGAGGAGACCCCCTGTTATTCACCACTAATGCTGAGAAACAGCGCTAAGCTCTAATCCCTACATCAAAACTGATGTTCTGTCTAATACCACCGGTAATAAGTAGCTGGGTAATACGATTAGACCACATGTGGAGAGTTTTAAGAAGAAACAGAGAAGATAATGAGGACTTACAATCTCCTGCTCTCCTCAAGGAGAAAGAGGATTTCTGTGACCTCATAGAGAATGGAAGTAATCAAATGCTTGTGATGGGAGTGCAGAAACTGGATATAAGGTCTGTATATCAGTCTGAAGGTTCCTGGATTGTGTGCTTCCCCCTGTGGCAAACTTTTGGAGCTGAGTTCCATCTTCTGTCAGTTTGATAAAGAATGTGTATCTCAGTCTGGTTGCTTGGTGGATGGTTTTTTGACATGAAGACAGCTGGCCAGTATGACAAACAAGCCTTATGGAAGGAAGAGTTTCTAGCTTGGTCAGGAATAGTTCACCAAAAAATGAAAATTCTGTCATTATTTTCTCACCACAATACAGCCACAACCCTGTATGTATTGGCTGCTTTTTTCCCATATAATAAAAGGAAATGGAACTTTGGCTACCAAACTCTAAATAAAAAGCACCATAAAATGATAATAAAAGGAAGTCCTTATGACTTGAGCACTATAATCCAAGCCTTCTGATTAAGTGTTGTTTTTTATACAAGAAATGTCCAATATTTTGCCACTTTCATTAATATTTAATTATAAAATGTCATCTAATTTTAGTCATCAAAATAACATTTTATTTTACAAGAGAAATAAAATGTATTCAAATAAAATTTGCAAATATTTATTTAATATACAACCTGAATCCTGGAATAGTAGCAGGCATCAAATTTGAAATGAGCTCATTTTGTGCATAAAATTGTAAGATTTCTCAGTTTAAACATTTATGTTATCTATGTTCTATTGTGAATAAAATATTGGCTCATGTGATTTGAAAGTCTTTTAGTTTTCATTTTATTCAAATTTAAAAAACGTCCCAACAATTCGGGTTGTAGAAAATTAAACCAAGTATTAAAGTATTGAGTTTATTATGAATCAGCATTTAATAGAAATAGAGTCATACAGTTTTGGAATTACACGAGGGTAAGTAAATGATAACAGAATTTTCATTTTTGGGTGAACTATCCCGATTTAACATAACTTGAGTATATTTCATCGTTCTTCTGTCTTACATTGTACCTTACTGTGTCAGTTGGGAATCGATTTAATGTCAAAAGCTCTACGTTCTGATGAAAAGTGGGCTTAATTCAAAAGGGGGATGTCGAGCCTAAGACCTGGGGTTGCTCATAGTACTGATTCGAAACTTTTTTCTTATCGTCACGGAGAGATATGTGCTCCATGGGAACTTTACATATCACTCCCTATTCATATGTTAAACAAATGACTTTTCACCCAGAGTACTGAACTAAAGTGCTAATAATGGTCTTCAAAATTGACTTCCTAAGGTTTACTGAAGTTTCTAAATCTTTTAGGAATATAACTTTCTTTAATGGTTTTCTTCTTTGCTTTAAATCTATTTGAAAACAGAGTTAAGTTTTGCATTGGTCCTTTGAGATATGTTGAATACAGAGGTCAAAGGTTGGAGCAGCATGAATAAAATACAAAATATACTAAACCTCAGAAAGCTATTTATTAAAGCTCAGGAAACCTGAGAACATAACCCTGTAATAGGTAGGAAAAAAGGAATTATTAATATCTAGAAGGGGTAATTTAACTCTGGGAGCCTGGGCACAGCCGCTAAAAACCATAACCTACCACTGGCACTCTCTGCCCTGAGATGACATTGCAGCCTGGCAACTGGCTTTATATAAATGATTGCTTATGGATATGTTCCTGCATGAGCTCCAGACTGTTGTCACTGTCCAGAAACACCTCATGAGTGCAGCACCGCGCCCGAGAACGCAGTGTCTAGAGGGGCTCCATAGCAGCTCCACCCTGCTGTTGGCCGTCCACCTTGTCTGTGCTGCTTCCTTCTGCCGGCACCCACAGAGACACTGAGCTCATTCATACCCATTTCTTCTGTTTGTTGCTGAGAGTCTAGAGGCAAATAGCCAGACATAGTAAAAGCTGAATGTATTTTGGATTGAGGAGAGCAGCAAAACTGGGTTATCAATCAGCAGCACGGTGACTGATGACAGTGTATAATGTGAGGGTGTTGCTTCAACTTTTGGCATTTATTAACATTATTTCCATAACATCTCATGGAACATCTCTCTAATTTTGAATAGCATGGCAGTGGTGGAAATTACATTTTAAATATTTCTGAAATAAGATGGCTGATTTGTTATATGTATTGTGGAGTTGAATCATTTTTGCATAATTTGACAATCTTGTTCGGAAATGATACACAATAATACAATTTTTCCTTTGTTTTATCATATTTAGTCTCATATTTCATGCATGCTCTTCACTGATGCTGCTGTCATGTTTTGATAAAACTTTATTAGTGGTGACATGATTGCTTTTAATGTAAATGACGGCTTAACGAAGGGATAGGCGTAATTTGTGTAAAAAAAAATTAAACATATTTGACACTTGACACAAAATTAAAATAGTTTGTGATTATTGCACTTTGTTTAGATTATGATCAAAGACTATAGATATAGAAAGAAGGTTCACTCCTATTACTTATGAATGGGAGAAACTACAACGCACGATATGCGGGACATATTCCACCATACTAAGTAAAAGAGCCAATCAGCAGTTGGTAAAGTCATTGCGTCACTGCAGCTGCCGTTTGAAACTCCAGTTCCTATAGAAACAAGAGATTTGCGCTTAGGACTGCACATGCGCATTGGCTGGTCTAGCCTGAAAAATAAGCTTTTTAATGCTATTTGAGCATAAGAAACAACATTTATGGGACAGTTTGTGTCAGATTTTTTAAAGAGATTATTTAAGATTATTTAATTCTTGTGAGTTTGAGATTTCAGGATTTCCCCATTCAAATAGATAAGACTTGGTCTTGAATGCCCGAAATAGCTGCCCAGAAGCATTGCAAATATGGCCGCTGAGTGAACAGACTTTCAGAACAGAAAATTCTAGGCGTTTGAAAATTATCAGAAATAAATAAGTGCATGGGCAAAAGTTCCCAAGACTTTCAAATAATGTGATTTTCATATAACCAAAAAAAAAAAAAAAAAAATCAACCCTCTGGGATATAAAAGTTTCTGTAGTTGAAGAAACACCATAAACATAGATGGAAAATGCAATATAAAATGACCTTTATTCCGTGATTTCCATGATACATGGTTATATCCTAGCTGACAGTTAACCATGCGCTTGTCATAACGTCGACTAATTTGTCTTTGTGAGCTGAAAGGTAGAATTAATGTTCTGACTGAAAGAAATACAAATAATGGACATTAAATGTTCGAAGGAAATGATCTGTTATATGAATACATATCCTGCAGATAGGAACCTCATCAGACATTTGAGTCATCAGACATTTTGACAGTGTAATAAAAATAAAATGCTGGTGCCAGTCAAAATGCTCTAATATGTTTTCAGTGCAGAGTACTCATAAATCACAGGTAAATGAAAAATTCATATGTATTAGAAGGATTTAAATTGTATTATATAATGGAGCAATATGTCCATATAACCAACTGATAAAAAAAAAGAAAGAAATGAGTACGTCTGGGGTTGAGAGTGGTTGACGTAGGTGTGAGGCAGAGATTCGGGCCGTCATGCACCAGTGCCGGTCCTGGCTCACTTAATGCTCTAGGTGAGATAAGACATGACCAAATGGAAAATTTAGTAGTTCTTTTAGTGGGTATAAGGCTTGTGTGTATATATATATATATATATATATATATATATATATATATATATATATTTTACCAATCAAAAATAATTTAGTTATTAAAGAAAATGTTATTTATTTTTATTATTATTTTTTCTCAGAACAATCGTGTAATATATATACATATATATACACATGTATATGAATTGTAATATAAAAATATCCTGTAAGTTTCAGAACTCAAAACTTCCTTGTTAGTCCAAAAGCAGATTTTATTTAAACTAAGCTGCCCAAACGACTCATTTTGGATTTTGTGTGCGTCATAGTGTGCCAAAAAACCTCCTCTGCAGAAGAAAATCAACACCTACTTCTACATCGTTTCCTCTTTAGCCCACCCACCGATTTGCGCATGTCATGTAGTAAAAAGGAGAGAGATGCAAACACAGGCTTACTGGATCAACAAAACTTTAGAGATGCCTCGAGGATTACAAGACGTTTTGCAGTGTAGTGTTGTGGAAAAACTGTTTTTGCATTGGCCTTTTTGGTGATCCTAACATTAAGAAAGCGTGGATGAACTTTAGATCGTGTCAGTAAGACACTTCATTTGTTCGCTTCATATTACTGTGGATCCATTTTAAACAAGACACAGTTCGACACAGGCTTTAATTGAAAATAAGACTGAAAATAAAAGATGATGCAGTGCTGACTATATTAAATGCTACAGTAAATGTGTGAGTAACAGTGTTTTTGCGACAGTGTGACAAACGATGGTACATTCATTCATAATTTGTTTACATGAAACAGCATAAAGTTATCCCTTGTCAACTATAATTGTGGTAACTCCATGTACTTAAACTTTATGTATGGCCGAATTTCACCAGTTGGCAATTTTTTCCAAACATGTGTAATGTCAGGGACATTGAAAATTACTTTAATATGCAATACTGTACACTGTAAAAATATAAAAATATTTTCATGATTTATCACAATTTTTTCTTTTGTCAAATCAACTTCAGATAACATAATATTTTAACTGTCTGTTGATTAAACCAATCGCCTTCATTGTATTAACTTTTATGATGTATTAACTTTATTAATTTTTAATTTAAATGAACTCAAAATTTTAAGGCAACCAGGTAACTTAATTTTTTTAAGTTAAACCAACAATTATTTTTTACAGTGTACCCATTCAATACCCATTCATAGCAGTGGGCGTTTATTTCCAACTCTTGAATGTAGCACATCTATAAAAACTAAGTGTTTCAAAGATAGGTTAAAGACTGTAAATAAGCCTATTACTACCAAATTCTGATATTTTTTGTTTAAAAATCTTGCTAACAGGCGCAGAGCTAGGGGCCGTTGCCACCATTGACCAAAGCTTGGCCACCCCTTCGACCACCCTGCTCACAGCTGCCATTTCTGTCTTTTTTATCTTGACCAAAATTGAGTTTATTCAGAGTTTATTTTATATAGAACCGTCTCTTTACGACCACAACACACAGGAGACTTTTTTTTAGGTGTGCACGCAAACTTTGCCTCAGTGCCAGGCACAAATCAAACAAGAGTGCAGAAAAAAACATGGGTGGAGAGGGTGAATCGCTGAACAGTTGGGTAAATACAGCGTGATTAAATGTGAAAGTTAAAAGCAAAACTTTTAAAAAATAATCTGTATTTGTTATATATGCATCACATTTATGAACATCTCCATCAAATGTATATACTGCTATATGAGCTCTCGATATAAGGCACAAATTTAATGTAATTTTTATCTGTAATTTAATGCACAAATAAATGCGAGTCCTGTTAATTTCTAGGATCACATTTTATTGTGTTTAAAATTACAGATGTTTGAATAATGTAGATTTCTGTGCCACCCCATACTGGTTGCTGGCCCATGAAAATATCTTGGCTCCGACCCTGTTTTGCTAACATTAATTGGACTTTAGAGGACATTTTGTGAAAAATGCAGTTCATGACCCCTTTAAATTTAGTTTTTACTAACAGCAATTATGCATCTTTTCAAAGACATTTTATTTATTTAATTTTATCAACATCAAATATGCAAATAAGTATCAAAAATACACTTGTTTTTGGAATTTACTTGACTCTAAAATCCAGCACACGAGTATGATGCTTCTGGCTAAAATCATCTGTGTTTGTGTGTGTTGTCATTCTTTATGCTATGAAATCTTTTCGTTCTTGACGTGTCTGCAGCATGTCAACTTCTCATCCCTGTACAATATCAACACGAATCCTTCATGTACGGTCCTCCATAGACCCCTTGTCTCATTCTCACTGAACATGTCTGCCGTGTGACCTTGACTGTGCTCTCTAATAATCCCTGTACTGTTCTGCAAGCCCTCTCTCACCAACACATCCGGCCTTCTGCATTTAAAGTTCTCATAGTGCAAGTGACACAGGCTTACAACTGCTCCCAGGAGGAACCCATGGCCCGTGGTCAGGTTATAACAAGGTGAGTGAACCATAGTGAGTGCTTCTTACCCATCTTCAGTACCGTATGAAGTCCATTGGCAAGCTGCTGGAAGGTCTACTGGATATAGATGGCGCACACCGGCTTCAGAATGTCAGCCATGTCGGTATCTCTGCAGCACCTGGAGGAGGTGTTTGAGAGTGCATAATGAATTCATGAGCAGCTGGAAACATTTCTTCACAGGATGTCACCCACAGCGGATGCCCCCGGGATGAAAGGTGCCCACAATTTGAATTTGGTTCGGAACTCTTGATTCAAAGACCATCACATTCGGCGGGTGGACAGGAGAGTGCAAATATGTCGAGAAACCTTGAGTCTGTGTAGCTCATGTTGTCAGCAAGAACTGTCTGGTTGTGGTTTTGTGTGGTGCGCTTGAGGCATTTTCCTCTATCTACAAATGTCTGTGGCATCTATTATATGTAATTACAATAACAAATTCAGCATGTTTTCTTTCTTCATCTATTTGTCTGTCAGAAACAGCACAAATCTGTATATAAATCCCATCCACGGAGGGACCGTTAATCGGGAACGACTTCAAATGAATCATGCTTCATATTTCAAATTAATCATTCCTGATGAATATTATAGTATTGTCTTTCTCACACACAGTCTAATTACATTCCGTCACACAGAGAAAATTGAAAAATGATTTTTCTTCTCTTTTTTTTTTACCCTTCCTTTTTCCCCCGCCACATTCAATCAATGCTCATTATAAAACAAAGAAAAGACAGCTCTTGATTATGGGAATTGGTATTCAGACTCAGAAACATTTCTCTACATCCTTTAAACTCTTTTCAAGTCATTTCTGATCTGTCTTGCTCCTTGGAGAGTGCTGTGTGCTCTCATACAGCTCACTGATAAATCGATGAAGAGCCACAGGCGGTCCTGACAAAGCTTTATTCAGAGAGCAGACTTGTTCAACGTCCTGCCCATGATGTCCAAGAGTTTAGCTAAACATATTATTACATATTATATTACATATATATATTATATTAATATTTGGAGTTACCATTGTAGTTAAGAAAGTCGGCATGTAACGAAAGTTTATATAGTCTTTTCTTCCCTATTGCGACGTATATCCAAGTGAAACGGCTTCTCGGACAAGAAAAAATGTAGGATGAGACTTGATTTTGTCCATTGAGAATTGATTGGATCATTGTGGTTTGCTATTGCTGTGATCTCATGTAAGTGACAGGTTGTCCCGCCCTTGCACCGAAAAACATGTCATAAGAAAAGAGAGAAGTTATTTTGGTTAAACAATATGAGGGCACATGAATATAAAAGAATAATGATGTGCATGGATAAATCATTTATAATAAATACTGTGCTTTTGATTCCATGGAGACAGTGAAACGACAACAATGAGGGGATTTACATAACCAAGTCAAAAACTTCGTACATACAGGGATTAGTACTGGTGAATTATTTTTGTTCATCTGTTCAATAAAAATTTAAACAAATTGATAGAATGATTCAGACTTTCCATACGAGAGAGAGGACCGTTCAGGATGAACCAATTCATTAGATTGAACCTGACTTTCCTATGTTACAAATGAGAGAGAGTGAACTGATTCATTAAAATGAATCAGACTTTCCTATGCTACAAATGAGAGAGAGAGGACTGTTTAGGTTGAACCGATTCATTAGAATGAATTTGAATTTCCTATGCTACAAATGAGAGAAAGGACCAATTAGGTTGAACTGATTCATTAGAATGAATCAGACTTTCCTATGCTACCAATGAGAGAAAGGACCAATTAGGGTGAACTGATTCATTAGAATGAATCAGACTTTCCTATGCTACCAATGAGAAAGAGAGGACTGTTTAGGGTGAACCAATTCATTAGAATGAATCAGACTTTCCTATGCTACAAATGAGAGAGAGAGGACTGTTTAGAGTGAACCGATTCATTAGAGTGAATCAGACTTTCCTGTGCTACAAATGAGAGAGAAAGGACCATTTAGGGTGAACTGATTCATTAGAATGAATCAGACTTTACTACTCTACATATGATTAGAGAGGGGCATTCAAGATTAACTGATTCATTAGAATGAATCAGACTCTCTGTGCCTACATATGAAAGAGGACCGTTAGGGTAAGTACTTTTGATTATTCTCTAATATTCTCTCAAATATTAAAAATGGTGATTGTGGCACATTTGCTAGCGCTACACTGCTTCTTGCTGGATAAACAGCTACGCTGTTATGAAAATAGCGGAACTGCTGTACTTTTACTGAGAAATGTAGTTAAGTTTAGTTAGTTGTTCCCCAACACTGGAAGTTACAGTGGAAGTCAACACAGGGAATTCAGCAACATAGACAAATGTAAATACAAGCCTCAATAATAAAAAAGGTGAGAGCCCAGAATGCTGAATGTTTAATCTTTTATCTTTGGCTCTAGTGTATGGTTTTCTTTCCTTTCTGTTCTGCCATCTATCACCTCTGGCTTCTCCTGAGGCTTTCTGTGATGAGCAGACAATGCAAACCCACTCCTCCACAGAGTGACTCTTTGAAGAAAGTTGGCATTTCTGTAGATACAGCACAGAAAATCAATTTCCCATTGACCCGGCCCTCTTCCACGCTGCTCTGCCGAAACGCATGCTTTGGTCTTGCTGGACGGCTGTGCCGATTGGTTCATGAAGAGGTCTGAGGCATTTACTTGGCCTCTATGCTGAAGTAAAAGATGCAGACATTTCTGTCTTGTTTTGTTGCTTCAATCAGTTTGAGGCATACATACAAATTATACCTCTTTATGTTTTACTGATTTTGTTGCAATTTTCTCCTTGTTGCTGCTGTTATAATTATGCAAACAAAGGAAGCCATAATAGGCGATGCAGTATTATTTTTTCGGAATAGTTTTGTCATAATGACATAATGACAACTTTTTTCTACCATTTTTTTTTTTTTCAAGATCTCTTTATAGCAAAAGTTTAAGAGTTAAATGTTGTTTTCTCTTGTTTGTGCTTGTACATAAAGCTTTTCTTTTTGTGACAAATTTGAGATCACAAGAAAGCATAACAGAAAAAAAAATAACGCATGGTCTCTTTTTCATTAGCACACACACAGGTATACATACAGTATATGATAATGAAAGAGATCATGCATGCATTTTTTTTTCTGTGATTTTATTTTTTTTGCTTTCTTATGATTTCAACTAAATGTATTTCAATGAAGCCTCTTTTGCTTACCAAGGCTGCATTTATTTTATTTAAAATATATATTAATATACAGTAATATATATATATATATAATTATATATATAATATATATATACAACTTCAACTTAATATTACATATGTGACTGATGTTTTTCTGTTGACACATTTACTTATTTGGTGTCTATGAAAGGACACTTCAGCCTAATTGAGGATGCCGTGGGGATACATGTGACAGACAGAAAAGTTGGTAAACACTGCATTAGCACTTTAGTAATAATTTTCAAATGTCATTGTGAAGTACTGAATCAGTACTGTGGGTGTGTTTAACTCTGAACTAAACAGTACTTACCAGTGTTGTTGCTTCACACTGTTTTAACACACTGCGCGATCTGTGCTCGGCCACTGTGAACACACGCCCACACACACATTAACTACTGAAGGGCTGAAAGAAAAAGACACATAATTGTTTTGGCCACTGAGCACCATAATTGATGTGCAGAATATGAGTGTTATCAGGCAAAACAGCTTGACCTTTGTAAGTTACATCACTTCAGATTTAATGTGCAATATGATGAGTCAAGCTGCGTCTCCACACGCAGCAATCTGCTTCCAGGACAACCCGCTAATTCGCCATCCCTGCACATAATTAGATTGGCATATTTCACTAATGGATTTTCCTCTCCATAATTACTGATTGTAGTTTATTCAAATGCCCTAAGTGACAAATCAAATGACCATACTGCTGCCGTCAGGGGGAGCGATGAATTTTGGGCTCATTCAAACTCAGACGTATGTGTTTATTTAAAATTCTGATGTTGTCATAATGCCTGATCGCATGAAAAATTTGATGTCACAATCACTTCTGAAATTACTCTCCATTATCTCAATTATCTCCACACCCTCAGTGTTATTATTAAACAGCTTGTAGAACACAAAAATAGCTATTTTTAAATCACAATTGCTTATTTGACATTTCATGCCTTTTTTGATTGTATTCTTCCACAATCTAACAAATATAAAGCTTAGCACTAGGAGATATCATTATGGAAGCTTGTTTCCACCATTGTTACTTTTTGTCGCACAATTCTGATTTAATAACTTACAACTCACAATGCTTTATAACAAAAAAGAGGAGAGAAAAAATTGTGAGATATAAATTTGCAATTGCAAGAAATTGTCTTTGAATTATGAGATATAAACTCAAAATTCTGACTTTTTCTCACAACGTTTTTGGCGACTTTATTTCTCACAATTACGAATTTATATATATATATATATATATATATATATATATATTCGCAATTATAAAAAGTTTTATCTCACAATTCTAACTTTTTACTCGCAATTCTGACCTTTTTCTTGCAATTGCACATTGTAAAGTCCAAATTGCAAGTTATAAACTTGCTATTCTGACAAAAAAGTTTAAATTTACAATTGTGAAAAAAAGACAGAATTGTAAAATAGGTTGCAGTTACCTTTTTTAATTGTTTATATCTCACAATTCTGAGAAAAAAGTCAGAATTGTGACCTATAAACTTGTACACTGTAAAAAAGAATTGTTGGTTTAACTTAAAAAAGTAAGTTACCTGGTTGCCTTAACATTTTGAGTTCACTGAAATTAAAAATTAATAATCATTAATTAAATCAACAGAAACTCAAAGTATTATGTTTTCTGAACCACATTGATTATTTAAGTTGATTTGACAAAAGAAAAATTGTTATGATAACAAATCATGGAAATTATTTTTTTACAGTGTAATTGTGAGGAATAAAATCACAAAAAAAAGTCAGAATTGTGAGATAAAAAGTTGTTTACCTTTTTTATTTTTTTATTCCGTGGCGGAAACAAGCTTCCATACATCATTTCCCCTAATTGATAATTCGAACAATACAGAAGTACTGCAGTAAGAATTTAATAAAACTTTTACTTATTTTTGGTATGTTGCAGTTTCTGATAAAGTGTGTCATTAAAACATATAAAACTAAAACTACTGAAACTAAATCATTTTCAAAATACATATATAATTGAGAAATATTTTTATAAACTAATTTTATAAACTAATTAGAACTTAAATTGCATTAAAATGCAAAATTAAATAAATTTTAAACCACAATTGACATTTCACCCTTATTCCTGACTGTATTCTTCCACACCGTAACAAAGATAAAGCTTAACACTAAGAGACATCATACTCCCCTAATTGACTTCAAACTCTCGCTGATAAGAAGAAACCCACACCTGATGTGATTTCAGGACACATAAATCTGAATAAAATATCCGGTTCTAACTTTCAGGTCTGGCGGGTGAAGTGAGTTACAGTCGCCTCGAGCCCATCACCCACCCTTTCCATATAATTGCCCTAGTGTTTTTCTCTCCATGATTGAATTCATCAGGCCTGCTTTGTGTGCGCCGTGCTGCTTTGAGAGGCAGGGGTGTGAAGCTGCTTATTTATATTTATGAATTCGCACAGTTTGCCCTAGTGTGAAATAATGGGTCATTCCAACACAACATGGAGTGCGGAGGCTGAATTTCAAATGGATTTCCAGTTTCGCACCACTGAGCTCTATGAATGCTGAGCACACGGAGGATGAGGGCAGGGGAGAGATAGAAAGAGAGAGAATGGGAAAGAGGAGATATATACTGTAGGGGCATATGAGTTTAAAAGGCTGAGTGGGAGACCACACAGAACCGTCATTGTTCCGGTCACTGGCTTCATTATTAAGAGCCATGGTACAAATGTAGAAGGCCTCTGTGGCACAAGGCCTAAGAAGTGTACAGGAGGATTGACCGTCATCGTTTACATCCCTCTGCTGAAAACAAATTTTAGTGGTACAAGCAATTCTGACCACAACGGTTTATGTAGAATGTCACTACGGCCGAAGTGGGCCGGAGGAGCCCAGAAACTTCTTGGTGAGAGGCTCAGCGTTCATATCCCAGTCTGCAGCAGCAGTGCATGCAGAGGAGAGCGCTTCTCTTGCACGCCTTGCTGAAGTTCCTGTGGGCTGTGACAGACTGTGACAGTGGGAGGTTTTTCTCTGATTAAAAACACTGAAGCTTGAGCACTCACAGCTGGGCTCTTCAGACGGCACACCTGGGTACCCTGGCAGCACGTAAAAACAATGTGCCAAAAGAAAAGTAACTGTCAGAAAGAAATATCAGTGAGAAGATCATTTCTGAGATTATTTAAAATAGCTTATGTAGAATGTGGATTCAAAAATAGCAACTGTACATTAAAGGGGAGGGGGGGGTATCACACACAGTTTCTGCCAATCTCATGTTAATCTTGAGTACCTATAGAGTAGTGCATCCTTCATATCTCCAAAAAGTCTTTAGTTTTATCATATTTATAAAAGATAGATATGCTGTACCGAGTCTTTCCGAAAACAGCAGAGCACCTGGAGGCGTGCCGTGTGAGCGGAGCTAAAGAGTGAAGAGCACGCGCAGCTCTTGTGTAGCGATCATCTGCAAGCTGTCAATGGTCAGCTAAACAAATGTATTTAAACACACACAAAAAACCATTGCATTATCCCTGGATAACTGTTGAATCACTATAATGAATATAGCGTATAGTGAATGATGAATAAGTGTAAGAATATAAATTGTTGTTTGAGAACATGCTTGGTGCAGATTTAGGCCCCTTTTACACTAGTGCATTTTCGTTTTAAAACGCATAACTTTTGTTACGTTTACGCCTTTTACTACTCTGGCAGCCGCAGAGCCCGTTTTACCCCGCCGGCTTGCGGTGGGGTTCACACGGTGTACTCATCCTTGTAGTTTATGAATTTTATAAGTTTATTTTGTCATTCCACATCGGAATTTCTGCCTTCTTTCTGCCTTCTGTGGAACACAAAAGAATATATTTTGAACAACATTGTGGTTAACGTGGCCCAATGTTTTTACATTTCACAGATGAATGAAAGTCATACAGGTTTGGAATTATATGAGGGTGAGTAAATGATGACAGAATTTTCATTTTTGGATGAAGTGAGCTATCCCTTCACATACACAAATTTATCAAAACATATAAACTACTACTAAACAACCATCACTATAACAAAGTTCAAAAGTAAGTTACAAAATGAAATAATAATAAAAAGTTGAAGTTACAGTATCCCTACCCCATTGAAAAACCAGCAAATGCTGGTTAGGTATGTTTTGAAGCATGGCAGCTGGTTTGAGCTGATTTAAGCTGGTCCTTAGTTGGTCATGAGCTGGTTTAAGCTGGTCCTAAGTAACTCCAGTTCAGGACCAGCTTATAACCAGTTCAGGACTAGATTAAACCAGCTCATGACCAACTAAGGACCAGCTTAAATCAGCTCAAACCAGCTGCCATGCTTCAAAACATACCTAACCAGCATTTGCTGTTTTATTTTTATTTTATTTTTTTCTTCAAAAGAGTAGTGTCTAACCTGATTAAGCTCTATGCTGTTTTGAAGGCAGTGGTTCAAAATCTGCCCTGAATCCAAAACGAGGACCATGTGTCTAGAAGACATATCTCTTAAGTTCACTTTCTGTTTAAAATTAGTGCTATATATATCTAATTTGAGCAGGTGCCCTTAATGGGTCATCTGTCTCCCTAACAAGCTGACAATTTTCTGAGGTAAATAGACAAATAATGTGAACCCAACTTCTCTATTTAAGTCTCAGTGGAGCTGAGTCAAAGAGTCATTGCAAAGCAACACTTTATGAGATCTTCCAGAAACTGCAGACGGTCAACATATCAAGTCTAAAGAGGGCCACAGGAGTCTTACGACACAATTTTATTGCCCGCATCTGTTCACCAGCAGCACTCATTTTTCAAGAATTTTCATGTTTGTACAATTGGTTGCTGCTGCAGGCTCATTGAGGAAACTCTCAAGAGAAGCCCAGAGATATCAATATCTCACACTATCTGATACTTAATCCTACAATCTTCTGTTCCTCCCATAATGGCTTTTTGGGTTGCACAAAGTAGAAGAGTCACTCCATTCCATGAATCACTCCTTTTGTAATTATCTGTAAGTCACCAGTTCTGTTGCTTGAGTGGCTCTCCGCTGTGGTTGCACAAGGATCCGGTGTGCACTGTGGCATGGTGAGCGCAGGTGTTAGTCTGGTGGATGCTCAGTGCTGGTCATCTGCTGGTCCACTCCCTCTCACAGCTGTGGTGGAGGAGATTGGATTAGCTCCATACGAGGCCTTGGGGGGTACGAGTGAACGAATGATTGCTTGACTGCAGAGAGCAACACAATGATAGTAAATAGCAGACTCCATTAAAGGCCCTGCATGGGCTGTGAAATGGCTGGAGAAAAACACAGCATCCAAAAAGGAAATATTCAACAATTAATTGCTCGCAGGAATAGTACAGCCACACCGGCTCATGTAATAGATATTCTAGACATGTTATGAAGCTGGCCCTTGTGGGACTGTACTAGTCGAAAAACTATACTCTCTCTATTCTCTTGTGCTACAAATGTCTTATCTGCCGATTTATTGATGCTGTCACTCTTGTAGTTGATTTCTTCAACTGCCAAACAGCACCACTAAATCTGGAGGCAGAAGAGATTGTTCATAATTCTCATCACAGCCCAGGTCTCACCTGCAAACAAAATGACTCATTCTTTTATTTGAAATTTGAAACTAATGACTAGCTGTCAGTTTTACTGGCTGAGCTGCTCGGAATTTTGTGGAAAATGCCAGCAAGACCAAATATGCATTTTGCAGTTAAATATTGTTTATTTAATCTGTCCATGAACAATATCCAACAATATCCAAAATATGTTACAGAACAATACTGTCAGTTTTGTCATTTAAAAAAAGAGAAAAATAAAGACAGGAACACTACATCTCAAACAATTTATTGTTTAAAGGCACAATACGTAAATTTTCGCCTTGATTTCGTAGAATCATGGAGATACTGTCTTCACGTCTACAGTCGGTGGAAAAGAATTGAGACGGGACTCTTGTTCATGGGTATTATTATTAACGTTACTGTAGTATGAGCAAGAGTGATTGCTAATGAGAGACGTGCGCGACACGCCTCGAGAACAGCAGTTTTTTTAATAGGCCGCAGTCGCCACTTGTGGGTTAAGGGAGCACTGTTTTATCATTAGATACATTTGTGTGTTGAAAGTTGTTATAGTGCTACTCTGCAATTGCTTGGCGGCTAGTATGAGACACTTGTTGCACACTGTAGTAAGCTAGATCAATATTAGGCATGGTAAAACATGGTACTCACGGTAAAGCAAGAAAACGAGATTTAAACAGTAAGACTTACTGTGTTGAGCTATATAACATGATTATTTTTTTGTCAATGAATCTATCCATCCAAATAGTTGCTCACCTGTCTAATAAAACACATAATATATTAAAGTGTCTTTGGTGTTTCCATGGTTTCTACTAAATAAAACTGGAAACCGAGGGTAACGCGGGTATGATGTCATTGATAGGCAACGAACAGACATTTGAACAGACACATCTACCACTTGTCGCTAAGTTATTTATGTGTTTAAAATGAGTTATTTGTCACCGACGTAATATCAGTAGGTGTTGCCTGTCAACACTGTCATGTTGTTGTGCACCTTTTAAGGTAAATAGCAGAAAAGTCTTGTGGCTATATTATGGTTGTGGCTATAAAGAGCATGTATTTTACCATTTATTGCCTGGTTCCTCATTACAAGTGTTTCAAAAGGTATACCTTTGTACCAAAAGTCTACATATTAGTCCCTAAATGGAACATATTAGAATCTATTTAATGGGTACCATCCCAGCTTTTGTACCATTAGATGTACCATTTGTACCATTTTTTTTTCTCTGAGACTACACCTTCGGTAAACACAATTTTTGTTTATAAATCTCTTAAAGGACATCCAATGTGTTTTACAGATTTTAAATGTTAAAAATTAAATGGTCCTTTATTAGAGGGACAGTTCATGCAAAAATGAAAGAATGAAATTGTTTATTTATGATTATGTAGGCTTTTCAGGCATACACTACCAGTCAGAAATTTGGAAACAGTAAGATTTTTAATGTTTTTAAAAGAAGTTTCGTCTGCTCACCAAGGCTGAATTTTTTAAATAATAATAAATAAAAAAAAACAGTAATATTGTGAAATATTATTACAATTTAAAATAACTGTTTTCTGTTTGAATATATATTATGAAGTAATTTATTCCTGTGATGGCAAAGCTGAATTTTCAGCATCATTACTCCAGTCTTCAGTGTCACATGATCTTTCAGAAATCATTCTAATGTGATGATTTGCTGCTTAAGAAACATCAATGTTTCAATGTTGAAAACAGTTGTGTACTTTTTTTTTCAGGATTCCTTGATGAATAGAAAGTTCAAAAGAACAGCATTTATCTGAAATACAACGCTTTTTTAACATTATACACTACCGTTCAAAAGTTTGGGGTCAGTAAGAATTTTTATTTATTTATTTATTTTTTTAAATAAATTAAAGAAATTAATACTTGTATTCAGCAAGGATGCATTAAATTGATCAAAAGTGACAGTAAAGACATTTATAATGTTACAAAATATTATATTTCAAATAAATGCTGTTCTTTTGAACTTTCTATTCATCATGGACATTATGCTAAATATCACCTATAGTTTTAGTGTTTTTTAATTCTTTTTTGTTTTTTTGTTTTTTTTGTTTTGTTTATTAATGTGTCCATTTAAACTGTGCTTTATTTATTTCCATTTTGTATATTTTAATTATTAAATTGATAATTGATTCCATAAGTAATCAGTAATCCATATGAATTGAGTGGTTTAGTCAAAATTTTCTGAAGAGACACGATCGCTTTTATGATGAACAGATTTAATTTAGGCTTTTATTCACATATAAACATTGATCAACTCACACATCAGTTGTGGTAAATGGAAGTTAAAGCATGTTTGCTTGACGTGCAAGAATCAATGAGGTTCATTCTCGTGTGTTACAGCACGTTTGAGCTTCCACAAGAACCAATGAAGTTTGTTCTTGCGCGTCAAAGCAAGTACGGTTGATCTTCTGTTTATGTTCACTGATCAATGTTTATCAGTGTTAATGCTGATCAATGTTTATATGAGAATATAAACCTAAATTAAATCTGTTCATCATATGAAGTGATTGTATCTCTTCAGAAAATTTGGACTAACCCACTCAATTCATATGGATTAGTTTTACGATCTCCTTATGAACTTTATAAAGCGTCAAGGTGTATAGTTCTCAATGGAGGGACATAAATCACTCAGATTTAATTTAAAATATCTTAATTTGTGTTCCAAAGATGAACGAAAGTCTTATGGGTTTGGAACAACATGAGGGTGAGTAAATGGTGACAGAATTTCCATTTTTGGGTGAACTAACCCTTTAATGGCTGTGTTTATACACAAACACACCTGTCTTCAGTTCATAATTTACGTGTACAGCTCTTAGAAAGGATTCCAAATCTCTTTGTGGTGCTCAGTCTTTGACTGTATCTCCACAATAAGTCTTCATTTGTGTCTTTATGAAGTGTTGCCCTTCAGACCTCGAAATTTTGATTTTTAGTACCCTATGCAAGGCTGCCCTTGCCCCTGGTTGTGAGTCAGACGCAATGTTATTCAAGGCAGCATACTGTCTCAATTTTCTTTTTATCGTTTTGTATTCTAGCCTTGTCTTGTCTCCCTTAACCTACTATTGCGAGTCTTTTCAGACACTAATTGAAAACCATTGCATTGTCATGAACAAAACTTCTGAGGCTTTATTACTGTGAGCGCTGATGAGAATATAAGCATGGGGATATTGTGCAGAGAAGTCATCACAGTAAAATGGTGCAGAAAATGCTAAAAGCCCTGTTCAGTATTTTACTGTTTCTAGTTATTTTTTTATTTTTTTATTTTATACCTCTACATGAGTCCATAGTAGGTTGATAGTTTCTCTAACATTAAAGATTCTAGGCAGTGCACCATTCATTTTTCTATGCAGTGCCACTCGATCCCCACAGTAGCTTTTAGAGTATTTTTGTTGGCATGGGAACCGTTTCAGAGTCTCATTATAGGGCACAAAAAGATGGAGGCAGATTGCCTGAAGCCCAACCACTCAGTTTTGGTTTCACGAATGATAGTGACAGCACCATTCACAGAGAAAGTATGAGCACAATAGTTCAGATGACTAGCCATTGTCTTCATAATGTTTGTCATCTCTGTCAGTGTCGTAATGGAGGGAAGATCACAGAGAGTGTGATGGTGAGTCTTACTGCAATAAGATTGAGCACTGATATACCTTGTGTGACTTCTCTAATGCATTGTCTTCAATCTTCTGACAGCAAACTATCAAACAAATTTTATGAATCATGTTGGGCTGCCCACAACAATGCGCTCTCCTTCTCTCTTCCATTTATTTTTTCTCTTTCAACTGATGCAAGTCTATACTGAAATTTTTTCTCTCTGTGGCACACATTACAGTGTCACAGTTAGATCTTGGCTGTCCTTCAACCCTTCCTAAAGCATTATTTTATTAGAGTTTCCTGTGGACAGGAGCGAAGAGAGATATGAGAGAGACCAGATCGATACAGCATATTGTCTCAATGTACTTGGTAAATGGGAGGTCTGTAGCTAGGAGATTCTTTAGACACAAAATTGACCAGGCTCAGTGTGTTTTAATGATTTCACTTTGAATTATATTTGTTCCCTTGACAAGCCTATAGAACTAGTGGAGTTCCTGCTTTCGACTTTGAAGAGCTGCATTCTAATAAAGAGACCTTCATGGAAAGCACAGTTTTTCTTCGCTCTTTTGAACTAAAAATATTTGAATCTACTTTAGCTCTAACATTTGCCAACATAAAATGGTATAAACTGTTTTTCAAAACCACATTCATAGACGTATAAATGTAAGAAATTCATAGATCTGTTTGTTTCCAAAATGTAAAAATGTCATTCATTTTTTTCCTTAAATGGTATAAACATTTTTTTAAACTTTCTGAAACCAAAATGAACGTAATTAAGAATGTGGCTGCATATTTAAAAAGATTGTGCCTTTTCTTTATGCTGGCCCCTCTTATTTGTCATTGACCCACATATCCTTCATCTTCAGCGTGTTTGGACTGGAGTAGCGCTATCAGTGTATCTGAATGGTGTGACTTCTACCATCATGGTGCCTGTGACTTGCATGTGTCTGCCTTGACCACCCATGAGTGATCCATTTTCTGGTCTTTTTATTGACATAGGCTGTCTCAGGTGTTTCCCTCCTCTCTGCTGTCCTCTCCTTCCCTCCCCTCCCCCTTTTTTCATCACTCCAAAACTTTGGCTGCCTGTCAGAGCATTCGTCCTTGTACATGTGTGCCCATGTGTAGCAGGATGTGTGAGTTCATATGAGATCTATGACGCACATCTGGTCTTCTACAGACTCAAATGCATTTATACAAAAAAATTGCCCATAACTCTCTTGGCTACAGGGTGATTCAAAGAATACAGTTTGTAGTTTTGAAGAACATATGATTTATTTCTGAAAATCTATATTCAGCCAAACAACTACCATAATTTTGTTGAATAAGCTGCGTGTTATATAAAACAAGCTATTTTCCCTTCATATTCTTTTAATAATTTCATCTGATATAATCAAAACCAGCAGGCAAATATTATTGAACCTTCTATTTTACCACAAAGTAGACATACATTTTTTAAAATTGTGCCTGGTATCCATTCTAGTGATGTTGTTTCTGCCAATAAATTGTGCATAATGTTAGTATGTGAAAATGTATTGCATTTATTCATGTTTAATATCTGGGGTCTCTGAGACCTAAACTGAAGAAATGTAATATTTTTTGGTTAGGGCAAGTTTAAAAATTAGTTTATAATCTGCTCTCGTGAGATTAGAAAAGGTAAATGTTGAGTATATTTTTTAAGCTATTAAATAGCCAAACTGAACATGTTGATTATGCTGAGCACAATAATGCAACATGTCTGTCTCTTCCACACAAATCCCCAGCACTCTCTGGATGTAATGGGTTTGATTGTGTGTGTAAGAACAGCCCTCTATGGCTGCATTGTCCTTCTTTTATGTGCAGGTACTGAACAGTGGCTTTAAGTGTTTACCTCATTTCTCTGTAGCTGTTATTCCCAGTTTTAAGAGGATTACATCTTGCCATCATATAATAGAGACATCTAATTTTCTTATTTCTGCTTCGCTTCTTATAACACTCCATCTGCTCCAGATGGGTTTTTGGTAAATTCTGCGTATGTGTCCATTTCTCGAGCTGAATAAAGGAGGTGAAATAGTGTGGCCTGAGATTTGAGGTAATAGATCTCTGTAGGCTGTCCTCTTTCACTACATCAAATATGTTCACACCCTCTCACACACTGTTAAAGCATTGATCCGTATACGCTGAGGTTATGCCCGGCGCTTTGATAAAGGAGGCTCAAGCTGATGTAACAAAACCAAACATTACAGGATATAAATGATTTACAGTTCCCATCTGCCACACATATGTGGCCTCTGTTAACACTTATCAAGACTGGGGATGTTGCACAGGGCGATGCAAAACATCATTCATTATTTACACGTGTGTTAATGTAGCAACGAACCTACCAGTGATACATACCAGAGTCTTGGTTGGTAGCTTCTCATATTGGCAGTACAATATTCTATGCCTTGAGATCACAAATCCAATACCAGTAAAAAGGTAGGTTGAACTACTGTAGTCACATGAACTGTTTTAAATACGTCTTTAGTAGCTTTCTGGGCACTGAAAGTTTTAATTGTCTTATGGGCAATGCAGGCCTCACTGAGCCATCGGATTTTATCAAAAATATCTTAATTTATGTTCCGAAGATGAACAAAGGTCTTGCGGGTGTGGAACGACATGAGGGTGAGTAATTAATGACAGAATTTCCATTTTTGGGTGAACTAACCCTTTAAAGTAGCAAAAATGATCAATTCTATTGGGAAAAGTCTTCTACATGTTAGTTTTTTTGTGAAAATATTATTTTATTTTATTATATGAATCATTCTTTTGAGTCAAATTTTTTTAATTAACCATTTAACTCTTTCTTCGCCAGTGTTTTATTTTTTAAAGTTGCCAGCCACCAGCAAAAAAATGTAATCAACGCCAGCAACATTTTGAACAAAAAGCTGTGAGAAAATCATGTTTGTTTGTTTTTTTTATGTTTTTTTTTGTTTTTTTGTTCAAAGACTACAAAATGCATAAGCAATGCTTTTATCATTTGTTTCTGCTCCTTTTTTGCCTGTGTTTTGATCCGGAGACTCTGTACTCTTTTAGAAGATGCGTAATAGCACCTCCTCCTTCCGTATTACAGCGAAAACAAAAAAAATCTGTCAATGGCAGGGAAGCGTTGTCTCATAAATGATGGAAAATTCTGTCAATGGCAGGGAAAGAGTTAATCTGTTCTCAAAACAGTCTGAATGATTCGCTCACAAATTAGAAGTCATATGGACCACTTTTACAATACTTTAATGGTGCTTTCGTGTCCGTTTTGGAAGCTTCAGTGCATAGAAATATGAATAGAATGAATAGAAAAGAGCGATCAGCACAGTCTTCGAAATTTCTTCTTTTGTGTTCTACCGAAGAATAAAGTGAATTATCCTTTTAGGCATGAGAGAGAAATTTGAGCTGTTCTCACACAGCTGGTTAAATTTCACCCTCTCACCACACCTCATTCCTCTGAAATATTTTACATTTAAAATGGCACTCAAGGACGAGCAATACTTGCAGAAAAGTCTGCTGATCTTATATTAGTTCAATAAAATGAGTATAATACAAATAATACCCTGTCATTTACTCTGTTCTTAGAAAGATTTTGAGAAGATATTCACTCTGTAAAAGCATATAAAAATCTATTACAACTTGTACGCAAATCATTTGCTGTTCAGACTGTCAGCTCTCTATTTTGTGTCATTTTGAAATGTTGTAAGTAAGCCAAAACATTTTTCCTTTCCTCAGAGGCTGCTCATTTCTTCACTTACCCCTGATTTGCTGACCAGATTTTCCTGGCAGCACAGATAGCATCAACCCTACAGCTCAGTTTAAAGCATTTACCTCTTGAAACAGTCAAAGGTTTTTAGAGTCTCTGAAATGGAGAATAAAAGTTGGTACTGCACCTCAGTTTATGATTTATGTGCTACGAGGGGCTTAGTGAATAAATATTAAAACACCGGTGTTGCATTAGCTGCCAGTAATAACAGGCTGCCTGGTTTCCTGTGCTGTGTTTGATTGTCTCCTGCTTACAGTGATTAACAGAGGAGAGAGAGAGGGAGAAATGAGACCAAGCAGACCGAATGAGAGAGAAAGAGGGAGAGAGAGCAAAATGGAGAAGCTTTTATATGTAAGAATATGAAGCTGACCGAACCCTGTCATTACATTCACCTTAAACCATCTGGCCTAAATATGGGGCGAACTTCAGATCTTTTTAAAACCACAGCCATTTTGAGTTCTTCATTGTGGTGAATTATTATTCATTAATCATTTGTACATATCATTTATACTATAAAACTAAACCTTAAAGGAATAGTTCACCCCAAAAATGAATGTTTTTTCATTGTTTACTCCCTCTCATGCCTCTCCAAAACCATATAGTGTTTTTTGTTTTGTTTTTTGTGCAAGAGAGTCTTGCCATAGAACTATATTTTATAGTGACAAAAAAATGTTGGGGAATATTATTACAAATTAAAATAACTTTATATATCTTTATATATCTACACAACGCTTTATCGTATTCAGACCAAACTTGGTACATGTCATCACAAGCATGATCAGAGGCAACATGCAGTGTTTTGGCGCAACGCCACGTACTGGTCCGGAGATACAAAAAATGGCTATTTTTGCTTATAACTTCTGATAGGTTTGCCCAAAAATCATAAATGTGGTCACGTTAGATTTGGGGTGTCATGCCGAGTCGAATGATATCCAATTTTCCCATATTGGCCATCGGCCATTTTGAATTTTGTACAAAAATGCTGTATTTCAGCTATTTTGCCTAAAATTATCTTAACAGGTCTTTAATTGCTCACTATTGCAGTTGGTCTGATGCTCACAGCCATGTGCCGCTTTTGTGCTTGGCCCCGTAATTGCTGCTTGCAGCTATATTTCTTATTATTATCAATGTTGAAAAAAGTTGTGCTACTTAATAATGTTGTGGAATGATATGATATATTTTTTCAGGGTTCTTTGATTAATAGAACATTAACAAAACAGCTTTTATTTAAACTTTTAATTTTATTTGAAATAGAAGTCTTATAAATGTCTTTACTGTCACTTTTGATCAATGTAATGCATCTTTGCTGAATAAAAGTATTAAATTCTTTTCTTTTTTTTTTTAATTGTTCAAAAAAGGTGTTTTGTGCTCAGATAAAAGTGGTTTGCTTCTCTCAAAAATCTATCATAGCTGTCATCTAGCTTTGGCGCACAAGCGTACATGTTTTATGGAGTCCTTTTATGGTGCTGTTATAATAATAGTTTTTGTCCTTTTTGAAGCTCTACACCCTCTGCTCCCGGTGAAATGTTGTGTATCATGACACAAAGGTGTGTAAATAATGACCCTTTAATTTTTTAGTGTACTGACTCTAAATGTGACCCATTGGGCAGGTAAACGCACACCCCTGCTGCTTCCCACCACACAAAAATCACTCTTCCCATGATCCTCCTGGGATGACGGACGAGGTAGAGATGAACTCTCATTCGTTATAACCGAGGTAAACACATTATCAAGTCTGTGCACCGGCGTAGATGGGGTCATCGGAATGCATAATGATCATTTGGTGATGCGGCATTCTGTATATTTGTTTATAATTGAATCACATATGCAGCTAGTGAGGCCCTGGTTTTATTATTTGCTCGATGTGTTATGTGGCCTGCCTGTTAGCGTGAGGTCACGGGCAAAGAAACCCACACACTAGCGCTTGGTTGAGAGGGTGTTTTTTGCAGTTATGGCTCATATTCATTAACTAAGTGACACTGAGGGAGTGCATGCGCTGTGCGTGCATGATAGATACGGGCGGCAGGTGCTCTATCATGTGTCGTGGGTGCAGGCGCCATGACCGCATCAGTCCTGACACTGTGCAAATGGGACACATTCATTCCCTGTTAGTGTTTCAAATGAGAGTAAACACTCAACGAGAGGACTCTCCATCATACAGCACCTGAGATCGAGACGGAGTGAGAAAAAGAGAGAGATGCTGAAAAGCAGAAAGCAGGTGTATAATCTGTCATGCAGCTCTGAAATTCCATTGAAACTCTAAAACCTGCCACTGAACAGAGGTTCTCAATTAATTTTGCTTTAAAACCAAGATTTTACATTCAGCAATGCAGAGTTTTTAATTGTACAAAACAAAAATGTTCAAATTAAACACTTATGGTGCGTTCACACCAGATGCGAATGAAGTGTAAGCGCGAGTGATTTACATGTTAAGTCAATGCAAAGATGAGATAGACATCCTGAGGCGCAATTTGCGTGAATGAGGCGGCGCAAATGACGCTTTTCGCGCAAATGACGCGGCACGAATTGAGCGTTTCGGCCGTTTGACTCGCGTATCGCATGATTTGCGCGAGTTGAAGAATCTGAACTTTGGCGAATATTTGCGCCGCATTAACCAATCAGGAGCTTGCTCTAGTAGTGACATGATTGACGTAATACATCGTCGCTACGTCGTGTAGCGAGCGGAGGCAGAAATCCGAAACAACAGTGGAGGACAAAATCATCGTCGCTGTATGTGGATACCCTGAGCTGTACGATAAATCTTTTATAGAAACAGGAATAAAAAGGATCTTGCTTGGAAGAAAGTGAGTGAGGAGGTTGGACAATCTGGTAAATTGTAAAAAACGCTCTTTACTCAATTTGAGCTATATACAGTTGCATCTCAATAAATTAGAATTTTTTTTCTGTAATTTAATTCAAAAAGTAAAATATATTCTAGATTTATTAGACATATAGTAAAATATTTCCATTACAGCTTGCTGCTCATCAAAATAAAAAAAATCAGTATCTCAAATTATTAGAATATTTAATTTCAAGTTCTATTAAATTACCATTCTCAGGGTATAAATACTGGGTTTAGGTCAGTAATCCCAACAGCAGTCATGGGGAAGTCTGCTGACTTGACAGTTGTCCAGAAGACGATCATCAAGACCCTCTTCGATGAGGGTAAGCCACAGAGGGTCATTGCTGAATTAGCTGGCTGTTCGCAGAGTGCCAAAGCATATACATGGAAAGTTGACTGGAAGGAAAAAGTGTGGTTGGAAAAGGTGTACAAGTGAAAGGAATGACCGCAGGCTTGAGAAGATTGTCAGGCGAAGCCGATTTAAGAACTTAGGAGAGCTTCAAAAGGAGTGGATTGAAGCTGGAGCCACCGCACACAGACATCTTCAGGAAATGGGCTACATATGGGTACACGTACCAAGCCACTTCTGAACCAAAGACAACATCAGAAGCGTCTTACCTGGGATAAGGAGAAAAAAAAACTGGGCTGTTGCTCAGTGGTCCAAAGTCCCCTTTTCAGATGAAAGTAAATTTTGCATTTCATTTGGAAATCAAGGTCCCAGAGTCTGGAGGAAGAGTGGAGAGGCACAGAAACCATGTTGCTTCACAGTCAGTGATGATTTAGGCTGCCATGTCATCTGCTGGTGTTGGTCCACTGTGTTTTCTGAAGTCCACAGTCAACGCAGCCATCTACCAGGAAATTTTAGAGCACTTCATGCTTCCTTCTGCTGACAAGCTTTATGGAGATGCTGATTTCATTTTCCAGCAGAATTTGGCACTTGCCCACACTGCCAAAGGTACCAAAAGCTGGTTCAATGACCATGATGGTACTGTGCTTGATTGGCCAGCAAACTCACCACACCTGAACCCCATAGAGAATCTATGGAGTATTGTCAAGGGGAAGATGAGAGACACCAGATCTCTCAAAGCAACCTGGGCTTCCATTACACCTGAGCAGTGCCACAGGCTGATCGTCTCCATGCCACGCCGCATTGATGCAGTAATTCATGCAAAAGGAGGCCCAACCAAGTATTGAGTGCATGGAAATGAACATACTTTTCTGAAGCCTGACATTTCTGTTTAAAATATTCTTTTTTTTTTAAATTGATCTTATGAAGTATTCTAATTTATTGAAATAGTGAATTGGTGGGTTTTTGTTAAATGTGAGCCAAAATCATCACAATTAAAAGAAGCAAAGACTTAAAGTACTTCAGTCTGTGTGCATTGAATTTATTTAATACATGAGTTCCACAATTTGAGTTGAATTACTGAAATAAATGAACTTTTCCACGACATTCTAATTTATTGAGATGCACCTATATATACATATTGAGACTACAAGCTAGCTAAAGCTGGCAAATTAAGCTTATTCTGGTCTGAAAACAAGGTGTGTTCAGGCGCATTGTTGGCGTGTTGCTATTTTGAGGCAACTGAAATAGACTGACACAAACATGCCAAATATTAAAAATAAAAGGATCACAATGTAAAAGATTATTATTGTGTGCATAAAGATAAAAATGCTTTAGTGGAATCCGGTGGAGGCTTTTTGCACACAAAAAGTATTCTGATCGCTTCATAAAATTAAGGTTAAACCACTGCAGTCATGTCGACTTTTTTTAACAATGTCTTTGGTACCTTTCTGGACCTTGAAAGTGGTGGTTAAATTGGAGGATGGAGGAGTCATATACCTCTCAGATTTCATCAAAAATATCAATTTGCGTTCCGAAGATGAACGAAGGTTTTACGGGTTTAGAACAACATGAGGGTGAGTAATTAATGACAGAATTTTTGAGTGAACTAACCCTTTAATATTATCATGAATTTCATGGGCCCAGCATTTTACAAAATAAATTTTGTATATATATATATTTAACTAACTATCCATGATTAAATGGTTAGTTGCATTGTATTATTGCATTCAGATTATATGCCTCTATCATATTTTGATATAGCTTTACAAAAAGTACAATGTTTGATTTCAATGATTACAAAAGGGCCCCATGTTTGTACTTTTCAATCATCAATGAAGAGCAAACAGTCATTCTTCAGTGATCAAGCTGCTTATCTCCCCACTGAGCACCTGACATTTTCTGTGCCCATCAGCAATTCAGATACTCAAGAAAGAGCACAGGATCCAACCACAGCTCACTCGAAATGATTCTGTTGTACACTCATCTCCAGCAGTGGGTATACAGTATCCTTCAGCTTCATCCTTCTGAATTGATTATAGTGGAATTTCCTTCTAGCAAATCGAGAATTACACGGCTTGCTTACGCGAATGTCCCCGTGACTGGAGCCTGGGGAAAGAGTGTAAGAGTGAGGGAAACTTGGGATGGAGTACATTGGCGATATTCAGTCAGCAGTACAAAGAGCAGCGCAAGAGCTTTTAAGAGCAACTCAAAAGAGGAGCGCAAGGAAAAAAATGACTCTCTTCTCAGACTCTTGGCCGCCAGGCACTGGGGAGATGTTTAGATTAGACTGGGGGTGATAGAGAAAGAGAAGAGTGAAGGATGAGGGGGAGGACTTGAGTGTTTGGAAGCTCTGCTGAAGTCCTGCTTTTGTAGAAAAATGACGGACTGCTGCGATTTCATGGTGGATCCACCAGCAGTTAATGTGTTGGGTGCATTAAGGGGAGCCCCTTTGAGGGCTTCCTCTTTTGTTTTTGCATTCACACTGTTACTGTACCTCTCTTTGAGTTTAGAGCACCCATTCCCACAGTATTTTGGCATGTACATTTTTTTTTCTTTCACTAACAGACGTAATAGCACCCTGTACCAATTTTAAAAGGGCTCTTTTCAGTGTGGTTCAATCCGTTATTCTTTACTTCAGTAAGACAATGGATTGTGTTGAATTTATAGTTCCCTTGACACTAATGAGGGCTAGTTTTGAGATGATGTACAACCCCTGGGAAGCTGCTGACATGTTAACCCACTGACCTGTTTTGCAGTCATCGGACCATGCTGACCTTTAACCTCTAGACTCGCACTGACATTTACATCATGTGAATATTTAGCTTTGTTTCCTGCCCCTGAGAAATAACACCCTCAGCAGGCCATGTCTGTCTGGTTTACATCAATAATATCTACCAATGGGTCATGCCCATTCAAATGTTCAAATGCCTCCTCCTTTTTTGTTTGTTTGTAGTGGTGGTTAAATTGGAGGATGGAGGAGTCATATACCTCTCGGATTTCATCAAAAATATCTTAATTTGCGTTCCGAAGATGAATAAAGGTTTTACGGGTTTAGAACAACATGAGGGTGAGTAATTAATGACAGAATTTTGAGTGAACTAACCCTTAATATTATCATGAATTTCATGGGCCTAACATTTTACAAAATAAACATATTTAACTAACTATCCATGATTAAATGGTTAGTTGCATTGTATTATTGCATTCAGATTATATGCCTCTATCATAATTTGATATAGCTTTACAAAAAGTACACTGTTTGATTTCAAAGATTACAAAAGGGCCCCATGTTTGTACTTTTCAATCATCAATGAAGAGCAAACAGTCATTCTTTAGTGATCAAGCTGCTTATCTCCCCACTGAACACCTGACATTTTCTGTTCCCATCAGCAATTCAGATACTCAAGAAAGAGCACAGGATCCAACCACAGCTCACCCGAAATGATTCTGTTGTACACTCATCTCCAGCAGTGGGTATACAGTATCCTTCAGCTTCATCCTTCTGAATTGATTATGGTGGAATTTCCTTCTAGCAAATCGAGCAAATCGTATCTTGCACTCTGCTTTTGTACATGTATTTTAAAATGGTTATTACTGGCTTTATAGTCCCAATTAAAAATGAATAAGTCACTAATAATACATTTATTACAAATTCATTCAATCATTCATTCATTCATGAAAAAATAATAATAATAATTATATTTTATCTTGCACAGTGATTTTGCCCATGTATAATAAATGCATGGTTATCACTGGATTTATAGTCAGAATTTTAAAAAGAAAAAAATAAGTAAATGAAAAAGTTAAAATAAAGTTAAAAAGATATTTTAGTTCAAGATTTAAACCCCATGCAGTGAACTACTAAGTGATCTGCTGCCACTGGTGCCCCCTCAAAAAGGTAGGTGCATGTCAACCAATAACCTTCTGTCTCACATTCAGCAATGTTGATCTAGGATTTTACCACATATGCTCTCTATTCATGAACTTTTAATTCTTCTGAGTGGCAATATTCTTGAGATCTGGACATTTCCTCTTAATCTTTCATACCTCTGCTTTATTTCTGTGTAAATTTAGTGTGAGCATACTCGCCACCAAACTGTTCCAGTGTGCTCTTTTATCATGCTATTGCACACTGAGCTTGGCAGATCTAAGTGGGCCGCTGTGGATTCTGTGGAGCTTGGGCTGGTTTCAGAGGCTCTGACCCATGCTTTGATCCACTGCTGGTGATCTTTAATGGTAAGCTCTGCTTTAAAGGCTGACAAAATGAATCTTTTTTTCTGTCACCACTCCACCGAGCTTCAGCTTACACAGCTGCATCTTTCAGGTGCTTTTACAGCATTAAACGACCTGGCAGAAAATTTACGACAAGCTTTAAAGTAGACTTTGATGAGGAAAATGCTTGGTAACCTCTAGTAATGTGTTGAACATTTTCGGGTTATAGGCTATTTATGGAAATTTCAGTGGTGTACTGTGAATTTTGGTCTGTCCGTCCATCCATCCATCCATCTATCCATCCATCCACCCAATACAGGACAACCCACATGAGAGATTTTCATAGTTGAAATAGTTAACCCTGGCTCATTCTAAACCCTGGTAAATGGAATCCTGGGTTATCTTACTTCACATATCATACTGTTCATACGTTTTTGTTTGTTTGTTGTGTTTTTCTTAGTGGACTTTTCAGACTATAAAGCAGTGGTCTCAAACTCAAAAAAAATTCCTGGAGTGCCACAGCTCTGCACAGTTTAGCTCCAACCAGCTCCAACTCACACCTGCTTGGAAGTTTCTAGTAATCCTGAAGACCTTGATTAGCTGGATCAGGTATGTCTGATTAGAGTTGGAGCAAAACTGTGCAAAGCTGTGGCCCTCCAGGAATTGAGTTTGAGACCATTGCTATAAAGTAAGAATGAAACTGTCTTCTCTTCACTCCAAATAATGCTTTTTCCATTGCCATTTGCCATTTTTCCGATCAAACGCTGAAACAACTGTTTACATGACCGTGTTTACATGACTGTTCAAAGCATGTGAATGTTCGTTGTCGGTTGCTAACTTGCTAAGCAACTAGTTGTAATATTCTAACACTGCATCATTTTACAGTGCATATTTTTGGCACTGTATTGCAGAGTTAAAGGTGTGGTATGTAAGTTTTTGACTGTACTAAAGCATAAAAATACCATAATATGTTTGCAGATATTTAGGAAACACGCTGACTTCACATACTTGTTTCTCTGAAAACCAATGCTACAGCCAGTTTTTTTTTTACTTTGACATGTGCATGCCGTGTCGGAATGTCTGTTTTTGTTTTGGTCTATGCAAAACTGCACGTTGCCAATTTACCCAATAGTATTTCACCACCCCATCGATCATAAATCAATAAATCAACTTACAGTGTTTAAGTCTCCTAGCCTTCCAGTGTGAAACTGATCTCGCTCCTGTTGCGTGTCCTCAAACCGGCAACCCCCGTGAGCATCGAGAGGGCAGGGCAAACAATATTTTCAACCACTAGCTGTCATTCTTACATACCGCACCTTTAACACAATTAACACTGGAGCTGGGTTTCATAACCCTGGGTAAAAAGTGGCACTAACCCCGCATCTAAATTACAAGTGTGTAACGTTCCTTTATCCGGGGTTAAAAGCAGGGTTTAGAACGTCAATAACGCAGGGATAAGTGCAGTGTGAAAAGCCCTATGGTGTCCCATTAGCATTCAACAACAACAAAAAATTAGAACACAAAATAATGTTTTCAGTGATTGTGATTCCTGCTTTAATTTGATGCAGCTTCTTTTCAGTGTAATTTTTTGCTCTAAATAGATAAATATAAAATACAAAATATAATTGGCTCACATTGGCATGAAGGAATCCCACTTAGGGTCAGAGACCCGCCTGTGGCAAAATTGAGATGCACAGCACTTTTCAAATTCAAATCAAATTTAGAAAATAGAAGCATATATGAACTGTGATTATAATATAAAATGAAAGATAAAGGATGGTATTAAACCACTTGCGTGTGTTACATTCCCACTTAAACACTTTAATTGCATTTGCCTATCTGAGTGTACATAAGCATTCTGTATTCGCCCATTTTTAATAACTTCAGCACACTGCATTTTAAACAACATTAGTGCATTACTCTCAAGCTGTGGAGACAATAACAAAATGCTTGAAGAATATTGACATCAATTATATAAAATCATGCATTTATTATTTGCTGAATAGTCTCTGTTTTCCTACTGCTCCCTCTCCGTTTCTAACCTCTATATTTTTCTAACAACAGGGAACTTTTTAATATATGTATATGAGCTTAATATGACTAATACACCCCGTAATCGTCACCATTTTAGCATATGCTTACAGATGTTTTTTGGCTTTGCCTCTGTTCTTGTTGGCACCCCTCTTCCACATCTTCCATCTCGTAACACAAAGTCCTCCTGTGCACGGCTCCACCTGCACATCTGCTGTCTACTCTGAAATGAGTTTAATGGTGATCGCTCAAGCTGAAACGCCAAGCGGTGGTCTGAACCCTGGACGGCGGACGCAGACGGCAACGTCATTCCCTGTCAGAGTGAGAGGAGTGGGGTGTCAGGGTTGGATAAACTAAACTAGAGCAGAGGATTAAAAGAAGTCTTTTGAGGGAGGAAATCTTGGCAGGGGCTAAATCACTGGAAGCTCATAGAGAGACAGTGTCTCTACACATTGCTAAAAAGATGGAGGTTCAGACCTTTGGCCCTGTAATTCAAGAGGCCATGCTGTCTCTTTGAGCATTAAGAGCTGTTAGTAAGAGGGTTGCTGCTAATAAGACCCCCATTTGGCTTCGCCATAGGGCTCCCACAATGAGGAATGTGCGGTTTTATTGTCGCTTTGTTCAGAGAGGATAATTATGCTTGCCTTTATCACTTCAGTGCACACGTTTTGCAAATTTAGAAACCTGCTTTGAGATTTGCATGGAGTCTGTAGTAGAAAGTGTGTTTGTATGTGTACACTGCAAAAGATACATTTCTTACTCAGTATTTTTGTCTTGTTTTCCAATACAAATATCTAAACATTCTTAAATCAAGATACATTTACTTGAGAAGCAAAATGACTTAAGATATTAAGTCTTGTTTTCTGAAAAAAAAAAAAAAAAAAAATCTTCAGAAAACAAGACTTAATATTAATTTAGCTATATTTCTTGTAATTGTAACTCAGTTGTTGTGTCCTAATTCACATACTGTTTCTCCTAAATAGTATTCGAAATTAGAATTATTGTGTCCCAAATCATATAGTACGTTGAAAAAGTATCCCAGCGGAACCCAGATGGTCTACTATTTCCTGTTAGAATTTAAAGCACAGGTCCATGCACATTGCACACTCTAACAGCTAATATTGCCCAAAACCCACTGCACTTTGGACAAAGATTTGATTAAAACTACCATACAAATAAAAAGTGTAAAAAAAAAATAAAAAAAAACTGCAAACATGGCAGATGTGTGAGACCAATGGTTAAGTAGGAAGGTTAAGATAAAGGGATTTGAGTGATTAAAAATATCTGTGATTAAAAGTCAGTATCTGATGAAAAATATTTTATTTTATACACATTATATTTCATCTGTAACAACATTGTGAACTTTTATAAAGATACTCTTGGTCATTAACTTTCAAATGCATCATTATGCAAAAATACTAGGAGAGTTCTCTGTATGAAAGACCCACGACTGGCAGATCAACGTGCTACCACATTTCTCTCCAATACAGTAAATTGAATGTGGAGGATTTTAACTGTGTGTTCACACTGGCGCCGGCAAGAGCGCCAAAGTGACAGGAAGTCCTTCATTTTCAACGTGAGCTCAGGCGAGCAGCGGCGCGGCCCTTCTTGGACGGTTTGGGCGTCGAGGAGAGGTGAAGTCAGGTCAACTTTATGGTAATGAGCTATGACCCAGTTCGGCAGCAACCAATCGGAATGTAGAGGTCCTCCGCTTGAGAGGATTCCAGAGAACGCAGCCATGTAAACTTTGGTTCCGACCAAACATTAGTTCCTAAGCAAAATTGAGGAGAGGTGGATAATTGCCGTGGCGGGTTTCCTAGTAATATACAACATGTGTCCCTGTTTGTGTACAGGGGCATAAATAAGAAAAATGATGCGTGGACCAAGGTGTCTGACATTGTTTGCATGCTAGGTCTGAAATGGCTTAGCTGTTTGCCTATATATTTACTATATAAATATATAGCTGTATGCACTATTTATTTAAGCCTAATGACATTTATCATTATTTTCTCCCTCTAAGCAATTTGTTCTCTGTGTTCTCTGGAATCCTCTCAAGCGGAGGACATCTACATTCCGATTGGTTGCCGGTTACTTTGACACTCCCGCCGACAGCGGTCTGAACGCACAGTACAGCGTCGTTGGCCAGAGCTAATTTTGATGCTCTCACCGGCGGCGGTGTGAACGCATGGTAACTCTCAGATCCCACCCAGACTCCCTCTCCCACTTCCTCTGCCCTGTCTTCGCTGGTTCCCTTCACTTCCTTTGGCTCCTCCTCTGACTCCACTCTGCTGTGTGGATCTGCCATGGGTTTTCCAGTCCCCAGCTCTGCCTTGTCAAGAGGATCCCCTCCAGCCGCCGAGCCCATCACTCCACCTCAGCTCGTCAACCTGTCAGCTTCACCTTGGCTTCTCCCTCGGCTCCACCTGGGACCATTGTCAATACGGCTCCACCAGGCTCCCTCATCCCCCCAAGTCTTCAGCTGTGCTTCATTCCTCCACCCCTTTCTCATTGGCTCCGTCAGGCTCCGCGTTCCCTCAGGCTCCACCTTGGTCCTCAGTCCCACTTGCTTCGCCTCAGTCCTCGGTCACCCTGGCTCCAGATCAGACACTTGTCGCTGCGGCTCCGCCTGGGTCTCCACCTCCATTGGCTTTGTCTCCTTCTTACGTCCCCCGGGTCCGCCGGCCAGGTCGCCACCATGGCTCCTTCCTCCTTCGGCTATGCCATGGGGTCTTTGTCCTGGCTGTGGTTTGGATCCACACCTGGCTCCGCCTGCTCACCTCTCCTCCCTGGCTCCTCCCTCCGTCTTCTCCGCCTTGGTTTCTCTTGCTGGCATTTCCTGAACCCTGTCCCTCATCCTTCTCCAGAGCCTCCACCCTCCCTCAGTTGGACTTTTGTCTGCTTTTTTATGGCTCAAGGACTCGCCTTCCAAGGGACAGTTACTCCTATGTAAATACACCCATGTATATTTGAGTCTTTAGTTCAGTCTGTTTCAGGTTTGGTATTGTTTATGTGAATGTTTTGTTATATCTATCTCCTAGTGTTTTCTCTTTTTTTAATGAATAAGTATTTTTGATTTATCTTTGTTTGTGCATGTCTAACATTACAATCTCATAATTACGACTTTATTTCTCGTAATTGCAACTTTATTTCATAATCACAACTTTATTTCTTGTAATTATGACTTCATATCACACAACTGCCTGTTTTATTTATTTTTTTACTCTGAGGCAGAAATGGCTTTCCATACACCAAATATTGTAGTATTTATTATAAATGATTTATTATTATTTTTTAAATTTATGTGCCCTCATTATCTTTAACCAAAATAACTTCTCTTAATTCTAGCAGCAACATCGCTTTTCTTCTTTTTCATTTTTTGACACTCACATCCAATGATTCAATCAATTCCTGATGGACAAAAAGTCCTGCCCGTCATTTTTCATGTTCAAAAAGCTGTTTTACTCAGATATAAGTCACAATAGGGAGAAAAAAACTATTGCAACTACTGTTTCATGCCGACTTTAGGAATCAACACATATCAGTTGAACAATAGTCCAAGTATAATGGATATAATGTTAATTTGAATTCATATATAATATAAAATATTAAGTGTTTATGGTGGTTACAGCCTTGGCCCATTCCTTGATCACAGTTTTACTCAACAGTTTACATACAGACTTCGAAATTCAGTGGTAGTCTTAAACTACACAGTCTCTGTTCTCCACAAGGGGACACTCTGTTCTGTATTAGCTGCTGTCAGAACAGCATGATATGTATGATGTCATGTGTCTGGTGTCTGTAACCTTTTCCCATGCATTGCCTGCACATTAGCATTAACTCAGTACACAGTGACACAGGACATCCTGGACAGAGCTGTATACAAACAGGACAGGCTGAAACGAAGCAGGATTCTTTCACAATCCCTGGATCCTGGATCCCACCCACAAAAAGCTCTGCAGAAAAAAAAAAACATCAATCACAAGCCATTGCCTATTCATTCATTAAATGTTTGGCTAATTAGATTATGCTTAAGCTACCAATAATACTGTAGTATTTTAACATTTTAACATTTATATCCATTCCACAGATTTTCCTCTCAAAATCAGAGCAGGAAATGCTGGAAACATCCATCTGATCCTGTGACTCAACTACAGCTTAAATGCTGCAAGAATAGACTCACTTGTAAACACACACAGCAATCCATAAACGTAAATTACACTGAGAATGACAAGGAGGGGAGGGACTTTTTCTCAAGGGCCTGGATTAATAAAACACTCTTAAAAATGTTAGATCACCCAAAAATTTAAATCATTTACGCACCCTTATGTCATCCCAAACCTGACTTTCATTTATTTATTTATTTTTCATTTAACACAAATTAAGATATTTAAATGTAATATGAGAGATTTCCGTCCCTCCAACTACCATTTTGACGCTTCAGAAATTTCATAAAAAGATTGTAAAACTAATATGAATTGAGCGGTTAAGTCCAAATTTTCTCAAGAGACACAATTGCTTCATATGATAAACAGATTTAATTGACATCCATCAATGCACACATCAGTTGTGGTAAACGGAAGCTCAAGCATGCCCGCCTGATGTGCGAGAACCAGTGAGGTTCATTCTCGTGGGTTACGCAGCACGTTTGAGCTTCCACAAGAACCAATGAGGTTCAAGCAAGTATTGTATAGCAAGTACAGCTTCTGTTTATTCGCTGATCAATGTTTATATGTGAATAAAAGCAATAGATATAGAAAAAGACGGTTCACTCCTATTAGTAATGAATGGGGGAAACTGCAACGCACAATATGGCGGAATACATCCCGCCTTCTAAGTAAAAGCCAATTGCTGATTGATAAAGTCATTGCGTTAGAAGCTCCGGTTCACATAAAAACCTAAGACTCGCGCTAGGACTGCATATGCGCATTGGCTGGTCTAGCCTGAAAAATAAGCTTTTTAATGCTATTTGAGCATAAGAAACAACATTTATGGGACAGTTCATGTCAGATTTTGTTGCTGATTTGAAATATGTTTTTTAATTTTGAGTTTGTCAAGCAGTTTTTTAGTTTTCAGGATTCCCCCATTCAAATAAATAGGACTTGGTCTTGGATGCCCGAAATAGCTGTCCAGAGGCATTGCAAATATGGCTGCCGAGTGAACAGGCTTTCCTTGAAAGGGACTTTGATAAAAGCCTAAATTAAATCTGTTCATCATATAAAGTGATCAAGTCTCTTGAGAAAACATAAACCGCTCAATTCATATGTATTAGTTTTACGATCTCTTCATGAACTTTTTGAAGCATCAAAGTGTCAGTTGCGTGGAATGTCAATGCAGGGACAGAAATCTCTCAGATTACATTTAATGATTACATTACATTCAAATTAATTTGTGTTTGGAAGATGAACAATAGTCTTAAGGGTTTGGAATGACATGAGGATGAGTAACTGATGACAATTTTTGCAATTATTTTTTGGGCAAATTAATTAACCATTACTTCATAACTACTGTTTTCTTATTTTCAAACATGAAAAGTTACCAATACTTTGTATTCCAAAAGAGACTTCTTAAGAATGTGATTATCTGTTTCTTAAGATTATTCATACTAAGAAAGCTTAAAAGGAATCCAAAGAATAATAAACAAATAACATTAAAGAACTAATATAACTCAGGCACTTTGTATTTGAAAAATGCCTGGTCCTTGCTACTTAAAAAAGGTTAATAGATGTATACATTTATTGTTAAGATTTACTTGAATTTGTTGTATTAGACAAGTCAACTTCGTAAGTAGGCTAATCGAAGATTATACATTTTATTCTTAAGAAAACAAATAATTTTTCGAGAATTACACTTACAACTTACCCTTATTTTTTTTATTTTTTTTCTACTCTACGGGAAGTTGTTTGTCATTGAGAAGCCGACTAATGAAATAAGATCATGTATAGTAACTCTGCTATCTGTCAGCCCTTCTGTGGTCAGTATGGATAGTCCAATTAAAGTCAGTCTTTAAATGCTTAGCATGAACAGAGCGTCTCCTGCAGTCACGCAGGTGCTCAGAGTCGGCGGGTCTCCACTTTGAACAGGGGCCTCAGTTTGAGCTCTTTGTTTACATTTTTCCACTGTCTGAGGCAGTAAAGCACTGCTGCCTCAAGTATGTTAGCTTAGCTTATCTAAATTAGCCACACTTTGAGAAAACCCACAGTGACCGCTAGCCTCTATTGCCCTTTGGTGGGGGAAGGAGGTGGACATTCTCACGCGTTTATAGCCCCCATTTATGGATCTCTTCCTTTTTTGTTCCTACAATTTGCGCTACAATAATTGTTTTACTACACACAAAATGACTCCCTGCCCAGCGTGTTGCCTTGAATTTGCCCTCCTGGAGCATTATGGATTGTTTAAGTTGTGAGATAAACAGGTTTGGGGACTTGAGGCTGTGGAATGTGTTCAGTGGGTCAAGCTTGTGTGATTTATAGGTGCCTATGATGAATTGCCTCCCTTTTCGGGGTTAAGAATGATCAGATTTGCCTAACGGAGAGCAGTGAACTAATCTGTGGATTCAGCTGTGACCCTTGTACCCTCACACCTCAGGTTGGTGAGCGAATGAGGTGAGTTTGTTTAATCTGACCCTCCTCAGTGTGAATGTTATCAGTCAGAGCATCTACACAGGCCAGACAGCAGGGCAAAGATCAGGCGGCTCAGACGAATAAACTCGGACCATTCACAGATTAGGGAGCTGCATGTTTTATCACCAAGAATATTCTCCGATATTTCTCTCCAACATGACAGCTTTATTTATATCGCCGCTTCTGTGCAAGATGAAATGTCTCATGGGAATGAGTTTCATTTGACTGAACAGAGTGACCGGGGCAGATGTAGTCATTGACTGGCATACTTCACTTCCAAATGATGTCTGGTAATAGCGATGCAGGTCATCAGACCTTATCATTAAATTAAAGATCATGCAAATCTAATCATTGTGCTATTTGTACAGTCTGGAGGCTCCAAAAGCATATGACAGAAGAGAAAGAGGACGTTTTAGGATAAGAAGCCCTTTTTCCATTTGAGAGATCTGTACTTGCTTCACACAGAGATTATGAAATATCAGCCTGGCTCCTGCCGTCACATCCAGAACATGAGATTCGGGTCAGATGTGAGCTAATGCTACTTCTTAGTCATGCACACACACATATGGTCAGCGGGTCTTTCAGATAATTTTGCCTATGGGAATAGATGCACTTAATCTGCAATCAAATTAATTAATTTTTTGTTCTATCATTAAAATATTTTTCTTAATGTTTTAGGTCATGTTTTGCAGTACCTTTTAAACTCTTAACTTTAAAAAACCTAGGCAATTATTTTAAAAAAATAGTGTACAGACTAAAATGTGTCCTATACCAAATTAATTAAAAATGTATTAATTAGAATTATGGATGCATATCAGTTATTGGCTGATATTAAACCTTTGCCATTATCTAATGCTCAAGTTAATCTTTTAAAAAAAAGGTATGAACAACACTGTTCATTGAAATTTTTCGCTAATCTTAAAATAAATATAAATATTTTCATGCTGAACATTATAATGTTGAATTGACCATCAAAATAAAATAATTGATTTTAGTTATTAGTACTTTGGGTAACACTTTATTTTACAGTGCCTTTGTTACACATTTTACATGTAGTTACTATAGTAATTACTATAAATTGTGCTTCATTACATTCAACTAACCTAAACCACATTCTAACCCTATAGTAAGTACATTTAGTTAATTATTACTTAAATGTATGATTACAATGTAACATGAACACCTTAAAATAAAGTGTAACCATACTTTGTTTTAAATTTATTGAGACCAATTAGAATAAAATATTAATATCAGCCTATGTTGAACATATATCAACCATAACTTAAAAATAATTATGAGCTTATCAGCATTGGCCTCATTTTTAATATCGGCGCTTCCATAAATAATCAAATTTACAGGATGCATAAAGGGTTAGTTCACCCAAAAATGAAAATAATGTAATTTATTAGGGATACACCGATACCATTTTTTAAGGACAGAGTACGAGTACCAATATTTTTTATTTTATTTTTTATTTTTTGGTAATGTGGCAGTTTTCCAAGTACAACACAGTGAGACTAATGAATGTAGGACAGCTTTTTTTATTATTACTCCAATGAAAAAAGTTATAATTTTTTATGTGCTTGTCACAAACTTAAAGCATAAATTTAACAATGTCCAATAACCTTCAAAGGGCATAATTATTAAAGTCATAATAAAAAATTTAAAAAATCAAGTCTTTTTTAACCTGCCTTTCAAAAAGTGCTAAACAAATATTACAGAACAAATGTTTATAATATAACACTGTGAACCAATGTAAACACAACCTAGTGACCAGATTTCCAGAGTGGGCAATTTGACCCTGATATGACCCTGATATGAGACATTTCACTTCATGATATATATGTATGTATATACATACATTTACATCTTTTGTTGTTTTATTAACATTATTGACAGAAAAATATTTAATTAGGCTACTTTCCCTTTAAGACCGAATCCATGTATGTAATATACTGACACATATCCTGTTTTTACCCAACTGTTTGCGTCCACTTAAGCCATAACCAACTGTATTTACATGATATACAGTTGTCCACATGATGGACATTTTGACAACTATTTGTACATTTGACCATTCAGGTGCAAGGAGAACTGATCGTGCGCTGTCTGAGAGAAAGGGGATCATGCGCAAGAAAGAGAAAGAGAGAGAGAGAGAGAGAGAGCGCTTCTGTTCTGTTATTCAGTGTGATTTACTGGTATCGGTATCGGTGCATCCCTATCATTTATTACTCACCATCATGTCATTCTACACCCGTAAGACCTTTGTTCATCTTCAGAACACAAATTAAGATATAATGTCGAACCACTAATTCGAAACAAAAGATTTGTAAAGTGTTTTGAAATCAGCCGTCATTAGATATTGTTGAAAAGTTGTTATTTTGTTTTGTTTTTTTTGGCGCACAAAAATGATTCTTGTCATTTATAATATTAAGGTAGAACCACTGTAATCACTGTTTTAAATATGTCTTTAGGCCTCACTGAGCCATCGGATTTCATCAAAAATATCTTAATTTGTGTTCCGAAGATGAACGAAGGTCTTACGGGTGTGGAATGACATGAGGGAGAGTAATAACTGACATCATTTTCATTTTTGGGTGAACTAACCCTTTAAGAGGATGGACAAAGGACAATCATTGCTAAGTGAAGGATTGAGAGTAATCTTGATGAGTTTTTTATATTATGCTGATTTCTTAACATTTCTTTCCAAAACATAGTTTTTGATTAGATGAAGGAAAACAATTAATATTTTTGGAATATTTCCTCATAAATTGCCAGTTTTTCATGTTAGAAGCCAACATTTGCCTCTATTTCCAATTAATTGTGCTTAAATTAACACAATTTTCATCTTGAATATATAGTATTGCATAGTATTTGCATATACTGCTTAGTAAGTTTTTACTTATAAAAAATGTTTGACTTGTTTTTACAGAGAGGCAAACAGATAAGCTATTGGTGGCGTATATTGCTGTCATGCTACATAAATACCTGAACTAATTGGGTCACTGTGTGAAATCAACAAGTAACAAGCAGATCTCAGGGATTAAACTCTGGAGAATATCAGACAGAATGTTTAATTGCGTTGTGGTGAAATCTGGCTGGAGTGCTGCAATGGCCTGTTAATTAGAGGACAGCCTGCTAAATGAAGCATACCTGTGACATGTTGTTTCTGCTCACTGCTCTCTCACACTCTAATTACGGGAGAAAGAGAGAGCCGGCTCTTTGTTTTGCACCTTGTTTCATGTGTCAGTCTGGAGAATGGTCTCTCTTCGCCGGATGTCACAGTAACGAGCGCTCCCATATTTAAACCCACACACGCGTATCGACTCAAAGGTCCTAAAAATGTGTTAAAGGCCCTATTACTATCCAATTAACCAAATTAACTTCTACGTATTATCCGTTAACTTGCTAAATGTGTGCTTTCTGTCTCCTTAAAGTCATTTTACAAATGTTCGTCATGGTTCAGCTGTTAGAAAAACACTTTTTTACCAAACAAATGTCTGAATTGCTGTGTTGAAGTCTTTAAAACTTAATTTCCATTGCTGCATCTAGACCAAGCTGTAGGTAAATTAAATGTTATTCTCCTGAGTAGATGAGTAATGGATGTTTAACAAGCATGTCACTCAATGGATGTCTTTATAACCCCTGTCTGCTTGTGATATATTAGTTATATCCACCATCTTGGCTGTGCGCCACACGTCAAATAAATGTCAAATAAATTCGGCTTTTTTTACAGGTACAAAAACAAAAAGTTTTCAGTATTCAGACTTGGTCTTCAATACTTGCAACTTGAAGATTTGTTCAGGCTCAGTGTGTAAAACAGCTTGAGGTAGCCGAGATCAATACAATCATTTTTAACAGAGGGGCTATATTGATCACGGAGAGTGTCTTTACTCAAGGCCCAATCTCATTGTTGCAGTCTAAGATGCGTATTATTGTAATCATTGAGATGTTTCATCTGCCAGTCTGGTTTAGAAATTGTCCAGAGGAGCGCAGCTGAATGGAGAGTGTCCCTGACACTGAAACTCAAAAGGAAGATGAGGAAATTCTATGAACTCAAATGTATTTTGCATGCATTATTTGGTGCGTTATTCCTTTTTTCTGCTCCCCCTCTTAAAGCACATGCATGCACGCCAAGGTGCGCTGTGGATTGTGACGAATGAATCAGCGAAAGCGCCGGATATGTGAATAAAATATGCGCCCATGAATCAGATTCGTCTGTAAAGGCTCATTAAACCAATTCACATCCATCAGGGACCTCCAGGGAGGCAGGGGAAACTGTCCATCACTCAAAGCCAGGGTGCCGGGGAGGGTTTTTTTCCGGCTTGACACGCTTAGCTCAACGCCAACGTCCCCTTAACAAATAATTGTCTCTCCTCTCTGGGGAGGCCATGACATCACTGCGGGCTGCAGCCAGTCTCTTATCCATCCTGCCCAATAAACAGCTTGCAGCCATTATAAAATTCTACAACCCTGGGTAAATACCACGGTCATTATGGTGTTGCTAAATGGCAGCCGCTGCTCTCCCTGGGATGGGGGTAAATGCCACTGGGGTCATCGCTGTGCCAAGTGGGCAAATAGTACTGGGTCATTTCTGAATGATCAGCCACATGGTAAAGGGCAAGGGGTTCCTTTTATACTGACTGGCGCGAGACATCTGAACTGTGAAATTGCTTCGTAAGATGGCTCAGTCTTTATGAAGCACAGAAATGCATGCTTTTAGTTATCTGACTGGTTGCTCATCTTTTACAATCAATTTTCTGGGGTCTTCAGACACTGTTTCCTGCCTTAGTCGTTCACATGAGACTCTGTGGTTCATTGTTATTCAGGATGATAGATATTTGTCTTTGCATGTTTGCTGTCTGCCCTGCTTGCAATTGGTGCTATTAACAAAACGGTGATAACACAGAGAAGAGATAACCTTTGCTGTTAATAATAACTTTAACACAATAAACATAATTGACTTCACTATGACCTCCCTTCACCCTTTCCTGGAATTTTTAGTAAGAGAGAACCATTCCATGCACATTTGTAATTGCTTTGTTAATATTTGGCAAATTTATACAGTTGCCAGTTGGAATTGTAAGGCTTTTGTCAGCTTGTTGGGCCAAGCAATCTACATAATTTGCTATAATTTATTCATTGGAGCACATTTGCAATGGGGAACAGCATATTCATAAAGAGTAAATGGGTTAGATTGAGTACAATCATAAACTGTGCATCGCCAAAAGAGTCCATTGAATGTGATTCTTGTTTATACAATGTGAATATTTCATCAGAGCTTCTGACTCTATCTATTTGCCTCTATCCCACTCACTCCTTGCACACCGATATTCTAAATGGTATGGAAAACCAAAATACTAATAATTAAAATAATAATGAAATCAATCAATAAATTAAACAACAATTTCATTCACCTAAAATTCCAATTAAATTATGCATTTTTCATGTTTAAATTTTTTTTTTTTTTTTCAGAATAATAGACTGAATTTCCAAAACATCTAATGAATGAATAATTAATTTTATTGATTTGATATACGCAATACACTTTTGGAAAAGATTAGCCAGTTAACGCCAAGTACTGCCTACTGTCTGGTGATTGACAAATCTCTTATTTCCATTATTATGAAAAATATATTTGGGGAAAGAAATCTGTGAGTTTTGGAAATAATATTTTTGCATTATGGAAAAGAAACGTGTTTAAACTTAGGCCCTGTTGGCCATTTACACTAACTAGTACACTAACGCATTCGTTTTGCTACGGTTACACCTGTCGTTTACACTACGCCAGCGTTTTCGAACCTCAAAAATGCAGACTTTCGAAAATGCTGCAGAGCCCATTTTAGTTTGAAAACACCAGGGTTACGTTTCAGTATAAAAGGATCTAAACGGAGACAAGCATATCCTTGATGACTGTGTAAACTATGGCCCTGGTTACATTAGTGCGTTTTTGTTTTAAAACAAGGCATATAACATGGAGACTGAACTGCAGTCTTTGCTGGCTTTGTTGTCATATTTGGCAGCCATTGTGTAGTTAAACTGTGTTTTTTAAATACTGCAGCTACCTACATGGTACCTACAACTGTTTACACTTGTATGCGCATGCTCAGTATTCATGAACGGTCATGTGACATGCGTTTTTGGCCGTGTAGTGTAGACGAGGATCGTTTTCATTTTAAAACGCTGGTTTTGTATCAAACAAAAACGCACCTGTGTAAATGGGCCCTCAGTATAAACAGACCAAAACGGAGACTTTTGAAAATGATGGTGTGGCTGCCCACATTCACGCTGTGTATCCTTGACGACCGTGTAAACAATAACATGGAGACTGAACTGCAATCTTTGCTGGATTTGTTGTAATTTTTTTCAGCCATTGTGCAAACTCTGCATTTTTTTTAATACTGCAGCTACCTACATGCACAAGAGGCAACTGTTTACACTTGTACGCGCATGCCCAGTGTGCATGAACAGTCATGTGATGTGTTTTCGGTGAAGACGGAGAACGTTTCTGAAACGCTGTGGAAATGCCAGTGTAGACAAGGATTGCACTAGTGTAAACGGGGCCTTAAACAATTGTACTTTGTAAGATTTAATGTTGTGTTTTCATGGTTTCTTTTGTTATACATTTTGGTAAATTCAATTATTGGTTTAATTATCTATTACTTTATTTATTTAATTTACAGTCCTTTGGTCCTTCATAAAACAGAAGCACACTTTGTTTTAGAGACCTGTTTAGTTTGATTAAATCTAGATTACCTTCTCACTCACTTTTTAGGTCTAATATCAGAGTTGATTGTTGCATTTGGCTAAGAAACTCAAGCTACTCAAAGAACCGCTTCTGCATCTCTGATAACATCTGTTTTTTTAATACATGCTTATTTTCTTTAATCGTACCCAGCTTTCATTCGCCGAGAGATTTCTTTGAATTCAGCTCCTGTAATCTTTTTTTTTTTTTTCTTCACAATTTTTATTCCTCCACTCATGTTCACATGCAGCCAGTAAAACGTGTTGCCTTCACTTCTGGGCTGTTATTGGATTTGTGAAAGATGGTGGCTCATGACTAGGCTGGCGGTGTGTAGCATTGTAATGAGGCGCTCTTCCTCTCACATATCATTACAGACAGGTCTCTGGAGACCATAAATCTCATCTCCTGCACTAATCACAGTAACCCTTTCTCTTCCTCTACCTTTCAGTCCCACATTCAACATGCCTTGCTTCCATATCAGAGCCATTTTCCTGACCGCCGTTGTTCCCACAAAAGAATTGCATAGTGAAGTGAGAGGGGCCCTTGATGTGATCCAGTGTCGGCCCCTGGTCTCATTAGAATGTATCTATAATCCCACAGAGCACATTTCTGCAGTTACTGCTTGAAGAAAAGCACTGCACTTAAAAAAACACCTTTTTTCCAGCTCTGTGGGGAGGTCTCGTGGGAGCACAGATGGAGAATGACCATTTCACCACTAAAACTCCACTGCTGTGCAGCCGGTGCTAGTAAACTGCTTTACAGTAAGAAAGTGAGCTCAAGGTGTGTTTGTGGAAGTATATGTATGTTTGCTTTAGATCATATGTGCAATATGTATAGAAGTGAGAATATTTGGTGCACACATGGTATGGTAGTGGGGAGGCTTTGTTTAGTTTGGGTGAGTTAAACTGTCACCTGTGCAACCTAAGGTGATTTTTCTCCCCACTGAGCTGAGCGTGTTTGATGCATTAGGTCAGCATTCACTTACCATCGCCTTCCTGCCTGTTTTTTTCTACCTTTTGACTAATGCATGCATATATATATATATATATATATATATATATATATATATTTATACACACAGTATCTCACCGAAGTGAGTACACCCCTCACATTTTTTTTTAATATTTTAATATATCTTTTCATGTGACAACACTGAAGAAATGACACTTTGCTACAATGTAAAGTAGTGAGTGTACAGCTTGTATAACAGTGTCAATTTGCTGTCCCCTCAAAATAACTCAACACACAGCCATTAATGTCTAAACCGCTGGCCACAAAAGTGAATACACCCCTAAGTAAAAATGTCCAAATTGGGCCCAATTAGCCATTTTCTCTCCCCGGTGTCATGTGACTCGTTAGTGTTACAAGGTCTCAGGTGTGAATGGGGAGCAGGTGTGTTAAATTTGGTGTTATCACTTTCACTCTCTCATACTGGTCACTGAAAGTTCAACATGGCACCTCATGGCAAAGAACTCTCTGAAAAAAAAGAATTGTTGCTCTACATAAAGATGGCGTAGGCTATAAGAAGATTGCCAAGACCCTGAATCTGAGCTGATTAAGCAAATTAAGACAACATAAAGAAACAACATAAAGACAGTATATTTTCAATACTTGTTTAATGGCATCTCTTTATGAATGAAGGCCAGTATCACTGATACTAATAGCCTACAGCTACTGATGTCTCCATGAATTTGAATTTTTTTCCCCAATTTTAAACATTTATTTATTTTTTTTTACATTTATTGGGCTTCAAAAATATAACAACTTTTAATTTAAGTGAACTTAGAACAATCCTTACATAAACCCATAATACATGTCATATTTAGGCTACCTGTGCCCTTATCTAACAGATAGGGAAAATAAAGAAATTGAATAAAGTTACCAAACAGTCTGCACTGCATAATTTATAGCCTAAATTAAATATAGATTAATCATTATTAAAGCTACAAAAGTTCTTTAGTCAAGAGCAGTGAGTACTTTTCTCTGTTACCTTTGTTCTTTCATTATCTTCAATGACAGACAGCAATGGTGCTGCCGCTGCTGCACATGACGCGGATCTCACACGCGTCCCACTTTCTCACAACTCTTTACTTTCGTTTAAGACTTTATTTAACTCATTCAAGGCTGCTCTAATAAGGATACTCAACAAAACGGATATTTTTGGCATTATTGTGCGCTATTGTTCGTTCAAGCATGACAGAGAACTCGATTCGCACGATACTCGTGCGCGTCTTTCTGTGAGTCGTGTGTGTGTGTGACAGGACATTCACAGACAGTGCGTTCTCTTTTGGCGCGCTTAAATGGTTTAAAAACATTTGCATGAATGTGAGAGTGTGATCATATAATGTAATGCTAGCCAAAGGATGTCGGAAAAAAATTAATTGCGTTAATATTTTTAATTAATCGCATACGTTAACACTGACGGCACTAATTATTCATTTGATATTGTTTAAAAACAATTTTATGATAACGATTTTATGATTTTGCTATATGATTTAAATATTTTGATATTTAAATTTTGTGGTTTTGCTCCTTTTATTTTTACATTTGCATTAATTGTTATATTTTTGTGAAATATTTTTAAATAGTAGTTTCTTAGTTTTAGTTTAGGACAGTAACCCTGCTCTGTACTTATCGTGAGAGAGTAAAACTGTAAAACGCCCCTTGCACGGAATGGTAGCGACCTGACAATGTCCAGGCTCCCCAGGCCACCCTCAAGTACAGGCCTGGACGATTAATCAACCTCCCCATGTTTACTGCACTGTGGATTACTGGTGCATTTCTGGGATTAGGGGAAAATGCCGCATAGATCATGTAGCAGAGATTAGTCATAATTCACAGATTTAACAGCCAATTAATCTTTGATACAAACCAATATGGGACCAAGCCAGCTGACTGGCTTTGGCTGGATAGAATGGGACCCTGTAAGTGCCAAAAGAACAGAGTTAGCCGAACAGAGAGAGTGAGGCTGAGAGTGCAGTAAAGAGTGTGAGGCGTTCCAGCGCTAATGCATCCTGACAGGGTGAGTGAAGAGGCAGCTCATTATTATGCCACGCATCAGGAGTCTGGCACTGACCCCTGACTCCATAAAGACCCTCCGGAACATGAGCCTCACCGTTCACTCGCTCACTTCCAGCAATATGGCCAAAACTGCACTGGAACAAAGAGAGAAATGTATCCTGTGATATCAGAGTGTGTAACATAAATGTGAAGTTTGGAATAACTCGAAAAAAAAAAAAAAAAGTCTCGATAGACACTTTGTGCTCTGAGATCTGTGAGTTGTGAGTCCAAGTTGTGCTTAGAAGAGCAGTTCAAACTAATGAATCATAGGCCTGACAGATGTCGTAAATCTTAATAAGGAAGCTATTAAACGCATCAAGCAACCAATAAATCATTTCTCTGTGTCAGCAGTGTTTAGCTCGTAGATTAGTAATGAGATGAGAGAAGTCAGAAAGAAATGACAGCAGCTTTCATGGCATGACAGGGTCTGGTTCTGTGCCACTGGTAATTTTCGGCTCTGTCGTGTTTGATGCTCGCTGGACGAGCCGTGGTCACCTTGTGGTGCTTTTCTACCGCATTGGACAAAAAGGTCACAGGCGCTCACCCGTGACATGACTACATAGAGACACCAGCTGCTTACTGTTCTGAACGCCATAATATCTTCGCTCAGATGTTATGGGGTGCCTTAGTGCAGAGTGCACATAGGGATGGTGAGTTATTTTACAGGACAGGCTAGAAAGGCGCAGTCTAATACTGAGTCTTGTCTGGGTGTGAGGGAAAAGAGATTTTAAAAACATGAGTCTGATACAGTTTCCATTATTCAGTTTGTGGGTTAAAGGAATAGTTCTAGTATTAATCACCCTCGTTTTTATTCCAAACCCACAATGGAACTCAAATACTGCATTTTTGAGAAATATGCAATTTATTAAAATGTAATATAAGTGAATAAGGACTGGGGCTGTAAAGCTCTAAAATGATACTACATACACAAATAAAAATGTTTCATATGACTAATGTTCTATATTCCTAGTCATCTGATGCTGTACAATAGTTTTGTTTGAGATGCGGATTGACATGAAAATTCACTAATATCTGCCCTAGCTCTCCTTCGCACATTAATGAGAGTTGGTGAGAGAAGCAAAGTCATTTTCAGTAAATGAAATAAAGATGGAATAAAATAAAATATTAGATGGAAAAACTTCAGCTTAAAAAAAAAACTGAAATATGTTTGAGCTAAAGTACTAAAATTACTAAAACCAAAACTGAAATACATATATATATATATATATATATATATACAGTCAAACCAAAATTGATTCAGACAGCTTGAACATTTCATTCATTATTACAGTTTATTCACTATAGTTTAAAAAAATGGTAATAAAATATGACAAGTTAAACTGTGTCAGAAAAAATGAATCCTAATTATATCAAAACATGATCAAGTCAAAGTGTCTGAATAATCTTTTCCTTCCAAATTTTTATCAATTTTACTGGTAGTCCACAGTATGAAGGATTTTTGGGTATAATATGTCACAGTTTACTTTATTTTGCTATCCTCACTTACATAAATGAACTATAGTGTCCTGCACCCACTAGTAAAAATATATCAAAAATGTCTTCAAATTTTTGGAAGAGCAGTTCATATATAGTATGATAGTGTGAATATTTAATATATAGTATTCTATATATAGTATTTATATATATAATATATAGTATATCTGAATGTGTGGCCAAGTATGGTGTCCTATACTCTGAATTTGTGCTCTGCATTTCACCCATCCAAATGCACACACACAGCGGTGGGCAGCCATTTTTGCTGCGGCGCCCAGGAGGTGATTGGGGGTTATGTGCCCTGTTCAAAGGCACGTCAGTTGTGGGTAATGAGAGTGGAAGAGAGCACTGTTCATTCACTTCCCCAACCCACATTTCCTGCTGGAACTGAGACTCGAACCCCCGACCTTCGGGTTACCTACTCTAACTATTAGGCTGCCCCAAAATGATGGAAAGGCAAAATTTCTGAAGCTGTGAGAATTCTTTTTTCTTTTCTTTTCTTCTCTTTTCTTTTCTTTAATATGGATACAATATGAATATGGGTTAATATCTCACTGAATCTCCGTCATTTTCCAGATAAAGAAAAAAAAAGTCAAGTTATTATGACTTGAGTGACATTTTCTCACTATTTAGTTTCACCTACGCCTTCTATTCACTAAACAATGCAAGCAGGACTCCACTGATATTACCTTTTATCTTTTCAAAATTCCTCTCAGAAGTGACCGTCTCCCTTTCGATATGTCAGTCATCATCAGTGGGATATGCGAAGAATGACTTAAGCAGGCTATGCCTTTTCACTCTGAGTAAAAGGCCACCTCTGGGTCTCTGACTTTATTGAAATACATCTGCCTGTTTCATTCACGCTCTGTGGATCCCACCGGAGGGTCAGGTATACCTCGGAAATGATGCCAGACATTCCTTCTTCTTTTTTTTCTTTCTGTGTATTCCCACTTCTTCAAGCACAGACACTGTAATGTGCAGATCTCTGTCTGCGTTAGGGAAATCCCAGCTGGTTTGATTTGATAAGAAGCTTGTTGTCTCTCTTGCTCTCTCTCTCTCTCACACACACACAAGTCTTAGATCGGTGCTACATCTGCTAATGCTTCCACATGTCCTTAGATTGGACTTCCTTTGTCCCTGAAGACCTGTCCTCAACAAGTAGCTTTTTTCAGCAGAAACACTTTCCCATCAAAGAGTGCTGAATGAGTGTGTCAAGTGCTTTTCATGGGGTAGCTTTCATACACTGTTTTAATGGAATAGACTATTGAAATCTCAATATATAGATCTCAAAGGTCTGATGAAAGACTAGACATTTTTGTAGGCATGCATGGTATAACCATATCTTTATGTATATGCATTCGCGTGTGTGTGTGTGTGCGCATTTAATGTATGTTTTGATGCCTAAATTCACTTTTTAATATAGTTTTTAGTGTTTTTTTGTAATGTTTTTGTAAGATTTTGTAGAATTTTTATGTTGTTGATTTCAGTTATTAGCCTGAAAATAATTAATTGTTGACCAGAATTTTGTTGTTTAATTTTTGTGTGTGTGTGTATGTATATATATATATATATATATATATATATATATTTTTTTTTTTTTTTTTTTTTTTTAATGCTTGTATATTCATTTTAGGTATTGTTTCAGTTTTTATTTTTCACTCACTTGGTTGAGTTTATGGAGTTGCCCAGAGTTACATCAAGTTTTGTTTTATTTTTTCTGTCTACTCTACATCAGAAAATCCCTGAGGACTTATGTAGTATATGCTGAAAGAAATTTCTATAATACCTTCTGACATGCACTTCTTTATCTGTTAGACTGTCATCTGAAAATTTGTTCAGGGAAAAAGATTACACGGACGAAGTCAGCTGAAACTGATAAGTGAGCTGATTGCAGCTGAGTGAATGAATCCGTGTCTTGTTCTGATCCGGGTGTATCCGGTGAGTGGCCCACAGCAGCGAGAGCTTCCTCTTCTCCTCCCATGCCTGTCACGCCTGTGATCAGAGACATGCGGTCAGTCTCCACGGTAATGTAAAACTACGGTGAGAACTTCCCGTTTTGGAATAGTTGGCATTCCGATGTCAGCAGCGCTCGTTTCATACGTTGAGCTTGAACAGGGAAGGTTCTGTAGGTCACTAGGATTTGGTACCTTGCAGCAAGAACGTGCCTGTCAGTGGAAAATGTCCTGTTGGAGGGTATTAGAAGCATGATGTGTGTGAACCACAGGTCATGTAGAGATAAGAAAGGTCAGATGGTTGACCACATTTGCACGTTACTCAAATAAATCATGACTTTAAACAAGCTTAACATTCAGACATACCTCAAGACATATTCTCACCCCAGAGAGGGCAGAATTATTTCCATGCATCTGAAAATAACCTCTCATTATTAGTCTTAAAGTTATTAATTACTCACCCTCATGTTGTTCCATACCCGTAAGACCTTTGTTCATATTCAGAACACAAATTAAGATAATTTACACTTTTACACAAGCAAGATAATTTACACAATTTACGCAAGTAAGATAATGAACACTTTCAGATGCCCAGAAAGCTATAAAGACATATTTGAAACAGTTCATGTGACTACAGTGGTTCAACCTTAGTGTTATGAAGCGATGAGAATACTTTTTGTGCACCAAAAAAACAACAAAATAATGACTTTATTCAACAATATCTAGTGATGGTTGATTTCAAAACACTGCTTCATGAAGCTTAGAAGCTTTACGAATCTTTTGTTTCGAATTAGTGGTTCGGAGCGTGTATCAAACTGCCAAAGTCAAGTGATTTCAGTAAACGAGGCTTCGTTATGTCGTAAGTGTTTCGAAATTTTAATGGTTCACCACTGGAGGGGAGTGACTTAGGCAGTTTGATACACTCTCCGAACCCTTTAATCATCTCATTATATACTGTGTGGATAAAAATATTTTTTTTATACTCACTTTGGAAAAATTGGATGATTCAGTTCATGTTTTATTTTAGATGGCCATTTACAATATGCCACACAAGTGCTACTAAACTTATAATGGTTAATCTATTAAACATTTATCATGGTTAATTAAATAAATATTTGCACTTTTACTCTATTGAATTAGAAAGACCATTCTATTTCTGGTACAACAACTGCTAAAATAATGTTTCATTATTAGTGGTTATTTAGAGTTTTTGATTATTATATGAAAAACATTTTTATTATTCTCTTGAATTTCATAAATAACAATCTGGGGTCAATGTATACAACACTTTTGTGTTGTTGCCCCACATAATAAGTGTACACTTAAGCCACACTCATGAATGTCTTTGCATTATACGTAATAAATCTATAATGTCAAATATCAAACTAAAAGCCATTTATTTTTAGATTTATTTTAAGACATCTAGCATAAGCATGCTTTACAAGCACACACAAAAAATGTGTTCAGTTTCACGTTTATAAAATAATAACAGTCTAAAACAATAGATATAATACTCAAAAATAATATAAAGTACTCTATTTAGTGACTTTCTCGTTAAGTTTCTTAGGAGAATGTCTGTAGTTCATACAGTACATGCACTTTGGGATCAGTTGGTTAAAAGTAATTTTAAAAATAACATATACAGATTAAGTTGGTAGTTGGTTCATTTGTTTGCTTATGCTACCTGGATAGATTTGTATTATTATTATCATTTATTTAATGCAATGAAATTCATAGTTTTAAGTGTGACTTAAGTATTCAGAAACTTTTTTGGCCTGCTGTATATATGTTGCTGTTCTGCATGAAAGACTATTGATTAGACAGTCCAGCTGGAGTCAGTTACATCAGTTTCAACTGCTCAAGACCAGGCTCTAAAATACAGAGAAATAAACAGTGTGACTGTGGAAGATATAAACATTTATTCTTCCATGATTTTGCTCAGCAGATTGTAGGATGAGGAAAGAGACACTGAAGCATATGATGGGAATAAGAGAAGGGATGAGAGGAGGAAAAAACTGGGAAATTGTAATTTGTTATGGTAGATTTCGTTACATTGCATTGTTAAAGAGTTTTACATACACTCCATTAAAGAAACGTAAAAATAAACATGGGTGTAAAATGTTATTGTGTTCATCCATCATGTTGTAAAAGAGTAAAATTGATAAAAAAAAATTTGCTTTGAGGATCATAAATCACCTCAAGTAAGACGATCAGTGTATGTGAAATCTATTAAGGGACTTTGGACTTAACAATATTATATTATGTAGTTTCAGTTTATTCCACACTACTGGAATGAGGCTTTGGGGAAGAGAGTAAACATTTTCAGTTTGATGAAAACATCTTTTATTGCACAAAAAAATAAAACCAAAGAACCCTGTAATAGCCAACTAATGCAATAGTTTAAAATCAGTTACAATGCTTATAGGTTTGATGTAAAAACAGAAAAATGAGCAGGATAATAGTCTCAACGACTGAGCCAGTGAAGACCAAAAACACATTGAGATCTCTTACATGAGAAATGACCTCAAAATAAAACATTCTAAATTATAATTCAGTAATATTCTTTGCATTATTGCAGTTTATTATAGGAAACCAACGACATAAAATGGAGAAAGAAAGCTGGGGGCTGGAATGAAGTAACACAATAGACCATCCTGCAGCCTTGACATGATGAACACATGCCCACATGTTCTCTTGGGCGGTTTTCAGTCGCTCCACTATGGGGCGTATTAGGGCTTTAAGGTCTACAGAGGGAGCGGGCAATGTCAACTGTTCAGCTGAACCAAGTATTTACTTGAGATGAGAGCGAGTGGGAACTGTTGTGGTTTTGAGAAAATGTGCCTTAATATATCAAAAAGCAAAACACACAAACCACCCACATAAACAAACACACTTTTTGAACATTACATTGCGTTGTATTTATGAGCAGACGCTTGCGTTCATTTATACCTTTTTCCTGAGGTAAATAGCAATAAATAGGCCTATACATTTCACTTTATTTTTATAAATTACAAATGAAACCAATAATAAACAAACAAAACAAAAATTTAAAAGCTAAATTTAGGCCTGCTTACTATAGGCTAAGTGTAAAAAGGCGTTCGTGGATTATTCTAGAAATGTAGCTAACACTTGAACACTTTCAAGCAAAATTCCTACACCGCTTATCTACAGCCCCACGGAAAAAGAAATTTACCCGAACTGTGAGTAGCTGTTCTAATTAAACGTGATGAGGTTAAAAATTAACGTGTAGGCATAATACCAAAACAACTCCTCTTTCTATGCTTAGCTGATTCCATTAATAAACAACCACAATGTTGTCCAATTCACGAATAAATGACTCTTGAACAGGTTCTTTTCAAAAGTGACTCACACATTTTTGAATGACGAACCCTACAATGAATCACCGAAATGACTTCAGTGAATCTGTCAAACCGGTTCGAATTAACATGATAATACGAAGCAGAACATTATAGGCCTAGCCCTGGTTAGCGTCACTCAATGACGGCCGTTTAAAGTATGTGTATTTTAACATATCGTAGATGTTTCATTTGTTATTGTTTTTGGAAGGTATGCTACTTAAAAACATGAAACTATTTCCTGCTCTGCTGCCTTTGACGAGTCAAAATAAAACTTAAATCAGCAGGCCTATCATACCGACTTGTTCATAATAACAACGTTATTAACGGGGGGGGGGGGGGGGGGGGGGGAAGGAAAAAGTAATATTAATTACAAAATATTATTGTCAGAGGAGGCTACCACTGTAATAATAACTAACTAAATAAATCAAAGAAAAAAGAAAGAAAGACAGAAAAGGAGGAAACGCTCATTTTCAAGTGACATTACCCTGGGAATATATTCTTGTGAATTACACCGCTGTAAAAAAAAAAAAAAAAAAGCAGCTCTACCAGCTTTGGAGGCGGGATGTCGCTTTTGTAACCGAGACGCCCATCATTCAAAATGCAAGCCAATGAGAAAGAGAGTGAGTGCTGGAACTGTACCGTCTCTCTCTCTATCTTTCTGAGACAGCATGGCTCATGTACCCTGACCAACTCAGCTGCCTGTAAGATTACTGTTGTGGACTATGTCTTACCGCTGAATCTTGAATACGCTAAACCTTTGTGCGTTTCATCCAGAAAGGCAGTTTTCTTTCAGCGCTTCAGGACAGCGTCTCTATAAATTCAACTGGCAAACGCCAAGGTTTGCCTACCAGAGCGCAAGTCTTAATTCACATGTTGGAGAATAAGGTGCCAGTGGACATACGCTGTTGTTTTCATTCACTCAAACTAACTACAGTGACCAACCGCGCTTTGGAATGGGAAGTGAACATTCAAAGGACCTGAAATTTGTCTAATTGTTTTCTTTCCTCGTGGAAAACTAACTCGATAAATCGCAAGAAAGGATGTGCTTGAGATGAACGCATTATCTGGAGTGTTGACAGACAGCGAGCGATTTAACCGGCTTCGTAGTGTTTCTTCTAATAATTTACATGTAACTGTGACTCTTTGAAGGACTCTGGCATTGCTTGCACTGCGGTCGTATAGATTTGTCATAATCTTTTATACTGTAAAAGAAACAATTTAAAGAGAACACATTTCGCACGTGGGATAAGGAAAAACTGACGGCTCGCGCAGTTCGTCTCCACCGGAACGCTTAGGGTTGAAACGCTGCGATTGAAACTTTCAGAAATGCCGCAGGTGGAGATGTTTTATTTTGTGTTTATCAGCTTGTGGACGTCTGTGTTGGGCCTGGACCCGGCGTCTAAGATTGTGGCGGATCGCTACGCAGTCTACTGGAACCGAACAAACCCAAGGTGAGTTACAGCTATTTGTGCAGTAAATATACTAAAACGCAGTTTCACTTCTGTCATTAAAAGCGCCATATCCGCAGAGTACAGAGCGAAGTATACTGCGGCTGCGAGCTGAACAGGCTCGTCAAGCCGCCAGGATCGTTTGAATAAAAGTTTCATTAATGATACAGCAGTCACAACAGATCTATATTGTAAGCGCAAAGCTTAAAAAAATACACGCGGACACATCTCGCGCACGACAGAAACTTGACAGCGTTTTTATTATTTATTTATTTATATATATAATTTTTTACAGTAAATTGGAAAAAATCTATTCAGTTGCTATCGTGACAAAAACGGCGCTAGGAATTGCCAAAATAAATGAGGCGCGAATAAAATTGTGTATGTTGTCCGATTTTAGTGCTTTTTAGTTTGCTAGTTATCAAAAAGTGCTTTCTAGAGTAAATGGTGTGTATGTAGCTATATATATATATATATATATATATATATATATATATATATATATATTCCTATTTTTTTGAGTGGAATTTGACTTCATTCTGCCATAACTTTGGTCAGGATTTATATGAGAGGGGTTTCTTTCTGCTTTTGGGAGATTGACAGGCAAGCTCTTTGCTCTTTCAAAGTAAAAAAGTCATTATGATTTGCCACTGGCTTGTCCTAGACATTGCCCTCTAGAAACATCATTAGAAATAAATATCATGGCTCATTGGTCAGTTGTTCTTTTAAAATCCAATTTGCTTCTTTGAATGTGATTTTGCTTGTTATCATAATTCTAAAAGGGCACAATTCGTATTTCTTTTGAGGCGTTTATAAAATGTGTGGCTGAAAATGAGCTAGTAATGGTTTTCAACAAAGGTTTTCTAATAAAGTAATATAACCTTCCTGTGCAGTGAAGGGTGTTAATGAAAAATAACATCAGGAGCTGAGTCGAAATAATATTCTGACTGAATGTGAGATATTAAAATAAGCTGGTTTGATGAATGTTAATAGCTTGGATGAGTTAAATGTTGATCACTAATTTGAGCCAGTGAGTATTCATAACTTATATTATTATTCATGTGAGGACAGCTTAACATATAATAAATGTATTTATATTGAAATTACATCAGGCTCACTGTCCCCTTCTCTTTGCCGCAAGTCCTGAGTTGCCTGAAAGTGCTGTGATTCCAGCTCATCCCCATTCTCGGCTGTCTCTCTTCAGTTGCCATGGGGCTTTCTCTGTGCCCTGCACCCCAGCCCCATGCTGGCTTTACACAATGGGTCAAACCCAGAGAGGCATTTCAGGAGTGGCTGATGCCCAGTTGGGTGCATGCTCATGAGAGAGAAGCGCATGCAGAGGTCACACGTTCAGTGATAACACCACAAGGCTGCGGTTAACCATCATCGGACAGTATTGAGCTCTGGTCAGGGTGAATCTGAGGGCGAGCCCTGTTTCTATAGCTTGGCAGCAGTGTGTGTTTGTGCGATCGTGAATATCTGTGTGTGTGTGTTGGAGGCTCCCTGCCTATGTTTTGTCCAGGCAAAATGAGGCCCCTCTAGCAGTTAGTTCAAATGAGTATCTCTCATTCACATTCATATTCTCACCCAATGGCCTAATTCAAATCTGGCTGGGCTGTAAAATGTAGCAGCACTCTCTGGCAGGACCTTGGTGCCCTGAATGTCACCCAAAACAAGTTACCTCCTGATCAGAATGTGTCTGCACATCGACCTGATGTTGGTCTTCTTCACTTAAACATTGATTTAGTCTATCGGACCCTCAAAAGACCAATTCTTTAGCAGCTTTTAAGATGCTGGATCGGTTCATTGTGTTGTTTTAAATAGCCTCATCTTCCTCTCTTAATGTCGCTCATTAGCATGTCTAAATTACAAACATTAAAGACAGCTGTGAGTCCAACTCAAAGACTTAGATAGCCATGCCATGAAATATTAATTCATTTGAAAGACTGCCTACATTAAAGCTTTAATTGAAGTTCTTAATAGCTCAATGACATTCTATAATAACAGTTATTTTGCAAGCGTAGGAGTTGCACTTTAAAGCGGCAGCAAACATACTGAGAGATTGCTAGTATTTTCACACGAGTGAGTACAGCGGAGTCTATAGAGATTCTTTAGAGGATTTAGGGGGGAATGGCTCCTTTAGTTTTTGGCCTGAGATTTGCAGCGAACCCATTCATATGTAAGCCTCTGCCTTGCTCTACATATGGTGGTCTTACAAGCTTCACTGGGTTTCGGGGGCTCTTTTTTCCCCCTCCAATGCAGTCCACGCCGTTTGCAATTACAAATTCAATTCAAGTTGGCAGATTTCCTCTGAAGTTTCCCAGCTCGTTCTCAGATTAGTCATTTCTAAGTTCGAGACGTGTTCGTTTGCAGGCATTACTGGATTGGCTTGAGATAGAGAGCTTATTGTTTCCTTCCCTATCCCGCATTTCTGAGAAAGTAGGGTTGTTCATGTAATCCAGATAAGTGATCTACATTACAAAAATATTCATTTGTCAATATATATAAATATATATATATATATATATATATATATATATATATATATATATATATATGCTAGTTCCTGGAATTTTAAACTAAAATAGGTCTTATGTTGAAAACGAAACCTGTTTATTTGTTGTTGATAGGCAGGATCAGTTAGGAATCAGTATTGAATTCCTACCTTAATCTTCTGGCTGTTTGTGTATGTGGTGCCATGGAAGCCGATACCGCTGTCCATCAAAGAGGTCTGTCGAATGGACCTAACAGCTGGGAAGAGGGATTTCAGCATTCTGACGGAGTCCGTTTTAATCACTGATAATGCCTCTCAAATCTCTCAATAACAGATGTGGCACATTTCATACAGTTTTTTAAGCCTTCTCAGTCAGGTGGTGTAGTGAGTAGTATGCTCTGCCTCTTTAGGTTTTTTGTAACATTTCACACTTAAACGCTTTCTAGGTTGTCTTTCTCTGCTCATTTCTTCACTACAGAAATGGGAAATGTCACAGATCTCCTGTAAAGCCGTCTCTTTTTCACCTCTTAACTCTAGCTTGAGCAATATGACCTCAAATAGTTTCCTTTTTGTGCCGGCTCAGTTTTAATCCCCACTTTAAAAACAAAGCCCATGGTTTGTGGTTTGTGGCCAGTTGATATTGTGATAGCTGTTCGGTGGTATTGTGTAGGGTTCAGTTTGTATTGTTCTGCGTGTTTACCCTCTTTTTCCCTTGCTGGCACTTCTGGCCTCCTGGTGCGTGGTTCCGCTTGGATTTTTAAATGGGAGGGGGGGGGGGGGGGGGAATCATGTCCAAATATTGACTGGTCTGAAGACCTCGGTCTTCTCTCAGCTCACGTGAAAGGGTGCCATTGTTCCTGTCTTAGTGGATCTTTGCCAGAGTTTAAAGTATTTAGGCTCTTACACGCAGGAAGTGCATACAGCAGGGCTTGTAGAAGGAAATATAGACTGACTAAAGGGTGGAAAGAGTTATAGATGGGAACCGCAGGCCTCTTGGTTTGAGTCCCACAGTTGCGCCCCATCCCGATTAACCCTCCAGGGCTATGTGGCAGTGTGCTGACGCTCTCAAAAGATTTGGGGTATCAGAAGACTCATTCCAGCAGAGAGAAAGTTCTCCTGCGGGGTAACTAGAACATCCTGCTGTTTGATGACCCCTAACACACAGAGAGGTGCCTGGCCCCCTTCTTTCTGCACTCAGTTCTTGCGTTACGCTAATAAACTGTCATGATTGCGTCTCTGAGTGAATTCTGGGAGTGTCTCTTTTTTAAATTAAAGTTAACCGTTCTTTTATTCATTTTATGAATTCACGCTTGAGTCATCACAGCGATCGCTCATCCTCTCTGAACTTTTTGATGATAACTGATGCATTTCGGGTCTCTCTGTTTGCTTGAGGTAAGCTCCTCATACTCGGTGAGCTTTTAAACTGTGAGTGGTGAAATGTCTTTGCTGGGGTCTTTGAAGGCCTGGCTAAAGGTATTAACAGAGAGGCACTAAAGGGCTTAGGAGGTCATCGGCCCATTGTGTAAAGATACAAAACACTTCCTCTGAACCCCTTCACCCTTCTATGTCTCCCTCGGAGAGCCACGACCTCAACAACCATTCATATTAATCAGCTTCAGACCTTAATGACCTGATAAAGCTCCTGAAAGGACCCTAAAGTTTACTAAGCCCCCTTGATAAGAATTGCAGGAAAATGTAGCATGCGGTAATGACTACTTTGCGCATTCTTTCGCAGCGAAAACGCAAAGCACTTTGCTCTTTGTGGCCTTCATTACGGCACATTTAATCGCAATGAGAAATAATGAAGGAAGCATTTGTCCGACAGGCTAAGCTAATAAAAATGGACTAAGTTGGCAGGAGTTAGCATGAAAGGAAAACAAGAAAGAACAAGAAACAGAGAGAGAAGGAGAATGCTCACAGATTTGAACTTGGTCTGTAACCTTAAAACTGCTTTCACCTGCACAAATGAGGGACTTTTGGATGAAGAATACCTTCATCTATTTTTCTCATCCAGAAAGAACCTACAGTACAAGGATTCTTTGAAGCTGCCTTCTATAAAATATTTCACCCATTCAAAGCATGAAAAAACTGGATGATGAATATTTTTGTGCTGTGGTGAAGGACATAAATCTTTTCAAAATCACTGTTTGCCATTAAGCCACTTTGGCTACATTATTGTGAACATATTGCAGTCATGGCTATGGTAGTGCTTCTACAAAATCGTCAGATTGTTAATTAAGTATTGTAGAGAAAAAACCCACAATGTGACATTTTCAATTTACCAAACTTTTTATGAAAGAAAATAAATGGCAAAGCAAAACCTCTAAGGATTATGCAGTAATTATTTTTTTTAAATAGATAATTTCTGTATAAACCCAATAAAAATTAAAATAATCAGGTTGTTAATTGTTTCAAAAAATCATCTGGCTAATGTTTTTGAATGTTGCACATTTATTAATTCATATTTTGAAATTACCTTGATTTTCAATGAAAAACAAATGAACAAAAAAGGTAAAAAATAAATAAATAAATAAAAACTTTTGGGGATGTAGATGTTCCAGTCTCATTCTTGGTTTGAGATTGCGGAACCGTTTATAGTAGATTATCTGAATGTGGTAAGGGGTAAAGCATTTCCATGTCACAAATTTGAGTACGCTTCGAGCATTGGGACCCATAAAATATTAAACGCTGTTTGCGATCTCAGAGTCAAGTCTGGCCAACAAACCTTCACACGCAATGTTGAGAAAATGAGGTCAATGTGACCATCATTGGAATCTTAAGGTCAATGTTTTGCTATATCAGTGTGGAAGAGTTCCTTCTGCAGACTAATATCTTCTTTTTCACTTTGCCACAGATTGTTAAATGTCATTAAATATAATTTTCTGTCTGGTTTAGTCATTAAATGACACTTTTATCACGTTTTTCATCATCTATGAGTTAATTGCCCGTCCTTTTTTATCAGTATGAGTAGTCTAGTATTTGTCTTGCAGATGTAGGAGTGTATACGCGGCCATTTTCAAACTTGCTTCCATTTTGTATTTTGAACGGAACAGCAGCAGATTTGGGAGTAGGTTCCCCTTTTTTTTTGTCCTTTTTTAAGCACTTTTACGCCTTTTTTTAAAATGTGTTGTACCTGATTTCCTTCCAAACTCTGTTTAATTTATATCTTGCATTCAGTCAATGCAGAAGAATAACAGTTTATTGATTTCTAGCACTTTCAGTGTCGATTCCATTCCAAGCAAGTAAAGTAATCCTAAAACATTTGAGTTATACAACACAACCCTAAATTTACTCATTTGATTTACACCACAGAAGCACAGACATAATAAACCAGACTCATGCGACGGCAGCACAACCATGTCCTCTGTACGCTGGTGCTCTGGCACTAGTATCACTGGTAGGGGGAACATGCTGGCAGACGGTGGAGTCATAGAGGCATCTACTCCTCTTTTATGTATCTGCTGCGGCCAGGCCTCAGTTATTCTTGTGCATAATTGATGGAAAAGTTAGAATAGCAGAAGTAATGCGATGAGAGGGTGCAGCGAAGCGGCAAGGCGGACAAGCGCACTGCTGGCAGCCGGGAGTGGGATCGCGTGCGTGGGGCAGCAAACATTGCAGGGGATGAGAGGGCAGCTGGAGTAACAGGTCATCTCAAAAAAGCAGGACAAAGTGTCAGCCGCTAGTCAATCAAGCACTTCCTATTCCGAGAGTGACCTTCTGGCTAGCAAACACACGAAAGATATAAGCCGGTCAAACTGGGAGCAGTTTGCCCAGTTGATGTGACCAAAAACGTGATTTCTTTTTATGATACTTGATGCACTGCTTGTTCATTTGATTTGTAATGATACCAAAATGCCATTTTGATTATGCACATGGGCGTATGCCATTGTTTTGAATCCTTTGAACTCCCATGTGATTCAGTGAAACTGCAGGCATGCTCATCCAGCTCCAGTGACAAGTTGTGTGTCACACCTTGAGCAGTCACTACAAAGAGGTGCTAATGGGTGAACAGCCCTACTTTGTTGAATAGACAATGAGCCGCTAACCAGTATCATTCCATTTCAAAGCAGCCTCGCGACCATTCAGGGTCAGGGAGTCTGCAGGAAATAAAGGTATCTTCCCCTCAGGCTCTCTTTGAATCACTGTACAGCACTTGTTACTGAAATTAATCATCATTGGTCCTCCCAATTTGATCACCCTGACTATAAGATCTGACGTAAAGCAAAACATTGAAACTGGGACAGGCGAAAACTGGAAGTGTGACATTTTAATAGGCTGAGTAAGAAACATTACATTCCTGTTTCAGTATATACTGAAATATATACCAGGAATAAGGATTTTTTTTTTAAAACCAGGAATAAGGATGTGGTCAGCGATCAAAAAGAAGCATTTTTTTTTCTCTGTCAGATTTGCTCCCTTTTTTGGTTTGCCAACATTTTGAAGCATGAAGTGAGGGGAATAATCCTAAATGTGATTAAAAACATGAGTAAATGAACAGATACATCTTTTCTTTTTAGGATTAGGATGGGAGCTTTTGTTGGGTTTAGAGCTGTTGTGCTTTTTATTAAGAATTTGAATGGCTGTTTTTATGGCTACACAAGTAAAAAATAATAATAATTCACTGTAATTTTACATGATACATATTTGTATATTTGTGATTATTTTAGTTTTTTAGTGCTTAAATGTGCTTTAAAACACCTTGTTGTTTATAAGTGTTTTTGTAAAAATTTTCTAGCATTAGTTTTTGCTTTGAAAGATGCATATAAATTCTAATAAATCTACATTTTATATCTATATGTTGTTTCCCAAAAGCAATTGTTCGAAATGATTTTTCGTGATATACAATGAACTAAAAACTGTATGTTCCACAGCCCATTAATCCATTAAATTAATAACTCTGCATTCACAGGCTTCATTAGAAATCATATCCAAAAAAAAAAAAAAAAGAAGAAGAATGATGAATTTTTCAGGAGGAATTTTGTGCAACCACAAGACATGTACAGAAATACGATCCCATTGTAACTCAAAGCAAACCATCTGTCTTGGACATAAATATTATTGCGATGCCATAAAGGCTTCCGATGGAAACATAAGCACTAAATGTGCTCAGGAAACAAATAAACCATTTTTATGGCTGTACCTACGGCCCTCTGGGCATTTCTGCTTCCCTGAAAAGACACAAAGAAAATCCTTCAAATCATCACCTTCTAATGTTCTCAAACCTGAACACAGTCATTTGCAGCAATTTACTATTTTAATGATTACAGGATTACATTAATTACTCAAAATAAATGCAATGTTATTGATATTTAATGTTTTATTTTTTAATACATATTACTGTAGGTTTTTGATGAGGGTTTTATGTGCCAAGTATTGTTCATTTGATTTTAAAATTTAATGAAAGTGTGATAAAATTTATGATACCTTCAATCCAGCCTTTCATGAACAGATTAATATTGTATGATTTTAAAAAAGGCGATTTTTCTTCCTTTTGGAAATAATTTTTTTTGTTGTTTTTTTGTTTTTTAAATATTAACATCAGATAGATTTTGTTGTTTTTTGTTTTGTTGACCAGATGAGAATTTGATTTAAAAAGAAAGTCTCAGTATCTTGTGACTATTAGTGTGGATATGATGTGGACGGATGTGGGAGTTCAGCTGGTCAGGTCTAGACACGCAATGCTCATGGGATATTCAAGTGCTATTGCTATTGCCAGTCACAGATTTTCCATATAGCTTGTATCTGAAAGTAATTTTTTTTTTTTTTTTACCCTTTAAATTCACATAAATATAATTCATTTATTTTACATGCATTCTATTATACCATAAAATACTCACCAATTTGTCTTTTGATTTTATCATTTTTAATAATTTAATTTTGTTGTCAATTTGATTCTTTATAATTTGCAACCATAATTTACAGCACGCTATTACATGTTATAATGTGCCTGTTTACTACTGAAAAACTGGGGCATGGAACAAAGCAATCGAGGGGAGTGGTTTCTAGAACCCACCAATTGAAACATCAGCGAGGCTCTGCAGATCTGGGGAAGCCAATAAGGTTTTGATGGGTTGAGTATCTCGGGCAGATTAGTGTAGTAGAGTAACTTGGGGTGGCCTGAATGAACGCAGAAAATGTTCATTCTTATCAGCCTCCAGTTCACTTTAGGTTCAGGTGATTTTGCATGGCAAGTTCACTTAACGATCGATCACGCTTAAAAGCATGCCACTGTATTTCATAAGTGGGGAGAACGGCCACTAGTGTCAAATTTACAACATTTAATTGTTGGCCTGGCACTGGTCCCTGCCAGCAGAGAGTGATTCATAAGTTATGTTCTCATATTAGCGTTCATATAATTTAAATGCACTTCGGGACACCTGAAGTTTGCTTGAAGAGATCTGGTGTGAAAGTGAGAAGGTTATGGGATGCATGGGCCCCCTTAGTTGCTCCCCTCTCCCTTCTCTTTCTCCGTCGCCAGTTGTCTGCCACGTCCATAGACTCTGTCTTAAGGGCTGATATCAGATACGGTGGGGATGAAATGGCTTACGCTGGGCTGTAGCCTGGGCTCAACCGAGTTCTCACCCTTTTTTATTGTCCGCCTTAACTCTGATGTCATTTCCATCCCCTCTGGCAACCCTGTCGAACTGATAATATCTTTTGTCGGCAAGTCCCTTGTAGGAATAATCCCGATATGCATACCAGCCTTTGAAAGCAAGGAATATGTGTTATATGGGTGTTAGGATATGAGCACACAGACGCTCTCAATTGTAGCTTTCCCAGTGGGGGAATGAATCCCTGTTTGCCTCTGTTTCATGCCTTATGTCTTATAATGACTTTGTGTTTTCTCTTTTCTCCGTTTGATTATTTTGCCTATCTCCTCACTCCCTGCCCGGGTGCGATATCGCATGGTGGCCATTGAATTCGCCATATGGAGCCGGTACGGCGGAGCCTATTGAACAAATCACTCAGTCCAGATGCTTTTCAGATGATTGTGTAGCACTGTGCGATTTTAATGTGAATCTCCCAGACAGACACACTAATTTCATTTGGGGCGCGCAGGATGAAGACGTGCTGTTGAAAACAGACCCCGATTGCGGTTGTGCTTATCTGGAGCAGCACGTCCTGTCACATTTGCACCCTTTTAATCTGACATCCTGGATGTTGGGTTTTTTACTTGTGGTGTGAACATTATTTAATGATGCTGAAATGTGATAATTTGTACAAAATGGCAGTTCATAATGTTATCGCGTCACATTGAATGGCAAAAAATGAGAATGTTACATTCACTGGCTCATTTTTCACAGCCCTTTTGTTGTGGTCCAGAATTACGTTCAATTAAGGCAGAATTGTTAAAGCCGGTGTGGGAGTTCAGTGGGTTTAATTGTTTCTGGTTTTCTCACTGAGACAATGAAAATTGCGATTGTGAGGCCAAATAAAAAGGTTTATACTGACCTCATGGCACGTAGTTTGATGTCAAAGCCAGAAAGGTCATAACCACATGGCTGCAGCTTCCATCGCTCTCTTGACTTCGGTCCATTAGCGCCTCCAGCCAATGGGGTTCCAGCCCGAGCTAATCACCACTCTGAGATGTTTATGATGCATTTAGGATGTTTTATCTCTTAAATAAAAGTGTTTGATAAGTGTTTGAAAAGACAGCCAAGGGTAATCACTCAGGCCATTTTACAGACTCTCACGCTTTAGAAGTAAGTCCTGCTGTAAAGATGAAAGTCACCTCCAAGTTTTTTCGTTCTTAAACATCTGCTAAATTATGATTCACAGAAAAAAAGAGAGAAATTTGGATTTGCTCAGATTTGGTCCTCTAAATGTCCTCTCCAAATCTGGCAATTGCACATTTGGTCAGATTGTAAAATAGTGTTTTTGTTCGTTTTGCGAGTGTCTGTGTGTTTGTGTTCAGTCATTTAGGTCATTATTCAGCTCTGTTGGGTTGCGGCTGCACTCAAATAACCCTTGATGGCACAGAGATTTGCTGTGTCAAGGATAAATAAGTTTACTGTTCAGGACTCACTGAGGGCAAAACAAAATGTACATATACCTCAAGACGTTATATCTTTTCAAGTACCTAATTTACTAACATAAAATACACATGTTTTATCTATGTATCCATCTAGCTGTCTTTATATATTATATAATGTAGATAAAAAAAAATTTGGTGCAGAAATAATTATCACTTTCACAGACAATTACAAAAAAACAGCAAGTAACGCACTGAATTAAATGCGACATTTTGAAGTAAAAAAACTGAAATAGTATTTTCTTGTAAGACATAATCCAATAATCTTTGTTTTATTTAGAACTTTACAGTGTGTTTGTAACAAAAAGAAAATCTTTGTATTTCTTTATTTCTTTTTTTATTTCTGGCTGAGACCGAGGTACCACAGTTTTAATGTAGTAGAAATAACTGTAGTAAATATGGTATTTTGGCAGAACGCATAACTATTAAAATTTAAATAAAAATCTACAGTCAAACCAAAATTGATTCAGACACCTCAAACATTTCATTAATTAATACAGTTTATTCACTATAATTAAAAAAAAATGGTAATAAAATATGACAAGATCTCAGAGTAAAATGTGTCAGAAAAAAATTAATCTTAATTATGTCAGATAACACTTAAGCAAAACATGGTCAGGTCAAAGTGTCTGAATAATTTATGTTTCCAAAATTTTATTAATTTTTACTGGTAGTCCACAGTATGAAGGATTTTTGGGTATAATATGTCACAGTTTACTTTATTTTGCTATCCTCACTTACATAAATGAACTATAGTGTCCTGCACCCACTAGTGAAAATATATCAAAAATATCAAAAATGTCTGAATAATTTTTGGTTTGACTGTAAGTTAAAATGAAAATTCTGTTCTTTTAGAAGAAAATCAAATTTGAATAGAATACATCAAATGAATGTATAGAAATCTGTGGTGGCTTTTAATAAAACAATTGCCTGTTAGGGTGGGGAAAACCATCGGAATAGTACCTGGAAATGTTGTCCACACCAAGATTGATGGGCCTGACACATATCAAGTTCAAGCCAAAACCATGAATCATTTTTAATTCCGAATCAAATGTGTAATCACAGCAACAACCTCGGTGGTTTTCTGTGTTCAAAACAAACTAGTGAAAATGAACTGCAGCACAGAGAGCAGGCCAGAGCTGAAGAAGGCTGAGTTCAACAGAAGGCTTCCCAGAATTCTCCAATTAGGCCGATGATATAATTATACCGAGGAGCCCACTTTCTTTTAGGTGTTAATTGAATTGGTGTATTTGCCAAAAAGACTCCAATTCTAGCAGAGGGAAAGAGAAACTGCTCGGGCACATTCCTGCGTTAAGCCCAGGGGTGTTTTTACAGGGCGTGAGGACGGTGTTTTCAGAGAAAATATGCGAAAGCTCTGGTATCTGTGCTGGTATTTGAATCATATGTTGTGCTCTCCCAGGGCCTGTCAGATAAGCAACCTGTGACCTGCCGCAAACATTAGGTATAAATAGCACTTAAGAAAACGAGATTTGATTTAAAGGGCATGTGGTCTTACGCTATTGATTTTTTTTTTCAGCTAACTGTACACTTAAATGAGAAAGGATACATCAGTAAACTGTAGTGAATGGTTAAACCTCAATATGTATTATATATGTACATAATATATAATCATATACATAATTATATATATAAATATTTTCTGGGAAATATATAATAATATATATATAATAATTCTGTAATATAAAATAAAAAAAGATCAATCAGATGAAAAGCTTGAATGGACATTACAAAATCACTCATAAAGGTGGTACTTAAAGCTTGAATTAAAGGTTGAAAATTTCATTTTTAGAGTCAAGGGGCATAATTAATTTAGTTAACTTTTTATTCTACTTTTTATAATTAATTACAAAATGAAAGGTTTTATTGAGAAAGTTATTAATGGATTTTTTTTTTCTCACTTCTAAAAGTGCTGTAAGAGCTTGATTTAATGTTTATTGTACTTTTAGCTGTCTTGCCATGAAGATTTTTTGGTGCTGACTAGGCCTGTCACAGTCACAAATTTTGTGCATTGTTTTATTCATGTCAATTACAGTGTAAGCCTAATGTTTATATATGTATATATTATGTATATATATTCTTTATTCCCTGCCAGATTGTAGTTCCCTTGCTTCTCCCTACTTTAGTTGATAGCATTTCTTTAAGTGCTTAAATTTCCCTTGTTTGAATGGTAAAATATAACTGAAATTTAAACCGCACAATTATTGTTATCTCAAATTATTGCGATTAAATGAAATAATCATGATCATATGATTAATCAATAATCATGACAGGCCAAGTGCCATAAAATAAAAAAATAAAAAAATAAAAATTTGAAAAACACAGAAAATTTCACAGTTTACTTGACAATTTGGATTAATTTGCATAGTTATAAAATACCACTTACTGGCTGTTTAACATAACAGACTTTTGTAGCTAGCATAAATCTGCATTGTCTCTAGAGAGTTTCGGTTCAGTGACTGAGACCATAATCGTGCCTGCCTTGTTTAGCTCTTAACTGAAGACTATTTCTTACTAAATTCTGTTAGTTTATGTCTGAGCGCGTTCTTTTCCAATTGAAATAGATGGTCTGTGGAAGCAGATGAAAGAACTGTTGAACAAAATCTTTGTAAATGAGAAGAGACAAGTAGCGCGTTGGTCCACGCGGTGTGTGGAGCAAGGTGTCTAATTGTGTCTGACACCTCTCTCATTGGCACAAGTAGGAGGTTTCAGCACATCAGCAGGATCTAAGCGGGAGCCGAACTCTCACATGACTTGGAGAGAAGCCTATTGTTCAGGTTATATTCTTGATGATGTTATACTGTACATACTAGGTTTTGGATTGATGTCAACACCTGACTTCCATTAGTTGCATAAATAACTATTGCAGTGCACGTTTGCATTGTCTGATGGGCACAAATAAACGCAAATATGAGTCAAAGTGATTGGAATCTCAGGCCAGAATGACGGCACCGCCTAGTGTGTGTTTGTGTGTGTGTCTTTTCCCGCTGAGCAAGCAGCGCAGCCTGTTTCTCACAGATGGAGGAAACTACACACCGAGAGTGTGACTATCAGCACCATCACAGGGACTTTTCCTCTCTTCATGGCGTGCTCCTTCTCACCCTAGCCACTGAGGGGGCCACAGCAAATCAAACGCCCCATGAAAGCTGAGTCGAAGGTTATCTGGTGGTGTAGACACATGATAGTTGGCAGCCTGTCTTTTAAAACTGCCTCTTTGAAATTCACAGTCAGCATTTAATCATTCTGTCCTATCTATTTGTTCAGTTTATCTACGGATCTACAGTTTTGACTAACAAGGCAAAAGACTTAAAAGTTTCAATCTGTGTACAACTTGGCAAGTTCAGGCAAAATTCAGTATTGAAGAATTGGCTCTCTTTCTGTTCATGAGTGTGAATTTGTATTGAATTGGCCACATTTCACAGGAAGTTCTATCTATCTATCTATCTATCTATCTATCTATCTATCTATCTATCTATCTATCTATCTATCTATCTATCTATCTATCTATCTATCTATCTATCTATCTATCTATCTATCTATCTATCTATCTATCTATCTATCTATCTATCTATCTATCTATCTATCTATCTATCTATCTATCTATCTATCTAATCTTGGTATGGCTCACTTTTTGGCACTTTTCCATTGAATGGTACGGCTTGCTTAAATAGTACCACCTCAGTTGAGGTTCCAAGCAAGTCGTACCAATACTAATATATGACGTGTAAACACTGCAGATCACTGATTGGTAAGAGAGAGATTGTCAGTACCAGCGTCATTGGATTTGAAACACGACACCAAACCCGCTACATTTAAATAGTCAGTAACAGCCACCACAGTATCATTTGTTCGCACAACTTTTTTAAATGACTTGCTTTAAAAGATCGTCGCACACAACTTGAAAAAGAAATGGCTGTATTGTGGTCAGTAGACAATGTTCCTCTCATTGGTAACTGAGGAACGGATCCATGGCAGTAAATGCGTCGCAACTAAAACAATCAGTCTGTAATCCCACCCACTTTGAAGCGGTACTAAACTGATGTGGAAAAGCAAACCGAAAGTAAAGCGAGCCGAGCTGTGCCGAGTCGTACCATGCATCTATCTATAATTCTACTTCCTTCCTACAATTAAATTCAAATTGCAACTATGCATCCTGTTTGCTGCTGCAATTCAGTATTGCACAATAGAGCCACAAGAGTATTTCATGTATAACTAATTGTATGTGCCTAAAAAGACCCGTGTTGGTGACGACCTGTCCAGAAAAACAGTGGGTGGCATGCAAGTACTTAGAGAGCAATCGGTGTGACCGTTTAACGTTGTACTTTTGACACTGTAATTTACCCACATCCGGCCTCCATCAACAAAATGATCCATACTGACCCCATACAGGCCCTAAAACCACAAAGAGCTGTCTAGCACAGCACAGTCCACTCACCAAGACATTTATCTCTGATCAGAACCAGACCATTGCAGCTATGACGAGAGAAGATATTGCCTCCTTCCCTCAGCAGAATTTTCTGGGAATGAGAGCGGTTTACAGGCTCTGGTCTGCTGGGCGCAGGCTGATTGAGCTATGCAGCCCAGGCTTCAGTTGTGGCTGCAGATTGTCTGCTGGATGTGCATATAACGACGGTGATTAACACGGCCTGTCATGGTGCCATGACGTTGCATGGACAGAGAGCTTCTTTTATGGCGCTGTATTTTGCTGAGTGAATCAGGTTATAAAACTGTCTATGCTAAAGAGCCCTGCTCTCAGATCTCTTTGCAGACTCTCTTTTATGTATGTTGCCCTCTTGGCCGCATGCGTTTTAAATGTTGTCTATTTTACTCAAGTTAAATGCTCTGCTACTGAAATGAGCATGATTGAAGGATAGAGGGCGACCAATCACAAGGACATATTTATTGTTATCAAGGCTGTCAAATTCATTAGGTTTAACGGTGTACATTTTAAAAATTTTATAAATGCAGTTATTCATTTTAACATTATAAAAGATTCATTTTGTTTCATGTAATTATTTTTTTATTTTTTAGATCTGATTGCAGTGGAGTGGAGCTGCACGTCTCATTCACATATACATGATACACATAATACCAGTAGATCATTTATCATTATATGATGAAATAAATTAGGTTTTATTTAATTTATTTATCATTATTTATAGTTAAAACCTAGAACATTTAACAAAGGTAAAGTAATTAGCTTTTTTAAATGGAGAAATTTTATTATTGAATTATGGCAGGTTTGCATTGAGTTTTAAGTTTGCAAATAGGCTGATTTAACTAAGTGCTACATAAGTTACATACATAAAAATAAAATGATCAAATAAAGAAACCATAATTTATTTAAAGTCCCCTGTAGTCAATAATTTTATCCCTTAAAACTCTTCTTTGATCACCAAAATTACATATTTAAACTTTTTATTTTTTCTGTGGAAAAAAAATGTCTTCATGCCTTAAAATATTTTGAATGTAACTCCACAACCTTGCTTCTTTTAGTATATGCGGATCTATGAATATGCTAATTAGCCCCACCTCCACTCGCTCACGCCAGCTCAGAGATCCACTTGGTCTGAGGTACTTACTGAGGTAACCACTGCACAATGGTATCGCTTTTTTACAATGTTGGACACATAACGGTCATTAATATGATCAGCCTTTTGCTTGACTACTTTGTCAAACAGCTAATGTGTTCACAAACCATGTTCCCATTCGCCATCTTTGAGTCAGACAGCTGCCTTCTAAAAATCAGCATCCTTACAAACGCTTTGAACAACTCAGAATATCAGTGGAGAAAGGCATATAGTTCATCATAACATCGTAATATACATCATACACCCGCTATATTGCTAAATCTACACAATTTTTCATATCAACAGAAAAATCTACTGGGATAACTTGGCTTCTCCGCTTCAGAGCGGTCAGTTAATGATATGCTAAAGCCCGCCAGCACGTTGACGTGATTGGTTACAAGGTAGTTTGTGATGTAAGAAAGACCAGCAATTTCAAACCACGTTTTTGAAACTGTCTTTAGATCACTGCAGTTTTAAAGAGAAAATATTCAGCAATTGTGTTGACTTATGAATTTGAACATTTTGTCTTAAAGCATATTGAAAACGCCACATAGACATATAAATAACATTAAAAACTTGATTTTCACCACAAGTGGACTTTAAATCAATTGACAGCCCTAGTTGTTATTTATTAAATGCTTACTCTACTACACCTGGGTCAACAGCCAATCAGATTCCGCCTCACTCCAGGCCTTGAAACGATGCTATATTGAGTTGAGCTTAAATCAGAGAGTGTTGAATAGAGTAGTGCATGACCTCATATATAGAAATACTGTCAGTCAGCCTGTGGATCCTCTTAAATGCACAGCTTGTTTCAAACGCACAGGAAATATTCTTAGACTTACAGTGGAAAAAGGGACTTCAGGGCGAGCGTGAATCACAAAATAAGCATGATCACCGAACACATGTCTATTCACAGAGCTGTTGTCATGGTCACTGTAAACATGGTAACATATTTGTTGAACTGTGGCGAGGCACTGTTTTGACAGACTCTTTTTCGTTAGGCCGTTCCATTCGTTTTACTGATCCTGGCCGCTGACTTTAACCTTTAAAAGTTCCCCTTAAACATAACTCACCCGAATAAGCTTTACCACAAGCTGAGTGACACGCTAAATGGACGTCTCTGTGTTCATTGTGCGCGAGCATTCGATCCCAGATTTCCTGTGGGAATTACACAAACATTTTACAACAAAAAGGATAAAATTCCTCTCGCTCTAAAAAATGGGTTGGTGTGCATGCCATTGTGGTCTTGGTGAGTATTGTGAGCCGGCCGGTTTCTTTCTTTACATTTCATGCTGAATGTAGTGAATCGCCTATTAAACCTTGAGGTGCCCACAACATGAAAGGCCTCATTGTGACACCAAAGAAATCCTTGTGACACCTAATCACAAAATAAAGAGAAGAAAAAACCCTGGCACCTCACACCAATCTCCCCGGGTTATCTTGAGCGAGCGTGACCTTTGTGACATTGATAGGATTTCACACACACAGAAACACAGCAATACTGACCTAAGCAGACGCGCACACGCGCTCACATCCACACAGACGCCTTTCATATGTCTGCGCCTCTGTGGTTTTGTATGTGTGGGACTGAGCTCTTTGAAGCTGTGTGGATCATCAGGGCAGACGTCTCCGTGGTGATGTGCTCTCCTGGCTGTTTCTGGAAATAAAGCTCCAAAATGACCTCAGGATTGGGGCTCCACCAGAAAAAATAAACTTAAAAACATTTTATAATATTTTATACAGCATGTAACCCACTGAAAAAAGCATCTATTTCGCGTTTGATGGCTACTGTGCTTTATAAAATTTGATGGGGCATTAAAAGTATTGCATGCCGGTTATTAATGTTTTGCTGCTCTGCCATTGGCTGGATGGTTCTGGAATCAGCCTGGATTTTTCCCAGCCATTCAATCCAACTGACATTAGCCTCTAAAGCGAGGCCAAACATGTGCTTTCCCTTAACGCTGGCCTGAAGATAACCTTCTGCGCCTTGCACTCAGACGGTCCTATTTTTCCACACGCTGTAAATAAAATAAACATTTCTTTCTCTTTTAAATGTACAGATATGGCGTTTCTGTGTGCGTGTATGGTCAGATGAATGAGGTGTGTCCGTCCTCAGCTTTAAATCTGTCAGAACTGAAAGCGTTTAGAGGAAGTCTGCATAAGCTGGTCACGGTAACTCAACCCTCACCTCATCATCAGCACAGGTGGAGTTCGGCCCTATTGGACCCCCATCTCACTCCCACACAGAAATAAGGGCCATCTATCTTTTTAGAGCCAATGAAATGGCTTGTGACTCCCTGAGTGATGTCACGGTAATGTGTTTTCTTGATATTTAAAGAATTAAAGGGATGGTTCATCCAAAAAGATGGCATAAATCTGTCATTTCCTCACCCTCATGTAGTTCTAAACCTGTATGACTTACTTTTTTCTGTGAAACACTCTTTTGAAGAATGTTTTACTGTTTTTTTCCATACAATCTTAAAAATAAAGGTTCCAAAAGGGGGTTTGGCAGCAATGCTAAAGTAGAAACATTTAAAGAACATTTTTCAGTTCTTAAAAGAATGATTTTTTTTTTCTTAGTGTGAAGAACATTTTAACAATCCAAAGAACCTTTTGTGAAAGGTTCATTGGGTGTTAAGGCTGTGACATACCAAGCCAATGTCAAAGAACTTGTGACAATGAAAGCCAACTGTGTTGTCGCCTTACATCGGCTGCATCTGGACCAAAAAACTGCACTTGAACACACCACAAAGACTACATCTGACTGGCAACTAGCATGTGCATTCTGCGCCTGTGTGTAAGGAAATAACAGCTATATCAGCACTTATCAATAAAAGGGAGACCGAAACTGCAGATACAAACCGTGAACAAAGCAGCGCTTGCTTAACATTTTAAATATCAATCATGCTGATCACTTTCTTAATTCCAGGTGGCTCATGTTGTTATGAATATATTTGCGTATTAGAATGTTTAGGTAAGATGCCGTAAAATTAGAGCAGCCTTCTGTTTGTGCAGTCTTGCACTTCTTTGCTTGCTATCATTACTCTCTCTTTTATTCTCGTGCTCGACTCATTGGCTAAACTGAACAGCCAATAAGAGTGATCTCTCTCACTGATGGATCCGATGCCCATTCAGCATGCTGACTAGAGCACACCTCAAAAACTACCCCGACTGTCGGCTTGCCGTATCACGGCCCTTAAAGGTTCCTCATGGAACCATGGATAAAGAATGAAAATTCAGCGGGGTCTAAAACAACACACACACACACAAATTAAGCAAAAAATTTTTTTAAGCAAAAATCAGTATTTAGTGTGACCTCCTTGACTTCTTCCATTTTCTCAAAGAAGAAAATCTGAGAAACTTCTCATCATATTTTGAAAGTTTTCTTGGCCTTCCAATCCTTTTCCATCCCATTTAGGTTTAAGAGAGCCAGGTTCCTGCTATTGCTCAAGTGTAAGGGGAGGTCACTAAATACTTGCCACTTTAGCCTATAGAAGTCATTTTTATCTGTTTTTTTAATACTGCAAACAAAATTCCTGTATTTTCTGGTTATATTCTAATAAAGAAATAATAAATATAATCATTATACCATTGTTAATACCTTCATGTCCTAATACCTTCATGCTTCCCAGAAAAGTAGACAGACATACATACAGGTTTGAAATGACATGAGGGTGAGTAAATGATGACAGAATTACAATTTTTGGGTGAACTAACCCTTTAACTTCTGTTCCAAAAGTGAGTTCAGCTGTTTTTAAATTGCCTTGCACACCTGTGTGTACTGAAACGTTGCGGATAACAGCCATACTTTATAATCCAAAACACCTGGATGGATTTGTGTTGAAGTAAAACATGTGGGTTATCACAATCATGTGCCCTGCTGGCAAAGTAGGCACTGTTTTTTTTTTGCATCAGAGGGATTCCATATGGATCAGTAGTTCAGTAGTTTCGAATTGAACCTGATGCAGTGTCATGCCGAGCTGTCCGGCTCTCATTATCGCTTGAAAAGTGATGTCACAGGAAACCGGGCTGTCTGACACTTTGACCTTTCCTCTATTGAAATCTACCGGGTCTCAAATGTCACTCATCATAACATGACAATTGAGAGGATTGTCCTCCATCACTCGTGGTATGAATGTCAGACACACCGTCTTACCACTCGTGATTCTGTCGAGGGAAGAAAGACTGAGCCTTTGCTCTCGATCAAAAAAAGAAAGGATCAGGTACATGGTTGTGGTTCAGACTACTTATTCTTCCCTTGATCCTTTTGAACAGACAGTTGTTCTCATGCCAGCCTTGTGGGTAGATAATTAGTATGTACAACACATCACCTGTTCCTTCAAGAAATTCCAGGACTCTTTTTAGTTTTATTTTGCGCTATTGTCCGCAGTGTGAGAACTTTGGTTAAGCCAAGGTATCGCAGTCACTATCAGCATTCCTGTCCATTTATGTATCTCTATCTTATTTATGTGCTATATCTGCTTCTGAAAGCCCTCTGAGTTCTAATTTACAGCTTGATGGCATCGGGATCAGATGGCTGAGGCCTTTGCCAGCATTGCCTTAGGTGAGGGGCGGAGCCTAGCGCTGATGCACAGAAACTGGATGAACCAGGATGCTCGCTGGCTCTGTTGAGTCATGTGGTGTCATTTATGTTCCAGCAAAAGCCTGTGGGAGCCGTGCCTCGATAGGATCAGCACTGTGGCTTTGTGTTTTGTTTGTGTCGGAGTGTGTGTCTGTGCTCCCACGCTCATTTTGCAATTCAGACATCCATAATAATCCCATAAAGACGATTTAAATGCATTGTGTAGCTTAACTATTGTTGTCTGGATGAGAAGAAAGCCCCATATCCTCTGTGATGCCCCATATGTTTTTGATGAAAGCACTGTGTCTACGGTTATCTGCTCATAACTGGAGAATACGACCCCTTTGCTTCCCCCTTCCATTACTGCAAAGCACCTGGATCAGATGGCTCCTTGTTATCTTAGATCTGTGCAGTACTCTCAAATAAACTTGTACATCACAGAGATGTGCTTTAAAAACCTTGAACATTGCCAGAGAATTTCGACTTGAGACTTTTCATTTAGAAAACTGGGCAGAATGAGGGCAAATAAGGACGGAGGAAGTTCTACACAGTGAGGAGAAAAAAGAAAGGGAGTGTTTTTCACCAGTGAAACCATTGGGTTTTACAAAAGTTTTGATTTCCTCACTCGGGCACGACGTTGCAGATTCGGTGGTGTGTGATTTATTAGTGCTGTAGATCTATCTTACAGTGGGAAATTGCCTTTGAGCTACTTGTCCAACAGCATTGTAACTTGTAACACCTCACCATACACACATGACCATGTTATTCTTACCTCCACCACCTTAGTCTGCATATCTGAAGGGTTCATCATGGAAAATTGCACTGGGACTATATGAATCACTGAAAACAACCTATTTGGTTATCAGCAAAATAGTGGTACAGAGTGGAAATGGAGCAAGGGATAAGGGTTAAATATTTTTGCCTGAATAATGTGATTATAATAATTATAATAATATGTATTTTATATATATATATATATATATATATATATATATATATATATATATATATATGTATGTGTGTGTGTGTGTGTGTGTGTTTGTGTGTATTACATATGACAAATATGTAATATTATTGACATTTTATAATATTTAATGTTTATATTTAAAGTAATTGTAATAAACAATAAACTGTATGTAATTATGACAAATATAATGTATTATATTCAATATAAATATTAAATTCTCCAAAAAAATCCAGTATTATATTACATTACATATACAACATGTTTGCATATATATATATATTGCATATAATATCTGTAATTAAGTTGCATATTAATATATATTACCATTGTAACATTTTATTATATTATAATTTAAAATGTGTGTTTTTGTCTTGAAATGGAAAACCCAGAGTGGAATCGAGTTGGAGCGAAGTAATGCCTTTGAGCACTCTGCTCCGGTACTCCGGTCATCAGAGGCGTCCCTCAGCTGTGACATCATGCTAGCATTTAATCGCCAAGTGTGCAGAGACAATTCAAGGGGAGGCTCTATAGGTTCATCATCCATTGTCTGCAGACTGGCTTGTTATCCCTGTCATAGAGACAGAACATTTATGATTCAGATTTATTAGCCTTTGACCCTTCGGATTATTACATAGAACTGTGCAATGTCAGGATAGTGTGATGAGTGAAAAGAGTCCCTGATCAATACGGCTCAAGTGCTCTCCATTTAGGTAATGGACATAGAGTCATAACTATCCACTCTGGATGAAGTGCCATAGGGTCACAGGGTGATCCTTTGTTCAAGACAGGAAAGGGATTTTCACCCACGCATTGAGGTAGAGCGAGAAGTTGGTTCCTGTGTGAATTCCCGGCTCCCTACAATTTAACGCCATTCTCAGTGGCGCTCTGACTGTAATGGGCCGTTGAAGTAACAAGAGTGTACACAGCAGTGTTGTTAATATGTTGGTCAGTGTTTTATTAGGTGTTTGGTGGTATGTTTTTTTTTTTTTTTAAGCAACGCCCGCATTTTTATATCAGTGGAATTCATAAATGAGCTTGCTGTATTATTTCGGTGAAACAACAGAGTAATTTAACAGCTGCATTTCCCTGTGCTAGAAGTTAAATTGGATATATAATGCAAAAGCATAACCTGATAAACTAACTATTTGCCTTTTCTTTCTCTCTTTTTCTCTATGTTTGCTTGTTTTGGGTGAATTGTGGAATTTCCTGCTCAGGTAAGACAAAACACATACCTTCATGCCTAATATACTCTGCTGTTATATAATTGTAAATAATATTAACCCTAGAAGCACAAGGATAAATGCTTGTGCATCGTCATATACATATACATATATATATATATATATATATATATATATATATATATATATATCTCAAACCAAAATATAGTCAAGCCAAAAAATATTCAGACATTTTTGATATTTTTGATACAGTTTTACTAGTGGGTGCAGGACACTATAGTTCATTTATGTAAGTGAGGATAGCAAAATAAAGTAAACTGTGACATATTATACCCAAATATTCTTCATACAGTGGACTACCAGTAAAACTGATAAAAATTGGAACCAAACATTATTCAGACACTTTGACCTGACCATGTTTTGCTTAAGTGTTATCTGACATAATTAAGATTCATTTTTTCTAACACAGTTTAACTCTGAGATCTTGTCATATTTTATTACCATTTTTTTAAACTATAGTGAATAAACTATATTAATGAATGAAATGTTCAAGGTGTCTGAATAAATTGTGGTTTGACTGTATGTATGTATGTATATATGTATTTATTTATATTTTCACACTTTTTACACACACAGACATACACACACACACACACACACATATATTTATATATATATATATACATATATATATATATATATATATATATATATATATATTGTTACCACACTTTTAACATACATATTCATTATTTTATATATATATATTGCGTCGATTATTTTTGTACCCCATTGGCAACAAAATTTAGTGAGGCATATGGTTTAGACAAATGAGCTTAATTTAATATATATTATTTGAAAACAATTCTTAATACCTTACACAATTATACTGAAGTAAGTTTGTCTTGTTTGAAGAATGTTTAGACATTTTTACTGGACAACGACAAAAATATTTGAATTAAGAATAAGGTTTTTTGTGCGCCACCATTTACGCTCTGTCACTCATAATGGATTAGCCCATTTTATCCCTCACAGGTTGAAGTTCCCCGTTTAGCAAAGCAGCACTAAAACGTTTGCCTTTAGACAACATCTGCGCCGTGTTAGCTACGTTCAGTAAAAACATGTGGAAGCCCTGTAATAAATAAGCAGCCCATGCCCGCACGCTAACAAGCCCAAGCCCAACAACATGCATTAGCTATGCCACGCTCTCTCTGAAAGAATGCCGTGCGTCGGGACACCAACCGGCCGCAGAGAAGCGGGAAGCAAATGTGCGCTTGCCGGAGGCTCATCTGGCTCCCCTCTCTGAACCTGCGTGATGTGGGAGTTATTGATGGGTAGCCACCGTGCGCCAGCAAGTGGTGCGGTCATTATCGAGGTACTGGTGAGAAAGGAAGAGAGATAGAAACAGTGGGAGGTTAAATGTGGGAGTGTGTGGGAGAAAAAAAAAAACATAATCTTTCAGGACTCATTCATCAAATAGGTCCACTGAACTCCCCTCTGGACATGATTTTTAGACAGACTGAGAGAGAGTGTGTGAATAAGAATCATGGGTACATGGCATACAGTCTTTGTCCATCAGTCCTCACCTCTCAAGGGATAAGTCCCAAACAGATATTACTGAAAGAGGGTCTGTGCCTTATGTCAATAGTCAATGGTTTTGTTCCAGGATTATAGAGTTTGGAGAATGAAGTGCATGCACTGTCCTTCGGGATTGATGCTCCATCTGTCAGAAACTAAAGGTCTGGCATGGCTTTATAAAAGGTGCTCGTTTTAACGCTGCTCTCTAAAGTTGTTTTCTGTTTGTGCTTGTTTGTTTCATGCAGAATTGATTCATTCAATACATTTTTATAGCTCTGTGGAATTCCACATAAAAATTAAAAAAAAAAAAAATCCTCTCCCTTTGAAAGCACATTGTTGTTTTATTTGGGTTTGTGTCTTGTAGAAATTGGAGCTTATTTGCTATTTTGTGGCTTGTGGACTCATCTGCTTTGCTATTTTACCCTTTGTGCAGTTTTTAATTTTTTTTAATTTTTTTTTTAATATCATGTAACTTTTACTTAAATTGAACTTCTGAATTAGAAGATAGGTCTCTAAGGACCAGCATTAGAGCAACTGTTGGGCCAGCTGCCCTCCCTCAGGCCCATGCAGGGGCCATGAGGAGTTCTTGTCCGCTTAGGTCAGGGTAGGAGGTGTGGAGAGACGAGACTTTGAGCCGAACCATAATCAGGGTTCATCGGTGCCTCCTGCATTCCCACCAGCCCGAGGTGTCCATCTGAAGAGACAAACTGTCAACGCGGAGGGTCCTCTCCTGGGCCGCAGATTAAATTCCCACATTCCAAAGATAAATGTGGGGGTCAGTCCTCAACGTTGCGAAGGCTGCAACGCATTTGCAGGTCTGCTAACGAGGGCGTGCTAGTTAAAGTCTAGCTAAAATGCAGATAAGCGTATCTACTTTTCATGTGTCATTGACAATATCTGTTTGTGTCCACCTGTCTTGGACAACTTGAAGTCCTCTCATGAAGGAGTGGGTGTTTGGGGCCCTAGCTGCAATTTTTGCTGTTGATATTGAAAGTTAAAGGGTTAGTTCATCCAAAAATGAAATTTCTATCATTAATTACTCATCCTCGTGTCATTCCACATCCGTTAGACCTTCGTTTATCTTTAGAACACAAATTAAGATATTTTTGATGAAAGCCGAGAGGTTTTTTTTATCCCATAGAAAGCAACATATTTTATGTCAAGGTCCAGAAAGGTATTAAAGACATTGTTAAAATAGTCAACGTGACTACAGTGGTTCAACTTTAGTGTTATGAATGAGATGGGAACACTTTCTATGGGGGAATAGAAAAAAAACAACAACTTGGATTTCATCAAAAAATTTTTAATTTGTGTTCTGAAGATGAACGAAGGGTCTTATGGGTGTGGAACGACATAAGGGTGAGTAATTCATGACAGAAATTTCATTTTTGGGTGAACTGACCCTTGGTTTTCATCTTGGCTGGTTGCCACCTGTCATATAATGGAAAAAAGAAAATGACAATGTAGTGTGTAGCTACCATTGCTGCACAAAATTATGTCAGAGAAGAAAGCAAGATGCTCTACCCAAAACCGAAAAAGTTAACTTGCCAGTGTGGAAGTTTCTGTAAAAAAGACCTTTACACCCTAGTTTACAGGAAGTGCCGATCAACAATATGTTCTTTTATACACTTTTGTACAGGTTACAACATTGTGGGGTTTAGGCTGACTCAGTGAGTTCAGAAAACGTTACCAGAGACAAGTCTGTGGTTTCAACTGAAGTTTGAGTAATGACATTTTGAATAAAAATGAACAAAGATCAAGAACTCAAAAATAAATCAATTTCCATTTCATGCCAACTTTACGTCACTATTCACTGAAAATATTCCCCTCCGCCATAGCTTTTAAAACCCATTTGTATTTGTGTTTGGTTCAAACAATCAAACATGGCACATCACAGTCAGCCATAGGGCATTATACTAAATATCTCCTGTGATATTCCAAAAAATACAGGTTTGGTGGAGTAAGTGATTTTCATTTTTTGTGAACTGTTCCTTTAAAGATTTCAGGCCTCTGAAGCATTTGATTTTCACAGTGTGCCACTGCCTGTGCATGATTCATTCAGATAAATGAACGCTATTGTGCTTATTCATTCTTTTGACCTCTCGCACCCTTGCATACCTTAATTCATCTTCGATCATTTGTTCGAGGTCACTCCTAGAGTTGAAATTACAGGAAATTCTGAGTCGTACATGTCTCAGGCGTGAACATTGAATCACACTGATATATTACCCTCAAACTTTTAGCACCAGCATCTTTGGCACACTTTGCTTCCTCGTTTTCTGTTTTTTGCCTGCAGCGACGTGGCATCAGATTAGTTGGTCTAGGAAGCATTCACACCTGGAACAGTGCTGTATTGTTCTGCCACACCCGCAAGCAAAAAGAGGCTTCCTCCTCTCCGTCTGGAGTCTGGTCCCATGAGGCCGCAGTGTAGGCCATTGATAAAACGGCTGCTTTTTATCTCTATAAACTCTCGGCTCACACTAGTTGAGCTCATCCCTCTGGCCTGGTCTGACAACTCAGGCTTGGTTAAGACTTTTTCATGGCATCGATTCCTGTTAACTTACAATCGTGTGTGTGGAATACGGCTTATTAGGCGTGAATGAAGTCAGGGACGTGCTGGGGAATGTGTTTGTGTTTGGAAAGCTGCCTGACACTCATTTGTGAGGCAATGAAAAACATTGGCAGCCTAGAGGTGCCTGAGCAGACTTCCCGGTCTCGTATTTCAAATCCTCTTAGATGAGCAAGATGATAGTGCTGTGAAATGGAGATGATTATGTTTACTCTAAACAATGCCTAACAACATGCACAGGGATTTCCTTTAAAGATAGGAGTCTATGCCATTCTACCCTATTTTAAAACGGTTTGGAGCATCACATGTGGGGATCTCGCCCATTTTACCGGTGGTATGTTGTTTTTGGTTGACTTTACAATGTAAACAATCCTTTAAGCCTTTAAATCTCCTTAGAAAAAGAGCTATTTATCTCTACCTGTTGAGTGACAAGTATAGACTCAGAAGAAAGTGTACTAAAAAGAGTGTAAGCACTTTCTATGCATGCTAGGGTGTTTCTTTCAGGCTGCTGTCATTTTTAACATATGTTGACACTTTCAAACCCTTCACAGAACTGGAATTCACTAAATCTCTTTTCATTCCATCTGTTTACATTTGGATTTGTTGAGGAAAATGGCTAAATATGCAGCGTTTGTCCTCAGTGAGAGGTGTGTTTGTCTTCCGGCTGACATGTTTGGTCGAAATGGTGTTAAATGGCTCAGCAGGAGTGACTGACAAAAAAAAAAAAAAACCTGGCAACCCACATATATGACACCGCACAGCACACCGATGCTCATTAGGCACTGCTGCTCGCTTCTAAAGCAAAAGCTTCTACAGAAAGACATGAAGAGAAAGTGAGGGAGAGACTCACAGTATGGGTTCTATATGAGGTCTGGTCATATGTAACTGGATCCTTCAGCATGGGAATTTACTGTAGCTTGAAAATAAAAATAAAGTAGAAATGTTCATGTCCCTTAACATGCCTTACATCTGTTTGGAATTTAAAACTTGAGACTTAAGACTAAGTTTTCCCCCAAATGTACTTTAGGAATAAATAAAACATTCAGGTTTTACAACTGCATCTTTCGTCTTGTTGCCAAGCTTTATTTTGAAAGGCCTGAAGGTCCAAAACCTGAGCAGGAAGTCTTAAATTCAGGGATGTGGAAGAGGAGGAGGAGTTTGTGCAACCAGATGGTGCTAAATACTGATTAAACCCTGGATCTTTGAACCCCGTAGATCTCTCCAATTAGCCATTGTGTGGACGACAGAGTGAAGTGGAGAGGGCCAGGAGGCCCCCTGTGAGTCCTTAAGCCCGGCTTTGTCACCTGACACTTCCCCCGTGCTAACAGGCCTGCAAGAGACTCTTCAGAAGACTTTAAAACATTCGAGTGGGTGAATTTCAGTGTGACAAGTGTAGAGGGACAAGAGCCAGCAGGCACAGAGGAATGCTGGGACTTTGCGCTCAATGCAGGAGAAACTTCACGAGTGTGCGAATGCTTGTGTCTTTGTGCGCTTTCCTCCGTGTGGGTGTTTGAGCTCGACGAATGTTGGAATATTGCTCTTCACTTGCTAAATCTTAGGTTCTTTTCCAGTTTCGCACATTATGGGTCATTCTACGAAACCTGCCTTTTCTTCATACGTTTAGAAACTATCTATATTAACATATTTCAAAAGGCTTGCATCAGCTATTCATTGTTAGTGTTAAATATAGATGAGGGACACAAATGCCACCCATTCTGTAGAATTCCCCTCATTTTCCCATGCTTCATGTGCCTCTTTGACCTCTCTTTTTTCTTTTTATAAATCCTGATGTCTGTCCTCCATCTGAAGGTGTTGTATAGTGTCAAATCTGGTGACCTGCTTTCAATTAGTTAGGAGAGAAAAGAGGATTAGCTCTGTTTTACCTGCTGCAGGGAAAAAAAGCCACATCATTGGTCTGCCTGTGACAGCACTGCTTAAGATCTTTCACTGAGTCCATCAATACTGCACAGGGCGGCTTGCCAAGACCTGTTTCTCAAATAAGCCCCTGTACCCATTCACACTCACTCAGAATGCAGCCCATACTTTCTTTTGTGCTTACCATGCTCAGAGTCAAACACACACACATACACACACAGGTAAATCCCACTTACCACCCATCTGTAAACTTCACCCTCCCTTCAATATGCTGACTATGAGTGATCGCTTCTCCTTCTGGGGCTGAAAGTAATTCCTATGAAGAGTAAATAAACTGGGAGAGCCTTTGTCTACTTAACTCAAGGTCTGCAGAAATTGCCCAACAGACTGCTTTCTATACCTGTTGAAAGAAAAACTCACACTTGATTTAGTAGAAACCTGAAGCCTGCGGAACAAACGGATGTTTCCATTAAAACACCTTGAGGGTCATGCGTATTAAGTGTTGTTCAAAAGGCCTTAGTGCGCTAGCTTAAAATCTAAAAAGCAACATATCACACTAGTGAAATTACTCTCCAAGTTGTTCTACAATTAAACAAGGATCTGTGTGTTGAGATCCTTTGTTGATAGACGCTTGGCGAACAGCCTGTTGAGAACCTCTGTATGCGTGTTAAGTGCGCACTAAAAAAAACTCAGTAATGTCTGTTGACTGACGCCTGTTCGCACCGTTTTCATGCTCCCAACACCGCTCTGGATGCTGCGGTTTGCAGAGTGAGGCCAAGCTGCTATCTATTCATACATCACTAAATAACTTGTGCTGACATTGAACCAACACAAAAGCTGATGCCCATGCTTTTCTGAGAAGCACGTTATAAACAGCTCCCCCACCGCATATGATCGTGTTTGCTGAAAACCATCTATTGTTAATAACATAGCGATTGCAAAACCTTTTTTATTCATTGTAGCAGAATATGTCTTTATTACAGGGTGTTAATGGGGCCTTGCTTAGAGGAAAGAGCCGTAATAGTCATCTGTCCATTTCCATGTGGGGATGAACATGCCTGTCATTCATAGAGGCTGTGTATTAATACACTGCACTAAGTGTTAGCCTTGCCACCTGCCCTCCTGGCCCCCTTCTGCGGTCCTCTTGTGTTGTCTGAGGGCCAAGGCCGCTCTATCAATCTGTTAAAGCGACAACAGTGAGGCCTTAGCTGTCTAACAATAGCAAGGTAACTAACACATACCATGAACATGTACATGAGACCACAGATTGAATCTGGCAGTGTGCTGGGATGCTAATCACTTTAGCAGGCCCAGACAGGACATGGAAGATACAAATATGGATTATGATATTGACAGAGGATGTTAGTCAGGAGAATTGACACCATATGTAATTTGATGGGGATGAAGCTGTGAGCTATTGTCAGTTGTCTTAATTTACATCAATTTTTTTTTATCCCTAAAAGGTTTTCTAACTTTTTAAAGCCAAGAATCCATCAATGATCATCCTATTCCAAATGACCTGAAATATAAAAAGACATTGTTATATGTAAAACATTAGACAATATTGTATTGTTTTTTTATTATTATTGTTTTCTTAGTGTTTTAATTTTTTAAATATTTAATTTTTTATATTGTATTATATTATATTATAAAACAGTTAGTTCCTGTCCTTGATTCTGATTGGTCTATAGCTGTGTTTTATTCATGATAAAACACAGCTATGACCGCTTCACCCAACAGTTCTGTGTATCACTACACAACACCCTTAGCAACCAATCTTAGCAACGTAAACTGCATGTTCTCAATTCATATTGTTAATTGAAGCTAGGCCTGTCACGATAACTACTTTTTGTTGTGCGATATATTGCCCCAGAAATAACTGCGATATGCGATATTATTGTCATTTTAAGACCATTTTATGCCACTGGATATATAATCATAATATAACAGCATAATAATGCAAGTAGGCCTACACAATTAAAATGACAATGAACTTAACTCTTAAGAATATTTAGATACTGGAATTGAAGCGTCAAAAAATAGTAATGTTGAATAAATAATAAATAAACCTTTGCTAAAAAAAACTGCAAAAAAACACAAGTAGAAAAAAACACTTGCAAATGCACAAAAGGCACTTATATGGAGATTTTCCATCTACAGGTTTTTCCCTGACCTTACTTTCTCAGTAAACTAAGGGTGCACACTATTGTCAGATGTCCATATGAACAAAGAAAGACACAGATTTAGCAGTCAGATATGGCCTGTTGAGGTATCTGTTTTTCTAGAGGAACTTGAGTGCCACGTTTTAGCGCCACGTCATGCACGAGATGCTGCTAAAGACGCGAATGCAACAGTCAAACAAACACGTTTCCATGGAAAAATGGCGCAGTGGAATGCAAAAACGTGTTTTCTATGAAAACGAACAAGACACTCGCGACTGCCACGTCCTGTGTGAAACTAGCTGTGAGCATGCACCGTTTTGCTGATATATCAACTATCGCGACAGGCCTAATTGAAGCTTACTGTATTATGCAGAAGAGTACTGTGAGAAAGAGATAGAGTGAGCGAGTTTATTACCTGCATTCAGATTTAGCATTTACCTTCAGGTCAGTCCTATGATCATAAAAAATATGTTTAAATGTCCGATGTATTATCTTGTCCTTTTAACAGTTAAGGGGTTTTCCCGTGACTTAACAGCGCTAGTCAAAGCATTTGTCAGTTGCGTCTTGTTCCGTTTTCAAAACAATTAAGTCTTTTCAATGTAAAAGTCTTCGCTACTGACTGACACACTCATACAGGCAGTCTTTGCCGCCATCTAATGGTGTAATAATGTAACTTCTGTTGCTGTTCACAGTCAGGGACTATTTTTTCCGCCGGAAGGAAGGCTTTTAGTAAGAGTTTACTTCATGAAAGTTGCATTGTTACATATTCTTGGCTTTAATATTTGTATTGTGTGGTAACCGTATAAAAGCAATAAAGGTACTCGAGGCTTCCTTTGCGTCGTGCCTAACAACGCCCTTCAGCTGTGACTTATTCACAACAGCACAGCTTCTTGTACCTTTTTGTTTATTATATTATATTATATTATATTATATTCACAGCTCCATTTCTATTTATGTCAAATTAAATTTGAATGACCTCCAAATTCAGAAGGCCAGTCAAACTCTATATACATTCAGTGAATTCAGCATGACATTATCACCTTCGCCAAATCGCTTGTCTTCGTTCAACAAAAATATCTCTGCCATGGATCAGTGACAGTTGCATGGCAGCCTCTAATTCATAACTTCAAAGAGTACCGCAACATTCCATATTCCATCATATTCCCCTTCATAATCCAGGATGTTATGTTATGATGTCAATCACACAACCACAGCCCATAATAAATATTTTCCTCACAAGGGCTTGTTGAACTTGGAGCACTCGGCTCTTTAATGCAGATAGCAGAGGAAGCACCCAGAATGAGAGGAAAGCCCTCCCTCCACTAAAAACATAGTCTAGTCATACATGGAACGTCTTGCCACAAAGCATACTTAACTCACTGTTTATTAGCTCGATCATGGAGATAAGAAACATCTGTATCACAGTTTAGTCCCTTCATCTTTGTCCAGGACTGAAGCAGGAATACCCCGATCTGATTTATGGAGAGGTGTTCTAGTCTACTTTAATCACCTGTCATCAAATTGAGATTATAAATCTTGGTGATTATATGGGCTGGGGCTGCCCATACCCAGACTGCCTCAGTAGAGGGAAAATGAACTTTCCAGAAGGGTTCCTTCCCAGAATGCTATTTGGCTATGCTGTCTGTACAACACAATATGTGGTGCATCAGTGAGCTAATCCTTCCAGGCCAGTATGAGGCGAATTCAGATGAGGTCTGGAGGTGTTTCTCGTCCAAAGCTATGAGACCATATCTAGTCAAAACCATTGGTGCGACAAACGGTACAGGCATACAGGTTATTTTTCACCCATGGAATATATATTCAGCTAACTTTTTTTAATTTTTTTATTGCAGGCTTCCATTTCTGTGGCAGCATTATGACACTGATATCAGATAGTAATACCATTGTATTTTTTCATTAGAGATGACCTGGACTATACAAATAGATGTGTGAAAGTTGTGAAAGATTTTTAAAACATTCTCCTAAATTATGTCTGCATGCTTTCCAGCTATACTAACAGTTTTCAGTGTAAAGCCACGTTTCCACCGCAGGAACTTTACCTAGGAACTAGGAACTTTTGGGGTGGTACCTGGTGTGTTTCGACCGCAGGAACCAGAGTCTAAATGAAGTTCCGGGTAAAAAACTCCCCTTCTGAATGTACCTGCTTGCTAGGTAGTACTTTTTCAAAGTTCCGGAACTTTCAGAGGGTGGGACTTGCGCGCTGAACATGCTGATTGGTTGAGTTCACGCAGCATTTTATTTCAACCATCATTTTTTTAAAGTCTGTTGCGGTGTGTGCAGTGAGAGTTGTTTGCTATTCAAATCAACAATGGAGTTTAAAAAATATGACCGATGGACTGACAATGAGGTTCAGGCTTTATTAAGCTTATATGCGGAGGACGAAATCCAGCGGAAACTAGAAAGTCGCGCGCAGTCCTACGTCACCGGACTATCTTCACGGTACTTTAGACCACTATGGAAACGCAGCTAGCAATAGGTCTTGGGGGGAAAAGTTTCTGGGAAAAAAGTTCCTGGGACAAATTGTTCCGGGTAATTTCGGTGAAAACGCGGTTTGTGTGTGTGTGTGTGTGTAGCTGTTTGTTGGCTCTCTGCCCTGCAGGGTGTGTTGGCCGGCTGGCTGATGGACGAGGCTCTGACAGGGCCGCTGAGGGTTCTGATGAACTGGGCTGGATGGGGGAGATTGAGAGCACCAGGTGTGGGGGGCCTGAGCACGGCATGCCTGGCACTCTGAAGCAACTCTATGTTTAGATGTTACATTACGTTACATGTGCTGTTTTTTCTGGCGCTACTGCATTTGTTGAAGGTAAAAATGCTTCTATGCCAGCCTCTAGGCCACCCTCACTCTTTGTCTCTCTCACTCCAATCCTAATATTAAAGCAGCATAGTTGGTCAGTGTATGTTGTGTTTTAGATGCTGGTGGTCCCCACATAGGATGTTGATGTGCTTCTGTCTTCACCAGGCTGCTTACATAGCTTCCTTGGTCAACCTGCTTTAAAAGTTTGAAAAATGAATTATATTGTAAAATGTATTTTCTATAAAAATTATTTCAAATGAGAATATTTTTATTTAAAGTACAATATTTAAAAAAATTTATATATATATATATATATATATATAACTATATACACACATAGTTAAGTCATGAAACTCTCGATGACGCAGTCTGATGGGTCCTTAACGCAAGCTGATGATAATTACAGCATTAACTACTTGGCACAAGCTGATTGGTTCATGTCACTTCTGCAGCCAATGAGCTTGTTTTTCTCACACATTTAAATGGCTGGTTACATTCACTGTAGCAGTTTGCAGCACGCTTCAGAGTTCGTTTAAAAAATCTAGGTGAATCACAAACCAGCCTAATTATACAGGGCTCCTTTACGAGCGATTAGTTGTCTTTTTAGGCCAGACAGTCTCCATACCTTCCTCGCCCACTCTTTTCTCTCATGCCTTATGGTCTCACAGCACTATGCCACCCTGATGATACATTAAAGTGTAACTTGCTTGAAAAACACCCTGGTAATACTCCCACACAGGACTTTAATAGGACATAAACAAAATGTGTTGTGCTCTAGACTATTTTAAGTCACCCGTAAATCAGTGGGAGAGCATTGTGGACAATTAGCAAGGTTTGCTGATTGAAGCCAGACTGTGTGGCTTGCTAACTGCTGCTCCTCTACTTTTAATTGATTCAACGTTGTCTTGATTTGGTGCAGAGCGGCTTTGCCCAAGGCACTGTAAAACGACCCCGGCAGTTCGAGGCGCGCAATGGCCCCTCTGGGAGAGGTCAGATCTCCTGCCTGCTGTGGGAGGCAGGTTCATGTTTGCTTAGATGTCCGTAGTCTGACTCTTACCCTTTTCTCTCTCGCGCTTGTGCTGCTGAGCTGTTGCTTGTTTGTTTTTCTCAACAAATAATTTGTTTTTCTTCAAATTTGTCTGTTTGCTTAAATTTCATGTTATACACACCCACTAAATGAATGACCCCAGGGTCAGCACTGCCATTATATTTGGTCTCTTGAATATGGAGGCCTTCATTAATAATGGCCGATCCATGACCTCTGACCCTAGTTCTGACCTCATGCGGTCTCAATGTTGCATTAGGGCCACTAGAGTATATTTGGTGCCAAGCACTCATGTCAATCTAGTTATTTGAGATCTGTAAAGCATCTACTCAATATTCAGTTGCAGCAGTAAAGAGGATCCACTCAAGATAATGAGGTTTTCAATCTAAACAAGTATGTTATTTATAAGAGGTATGTTTGCTTGCGCTCGTCCGTGAAGTTCACGAGGCCGCAGGGTGTCCCATTTGCGACCTTTTGCCAAACCTAATGCAGACTCTTCTAGGGTTGGGTAAAAATACAGATTTTCTCAATCGTGATACTGATTCATAAAGGGATAGTCATGGAAATTCTGTGATCATTTACTCCCCCTCATGTCATTCCAAATCTGTATGCCTTTTTACTTTTGCAGAACAGAAAAGATAATGTTTTAAAGAATATCTCCATGTTTTTTTTTTCCAGTCAGCATGGTTCAGTGTTGTTTTGGACCCTGTTGATTTTCATTGTATGGGCAAACAGTTCAAACATTCTTCACAAAAAGTGTTTCTACAAAAGAAAAAAAAGTCATATAGGTTTGGATCAACATGAGTGTGAGTAAATGATTACTGGATTTATTTATTTATTTGGGTAAACAATTACATTTACTTTTTTCAACCAGTGTAGCCTGATTCCCAAAGCAAATGACTTGTATGAGCCGATTCTTTTATTGAATAGTTCAAAAAGATGTTACCTGTTTAAATCAGTCTGGAAAAACTTGATATTTTAATGTATGATTAAATGAACATTATTTATGAAATGTACTGAAATCTAAATGAATCAAAATTAGAATCAAACTGAATCGAGAGCTTGTGAGGTATGAAGTCAATACATTTGTGTGTGTATTTATCAGCCCACAGAGTTAACCACAGGATAGTCCTGTTGCTTGATGAGTGATATATACCATACTGCACTCCACTAATCACGACGACACAAGAGCAGAAAGATTAACCTGTGGCACTGTGAATACTTTCCACATATCATACATGTTAGACAAGCAACAATCTCACCAAAGACCGATAGTCCCGTTCTCACTCACTCATGTTTGCTTGCTTTCTTCTATCCACGCATCCATCCTCAAATATCTACCTAAACCTAAGCCTTTTTTCTCTAATCCACTGCTGTATGTCCTTTGCCAATGTTTCTGAAATATAGATATGCCTCCCACAAACACCAGTATGTTTTCAATGTAGCGAGCCATATATCTTGTCTCTTCAAGAAAATCTCACACAGAGTGTTTTCCATGGGAAACTCACAGAGAAGCGGCTTTTATATGCCTTTTTTCTCCCCTCCTTCACCTTCATCCGTCTTTTGAGGCGTTTGCCAAGCCAGCACAGCTTGAAGTCCTGGCAGGCCATTGTTTGTCTGTGATGTTAATGCTTCTGGGCAGACATTCTTTTGGAAGGGGTGAATGAGTGATATCTGAGGCGTTGGGAGATGTACCGTTGCCTCCCCACTGAATGATGGGACAACTGCTTCACGGCTGGCCCGAGAGCTGTAACCTGAGGAGGAGATCCTCCATCTGTGCCATTGTGAAAGGCCTGGAGGGCTCGAGGCTTAGCTGACCTACACCCCTGGGAGTCACGTCAGTCATTGCCTCAAGAGTGCCCTCTATAGGAAGGTGTAAGCAGGTGCGCTTAAAGGTATATTTCACACAAAAAATAATCACCTTGTTGTTCCAAACATGCTCTGACGTCTTCTGTAGAACACAAAAGCAATTTATTTTTGTCTATACAATGAAAGACAATGGGGTCCTAAATGACATTGGACCCCACTGACTTTCATTGTAAGGCCCAAAAAATTTCAAAATATCTTCTTTTGTTTTGTTTCATAGAAGAAAAAAGCCATATAGGTTTGGAATTTCTAAACATTTGAATAGTAATTTTGGTGAACTATCCCTCTTAAGATTTCCCGTAAAAAATAATAATAATAATAATAATGCTGAGGCTTGTCTATGTCTTAGCTTGATATTTTTGCCTGTTTTTTCCATTCATTGGAAAATCAATGGCACCCTCTCAGAATTCTTTTGATTTAACTGCCTTCCGTTGGAAATTCTTAAGTGAAGAGCCTCCTTCATTTTTCATTCCATTGTTAAGTCTGAGGAGTCTGACCTTGGGATGAACCAATTTTAATCATGAACTCCTGGAGCCCACTGCCTCCCGGTGCCCTGCCTTTCTTTAGACTCGGGTCTGCCCCGGTCATCACCCATCACCCTCTGTTTGAACACGTAGAGAAAGAGCGATGGAGTGAATTGACTGAATAGAGGGATTATCGTTATGGGAGGTTTTTGTTGTAAGACTTGTTCTGATGCAGCGATGTGCCATGTTTGTGTTAGTAGCCTTGATAGATACAGCTAATGAGCTTCTTTTTTAATCCTAATGATGAATTGGCACAGCATTGTGTGGTTTATTGACCAGCTGGCCCATCGTTCTTCAGATGCATGAAAGAAATCCTAACATTGATGAGCTGTTTGTCTGTTATTGGGTTTAATGGGGTCAAATCTCTTTATAACCCACTGGAGCTCATCTGATACACATTGAAAATGAATTGCTGAGGTGGCATTTGATTTAGAGTCTGCGTAAGAATATTATAAAGTGACACAATGTGACTCAATCCTCTTACTCATTGATTTTTCTGACACGAGACATAGAAAAGCACTCTGTTGCCTTTAGGTGTTGTTGTCCAAAGAGCTAATATGTTGTTGCCTGGTCTTCAAACTTTGTGACCCAAGGAAAATAGTCTTTTAGTATCTTCTTGCAAAGATATTTCCCATGACAGACAGGTGAAATGTCATTTGTTTTGACTAGAACTACATTTCACAGTATATTTATGTATATGGCAGATGCTTTTATCCAAAGTGACTTACATTGCATTGAAGATGTAATTTTTTATCAGTTCATTCATCCCCTGGAATTGAATCCATGACCTTTGCATTGCTAGCACTGTGCCTCTATGTTTTAGCACTGATTTAAATCTTAGTTTGAGACGCTAAATAAAAAAAGGTGATACTTCACAATATGCAAGCAATAAGCAAATAATTTTTCAATAAACAAACACTGTTACAGCTACAGCATTTAATAATCTGGAGTTTAATGTTAATTTATAAATATACTATTGTTTATTGTCACTTCATGTTTGTTCATAATACTTTGATGTAAAATTACACAGCTGTTCAAACATTTAGGGTCACTAAGATTTTTTTTAAAGAAATTAATACTTTTATTAAGCAAGGATACATTGAATTGCTACAATTTAATGTAATGTTACAAAAGATTTCTGTTATATTCAAATAAATGCTGATCTTTTGAACGTTGTATTCATCAAAGGATCCTGCAAAAACCACACAAATATTAAACAGCACTGTTTTCAATATTGATAATATTAAGAAATGTTTTTGAGCAGCAAATCAGCATATTAGAATGATTTCTGAAAGATCATGTGACACTGAAGACTGGAGTAATGGCTGCTGCCAAATCAGCTTGGCATCACAGGAATAAATTACATTTTAAAAAATATTAAAATAAAAAAAATGCTAGTTCATGATAACGAATGCTTTAACTAATGTTTAAGAATTGAAAAGTGTGTTCTTTGTTTTGTATTGATCCTATGTTCTGGACACCAGTTTTGGTGTACACTGAGTTTTGTCAACTCTAGATGGAATCATTCCACTTTAGAAGATAACAGGAAACACAATAAGCCAATAAATTTAATCAGGAAATAGCTTTGTTTTTGCCAGTGCCCAATAATGGAATAAAAATACCTGTTTGCATGTTACACACTTTCAAATGCCAGATTTTGAGCTGGAAACATTGGACTGTGTGATCACTCAGGAAGTATGTTTTTCACAGCTGAAACCTTGCTTTCCATTTAAATGATGTAGTTCCCAAGAGTAGTAAACAATAGTTGTTCAAAATAGCCCTAAAGTGTTTGCAGACTTCGAGCAGCATTGATACACATCCACACACACACTGCCAAACATGCATACACACACACAAACCACCAACATGCTGGCCAAACCTACAGAGAAACTATTCCAGCAGTGCGTTTGAAATCCACATAATGATAATCTGATAGGTCTCGAGCTCCATCTGCTCTCAATAGTCTTTTATTGTCCGTAATGAGTGGAAATCTTTGTGTCAGCGTGCCCAGCTGTGCTTCTGTCCACATCAGGATCGCAACACTAACCTCACATTAGCCTGGAAGCTCATCTAGCTCTCCCCAGGGTTCCAACTGGGTGTCCACTGGCTTACACCCTGAAAATTCCCACCAAATCCTGAGCATTCTTTATGTTTAAGCTGAGCCACTGGACCGCAGTCACGTTCGTTTGCGTCACCTTACTCAGTCTTGGTGGAAAAAGCATATTTTTTGCAATGACTCTAAATGAATATGACCTGAGCGTGTCCATCTCCGCTAAACTCATATATGTAGCCTATGGGAATCTATGTTTTTAAATTGCTTCCTTGTCAAAATGAATTTGTGCACATTCCATTGACATTCATATTTGTTTAGATTCTCTCGAGGTCATCTCGATTTATAAAAAACAAGATGTAAATCTGGAAGAGTTGGCCGTTTTGGCACGAGAGATGCGCATTTTTTATTCCAAAACATTCCTCAGAGTGCCATATTTCAAGCTGTCATCTCTCGCCCATGGAAAACTTATTCTTTCAGGCGTATTTAAAGCATCCACGTCAATGACAGGATTATGAATTTTCCTTATAATCCTCAGTGAGCCCTAGCAGACTCAGATTGGATGATTTACGTGCTTTCACATTTGCGGTAATTGCCCTCAAATAAGTGGCTTCCTCCAGAAGTGGCCTTTCTGTGAAGTAGGGGCTCGATGGCTCGTAAAACATACGAGTGAAAGTAACTGCATCGCTAATATTTCATATCATATATACTCACTGTGGCCTCTCTCCTTTTCACAGGTTCTACCGAGGAGACTACCACATCGACGTATGCATCAACGATTATTTGGACGTATATTGTCCCCACTACATGGACACGGTCCCTGAGGAGAGGACAGAGCGCTACGTCCTCTACATGGTCAACTACGATGGCTACAGTTCTTGCGACCACACAGCAAAAGGTTTCAAGCGCTGGGAATGCAACCGGCCTCACTCGCCTAATGGGCCCCTGAAGTTCTCAGAGAAGTTTCAGCTCTTCACACCGTTCTCATTGGGTTTTGAATTTCGGCCAGGCAGAGAATATTACTATATCTGTGAGTATCATGCTGAATTTTTTTTTTTTTTTTTTGGGGTGTAGCAATGATTTGTATCCCAATGATGTTTTATGGTCTTTGTATCCAAAACCCAACACTGCATGTTAAATAGATTTGTAAGGTTGGTTTTCAGTGGAAAAAATGTTGCAATGCTTTGAAAAGGATGTTGTATTAGCGTCCTCACGGAGGATAACACAACTCAAGTCTTGCATTTAATAGTATACTTTTAAGACACATATCTGATTACTAGCATTAAGGAAAGGAAGTCATTGCCAAGTATGACTTTGTTTTTCAGGAGTCTTGGCAAACAGACTACAAGGAAAACATGAACCTCGGGGAAAAAAACTTCTTGGTCTTCCTCTAAAGAGTCTTTGTTACAAACTCCTAGTCTCAGCTTTCGTTTGCTCGTGAGAGGGCTCTTAAAAACAAGCATCTAAACCCATGTTTTTACAACTGGAGTCAGATCCCTACAGGGCGGGAGTGGGAAGACAAAATAAGGCACAGGAGTGGTCCGACTGCTCGGACTGCTCAGGGCTGCTATGGGTTCATTTATGCAGGCGCACGCAGGAGATGTGGAGCATTTGATTTGGCGGAATCCGACCTGATGATCTGACAGATCTCATGGGCGCATAAAACGATGGACATGTTTTTATGAGATGTGAAAGGAAGGAATAGGAGAATGAGGAGGGGGAAGTGGTAGAAACAGGAGATAAGTATATGGAGACTGTGAAAAAAGGCAGATAGGAATGCACGGTACATAGCATTTAGGGGTTAGATCCCAGCAGGAGATATGGATGTTTTGCATGAATGTGGGTGTCTATCAGGGACGTTGCAACATAGTAAAATGGACTTTTTTCCCCGAAGGCCTGTGAATAAGAATAATAGGATGGGAAACATTTCGACTGAAGTGATAGAGCTGTCAGGTACTATGAGGGATTTTACTGTTAATGCGACTTGGAAAACAAGTATTCATAGCGTACATGTCTCACTTCTGTGTGACTCAGTGTTATGATTCAACTGTTACGGGCTCTCTGAGGACAAGAGGAAGTTTCTCCTTTTGTATGAAATTATGAGTAAAGGAAACAAAATAGTCTTCTCTGCTTAAACTGAAGCATAGCAGTAATTGCACAATGTAATCTCAAGTAGACAGTGGACCTTGATTATATCAAAAACATAGAAATAGAAAACAAAAAATATCTGATTTTTTTTTTTAAATATTAGAACAAAGTAACCAAGTTGTTCTATAAAAAGCTATTTGAGTGGTTTGCTAATAAAAAAAAATGTAAAAAAAAATAGAAATGTTAAAGTAAATAATATATATATATATATATATATATATATATATATAATTTACTATATATTTTTAATTTATAAATGTTTCTATTTATTACTATTTATAAATGTTAAAGTAAATTATAAATGTTAAAATAAATTTATATATATATATATATATATATATATATATATATACAGTGTTTCCCATACATTAACTAGACTGTAACTATAACCGTCTGATAATTGCACTCTTTTATACGGCAAAAGTGGGAGTCATAGAGCAAAAGAAAAAGACTAGCACCAATTAAGTTTTCGTGTGCTATATTCAAAGAAATCTGTGAGGGACAGAAGAATACGTACATTGTTACATTTAAGTTTACGGAAACTTCTTTCCTCCGCTGCAGCTGTCAATCATTCTCTGTCCAGCACTCAAACAGTGCGTCGCTTTCGGTAACGTCAGCACGGTAAAACTCTCCAATATGATATATTCCCATTATAATACTTGATATGTAGATAAAGGGCTGTGGATTTGCATAAAATGACTATCTTGCTGGAGTTTATTGCTGTGTCTGAACGATGTCATCATACTGGCTACAGGGTGTCTGTTAGATCGCACAACACAGGGGCTATGAATTGGCGTCACACACACAATAACTGAAATTTAAAAGTGAGAAGAAACATATGATCAGTAAACTGTTAGATGCAGATATACACAGGGATTCTCTGTGTTGTGAACATTTCAATGCGCAGCGCAACTGTGCGCTGTGACTTCATATTGCTTTAAGCACATCATTCTGCACATTTCTTTTTATAAGGTAAATCAAATTTACTTTTACATTTTTACATTTACAATTAACTTTGATATACTGTAAGAAATATAAAATCATTTTATAAATAAAATTTGTTTGTCTGTGTTGCTATAAAAGCTTTTTTGTTTATATATAAAAAACACAATAAAAAATTATATATTATATTATATATACATAGTATTATTTTTGCAGTTTGTAATATTTGATATATACTTTATATAAAATAAATTTCTAAATGTATTTTTTTTAAAATGCGGAATATAGCAAGAGGCAAAAAAAAAAAAAAACATTTTTTGTCTATTTCATATTTTAAACAAGTTTTCCTAAATCATTCACTTCATTAGTTTGATGTCTGCCTGTCATGATTTGGTTAGACAGAATGTCTTTGTTAGCTGGTGTGATGGCTAATCATTCTGAGTGAGGGGTCGCTGCAGGAGAGCAGAGGGTGACAAGCGCGGTCTCTGTGCTGTCAGTCAGCGTGCCTGGCCCGCTCAGGAAGCGATCAGGGGGGATCAGAGGGCCCGGCCCTGCAGGTCAAATGTGAACATGCTCTGATGACTGCAGTTGAACTCACAATCCTGAATGGCTCAAGGCAGCATGTTTTTCCAGTATGGCCAATGTGGAAGTCTGATCTTAATCTCAGAGGATAGAAATCCAATTTCAAGGAAAGGTTTTTAGTTGGCCTCTCCCTCCTGCATGAGCGGGGCCAACGGCAGTGCAGGCTGACTGATATGAACCTGCTTCAAAAGACCACAACTGCTATTTGTAGTCTAGTCCCTCCATCTTCATAATGCTGTAAGGTAAACCAGAAACATTCCCACTTTGTGCTTAAAGTAAGATCTGATTTGTAGCTTTGATAAGAATTCTGTACTTTTTCGGTTTACTTATAAGTGATGTAGTCGCTACCTGAGCCAAAATTATTCCCCGCATTAAAGCACTCTCAAAACACTCAAGAATGCAAAAGAAAAGAGATAGGTGTGTGTCTTATCTCAAAGACGAAGCATCAATCCATCCTTCCCTCATTTATCAGACTTCTCGGTTACATCACATCTGATCTCTCAACCCATAGCTGGAATAGTGGTGTCTGGGAGGTTTATTGCCCCTGGTCGTCTGCAGCTCGGGTAGATAACTACACAGGGATCAGGTGTCGGCCGTGTGGGAAAGGAGACATGGATGTGCAGCTCGGGCCGTGACAGTGTAGAGTGTCTTTGAATAAGCAGAGTTGGTGTAGTAGTCTAGTCTTAATGTCTGCCAATGAGAGGTCAGTTACACACCGCATGCTGACAGCGAGGGAATTCTGATGACTGTCAGAATGAGAGTTTGTCATATAAGCCACCCATGAAATCATCCTAATACGGCCAAAACTGTTGATTATTGTCACAGTTTATGTTAAAAGAAATTTGGTGAGAGCCTTGAAATCAGAGAATTGTTTTTCTTGTTGGCATTGAACATTCATGCAGACACATATACAGTACTTAGGGTCCAAAATTAACACTTGCAATTTGAAAGTAAACATTTGCTTTGTTGTGTAAATAGTGAGTTACTTGCCAGTAACTGATAACTTCATAAGGAACTGTAAGACTATAACTCTAAGGGTGTTTTCACACTTGGTCCTTTTCAGGGGTCTGAGTGCAGTTCACGTGGTTTTTGGCCCATATGTGAACACTCCAAATGATCTCAGACCCCTTTAAAGCGAACCAAAACCATCTCTGGAGGTGGTCTGGGTACGGTTTGCTAAAAACACGCAATCTAAACACAAACCGCTCTGGGCTCGCTCAGTTGATTTTTCCGTTCGCATAGTTTCAGTAATTTGGTCATAACAGGCCTCTGTACAAACCGCGCTATTCAACGTGGCTGCTGCTGGGAGAGGTGTGTTATGGACAGCGCTTCTCCAAATTTGGAAGAAAGACTATATAAAGCAACAATTATACAAAAATACAAAAGTCTTTCTTTAGTGAGAGACAGGGGATATAACCGAACCGCCTTGCAGTGCCAAGTTAAATTTAAGAAGTTACACCAGAAATACATAAACTGTGATGTAGTGGGCACGTTTTTTCATTTCACTGCACTACTTTTCCTTTGTTTTTTAAAAGTAAACATGGGCTAGCCAGACTTTAACCGTGCGTTTTTGCATGTTGTTGTTGCTTCATTCTTCTGACCTGTATCATGTGTTTTTAGAAGCAAAAATGCGTTCTGTGTGAACTGGCCCTTGGAATACATATTTGAGATCAGAAATTGAAGTCATTTTTAAGCATTAAATCCTTTCTTTGTTTAAAAAAATGGGGAGAAATTACCTGCGTCAGGGTTTTAACAAATACAGATTTCTTTAGCGTGTGATGTTGCCACTGAAATAGAAAGTATTTAATGTTTTTCTGCGGTTTCTGGTTGTCATCAGTCATGAATCCATGTATAGAGCAGTAGTGTTCACTCCTGCACATCTTTCATCCACAGTCTCCCACCCCACATATCCAAACGCCTACCCCAGGATGGCATCCTAGTAACGTCTCCGGGCAAAAAGTTAATTTTGGACTCTGACAATACTAACACTACATTATGCAATGCTCCGTTTGCACACTCACACTCATCCGTTATTTATTGTGGTAGTAGCCAGTTGTGATGTACAGCGGATTTCAAAAGTGGTGTTTCCAATCAACACTGGGATCCCGCTCCAAACTAGACTAGACTTGAGGAATGAGGCAAAAGCAGTTTCAGCCATATCAAAGGAAATATGCTTGTGGGGACATGATTAAGGGTTTATAAGTCCCCAGTATGTCAGTGTAGACAGCATATAAGCACATTGATTTAACCCAACCTCTCCCCGCAGTCATGATGGTGTGGGGATGAGAAGAGAGACAGCAGATTAAGTGCAGCTGGAGACCCCACACAGCAGGGAATCATGGGGGTCAAGGCTAGAAGAGCCATGGTGCATTATGGGAATGTCTGAAAGCTCAGAGATGAGCCAGTCAGCTAATAGGGAAAAGAGTTATAATTCTTTTCTCCTGACATGTCTTTCTCTTGTTTCTTTTTCTTCCCTCTAAAGCCCGGAACACACCAAGCCGGTCCTTGTTGGCTTCTTTTCGGCCGATTCGACATGTTGGATCAGCGTCGGGCCGTTGGCGAGAGAGAGAACTCTGATTAGCTGTTCAGTATAGCAAACCAGTCAGTTCACGAGAATTTAAGCAAAAGTTATGAAAGCAAGTCATGCTGGCACAGACAGAAACTTGTTCTAATTTTACGTCATCTTACCTGATTACTCGAATGCAGAATTATTTTTACAATAACATGAGTAGAGTGGAAAAAAGAACGTGATCAGCATGATTGATATACAAAACAGTAAGCAAGCGCAGCTTTGTTTATGGTTTGTATACATGCAGTCTTAGTTTCGCTTTCCCATTTTGAATGACAAATATAGACAAACATATCTGCTTAAATAGACAGTTATCTCCTTTATACGCAGGCGCAGAACGTGCATGCTAGTTGACAGTTGGCTGAAGTTCTTTCGGTGTGTTCAAGCACATATTTTTTCCCTGACGCAGCCGACGTGAAGCGACAACACCGCCGGCTTTCGTTGCCGTTAGTCGGGTTAGTGTGTTCCGGCCTTAAAGGCAACAGATCCTGTTATAGTTTCATCTTGACACTTTCATGGTGGTTTAAAGTGTTAAACAGATATATGGTTCAATGACAAGAAGTCTTTTTTATATTTTAATTTATTTAAAAAGATAAATTAAAATGCAGTTCACTTATACATTGACTTGATTAATGACTGTCAAGGTCAATACGTCTCTTATTAATAAGTTTCTTAACTTTTATATCATTTTCTAAAACATTTTCAGTTTAATGACTCTAAATATGTCGAGTAAAAAGTAATAACATATTTAATTACACCTTGCATGTGAGTTTAAACACCTTAATCAATATTTTACATTTTACAAATATAATGACTTAATAGCTGAGAACTCAGCACATGCATTTTAAACTACATTTTTTTAAACATCTCTTCTTTATCATAGACACATATATATCATATATACCCATATATTTCCTCAATAAACCAGTATCGTGCATTTATGAAGTATGACTGGAGGAGATGATGTAAGGTTCAGCAGTTCAGAGTCACTGGCGATATGGTCTATGGACTGAACAGAAGTCATTTGTATCATCACAGCTGATTACAGAGCTTTTAGTGGCAGGTGTTTCTTTCGGCCTGTGATCTGTCATTTGCAGCTGTTGATGTTACTAGCCGCCAGTACAGCTTTAAGTAGCAGGTGTTGATGTATGTAGTGACCAATCAACATCTAAGAGGCTTGTGGAAAGGTCACAACCAGCAGAGGTTAGGAAAAGAGCTCGGAAAGGTTTAGCACAAATTTTCTATCCAGTAGAGATATATATATATATATATATATATAATCTGCTGTTAGTGATGTCTGTGGTCAAGATAAGGGTGTTCAATAAATATTTGCTGCCAGGAAACAAATTTAAAGGGAAAGACTAATTCATCATCCTGCCACTAATGGACTGCATGTGCTGAACATTAGTCTTAGCTTATTTATGCTGAAGTATATATGTTGTCGAATAATCCAAATTGTAGCAGTCAACCAGAAAAGCAAGACATCCGCACCCAGTCACAGTCGAGCACATGTCCACATCAGTGAAAGCGAGCCTCACCAATTGAATTATCAAGAACATATTGTGTTGGCTTTAAGGAAATTGCATTTTGTGCAGTCCGGACATATTACATTGAGGCTTTGAAGGAGGGGATTTATTGAAGTGTGTTGCATTGCTCATTACTTAGTCACCTTTACGTCCAGAGTGATCTGTGGAAAAAAATATCAAGCATTCTTTCCCCCTCACCCCACTGGTCCTCATTTGCATCGCTCTCTGACTACGCCAGATTACATTACATACTGCACAAAGAGAGGACAGTGGAGAGACAGAGGCTGTCTACCTGTTCTTAAAGTGCTAATAAGCCTTTGTTTATGGAGAGGACAAATTGAGAAACATGGCTCATGGTTGGGATGACAAGGGAAACAGCATAGCAAATGTAGAACCGTCTGCGTCTATCAGTAAGAACCAAAATGAATGCTGATTGTGCGTCCCTCTGAGTTCAATGGAAGCATTCAAATGAGGCCTTTGCATCTAGAAAGCCGCAAACTAAGACAGGTAACATCTGAGGGTGTACTGATAAACTAAACCTGAAACAAATGATCCTAGTGGCCTTGGGCCAGTGGAGCTGTTTTGTTGACACCTTTTTGGAAAGCTTGTCAAAAAAAGGAAATCATTTTCTAACTGCTACTGGCAAACACTGAGGTTTTGTCTTGATTTATTAATTTGGTAACACTTCACAATAAGGTCGCATTTGTTAACTAGTTAATGTATTAACTAACATGAACTAACATTGAGCAATGTATTTCTTACATAAATGTTAGTTAATAAAAATAGAGTTGTTCATTGTTCATGTTAGTTCACAGTGCAAACTAATGTTAACAAATACAACTTTTGATTTTAAAAATGTAGTAACAAATGTTGAAATGAACAACTAAGATTAATAAAGGCTGTAGAAGTATTGTTCATCGTTCATCAATCAAATCAATCAAATCAAAATTGTTTTGCACTGTATGCAGTCATTTTCCAACCAAAAGAAAAATTTTAATTTTTTTTTAAAAGAAAACTTGCTATATTTAAATGACAGAATATAAAGGTATTATATTATATTATATTATATTATATTAATTATTTTTAAATATATTGTATTTTTGCTTTTTAATATAAAAATACAAAGCTTTTAAATATATATTATTTTCAGTTGCTAAATATTTATTTTACATTTTTTACATATATATATATATATATATATATATACATAAAAACTGATTTATTTTGCGGGCTGCTCACACTTGAAGCATTGTGCACTGTGAATATTATTGTCTCTTTTGATAAATTACTTGTTGTACCTCATTTGTAAGTCTCTTTGGAAAAAAGCATTAGCTAAATGACTAAATGTAAATGTAGATGAAAATGTTGGCAGTGCGTGTAAAAGTCTGACCAGGCCAGTAGAAAAAAAATCTGTATTGTTGAGCCCTGTAATGTATCTACAGCTAAAAAAAAATGACTTGATGTATTAAACAATGTGCAGCATTGATCGAATGAGCCTAATATCAACCATCTAAAATGTTTCCACAGCATCTACCGTCAGTGAAAATGGGAGACGGAGCTGCTTGAGGCTGAAAGTTTTCGTCAGACCTTCGAGTAAGTTTTACAAGCCCCTCAGGAGAGATCCTGGCGTAGCTTCTGACAAAACGTGGTTGCAATTGCATCGTTTATCACTGCTGGAATAGTTCAATGAGTTAAAGATGATGTCATGACCCTGACAACACCCTGTTTTATGTTTTTCCCTCAGACAACTGTGAGAAAAGTCACGACCGCGTCGTCAAGATCAATGATGGAAGCATCAACTCTATAGAAAATAATAATGGTTCGTACTGTATGTCAAAGGCATTTCCATAATCAAATCTGTCAGTGATGTTAAATGTTTTTGCACACTTTGGTATTATAAACATCTTTTAATACTACTCCTTTTTCTCCATTTAGACGGAACGAGTCATGAATCTGCCGAACCATCCCGAAGTGATGTCAACAGCGCCGGACGTATTCAGACTGTAGGGCCCTTGTTGGCCTCAGCGCTGGTTCTTTTGGCTTCACTGTCCTCCTTATAGCATCCCGTATGTGCGCAGTGACACACCTAAAGTATACAGGAGGACTCGTGATCGAGCACTTTTAAGGAACATTTGAGATCTTTCTCTCAACTGAAAAGTAATTTCTCGCGCAGGAAGACGTGACGATTTGTGCTTCTCATCTTTTGGCGATACAACTGGATGGCTTTCAATGAACAAAATCCCCAACCCACAGAAAAAAAAAAAAAAAACCTTTCTTGTACACACGAATAAAACCCACCAAACTATGACACGCATACAAAAATAGGTCTGTGTCCTCTCGGTGCCCCTATGTAACGTTGGAGAGGGCCTTGTAATTGGGGGCAGAGGAAGAAAACGACTTTTTCACAAAGACCTCTTTCAGTGTTGCCGTCCAGAAAAGAGAAGTCTTATAACAGATCAAGAGGACTATCTGAGGGATCTTTCCACTTGCATTGTGGGTAAACGTCGTCACTATGGACTCAACTGCTGACTCTACTAGATATCAAGGCAAACTGTTGCCTGATTGCATCCCTTATAAAAGGAAGAGCAGGGAGCTTTTTAATATCTAAACCAGAGTAGTCCATGTTGACTCAGGTGCTCAGGTGAACGGTGGCGTTTTTGAAGAGTTTTCGTAGATAAAAGAAAAAGATAAGCACTCGTTTTGTACATTGTGTACAGGTGTACATGGGACTTAAACGCAGATTTGGTGTTCTTGAAGTAAAAGGCTCAAGTGTAGCTGCCAAAATCGATGTTTTGTTAGGAGTATGGAGCCTCACTGATCAATTGTTTGAGTGAATATACTAATTTGTTTGGTGAATCATCCTTTTCTTATTTATTGTTCAGTCTTAGTGCTCTTGACACTTTGTTGTGCTAGTCATCAGCCGGAATTCAGGAGAAAGGAACAGAAAATGCCTAGCTTCAGTCAACTTACATTGGGTTTATATGAATAACAAATGCATTGCAGAGTAACTTCTGATTATGGTTTAATGTTTTACTTAGCAAATCAATCCTTGAAATGATATCAGGGGGAAAAAACAGTAGTACGTCTCCATATCATGTCCGTCAGGGATCACGTCACTCCTTAAATTGGTCCATTATTATGGATGGGCGAGAGGGGGAAATGGTTTGCATTAGTTTTGATGTAAATGCTTCCTGTCTTTTTACCCTAGAATAATCAAATTGAACAGCATTAACATTTTAATTCAGTCAACAATTTGAACTCATTCCTTTGCCAATTGAATTGTTAATTATGTAAAAAACCATTTATGAGGATTCTGTATTCTAAGCATGAAGCGAAAGTAATTCAGTTATTTTCTTATATCCTCCAAACGAATCCTCACATGGACTTTTCTTTTATCAAAGTGCATTTCAACCATGCTGTTTTGTATTTATTTACTTTTTCAATACAGAGCTGTGCGCACTAAAAGCTCATCTGGGATCTGCTGAAACAGTAGCGGAGCACCGCTTTCACCTCGGTGGCAGCTGACACCCTAACGTGATTTAATAGGCTCTTTGATGTTGTCCAAAGTGCCTGGCACGCAGACCACATACTGCGAGGCCTCATGTGGGTTATTTCTGGAATTAAAAAATCGACAGCAGCACAGAGGAGCGCGGTGTCCAGTTTAGCCGCAGGCTAGCGTTACTCTCATGAGCTTGGCTAGAGATGGAGAAAGATGAGATCTCCTGCTGGGATCAATAGTAATGGCCTTTACAGACACAAAAACAGGGTAAATATTTGCCCCAGTCCCTGTTCTCCTTGCTCGAATGGTTTCCATGTTTTTCATTCACATCTATGTATCGACAGTTGGCTAAGCCACGTAAACGTAGCGTTTGCTTTTAATACAGTATGTGGCTATGTTTGAGTAGGATAGCTTCTATGGTTCTTTTACTCTGGTAACACAGGAGCACATGGGTCCTATGGATGCTATGTATCCGTATGTTGTCTAGCATCATATCATATAGTGATGTGATAAACGAAATAAGAAACATTAAGAAATAGTCCAGTAAAAAAGCATACTATCAAATGCATTTGCTATCAGAACACTTTTTTTATTTCATTTAAACGATTGGTTTTATTTTGAGCAACAGTTAAATGTTCATGAAGACAACTAGGAATGTGTGCTGGTCCATCCTCAAAAGCACCGCTGTACTATCATTAAATCATATGCTTAAAAACCCCTGTGAAACATCTTAAAGTCTGCAATGCTCTGATGTTGCAACACAAAGAAACGCTGTCGTCCATTTATTGTCATGGGAACAAACCTAGAAGGACATTTTTAGCAGATTTAATTCAGGAAACATTATTTTTGTAAAATGACTGCAGTGTCTGTTTTTGTCCATATGCAAAACTCCCATTTGTTCTTTTTATATTGGGAATTTGAGGTCAGAGGAACGACTATCTCGTTAAACTTTCTGCATTTTTCTCCACAAGGCAGTTATGTTCCTGTATTCTCTCATCGTTTTTATCCCAGAAAATATTTCTTCAGTGTTAGACATAATTTTCTAATTCTTTCCACACCTGCTTCTTTATACAGCTGTGAAGACCATGATATCTAAACCACCATTTCCCTTAGCTTCTTGGCTGTGTTGCCTGAATATTTGCTGTGACGTCTCTTGACGGTACAGTGCTGACTTGCATTATGATATGACACGTTTTTATATCTTCAAATGCCATTGTTTGTAAATACACTTGCTGGAGCAGCTCAAATAAATGATTAAATAAATTTGTCATTGTTGTTAGAATCATCTTCCTCTCTTTTTTCTATTTTCTATTTTAGGATATTATTATCCAACGGGTTAGTATACAGGAGCCGATTGTATTTATTCTATGGAGTTTCAGGGGATACAATTAAAATAATATTTTCAATTTCCAATGAACTGACAGTGTGCAAATATTCGTCGGCAGCAAATTCCAGCACTTTGATTTATCCCAATGTTGTACGATTTAGCTGACCCTTAAGAAACCCACACAGTTTTCTTTCAAATCCTTATTAAACAGAATTATATCAAGGCATACATGGATTTCTGATAACTGATTGTTCTATGAGTGAGGGATAGAAATGGTAACATTTGCCCATCATTATTATTACACTCAGGAGTCAATGAATATTAATGACTGAGTGCACGCTCTTGGGCATTGGCCATTTTAAACAAGAATAGGCTTCAGGGGGATTCCTTGGTGACATGGTGTTGAATGGTGTCTAGTGTTCTTGCTGATTTGCCTCTAAATATCTTGGTGCCTTGTTCTATTTCTGCCCCCTGACCTTTAGGAAAATCCAGACAGAATGTGGTTAAAAAAGACAAATGAAATTTATTCCAGTGTCAAACATTTCAGCAACTTCCAGCTTTTTACCTTACATGAGACAAAAAAACAAACAAAAAAATAGATTATTATTAGATGTATTATTGTAATTATTTATATGCACAAACTATAGTTATTGTGTGTGATAAAGTAAAAGAAAATGCGTTCTGGAAATGCATTGACCTTATTGGCCTTTAAAGTGAACATATGCTATAAAACAAAACATATAAGTGTTTGTTCATCCTTTTACAATTATATGCAAATATGTTCTTGGTTGCTAAGGAACTGTAAAGAAAAGAGATTTACCTCTGAACTCTGCTCAACTAACTGAAATTCTCTAAGAGGAATGAAGCTGTACAATGCATTAAAGCTAGTTAAGATCCTGAAACATGTATTTGCACACTTGACCCATGTTCTTTAGGCCATATGAAGCATTATCCTCTGAGGAAAGAGATCGAGATGTAAAAATCCTAAGCTCAGTGTACAGTCTGCTGATATTTATGGCAACAAAATATTTTAGTGGCCAACTTCCTATACTTAATTCTAAAATTAAACTGTTTCTGGCTTTATATGGTGTATCTGCAACTCCATTCAGCATTCTAAAAATAAACGCACACTACAGCTGAGGATTAATTTCTCCTTTCATACAGGGAAAGCCTGGGGCAATGTGATATTTCCAAGGCCAGGGATCACGCAGAAAATAAGGCCCTGTGAGTGACCGTATACTTCCAAAGTGTATTAATGTGAAGTCAAGCATCCTTGACCAACAGACAAACTGCCTGCAAGGAAAACAGAAGGGCTGCAAACCTGGAAAATGATACATTTGTGCATAGCACATGGAGATAGGAAGGCAACGAGGCACATCCGAATCCAATGGTTTGGTTTTTGGATGTAGAATAAAATGGCATCTAATAAAGCAGTTGAAGAGTATTTTTATTTTTACTCTTGACTGCATTTCTACAACGAATTAAGAATTTAAGTCAATACATATATTTTTGTATTCTTGTATATTTGTAAATCTCATTAAATTTAGAATAAAGTTGTGATGTTATACGGTGCCTTGAAAACCTGTCTGAAACCAGTTTCCTGAAGCGAAGCGTTATGGAGGGACCCAGCCTTGGAGATTGCTTTATATGTCGAATTTTTGTGTTGCTTCAAAAATACAGGTCAACTCCGCTCCTTCCCTCACATTCAGCCAATGCGTTTCAAGCGTCAAGCCTACGAATGGAGAGGGATTGAAGCGTCAAACTTATTGACTCTTCAGTTGCGGATGGAAACATTAGGAGACGCGGAACGCTTGAAACAAATCTGGTGAAGGTTGACATGTTTCGCACGCCAACGGCTCAAGTACAAACCAGTAGGTACGTTCACACACAAAAAGCTGCCTGTTTAGTAATTAACTGACCGGGGATGGACACATTTCACATTTACGCGGTTCTCAGAAGCGGAAGTCGTGATTTGCTAAACTTCTATAGACCTTATGTAGCTCCGCCCCTTTTCAGCGCTGCGCTTGTTGTCTTTTGACTTCCAGTTTGTATTTCCACAGCGATCTTACGTATTTATGAATGAACTGCTTGTTTTAAAATCTTCCCGGTCTACTTATGTTTGTGAAGACATCTGCTTTAAACATAACAATGCTCATGATAACTATCATTAATTCTACAACAAGTAAATCCACTTCACCAGCTAATTATTCTTTGACAGCGATGCCAATATACAGAGCTACCGCGAAAACGGAAGTTCAAAGACAATATTATAAAGATGGCGGCGCGCTTGTTTCTCTGGCGCATAAGGTCTATAGTGGTGAATGGGAGACGAAAGCAAATTTTTTATAATCATTTGCTCCGATAGCAAATCCATGATAGCGTTTTCACAATTTGCCAAAAGAAAGAAAAAATATAGATTGATTACAGTAGTCAGAAGTAAGAATTATGTCACTCCCCCACCTGTTGTATTAAAGGGTTAGTTCACCCAAAAATTAAATTTGTCATTAATTACTCGCCCCTATGTCATCCCAAACCCGTAAGACCTTCGTTCATCTTCAGAACACAAATTTATTTTGATGAAATCCTAGTGTTTCTAAACCACACCTTTCAAATTCCAGAAAGGTATTAAAGACATTGTTAAAATAGTCAGCGTGACTGCAGTGGTTCAGCCTTAATGTTATGAAGTGATGAGAATACTTTTTGTGTGCTAAAACAAAAATAACGACTTTATTCAACAATTTAAACTGTTGTCATACCTAGTTGATGTAGTGAACGTAGTGCAGGCTTCGGTGTTTACATCCGAACGCCGGCCTCATGTCATCCCAAACCCATAAGACCTTCGTTCATCTTCATGACAGTGAGTACTTAATGACAGAAATTTCATTTTTGGGTGAACTAATCCTTTAAACACCCCCGCAGCAGTGTTTAGTTTTTGTAATATACTGCTAGGGTGATATAGCCTAACACAAAGTACAGCACTGTAAAGTAAAAAGGTAAAGTAAAATATGAATAACTTCTCTAGATTTGTGATGCTGACAACTGGAAATGGGCCATCACAGTCTGTGAAAACGGTCCATTAGGGTAGAAACTTAAAGGGTTAGTTCACCCCAAAATGAAAATTCTGTCATTAATTATTCTCCCTCATATGGAAGCCCGTTTCCGACACTAAATAAAAGAATTAAAACAGCAATTGCGACTTTTTATCTCAGAATTCTGACTTTTTTTCTCGCAATTCTGACTTTGTAACTCGCAATTGTGAGAAAAAAAGTCGCAATTGCTGTTTTTATTTTTTTATTTAGTGGCAGAAATGGGCTTCCATATCCTCATGTTGCTCCAAACCCGTAAGACTTTTGTTTATCTTCAGAACACAAATGAAGATCTTTTTGATGAAATCTGAGAAATGTCTCTCTCTCCATAGACTGCCTTAGTAACTTAATCTTTCCGGAAGCTCAAACACGCTGCGTAACCAATGAAGTTCATTCTCGTGTGTTACGCAGCACATTTGAGCTTCCGGAAGAGGTTTGTTCTTGTGTGTCATTCAAGTTCAGCTGAGCTTAGCATCTGTTTATGTTTGCTGATCAAGGTTTATATGTGAATATAAGCCTAAATTAAATCTGTCCATCATAAAAAGTGATCGAGTCTCTTCATAAAATTTGAACCAAACCGCTCGATTCATATGGATTAGTTTTCCGATCTCTTTATGAACATTTTGAAGCATAATAGATAACAGTTGCAAAGGTAGTCTATGGAGGAACAGATTTCATCAAAAAGATCTTCATTTGTGCTCCGAAGGTGAACAAAAGTCTTACGGGTGTAGAACAACATGAGGGTCAGTAATTAATGACAACATTTTAATTTTGGGGACAACATTTTAATTTTGGGGACAACTAACCCTTTAAGGCAAGTTAGATTTTGAACACAGACATGGAAAATATTTTAAAGACTCTGAACCATAATTTTCTCTTCTACTTGATATTTATATAATGAAGTAGGCTATTTACATTTACATGTATTTAATGAGCATATGCTTTTATCCATGTGATATGCCTGCAGTGTTCTTCTTCTTTCATTCCACCATACTAATTCTTGCAAAGGAAAATGTTCTAATAAACAATTATATGTCCTAATTAACAATTAAAACAAACACGGTGTTAACTGCGAATGCATGAATGCTTTAGATGTGGGACACAATGCTGCACGTGGAACAGGTGAGCGGGAGAGCGCCGCAGGCATCTGTAGCAGTTGTCACAGACAGTGAGAGGCCCGTGGGAGCACCTGGCTGATTACATACAGGTCCCACTGGGCCGGTTCAGCGACAGGACAGCTCAATTACAGCAGTAAGCAGAGACAACAGAGTGAAATTAAAGTTGATAACAGGACAGTGTCATGTGCAGGACAGGAAGGAAAGTGTCTGAGCGTGTGTGTTCAGGGACAAGGGAGATGTCAAACTGTTCTCAGGAGAGTGCTGCCATGGGAGGTCCTGTGAGCAGATGCATGCTGGTGTGTTAACTTGAAACTGAATGAAGTGTCTTTAAACAACACTGATCTCTAGAAAGCGTCAAACACTAAGGGCGGTATAATTAAGTCATTTGCGGTGTGTGTATTAAAGGAACATTATCCTGTCTGGTACAGGCTCTTATGGCTCTATTGTGGTCTGTTGAGGTTCTGCTTACCATCTCCTTCATAGTGGCTTTGCATGGGCTGAGAGGTGTGCCCTTTCTTTTGCAGTATATATGATGGAATCAAGTTACTTTTGTTAGTTTTAAGTGGTAAACACACACACACACACATAAAAGATTTACACACACACAAAAGACCGCTTAAGTGAACTCAAAAGTGAACTTGGGGAAAAATGACAGTTCTTTTTAAACTTACATTGTCCTTGACCTTGAAAGTGGACTTAGCACTCATTTTGGCCAATTTAAGCTGCAATATGGTTCATTAATCAACATTATTATACCAGCGTAATAATATTAAAATAATTTTGCAAATGGCAAAAGACCCCAAACAAATAGCAGAACTGTGTAGACTTCACAGACATAACTTATAATACAGTTTTGTAAATACAGCTTTGCTTGCAAAGTTCAGATGTTTTCAAAATTGGGTTCAGGGACTCCCAGTGAGCTGAAAGAGGATACTAGAGGGTTAATGGGGTTTTTTCTATGAAGTCCTACAAACCGTAAAACTGCTTTATAAAGATCAGGGTTCATTCATACACATTTTACCAATAAATTTCCATGACTTTTGAGGCAATATATATGAATTAATGTTCAATAAAAAAAGGTCTACGTATACAATATTATCAATTAAGCCAGGGCCTAAATTTAGTTTTGGAAAATGGGGTAGGGTGCCCAATCTATCATTATTTTCCTGTTTATCATTTTTTTTAGTCAGTACTGAAATTTAAAAATTTTGACGCTTTGAGCGCTGTTGAACGGATTCATAAACACCTCTGATTAGCCACTGTGTTCATGTCTCATCGGATATATCTGTGATTGGCTTCAATGATCAATGCTGTAAAAACTTTGTAAATAGTCACCAATGAAGCTTTTCACCAAGTGCTTACACAGATACACACGGGAGTGTTTGAAAGCAGGCGTCTATCGCGGACCCGTCTGCTGATAGACGCCTGCTTTCAAAACGCTTTCAAATTCAAACACTTCCGTGTGCTTTTAAATTCTCCTGTGCATTGATCATTGAAGCCAATCACAAACATATCCAATTAGCGCATCAATACAATGGCTAATCAGAGGTGTTTACGAATCCGCTTAACAGCGCTCAAAGCGTCACATTCTTAAAATTTCAGTACTAAAGTCGGTACTTTTGACAACTCTAGTAATGGACGTAAACCGGTAAGAGCTGTGCGTGTAAACCCCACTCCTCTGACCTCAAGAGGCACTCTAGTGACTGATGCTAGAGACTGCAGTCTTTAGTCTCCTTGTTAGAGTGCCCGACTCCCATGCCGGCGGACCGGGGTTCAAGTCCCGCTTAGAGCGGGCGGTTCGAACAGCAGGGGTTACACTTTGAATTTGAAACAATCTGTATTGTATAAAGCACTATATAAATAAAAGTGACTTGAAGTGACTCTTTTCCCAAGAGAGACTATGCTGAATAGTTTCCCTGTGTGTATAGCAAACTATAGTATGGCCCTGTCCCAAATGGCACACTTCATAGTACTTAAAATGGCTGCTGCGTGTCCATTAAGTCCACAAGACCGTAGGGTGTCCCATTTGTCAATTTTAGGTCTCAGAAGGGTGCTCGCAAGTGCCCCCTTTGCGGTCAATATGCGCCCTGGATGCGTACTTTTGCCGAGCCTGCACTGGTGCGAGCTCCGCAGCACACATCTTCCCGACAGTCAAAGCGGCATTACGTCACGAAAGTGTAAACTTTCTAAAAAAAAAGGAAGAGTGTTTAGGGTGCCATTTGGGACAAGGCCTATGTCACAGTCAGCTGTTCATATATTAAAGCTTATAAGAGCTACATTAGCACTGCATCAATTAGCTGGTGCATATAGTTTCAATTTGATCACAGCAACAAAAATACTCAAATGTACTCATGTACATATTACAAATGGAGCCAGAGACAAATCAATTTAGGATAAATTGTCATTTTATAGAGTAAAAACACATTTCATTTTGATCTGAGCTCACTTTGTCTGTACAAGCTTGTGAATAATGAACATTCTAAATCTTTATTAGTGTTACCTTGGTGATCGTACTGGCACAAGAGACTGTTAAAAAATAGCACTGTCAGAGCTCTACATATTGTTATTGCTCTGCCAAATAGTAAGACATGATGACAGCAAGGAATCTGATCATGTATTTTGAGCTTGACATATAATGACCTGACCATGCATCTACTCAAACCCAGCGCTTATAACTGCTGCCAATTTGAGGATGATTTAAAGTAGTTAGCAAGTTTTCTCTGCCAAACTGTATGTATGTGTAATTTTGTGCAGATGGGTGGACTGATGAGTGCTGAGCCGCTGGTGTGGTTTATGGTCTAACATTGACCAAGCAGCCAGATGCAATGTGAAGGATGTGGTTTTCGGACATGAACTTCATATCATTATGGGAAAGAGTATGATGTTTTTTCTTTTTCTATCCTGATTTACAGCAATCTGAATTTTCCTTCTTACAGATGTAGCGAGACCAATTACATCCCGTAGGAATAAGTTCGGTAAGTACTGCTTCTTGGATATACTGCAAAATACGGAAAATGCAAACTTAAATAACCTCTTGTCTTCCGCGTTTGTACAAATTTGTTAAAAGATCTATGTATCTCTGCATGGGGAGCAATCGGTTTGCTTGGAAATAAAAAGTGGTCTTCACACAAATAGTTTTAAAACCATGTCATTTACTTAAGTCTTATTAGCACAGAGTGAACCTTTGAAAAACAGATGAAGCTATACTGTGAATGTAAACATTTCGTGAGAGATATTTTATCCCCTCCTCAGAGGTCTTGATTTATACACACTGGTCGCACACAGTTCCTAGACTACAGTTTTTCCATATGCCGTCTCAGAGTGCCAGATTATCTAAACTCCTGGAGACGGCTGAAATGAATATTTCTTTTGGCTCTGCACTTGTCAGCATGAAATTAGGCGTTCGCTAAAATAACGGCTGGTGTCAAAGTTGTACATTGTCTCAGGAATCTTCTGTCTGCCAAGAGGAGAGAGAGGTGTGAGAAGAGGGAGTTACCCTGCTGTCTTTCATTTAGAGCAGTGCTTCTCTAACTGGGGTACGCCGACTGCCCCAGGTGGTACACGGCAGGACTCTGGGAATTGACTATACAATTTAATTTAACTTGGTATTTTTATTTTTCTGTGTTTTACTTTATTTACTCATCTCACAATTACAACTTTTTTTCTTGTAACTGTGACTTTAGTTTATATATCTCACTGTGTAATTGCAATTACGAAATCAAATCTCACAGTGTGACTTTATTTCTCACCATTTAAATCTCATAGTGTGACTTTATATCTTACATTCGCAACTTTGTTTGTCACAAAGTGACTTCATACCTCGCAAATGCAATGTTATTTTTTGCATCGCGACTTTAAATCTCACAATGTGACTTTATTTCTTATTTCTTATTTTTAACTTTAACTTTTCTTTTATGTTTTGTACTCTAAGGCAGAAACAAGCTTCCATAAATTTAGGGATTAAAGTTCTGGCTACAACAGATTTGCTTGGGTCAAAAATGGTATGAAAATTAACAAAAAAAACCCCTCAAATTCAAGATAAAGGGACAAAAAATGCCCCTGCACAATTCAAAGTAAGTCTAATATGTCGTACATCTGAATGTGGATTACATTTAGATCTGCTCATGTTGCATCAAAGGTTTCTTTTTATTCATTGTTTTTTGCAGCGTTTGGACTGCGAACTGCCAATAGAAAAGCTGTTTCTAAAAAGTTATTTTCCCTTAAAATGTTATTGGTCTCGAGCATTTAAATAGCATGAAGGACTTTGCCTGAAAAAGTAGCCTTTTCAGTCAGAAGCCTTTTGTTTTTCTTTAATCCCTGTACATTTCTTATCTATATATAATTTTAATACATCTTTGCGACTGCGTGTCTGGTTTAGGCCAATTTGGTAGGCAACAAGACTATCTGCAAAGCCTCCCATGTGCGCTAACAAAGCCTGTCGGATTATTTTCAATGTAAGAAACACTGCATCTCAATTTCCTTGTTGACATCTGGTAAAAGCATCACAGCAGTGAAATATCGATTAGTCAATAATAAAACGGTAATGAGAGATGACATATCCGTTTGCATGTGGTTAGCAAAAGCCAGCGAGTTATTAATCACATAGCAGATTTAGCAAGGCATACTGAAATTGTGTTGCATGTCAACATTTGGCTTCCCCCACCCAAAACATGTGCTCCAAATGAGGCTTTAAATGCGTTTCCCTGCTATTCCAAGAGAGCAGCGGGATCTGATGGAGTGTTGCCTTCAGACTGACAACGGGTCACGAATCAGAGTCAGAGGAGGGCGAATAAAATCAATGCTTCATATCTCACAATGTGCTTCATTCATCATCGCTAACCTTTATTTACGATGTCTGGTCACCTAGTACATGTCAGGACTCTCTGAACCAAATATTCGATCCAACCCATCAATATTTATGAGATTTTCTCCCATTTATGTACAGCATTACGTCAGTATTGTTTAATTGCTTGTTCGGTTAAATTTACGATCAAGTCTGTGCCACGTTCTGCAAAGAATTATGACCCATGCGATGTTTTGTTGCCATTTTTTCTGTCTCAGGTTTACAAACAAGGCTGTTAAACCCAAATCCAACACATAAAACATTTCTCATTTCATGCTTAGATTTGCAACATTATGTCAAGCTCGACTTTCATCCGAGGCCCACAGAAACCAGCTGTGTTTAAGTCCAGGCTTTGTACAGTATCAGAGGTGCTGGAACTTTGTCAAGAAAAAGATGTAATGAGATCTAAGGCACTGAACAAATGTCCCTGGGAGATTTACTCCAGGCAAACGGCACAGGCTGACCATAGTTCAAACCTTCACTCTGATTTATGTGCTACTTTATCTGATTTAATGAGCATTTCAACAATTAGCTTAGCCTGTATCAGAGCGCTCGGTGCGGCCTATCAGTCATGACCTGCGAAAATGCAGCTGCTTTTTTAACGATGGCAAACATGGGGTTTCGTTTTAATGGGCGGATCTCACAGCTCGGTCACAGGCGAGGCTCATTATGCCATCTTGTAAGGGGAGCCGTCATTTCACCCGTTTTTTCTCCATTTCAGCCACTGACTTTTAGAGGAATAATATATCATCTCTTAAAATAGTCTGCCCCACGCTGCAGGTAGGAGAGATTTCCACAGAGGAAGATTGGAAGATCAATTAGAGCCACGAGGCAGCTTGTTGTCACTGACGCATCATTAGTAGCTTAATCAAGAGTAGTTTGATGCTTCTTCAACCAAAAATGAATTCAAAGTCCATCCCCTAGCGCAGCAAATGAGGCATGGTGTTTTGATTTCTTTGGTCAATATACTGTAAAGACACATGGCCACTGTTATCGTGTTGACATGTGAAGGGGCCGGTGAAAGATTTCTCCATTTCACCCCCTGTGTATATTGTGAAATGTAGTTAGGTGTTGCACGATGAGGCTTTGTTAGGCCACATGTCCATAGAGATAGACACACACACACTCCAGAGAGTGGAAGAACAAAAGTCCAGCAGCACCGCTGAGATTATAGCCTTAAGAAATCTGTGAAAACTGTGCATTGTCATGATGTCATGTTGCTAAGCAACTAATACAATTTTTTATACTGATCTTCAATGTAATGTTTCTTGCAAGGGACGACATGCGGTTTTGCGAAATATAAATCAGAGACATGAATCATGTGTTATTGCAATTTTCATTCATATTCAGTGCATTTATATATATCGGGTGAAATTACATTTCTGCTTTGTACAACGGTAAATTTTATTTAAAGCGAAAGAGTAATGCTAACATTAGAAATATTATTATGAAAGGAAATAAATACAGATGAAATACAGATAAATACAAAGAAAAAGATTGCTTTAGATTCATCAGTATAACTCAGATTAATTCAGTTGTTTATCAGGCTTCTCTCTCCAACTGGATCTGATTTAATAGTCGGATCCAAGAAGTCTGTGTATGTCTGGAGATTCTTTAGACTTTGCATATGTTGCTAATTAAGCAGACAGTCTGAATCTAGACTCTTCTTAAAGGGATAGTTCACCTATTAATAAAAGTTCTGCCATCTTCAGCTTCAGAAAAGGATGCAAAATCAACCTAAAAGTATGTGATAACTATGTATGAAAGACAGAATTGTAAGATGTTGTTCAGTTCTGAAAAAACTCTCATTAGAGAAGTAGTGATTTATGAATGAATCATTGTTTTGAATGTCTTTTATTAAGAAACCTCTATATAAACTATATGAAATATAATTCATCATAATGTAAGAAGGGTCTGACATTTAGGACATTTCGGTAACACTTTACAATAAGGTTGTTAAAGGGGACCTTTTATGCCCCTTTTCAAAAGATGTAATATAAGTCTCTGGTGTCCCCAGAATGTGTCTGTGAAGCTTCAGCTCGAAATACCCCACAGATCATTTATTAGAGTTTGTCAAATTTGCCCTTATTTGGGTGTGAGCAAAAACATACCGTTTTTGTGTGTGTCCCTTTAAATGCAATTAAGCTGCTGCTCCCTGCCTGCTTTAACAGCTTCTGCTTCTGTTGCTCAACAACAAAAAAGCTGGAGAATCTCACACAGCCAAAATGACGATTGTCAGTAACAGCGTTCAGCCTTACATTGTTCAAACCGGAGTTGGACAGAGAAACTCAGGAAGAAGATGCATCTGGACGTTTCTGAATGGTTAGTGGATAAATTTATGTAGCTGCTGTGGAGTTGATTTAACTCATTGACTAGCATGTGCTGTCATGTTAATCTTTTGTGCAAAACCCGTATGAACCCTCACTATACATAGCTTACCTGTTTGCCAAACAGAGCCATACACACCAGGCTAACATTTCTGATTGCTATCAAATGCTGTGAATTTTTCCAAAATATTGCTCAAACAAAAGCAACAAAAGGGGAGCAAAATCGTGAGTGGCTCGTTTTTGCACATGCTTACAGAGAAAGGCTTGCCAAAACAAAGTTACTGGGTTGTCCTTTTTCACATTTTCTGAGTTGGTAGATGCTCCGGGGACTCGATTATAACACTTAAACACGAAAAAAGTCAGATTTTCATGATATGTCCCCTTTAACACCAGTTATTACATGCATGTTAACTAACATGAACTAACAATGAGCTCTTACAGAATTTATTAACCTTTGTTAAATGTATTTGTTAATGTTCATGTCAGTACACAGTGCATTAACTAATGTTAACCGATATAACTTTCAGTCTTAAAATGTATAGTAAATGTTGAGATTAAGATTAACTAAGATTAATAAATGCTGTAGAAGTATTGTTCATTTTTAGTTCATGTTAATTTAGTTAATGATGTTAACAAATAAAAGCTTATTGTAAAGTGTTACTCACATTTCTAAATGTAAAAAAATTCATATACATATATTTAGTAATTAATAGAGTAATGATGTTGAACAATGTGTATTATATAAGTTATGTTATAATGTGTAAATGTCTATGTTAGAAAAAAAAATGATTTGGTTTTTCTGCAGTAATATATTTTACTGCAGAAAAACAGAAAATAAACCAGACACCCGTGTCGGTCACAGAAGGTGAACTTTCCGCTGGATAAAAATTGTAGAACGCCATTTTCTTCCTCCCAGTAAACACAGTGAAACCTGGTAGTAAAACTATTTGACACAGTTAAATTAATCACATCTCCATGCCTCAGGCGTCCCATGCGAATCTCCACATGGTGCCAGCACAGACAGGATATTGGCACACTTGGAAAGATTGGCAGATAGAAAAGGACAGTCTGTCAATATGCCTTTTTCTATTTTAGAAAAACCTAGACCTTTAATGTTTGCAAATACCACGTATGCTTTCAGAACGTAGTTTTATAAAAGGTGTTTTTGTGCTTTTCTTGAAGATAAATGATTTGGATCTCTTAGATAAACAGGGCCATTGATGTTTACGTGATTAAAAACACTGTCATGGCAGTCTAACCGAGGAAAGTCAAGGTTTATGAGCGGGCCGCATACAGTAATGATTTCTGGAGAAAGCTCAAGGCTGACGGAGACATAATAGGCCAGTTCTGCCTCTCATGTGGTCCTATCTGAGAGTGACTCATGCAATACTTAATCCTGGTGATTCAGGGAGGGAAACCCGACATTTTATGTAAAGCGAAAGCCTTGAATTATAGGATTTTATCATTTATTTGATCTTTTATTATTTATTTGATCATTTATACGGCGACATATGTTGGTCCGGTAATGAATTGGGCTGCAATTTGTCAGTGAGGAGCGATATAATCTCTTGTTCTTTATCTGCTCTGAAATAGTATTCTCAACGGAGGACCGTAAAACAACACATTGTGTCACTGATTAGCCAAATCCATTATGCTCTAATTAAATCACTAGATACTGCACATTACTGCTCTGAGCGCTGCAGTGGCCTTTATCACTGAAGTCTACAGATAATTATTTGATTAGCTTGTTTTCACTTCACAGTTCTTACTTTCACAGAATATTTTAAACACATTCTCACTTTTTATTTTGATATTTCTTTTAACATTGCACATATTCTTGTTTAATAAATCTATCTAAAAGACTGTAAAACAAACTGTTCAGTCTTATATCCTGCACCCAGCTTGTTTTTAATAGGTTAAAAGTTTTGATTTAGTGGAAACACTGAAAATGTTTAATGCATTTCTTCATGTCATAGTGCTTGCTTCCTCATTTTACCCTTTAGCCGGATGTTAGAGCACTCTTGTCTTGAGCTAAGCCACCTGGTGAGAGGGCAGCTGAGTTAATTGTCAGATCGCTATGACCCCTGAGGCATCTGAGGTGTCTTGTACTGAAATATCACATTATTTGCCTTTTCCCACCATTTTCTCTCTCGAAACTAACTTTCAAAAGTTTTGGGCTTAGTGTGATTTTTTTTTTTAAAGAAATACATTTCTGTCATGACGGCAACTGTGTTTGGCATGGTAATGAATATGACAATGTTGATATGTTTGGTCTTGGCAGAATAGATCTGCTACGCTGCTGGTGCAGAGCAAATACGGGACTTGCTACTGCCAATACATACACGGCACACTGCTGTAAGACATGCTGCTGCTGTACAATATAGCGTACATCAATTACCCGTAGCAGATCTATACAGGTGGAGCTGGGGAAGGTGGAGGGCTTCTGAAAGTGTGCTGCACTGCTATAGCAAATGCTGACCAAGTATTTGAAAGTTGAGCATTGAATTCATTGGCTGCTGATTAGGGCTGCAACGGTACGTGTATTCGTACCGAACGGTTTACGGGGGAAATTCCAAATGGAAGTGATCATCCCTATCATGCCCTACTCCCACCGAAGGTGCAAAGCCCCTAAAGTAGAGACTTTTAAGTGAGCAGGGCACATGTGTGGCGTTTGGAATGCACTTGGCAAAGGGAGCGGTGTAATTTCCTCATTATCTTCAGCTGGGATGTTCCTGTGACAACGCAGCACAGTGTTTGTCAGCAGATGTCGCTGTTTTAAGGGCATAATTCTTTCTTTTTTTTTAGCCTAACTGTTGCAAATAAACAACATACATTTTATATTTTAAAAAGTTTTTTAAAATATGCTATATAATATATAAAAACTAATATATATAAAACTTTTAAAAAATATAAATTGTATATTTATTTATGTTGGCGCTGCATTGTCACAGTAACATCCCAGCTGAAGATAATGAGAAAATTACTCCGCTCCCTTTGCCAAGTGCATTCCAAATGCCACGCGTGTGCCCTGCTCACTTCAAAGTCTCCACTTTAAAGGCTTTGCCCTTCGGAGGGTGTAGGGCATAATAGGGATGATCACTTCTATTTGGAATTTCCCCCGTAAACCGTTCGGTACGAATACGCGTACCGTTAAACCCCTACTGCTGATACAGCAGGAACCAATCAGCTGTGCCCTGTAGAGAACAATGTGACTTTGTTATTAATGCATTAAAGTGACAGTAAAGATTTGTAGGCTCGGTTTCACAGACAGGGCTTAGCCTAAGCCAGGATTAAGCCTTAGTTCAATTAGGATATTTAAGTAGCTTTTATAAACATACACTAGAAAAAACATTACTGGTGTGCATCTTGAGACAAAACAATGGCACTGACATATTTTAAGATATGTCAGTGCAAGTTACTTTCAGTTAAAACAGCTCAAACATGCATTTTAATCTAGCACTAGCTTAAGCCTTGTCTGTGAAACCAGGGGGTAATGTTGCAAAAGGATTCTGTTTAAAATAAATGCTGTTCTTTTTAACTTTTCTATCAAAGAATCTTGAAATATTAAAATATTGTATAAAATGAAAAAAAATTCAACATTGATAATTATAAGAAATGATTCTTGAGCACCAAATCAGCATATTAAGAATAATTTCTGAAGCATCACGTGACACTAGACTGGGGTGATGTTTAAAATTCAGCTTTGCTATCACAGGAATAAATTACAATTTCATCATATTAAAGTAGAAAACATTTTTAATAGTAATAATATTTCACAATATGAAATATATAGACTGTAAAACGAACTGTTCAGTCTTATATCCTGCACCCAGCTTGTTTTTAATAGGTTAAAAGTTTTGATTTAGTGGAAACACTGAAATGTTTAATGCATTTCTTCATGTCATAGTGCTTGCTTCCTCATTTTACCCTTTAGCCGGATGTTAGAGCACTCTTGTCTTGAGCTAAGCCACCTGGTGAGAGGGCAGCTGAGTTAATTGTCAGATCGCTATGACCCCTGAGGCATCTGAGGTGTCTTGTACTGAAATATCACATTATTTGCCTTTCCCACCATTTTCTCTCTCAAAACTAACTTTCAAAAGTTTTGGGCTTAGTGTGATTTTGTTTAAGAGAAATACATTTCTGTCATGACGGCAACTGTGTTTGGCATGGTAATGAATATGACAATGTTGATATGTTTGGTCTTGGCAGAATAGATCTGCTACGCTGCTGGTGCAGAGCAAATACGGGACTTGCTACTGCCAATACATACACGGCACACTGCTGTAAGACATGCTGCTGCTGTACAATATAGCGTACATCAATTACCCGTAGCAGATCTATACAGGTGGAGCTGGGGAAGGTGGAGGGCTTCTGAAAGTGTGCTGCACTGCTATAGCAAATGCTGACCAAGTATTTGAAAGTTGAGCATTGAATTCATTGGCTGCTGATTAGGGCTGCAACGGTACGTGTATTCGTACCGAACGGTTTACGGGGGAAATTCCAAATGGAAGTGATCATCCCTATCATGCCCTACTCCCACCGAAGGTGCAAAGCCCCTAAAGTAGAGACTTTTAAGTGAGCAGGGCACATGTGTGGCGTTTGGAATGCACTTGGCAAAGGGAGCGGTGTAATTTCCTCATTATCTTCAGCTGGGATGTTCCTGTGACAACGCAGCACAGTGTTTGTCAGCAGATGTCGCTGTTTTAACGACATAATTCTTTCTTCTTTTTTTTAGCCTAACTGTTGCAAATAAACAACATACATTTTATATTTTAAAACGTTTTTTAAAATATGCTATATAATATATAAAAACTAATATATATAAAACTCTTAAAAAATATAAATTGTATATTTATTTATGCCGGCGCTGCGTTGTCACAGTAACATCCCAGCTGAAGATAATGAGGAAATTACTTCGCTCCCTTTGCCAAGTGCATTCCAAATGCCACGCGTGTGCCCTGCTCACTTAAAAGTCTCCACTTTAAGGGCTTTGCCCTTCGGAGGGTGTAGGGCATAATAGGGATGATCACTTCCATTTGGAATTTCCCCCGTAAACCGTTCGGTACGAATATGCGTACCGTTAAACCCCTACTGCTGATACAGCAGGAACCAATCAGCTGTGCCCTGTAGAGAACAATGTGACTTTGCTATTAATGCATTAAAGTGACAGTAAAGATTTGTAGGCCCGGTTTCACAGACAGGGCTTAGCCTAAGCCAGGATTAAGCCTTAGTTCAATTAGGATATTTAAGTAGCTTTTATAAACATACACTAGAAAAAACATTACTGGTGTGCATCTTGAGACAAAACAACAAGTTACTTTCAGTTAAAACAGCTCAAACATGCATTTTAGTCTAGGACTAGCTTAAGCCTTGTCTGTGAAACCAGGGGGTAATGTTGCAAAAGGATTCGGTTTCAAATAAATGCTGTTATTTTTAACTTTTCTATCAAAGAATCTTGAAATATTAAAATATTGTATAAAATAAAAAAAAATAAAAAAAAATTCAACATTGATATTATAAGAAATGATTCTTGAGCACCAAATCAGCATATTAAGAATAATTTCGGAAGCATCACGTGACACTAGACTGGGCTGATGTTTAAAATTCAGCTTTGCTATCGCAGGAATAAATTACAATTTCATCATATTAAAGTAGAAAACATTTTTAATAGTGATAATATTTCACAATATGAAATATATATATATATATATATATTTTTTTTTTTGATCAAATAAATGCAGCATTAGTGAGCTTAATAGACTTTTTTTCAAAAACATTTAAAAATCTTACCAACCCTAACTTTGATCAGTATATTTACTGGTTGTAATTTACTAGCCAGAATTAAAAAGATTGGCGTTTTTTTTTTAATTATTATTATTATTTCTCTGATGTTAATTTTGTCTGCTTATATAGTAAGTACATACAGTAAACACATTAGGACTTTTATATTCTCCCCGTGTCCAATGTCTTTCCAGGTGTCTTAAATATCCTGACATACGCCATACCGTAATATAACAGAATATGTTTATTCTGAACGACGCTTGATGGGGGGTGAATAAATTGAGACAGATTAACAGTAATTGGTAATTTTACAGAAGACAAAATAATGAAAATAAATGGGAAACCGTACACTCGTTCTCTCGGACACTTCCAGCATTCCTAACCCAGCGTGTCATGCGGTTGTATCTGTCCAGCTAATAAATTTACCCCAAACAGCGAGACGCTGACGGCAGGTTTCCCCTTGCAAAGCTCTCACCGCACATTAACTTATAAGTACCCGACACATGGAAATTGGCTTTTACATTTTCTGCCCCTCTGCTCCTTTGGAACTTATCCCAGACAGATGTGTCTCTTTGAAAGATTACACTGAACTGCAACCAAAAAAATAAGAAGTAAAATAAAAAATCACCTCCATTAGAGTCAGTCGAGATGTTAGAGAGATATTAACAGGTTAGCGAGGTGCAGGGTGCTTCTAGATCATTTTAACTGTCACTGCCAGGAATTTTTTCCAGGTACAAATTTATTTTGGGATATAAGGTGCCAAAACATCACAGGTGTTGTTGTGAAAATACCATCTGGTTCATTAATTTAAAGTATTCCAGAAAACTGCAGACCCCCCTAGGAATGATATACGAGCTGAATGTATTCCACAAGCAGACTTAGCATTTTAAATACCACTCTGCAAAGAAAGAAAACTTCAGATAGCTTAAGTGCTCACAGCATGTGTAAATTGATTAGAGACGAAAGTGTAAAAAACCAACTGCTGAGGAATTCCTAGGGGTTATGATGATGATGAAATAGGCTGACAGACTATTGCCTAGTGGTTGAGAGTAACTGGCTTTTCAAAACAGACACCTGGAAGTGACCTGTGGGGTAGCAGGGCCGACCTATCTTGGCACCGTTTGACACATTCACCCCGAGGGGGCAGAGAGGCTAGTCTCCCACACTCTCTGCTTAACCTCCTGTCACTCTGGGGTGGCAAGTAAGACCCATTTGAACCCTAATAAAGGAGGCAACTACTCACATATGCCTCATCTAAGCCAAAAAACAGGTCCAGCATTACCAGTTAAATATTTCTGCTGTTTTGAATGCGTATAGTTTACCCTGACATTTATGCATTTGGGAATTCTGTTCACACATTTTACTTTAAACTACTTATCATTGTTTTATGTACCGCTATTAGCGCCACACCATTATTTAAATTCAAAACAAAAATGTAAACACAATTACATTTTCCCCAAACTGTTTAGTGTTGTGATGATAGATTACAGATAAACCATAGCTAAACTGCACATACTTCAGGAAAAATGATATTTCAATGCTTTTACGTCCTCTCGCAAAACTTTTTCATTCAGTAAGAAACTTTGCATTTACTTGCAACACTTTAGTGATGGAAATAATATGAGGTGGGACAAAACTATATGGACCCTTTTTACTTTTCTGGCTTCTCAGAAGCAGAAGTCATTATAGTTTGGTAAATTTCTGTAGTGTTGAATGGAAACAGCACATTATTATTTATGTTCTCAATTGATCTAGTACCAAAAGATAAAATCCACAATAGCAGTTCTGTGACTTTCCAAAAGAGGTAAAAATGCAGTGTTTGATAACAAATTTATCACCGTTGTTTTACTCAGGCAGTGCTAACTAGTTTTCTGAAATTTATTGCCAAGGTAATGTAACACAAAGTACAGTCTTATAAATGTACATATTATATATGTATCACTCTGTCTGTGTGTGTGTGTGTGTGTGTGTGTTAGTTCCTGTCCTTGATTCTGATTGGTCAATAGCTGTGTTTTATTCACGATAAAACACGGCTGTGACGAGCAGGGCGGGCGAGAGCCGTAAGGGAATGGCACGAGGCCGGTGACTCGAGTGATAACGAGCGTCTGCTGCGCGTTGCACCGGTCTCGAATCTCTCACGGAGGAGCTCTGGAAGCATAAAAGGGGGAGCGTCGACAGTGAAGGACGAGACCTGGATTTATTTTATGGTTTTATTATGTTTGTGTGGCCGGCAGACGTCTTTGAGGGTCTGCCGGCATTTTACTTTCGTTTTGTTGTTTGTTAATTTTCAATATTAATAAAGTTATGTTAAATTTTCGCCGGTTCCCGCCTCATTCTTCCCGTATCAACAAACTACTACTACGGCTATGACCGCTTTATCCAACGGTTCTGTGTATCACTACACACACCGTTAGCAACCACTCTTAGCAACGTAAACTGTTTGTTCTCAGTTGATAATGTTCAATGAAGCTTACAGTGTTATGTAGAAGAGTATTGTGAGAAAGAGATCGAGTGAGCGAGTTTATTACCTGCATTCAGATTTAGCATGTTCCTTCAGGTCAGTCCTATGAATAATAAAAAATCTGTTTAAATGTCCGCTGCAATATCCTTTTAACCCCTTGTTTACACTGCACTTGTCTGCGGCGCCTTACGGCTCCGACGAGGATTTGTTCCGTCCTCTGCGCGGTGTTAACTCACACCAGAAGCATTTCAGAAGCGAAGCGGCTGGATTCGCGAGACCAATTTACCTGTCCAACGTTGTTGTGTTTTTTTTTTTCTTGATTTTTCATGTTTTAATGGCTAAATGGTTATATTTCGTCCGGTTTAATTGTGTTTATTGCTATGCCATACTTTATTTTGCTGTAGCATACAGACGAAGTTAATACACTTAAGCGTCCAGTTATGAATGACAAGGAGAAACATTTTTCAAGTTTTTCACCTTTAAATCTCTTGTTGTCAATTTTTGGCCTCTTAGTGATGTGAAATATGAGCAGGAGTCTTCACAGGGTGATTATTTTGACTTTATTTTGTATTTTAATTGTGTGGCATCCTTCAAAAATGGACTTGGCGCCTATCTTTAACGAAGCGACGCGGCGAGCCGCTTCTGGGACGCTTCTAAAACGTGCCACGGTGCAGCTGGTGTAAACACAAGCACTGACTAGAGTGGCCGCGGATCAGCCGTAACGCGCCGCAGACGCGTGCAGTGTAAATAAGGGGTAACAGTTAAGGGGGTTTCCCGTGACTGACAGCGCTAGTCAAAGCATTTGTCAGTTGCGTCTTGTTCCGTGTTCACAACAATTCAGTCTTTTCAATGTAAAAGTCTTCACTACTGACTGACACTCATAAAGACAGTGCCGCCATTTAATGGTGTAATAATGTAACTTCTGTTGTTGTTCACGGTCAGGGATTATTTTTTTTCGTGCCTAACAACGCCCTTCAGCTGTGACTTATTCACGATACAGCACAGCCTCTTGTACCTTATTATATATATATATAATATATATATGTACGCGATATATATGTATAAAAGAAAGCAAAAGTTTTGAAATATAATATAATATATATATATATATATATATATATATATATATAAGTGGTTCTGTATATACTGTAAATATTCTATAACAAAAAAAGTTTGTCTTAATGTTATTTGCTAGATGTGTGGAACAGATTTCTTTTCTACACTCACACATTATAAATAATACAAATAATACAATATAACAGTTTAAACCAAAGTATAAAAGATAAACAGCAACATTTTATAATAAACACTGCATGCAGTGAATAATTATGTTCACCTGCTGTGAGTAAAATGTACTCCATTATGAGTTGATTTGGCACCGTAAAAACAAAAGGGAATAAATGCATTTGCAGTTTAAAGTGTTGTAATGGGCATCTGGCAGCCGTGCTGTTAAAGTGAACACAATATTAATTCACATATATTCATTTTTCCAGTCTACAAGAAGACAATTAAGCATAAATTTGTTTGTTTATGATGGCAAAAATATTCCTCAACAGCTTAGTAAGTGGTGTACTATAACATGTGTTTCCTCTGAAGACATCTGTGTACATCTTTCAGGGATTTCTCACAGACCTTGCTAATGAAACCTAATGAGTGTGGAGACCTGCTCACTCAGAATGCTGTCAGTGATTGTACAGGTGTTGGCACACATGAGCAAAAATGCTTGTTACAGGTGTGTGTAAACCAAAAAACATGGAGGAGACAAACTTTTTTTTTTTTTTTTTTTAGATTGTGGACAAAAAGCTGAGTCTGCCATCCATCTGCTTAATATGTTTATGTTGGTAAAGGCAATTTGAAAATGTGTCAATCAAAGAGGTCACCGCTGAGGTCACATACTGAGGTCATCAGCTGCGTGACCAATTAAGTTCTCAGTGGGGCCAACACTAAGGTCAGTTCACTTAAGATCTGTAGATGAAATAACTGGCTGTTTGTAATGCTAGCTTACTGCACACTGTGCCTACTTAAAAAATACTGTGTGAAAAAGTATTATGCAATGCCAAACTTTTTGAATGGTAGTGTGTTGTCACAGGATCTCATTACTTTAATTCAAGGGGTCAAAGTTTTTGCTGATTAGCATGGCCACATTAGCCTTTGCTGGTAGATACTGTAAATACACCATATAAGATTTATTTTTCTATTGACAGCAATTCAAAATTAACCATATATTCTACTAAATAACTAAATAGCAAGTAACATACATCTGTGTAACAATAATTTCAAACTTTTGAGGTCAAATGGTCAGAAGTGACATTTATAAGTTACAAAAGATTTTTATTTCAAGTAAATGCTGTTATTTTAAACTTTCTGAAATAAAAGTATCACAGTTTCTACAAAAATATTAAGCAGCACAATTCAAAATCTATAATAATAAGAAGAAATGTTTAATGCACCAAATCAGCATATTAGAATGATTTCTGAAGGGTCATGTCACACTGAAGACTGGCGTAATGAATCTGAAAATTCATTTTTTTTGTCGTTACAGGAATAAATTACATTTTAAAATATGTTAAAATAGAAAATAGGTATTCTAAATTGTAATAATATTTGGCAAATAAATGCAGCCATGCATAAGAGATTTTCAAATATCTTACTGACCCCATACTTTGGAACGGTAGTGTATATATCAATAATATTTAATTGTATTATAGTAGATGATTCTTGCCAGTGCAAGAATTTCTTTCATAGTGCTCTTAAAATCATTACATTGTTTTATATTTTGACATTGCCGGTCAGGATAGTTGCTAGTGATGGGTTTGGGGATGTGTGTGTGCTTTTGGTGGAAACATTTTGTGCATAGTATGCATACTGTATACAGGAGAAATAGTATGGGAGAACGCTATTCCAAACATATCCAGAATGTTAGCTAGTGAGTTCACCTGTAAGGTGCCAATTTAATCAGTAATGGTTATTAACTTTGTGACTAGTTAAGTTACTTATGTATCACTGACAAGACGAGGAAAAGAAACACAATGGGAGTAGTCAGAACAAGTTTAAGACATGCCCAAGGAAGATTTTATGATTAATCTGAAGGTAACTTCTCTGATTTCACTCTGTTGATTTCAGCTGTGATCTTCATAACATTACTTACCATCGAACTTCTCTGTGAGTTCACATATGAAGCCATGAATGCTTATATTTCGCCCTCCATCATAATGCAGAATAAATGCATGCGCACATATCACAAACAAAGCATCAGTGATTGCAATTCTACATCATTTACAGTCAGGCCCAGGGACAGCAATAGCACATTCCAGGCAAATAAATGCAGACGTTTGTGAAACATAAAATTAGAAATATTTTTGTCACTTGGGGATGTCAATAAACAATGAAGACATTGTAATGAGCTATATAAAAAACATATATCAGTGCAGATAGGAGCAAGCAATAGAGGGATGGTTATTGAATGTTCATGGGTGCTGCTTCCCCTCAGAGTGATGGATCTCGCGCCAGCGCTCCAGGGCTCACGCGACCCCAACACCAGATTAAATCTGACACTCACGACCGCAACTGTCAGGGCCACAAAACGAATGGAAAACCAAGAGCGACAGACTAATTAGGTCTTTCCTGAGAGGTGGTTTATTTTCATATTTACTCCAGAGCGGTGAAGGCCAAATCCCTGCTCGCCCCCTAGAACTACCGTGCCACACAAACAGATCATAATTACAAAGAAAATAGGCCTGATTGCTTTTTGATTGGTTTAATAGGCATATTGAAACATACTTCATCTGTTGGCACATGCAGGGGGTTAGAAAAAGAACAGGTTATTGGCCTCTATTAGTACCGAAGACACACATTAATGGCTTTTAATGAATATTGTTTGTATTAATCTTGTCTGTGGTGAAACAGATTGAAGGCGCAGGGTTAGGATTCCATTGTTAGTCAAAACTGCACACAAACAGAGAATGAATCATGGATCAAGAACGGCAAAGAATGCTGTAAATTACTAGCCATATTTGCTGATTTATGGGACTGTCCTCCCAGTTTTATAGGTTTGTCAAGAAGATGGAGGGGCTACTGACTCACGTTTTTTAGAACGGCTGCTAACAGGGAGTGCTAAGCTATGTGTATAAAAAGTATTATGAGACATTTAACTCTGAATTCAGGGTTAATTTATAAATTACAAACCTTACTTTCTAAATGAAGGAACATTTTAGGAATAATTCACTCTGGGAGGGAAATTTCAGGCAAAGTTTTTCATCATTATAAATCTGTCATACATGCTAACAGTGCTAGCAACCAACACATCATATTTCAAATAATTTGAATAGCTTTGAATTTGTATACATTTATAATTTCACTTTCTCTTGAAGTATTGGCCAAACAGAAAAAGGGAATTGAGCTAAACGATACAAACGTTAGAATAAAATTTATTTCTTAACACATTTAATAGGCTGTATTGATTTATTGTGTTCACTGGGATGTATATTTCCATATTACTGCTGGTTTAATTCGCTTTTCATGCCACAATTTACTTTTTTTTTTATTTTATTTTTTTTAAACCCTCTAATCCAGTGGTTCCCAAACCTGTCCTAGAGGACCTCCAGCACTGCACATTTTGGATGTCTCTTTCATCTAACACACCTGATTCAACTCATCAGCTCATTAGTAGAGACTGCAAAACCTGAAGTAGGTGTGTCAGATAAGGGCGACATATAAAATGTGCAGTGCTGGGGGTCCTTCAGGACGGGTTTGGGAACCTCTGCTCTAATCATAATCATGATCGTAATCGTAATCATAATAGTATCATACACTAAATGGTGAGGAGAAGAAAATAAACCCGTCTCGGTTGATTATTGCACCCTCTGCTGGTTCCTTAATGGATCAACATGCTTATTTCTCTGCCATACGAAGTGTGTAGTATGCTGCCTACTGAGAATATAAATGAACATTAATTGGACATTATCTCTTTTTTCAGTTGGAAGCCTATAGGAATTGCCCACTAAATAGCATTTAGAGCTTATTTCAATGAACGCAACCTGAGATTTGATTGCAAACAAAGGTTAAGCACAAATGCTATTTTCCTGACCTTTCAAATACATAAAACGACTATGTACTACAGTTTGCTATTATCGCTTTTAGACATGCTATCACTATGTTTTTATGGCGCATGTTTATGTAATAAGGTTAATGTAATGAGCTAATAATGATTTTCATAAAATATAATTAGGGTTTTTCTAGTTTAATAGTAGGCTATTAAATAAGACTTTTTTTTTTTTTTTTTAATGGCATATGCTGTGGGATGAAGGGAGGGGGACCTGGGGGTGGTGAGATCCATGTTTCCATCTCACTTGCTCTATCGGAATCATAATTTTGCCTTTTTTCTGCGGCAGGATTTGTATTTGATCTTCCCTCATGTGTAATTATAGACTATGCTTTAGCCTTGCCTTCTGTGATATCCAGACCAATAAAATTACACTTCACTCAGTCCATTTTTCATTCCACTGCCACTGTGCTGCTCTCTAAATTTAATCTTAGGTTTGGTGAAGTTGAGCTTCCCATGCCAACCACAATACAGTGGTCCCAGATAGAGCCACAGTTGCTTGATTATAGCATTGCCATTGACCTCAAGCATGTACAAAAACAGAAAATTGCTGCAAGTATTCCCGATGCGCCTGCTTGTTTTGATAAGATTTAGATGTTAAGCAGAATGACAGCAGTGCTCTAGAGGAACAACTCCAGAGATCCAGACTGTAAGGCTCAGCTAGTATTATTGTAGATGTCAATTTAGGCCACATTTCCCAAATACTAGATTTCATAGTTGGACGAGGTACTATTGATAGATGTACAAGATTTCATGCCAGACGTCTGATTTTTTCAGCATAACATCATTAGATTATTTGGAAGCAGTGGCGGTCACTGAGAATGTAATAGCATGAATGTATGCTCTCTGTATGGATTTTGCATTGGCCCTAACATAAACTTGTGTTCAGAAAGTAGGCCCAGCTTTGCTGGCAGTTTAATATTATAATATATACTGTTATTGCACAGCTCTCTAAAATACTTTATTCTGATTGCACAGAAGTCCGATATTTCGTAATATTCGCTGTTGTCCATAGCAATGCTGTCAGACAAGAAGTTATCACCCTTTATTTTGCCACAATGACCTACTGTCTGTACATTACTTTGTGTTATGTTACTTTTGCATTACTTTTCTCACCTGGGCTGGGCTTGCTTATTTGTTGTTGTTTTTTTAATAACAAAAAAAGTTCTATTTTTGGCAAATGTTAAGGCCCTTTCACACTAAAAGTTAAATGAATAAGCCTCAGGCTGAAGAAAATGCATATTTACGCCTGTACAAGTAGAGGGCGCAGCTCAGACAACTCTTTCAGCTGTGCTGCCATTCTGGAATACAGAAGAATGGGAAACAGAAGAAGGAAGTTAAAGGGTTAGTTCACCCAAAAATGAAAATTCTGTCATTAATTACTCACCCTCATGTTGTTCTACACCCGTAAGACCTTCATTCATCTTTGGAACACAAATTAAGATATTTTGATTAAATCCGATGGCTCAGTGATGCCTGCATTCAGAGAAATGACATTTCCTCTCTCAAGATCCATAAAGGTACTAAAAACATATTTAAAATAGTTCATAGTTCATGTGAGTTCAGTGGTTCTACCTTAATATTATAAAGTGACAAGAATACTTTTTGAGCACCAAAAAAAACAAAATAACGACTTCAACGATATAGTGATGGGCCGATTGCAAAACACTGCTTCGGAGCTTTACGAATTGAATCAGTGGTTCGGAGCACCAAAGTCACGTGATTTCAGCAGTTTGGCGGTTTGATACACGATCCGAATCACTGATTCGACTCAAAAGATTCATAATGCTCAGAAGCAGTGTTTTGAAATCGGTCATCACTAGATATTATTAAAAAGTCGTTATTTTGTTTTTTTGGCACACAAAATTGTGTCATTTTTGGGTGAACTAACCCTTTAAACACTCTTATTTATAAATCTAATCTAAAGTCATTTTTGCTTATTAGAATAGTTGAATTAGATCATTAAAGATCAGCAGCAAAGACATTGGTTAATAAAGTGAGATTAAATACATATTTGTGTATATTTGTATAATTTAATACAGTGAATTATTACAGGTTTGCATAAAATTCGGAGATTGCATTTCACTGTTTTTATTCATTTTGCTGAATACTGAATGTTTTCGTGCAAGTGAGATGAGTAAATGCATGTTCACATTTAGTCTAGAACTACAATAACCATCATAAATAAAGTACAGAGGTTTTGTGAGCACAGCGCACACAACACCTCTGCGCTTTATTTCTCTTAACATGGGGACAGGAGAGCTGTCAGTCAATAAATGTGAAAAAGTAACTTATGTTACTTATTTAAAAAAGTAGATATTTTGTTGTAAATTGAAAAAGTAATGTGTTACTTTACTAGTTACTTGAAAAAGTAATCTGATTACGTATCTCAAGTTACTTGTAATGCGTTACCCCAACACTGCACATTATAACTTTCTCTCCCACCATTGCTTGTTTAGAAATGTTTTGATATGAATAATTATTTCTCAGCTGGGCACAGTACCTTTTAAGAAAGCTGGCCTCCAAAACACTTTCACCGCCCTTATCATGTCCCTCTTGCAGGGGTCTGTAACCCGGCTTCCTACAGGGGGATTAACCCAAAACATGTTTTGTGTGATGGCACGGAGCGGATCTGGCTGTGGGATTTCAATAAGGCACTATTTCTCTCTTTGCCAGAGAGATAATGGCCCGTATGGAGATGGATCAAGTAACGCTTCCCTTTTGCCACAGCCGATCTGAAAAACTCCAGGTACAGAATGGAAAAGCGTGAAATAGAATAATAATACTGTCTGCAATGCATTTTGTTCGACACAGCTGCTGCCTCAAAGACCCATTTAGAGTTAAGACTTATATTGTGCTTATAAACAGCCCAGCAGAAACTAGTAAAGAGGAAAATGAACGAAATGTGATATGTGAACGTCTGGTACACTCTAGGGTGCTGACTCCTCAGGATACATGTAGATGCAGATAGAACGAGGTTCTTTTTACCACATATTGTGAACAATGAAACTCAAAACACAGTTAAGGGCTGTTGATGGGAGGTTGTGTATATTCATAGTTGGTTGAGAGCTACTCAGAGAATGGATCTAAATTGGACCCCTGAGCACCGGAGCATGAGGGTTTATGAGTGGCCCTTAAACATCGCAGTTAAGTGAGGATTGGCCTTCTAGTGGTTATTAACTGAATTCAGAAAAGTTTTGAGTTTCACAGTCCACTATGATGACGCTTTTAAAGGTGACTCTAAGCATTTCAGCGACTGCTTGCACTTACTTGTTGTGCTTTACTGTGACTGTTTTTTTAAACACTGGTGCCATGAATATGACAGGTAACATCCTGTTCCTGGTGTTCTGTCTTGTTAACTAAAAATTATTTGCATGGCACTACTGAAAATAAACATTTCCCACTCTGACTTTCTGTATGTATGAGTTCAGAATAATCTGTCTTTGATCTGCCTACCCTTTCCACAGTAAGGAAGAAATGCTGTCCACAAAATGGCCAAATGATGTCCACTTAGACACTAATGAAGCCCAGTTTTGTCTAAACACAGCAGAGGAGTACAAAGAAAAGACAGAATCAGCGTTGGTGTGGCAGCAAAGGGAATAGTGTCTTTGTCTTCTGTTAGCATATGCTGTTAACAATAATACATAGTTCGTACATGAATCATTCCGGCTCATTTGGCACATCTGATGTTGTTCTTTGACAGGATCTTATCTATGTGAAGTTTTAACATGCCATTCCTTAGTCATTATGTTGTGCGCAGTTGCTTAGACATGTTACTTTGTTCAGCATGAGATTTTATCTATTTAATTGTAGCACATTCTTTGAAATATTTTGCATTGGGTATTTAATTAGTGAATGTATTGTTAGAACCCTGTATACTGTAAAGTTTAAGGTTGAGGTATGAATGAGTGTTAAGGGAAAGGCCAGAAAAGCGTTGAGTTTGTGTTTGATTCTGTTTCGGACTCACATTTATACCTGACCTCATATGGACTTGAATAATACAAACATTCAAAAGCTGCAACATGGAGGAATGTCTCTTTTTAATGCTGTAATAGTCTTCGCTGTACTGAGGGACCGTAAATGCTGCCTATTGTGTAGGCAAAAGCCATGGATTGTTCCAGAAACATTTCAGGCTCTTGCAAGAATGAACTTGCTTTGTTTTCGCAAGCCTCCCAGGTTTTCCTTCGTACTTTTATTTTTATGTTATGACAAAAATACAAGATCTGCAGATGATAGTAATATAAAATAAACATCATCTCTTTGGAAACCATAACATTTAGTCCATGTAGCTCATCTTTCATTAACATCTGCTGTTATGTCTACCAGTGCGGGAGATCAGAGGTCTGAATCAACTCGTTTTGACACAGCTATATATAATAGTGTTAGTTTGTAAAAACAAAATCAGCCTACCCATAAATCCTATCAGCTCTCTTCTAAACACTGGTCAAGCTGCAGGATCATGCTTGATGCTAACCCGATCATGAGAAAAAATGTGACCATGCATACATTTTTGCTAAACATTTTGTTGCCCTGGGTACACGTCTGTAGTTTCCAGTGACTTTCACCAATAAAGACACATTATTTTCATCAATACAGATGGCTAAAATCCTCATGTTCCAAATAAACTTTCGCATTTTCAGCAGAAATGCATTCATCTACCTGCATTTTAAAATGTCATTTTCTTATTCATTTGAGACAGAAACTTGCAACAACATTGGCATAGCTCATCCAAAATGATACCCAAAAAAAAAAAAAGTTCTATTTTTGGCATATGTAAAGGTCCTTTACCACCAAAAGTGAAATGAATAAGCCTCAGGCTAAAGGAAATGCAAATTCACACCTGTACAGTAGAGGGTGCAGCTCAAACAAACCTATCAGCTATGCTGCCATTCTGGACTAAAGGAGAATAGGATGCAGAAGAATAAAGTTAAACACTCTTACTTTAGCAATAAAAAAATAAACACAAATGTGATGTTTATCATCATTAAGTCATTTTTGGTTGAATTGGATCATCGAAGGTCAGCAGCGAGGACATTGGTCAATAAAGTGAGATTAAATACATTAAGTGTATATATATATATATATATATATATATATATATAATTTAACATATTTAATTATTCCAGGTTTGCATAATATTCTGAGTTTGCATTTCAATGTTGTTGTTTTTTTTTTGTTTTTTTTTTCATTTTGAGCAATACTGAATCTGAAAAAAATCATACAATGTGTACTGGGCATAATCTTGATTTGTGTTAATAGAAGTAAATATTGTGGGGCTTTTAATGCCACTAGTAATGATTTTATGATTTTACCTGGAAATACAATGTACTTCATGGTTTGCTAAACATCAACAACAAAATAAATATATATATATATATATATATATATATATATATATATATATATATATATATATATATATATATATATATATATATATTTGCTGCTTGTTCAAATCACTTAAATAAAATGAGCTAAAGCAACACAATTCCTACACATTTTGTCCTAACTTAATTTCATTATGTTCAGTCCACTTAAATATATCTAATATTGAAGTTTACTTAATCCATTTGTGTTGGGATTATATGAATGAATTTTGTTGCATTAACTGAAACTGGGCAGTGCTTGTTAGTTCTCAGCATGCATTGCATATGGCCGGATCAAGAGAGAAAATGTTGAAATTAGATGTTATTTTATGTGTTTTGCAGTAAGATGAAAACAGAGGGATGCTTGATATTGTTTAATAGTGTGTTCACTTATATTGGAAATATTAGAATGTTTTAAATTTCACTGGGTTACCATTGTGGAGCAGAGTGGAGCATTTGCTCAGGCTGTGGACTGGCACTTCACATTCAGTTGCTGCTTTGTGCTGAAAGTTAGCATTTAACATGCTAGTGTGTGCTATTGTTAGCTAATAGGTTACTGACTACGAGTCTAATGACTCAGTATAACACATACCACATATATACAAAGTTGATTTGTATAAAATAACATATTGGATGGATGAATGAATGAATGAATGATTTAGATGATGAATGAAAAATTACTTAATTTCATCATGAAATTACATGAACAAATTATTTTTGTCTAACTTAATTGATTCACGTGGGACAGATGTACATTATTAAATCATGTAAATTCAACACACTTTTTTTTTCTTCAGTGAACCTGCAATGTCTTTTTGACAAGGTAAACTGTATTCCTGCCTTATGTGCTTACCCTGGCGTAGACCTCATTGTTTTGTTTTGTACCATAGCATAAAATAACAGTAGTCAACATTCAGTATGTGTACACATTCAATAAAATTACCAAATAGATGAATAAGAACATGTCCAGAAGAAATAAAAAAAAGCCCAGCAGAGAATGTCACAGAACTGAACCCCAGAAAGCATTACAGCCCTGGAAGTGTTCTTGGACAGTTTGAAAGTATTATTGCCCTCATAACTGACTGACATGTAACAGAATCAGACCCTATCCAAACACACAGATGGATTTTAGACCTGGCCGCATACCATGTGGTCCTGCTGTTTAAGCCCAATTCGAGGCATGTGGTTCTCAGTGCTGACCCGTGGAATGTGCACTCGGGATTTTCGCTCTCGTACATTTGGCAGGGAATGCAATTCTCCTGCAGTAAGGTAGTAACGAGTGAAGCCGTCTGATTAGCCAGCTTTAGGAGCTGCCAAACACTGTCAGTTAGCTAAACACCCCACGTCTCTCCTGGATTAGGTCTTTTAATGCGTGTACCTTGTACTATCCCACTCACCCACACATGCCAGAATTCCACCTTTATTTATAGTGGAATGTTTCTCAGATGTCATTCCTCTTTCCATAAATTATTTCACTCAGTCCATCAATTCTCTACCTCCAGTTCTAAGCCATACAAAGCCAAGGGAGGCCAAAAAAGAGGCCAAACCAATAAAAGCTGCCTGAAGGGAGAGCCTGCCTCACCTCATCTATTAGTATACACAAATCCGTGTTGTTATTTCAGCCTTCGCAAAAGCCATATGTGCAGTGATGAGATTGACATTGTTTTTATTTCAGTCAATACATCGCTCTTTCATCCCTCGCTCTTTTCTCTTTCAGTTCTTACCAATTCAGGGAATAAAAAAAGGAAGCATGCGAAGAACCAGTTCAGACCTCAACATTTAAGTCAAAAAGCTTCTGTCCAAAATGGACATTCATGTCCTGTGGCTCCTGGGACTGCGGTAATAAGGGGTTTTGCACTGGGTAGTTATAAGAACTAGCCACCAATGCGGTCCCCCGGGAACTAAATTTCCCCATTTTCCTGGTTACATTAGCAACGGTAGTATGAACTCTGAAGTGACGTAAGCTGGAAAACAGCAACGTCATTTGATTGTGGCATTCAACAACATCAACAACTGGTGGATTGAGGTTGCTGCAATCGGTTGAGAAGTGCCTAGACTTCGACTTTGGTCCATCTATCGCTGTTTTCCATGTTCATGGTGTTCATGGAGTATGTAAACTGTGTTTTTATATGGCTTTTTGAAAATGGCGTTTGCCGGTGTTTCGTATGGCAAGCATTCAGCCAATCAACATACACTTGCAACCTGAATCATGATCATAATCACACAGTGTTCGTTCGTTCGTTGGCCAGAGGAAAACTGGTCCCCCAACTGAGCCTGGTTTCTCCCAAGGTTTTTTTTTCCTCCATTCCATCACCTGTTGGAGTTTTGTTCCTTACCACTGTCACCTCGGGTGAGAGCTGAACTGAGCTGGATAATGACATCACTGTTTTCTGCAGACCTGCTTTAAAGATGAGGTGAACTAATTTAATAATTGATGATCTTTACAACGAAACTGTATCAACACTAAACTGACTTCAAGGATTAGTTCACTTCTGAATGAAAATTTCCTGATAATTTATTCACCCCCATGTCATCCAAGATCTTCATGTCTTTCTTTCTTCAGTCAAAAATAAATTTAAGGTTTTTGAGGAAAACATTACAGGATTTTTCTCCATATAGTGGACTTCAACAGGGTTTAAGGTTGAAAGCAGTTTTAGTGCAACTTCAAAGGGCTCTACACGATCCCAGACGAGGAATGAGGGTCTTATCTAGCTAAACGATTAGTCATTTTCTAAAAAAAAAAATAAAATTAAAATGTATATACTTTTTAACCACAAATGCTCATCTTGCTAGCTCTGCAATCCGCACGCATGACGTAATCAAGTTACAAAGGTCATGCGTCGACATAGGCGGAAGTAATGCTACAGTGTCTACAAAGCGAACGTGCAAAGATTAAGCTAAACAGCCTTTACAAAAAAAAAGATAAAATAACGATATCGGACGATTTTGAAGTTGGAGGAGAAAATTCGATTTAGAAGTTTTTCGCCCTACCGCGGTACTTCCACCTACCTTTCATGACCTTTCAACGTAATGTGTGGCGCATCGCAGAGCAGTGCGAGACCAATCTTTTCGCTAGATAAGACCTTTTTTCCTCAGGATTGTGTAGAGCCTTTTGAAGCTGCACTGAAACTGCAATTTGGACCATCAACCCGGTGAAACCCACTGAAGTCCACTATAAGGAGAAAAATCCTGGAATGTTTTCCTCGAAAACCTTAATTTCTTTTTGACTGAAGAAAGAAATACATAAACATCTTGGATGACATGGGGGTGAGTAAATTATCAGGAAATTTTCATTCAGAAGTGAACTAATCCTTTCAGCTGAACAATGACATGTTCTTTTACAGCTGCTGAGCAGTTGAAATGAACTCTGTTTGCATAATTTAATCATTTTTCTGTTATCACTGTAAAGCTGCTTTGAAACCATCTGTATTCGATAAAGTGCTAAATAAATAAAGGTGACTTGACTTACGACACTGATAGTTTCTATTGTCACTTATTAAACAGCTATCTGGAATACTTGATTCTGGTTGGTTACTTCGGCATTCAGCGATCAGCCATTTTCTAGTGGAGTTCAGTAGTTGGGTTCTGAAAGTAAAAACCCCATGCATTTTTTCTCCAAAGGGAAAGTGATTTTTAATGATAATGGCAGATTTCCTGGTTAAAAAACTAGGTTACACTTTATTTTAAGATGTCCTTGTTATAGTGTAATTATACATTTAAGTACTGAGGAGTAATGTACTTACTATAGGGTTAGGATTAGTTGCATTAGGAAGGTAATAACTAACATGTAACAAGGGCACATGTTAAAATGTTACCAAAAATATACCACTCAAGATTCTGCAGAGAAATATCCACTAATCAGAGAAATGAAAGAAGCAAATTGCACCAAAAGAAGCCCACTCTTATGAAGCACTGCAAAGTCTCTCTATATGCTCTTAAACTACTTAAATATTTGAGTATATATATATATATATATATATATATATATATATATATATATACCTATTTTGCAGTAAACATGAAATGTTGTTTCTTTATAAACATTAACTTTTAAAATTTGCTTGTCATTTGTAATGTTTCATGGGATTGTAGTTATTTCCCTCTGTTAAGTAAGCAGTCTTGTACTTGTACCTTTGTCTTTTTTTCGATTTTCGAATACTTTTTAACAAACTTATAATTCTTCAACAAAGACTTTTTAAAAATCCCTACATTATCATTTATACATTATCCGTCATGTATAATTGTAGTTCTGTACAGCTTTGCCCGTGTAATTTCACCTTTTGTATCATTAGCCTGTCAAAAATATCTAATTGCTTCACATTCTCCATTTTACAGATGTTCACGTGTACTTAATTTGAGCTGTAATAAATTTCACACTTAAAGCTTTATTGCCTAAAGGTTCTCCAAAGAATTATGATGTAATTTAAGACTAAAAACTCTTATTTGGGATTTTATTACAGCCGTCCTGTATGCACCGTGTGCGTGTGAACGTGTGTGTAATTTATGATGCCCTGGGTTTAAAAACATTCCTCACTGTAAATGAACGGCTGCATTTCAGCATGGTAATAATGGACCATCAGCATATCATTTATCGGAATATGAAATATGCAACAAGTTTGCATTTGTTTTGCTTCCATTTATCACCGATGACAAATTGTGTCGCTTGGAGCTCTTGAATATATTAACAAAGCAAAATGTTGGGAATAATGGCAATGCGTTCTTAATGCTTGACTCCTCAGGCAAACTGAGTACTGAGCGCACACTGATGAATTATGAGAAACAAGATGATAAAACAGAATTGTTACAGTTCAGCTGGAAATAGAATCAGTTTGATATGCAAGTTTGATAGAGAATCATTTTACCAAGCACATAAAAACAAATGAGGCTATTAAGTTTCTCTTTATTAGTTTCCTCCAAATGCTGAATTTTAAAGCTGCATAAAATATTTGTAGATTGTACAGGTCAAAGCATTTTCTTTTTCTTTTTTCTGTGTTTGCACTTCAAACGTCTCTTCTAAAAGCCTCTTGTGAAAATCAAATTAACAGTCATCAAAGTTTTCCTTGCAGTTCAGAACCATTGACTCTTAAATGTCTCTAATCAAGCTTATAAACACTGCCGTTTTGGCTGCCTCATTAGACAACCTGACCCCTGTGATGTCAGACGCTCGCTTCAGGACAGAAAGAACTCATCAGGGTTTATTTATTTCATCATTTAGGAAGTGGATGCTTTCCCAGCCCTCTCTTTGCATAATTTGCTAACATTATTAGCTCACATTATGTGCATAATCATTCTCTGGCCATGAAACAATGGCCATGACATTCAAAGAGGTTTGCTTCTGGGCTAATTTGTTTAATTATGCGTAACATGAGTATGGATGTAGATCACGGGATTTGATGTTTTCACATAAAATGTATCATTTAAACAACAGTGGTCTCAGGTGTTTTGTCACAGAAGGCGATGCAAGTTTGATGACCTGCTTTGCTAAAGGCAAATACTCTGTGTTTAATACAACAAGTTACTAATGACAGCACTTGTGGCATAATGTTGATTATAAAAACGGTTAGTTCCTGTCCTTGATTCTGATTGGTCAGTAGCTGTGTTTTATTGGCGATAAAACACTGCTATGACCGCTTCACCTAACGGTTCTGTGCATCACTACACAACACCCTTAGCAACCACTCTTGGCAACATAAACCATATGTTCTTAATTGATATTGTTCATTGAAGCTTACAGTATTATGTAGAAGAGTGTTGTGAGAAAGAAATCGATTAAGTGAGTTTATTACCTGCATTCAGATTTAGCATTTTCCTTCAGGTCAGTCCTATGTTCATAATAAAAAATCTGTTTAAATGTCCGATGTATTATCTCGTCCTTTTAACAGTTAAGGGGTTTTCCTGTGACTAACAGCGCTAGTCAAAGCATTTGTCAGTTGCGTCTTGTTCCGTTTTCAAAACAATTCAGTCTTTTCAATGTAAAATTCTTAGCTACTGACTGACACACTCATAAAAACAGTCTTTGCCGCCATCTAATGGTGTAATAATGTAACTTCTGTTGCTATTCACGGTCAGGGACTATTTTTTCCGGCGGAAGGAAGGCTTTTAGTGAAAGTTTACTTCATGAAAGTTGCACTGATACATATTTTTGGCTGTAATATTTGTGTTGTGTGGTAACTGTTTTATAAAAGCAATAAAGTACTCAAGGCTACTGCTGTATCATGAATAAGTCACGGCTGAAGGGGTAACAATGCCCTTCAGTCTTGACTTACTTACGATACAGCACAGCCTCTCGTACCTTACTGCTTACTTACCACATTTCAACTTGTCCGTCCTGTAAAAAATAAGAAATCAGGGTAACAGTGGGGCACTTACAATTGAAGTGAATAGAGCCAAACAAGTCTTAAAGGATTAGTTCACTTTAAAATGAAAATTACCCTAAGCTTTTCTCACCCTCAAGCCATCCTAGGTGTATATGACTTTCTTCTTTCTGATGAACACAATCTGGGTTATATTAATAAATATCCTGACACATCCAAGCTTTATAATGGCAGTGAACGGGACCAACAAGTATAAAGCTGAAAAAAGTGGATCCATCCATCATAAATATACTCCACACAGCTACAGGGGGGGAAAAAAAACTGACGCAACATCATTTACACTTTTTTCGTAAGTTAAATACGGAAGACGGTCTGGCGGAAGCTAGATATTTTACTTTATAACTTGTTAAATATGGATATTTTTCTTACACAAACACATTGCTTTGCTTCAGAAGGCCTTTATTACCCCCGGAGCCCCAGAATACATTTTGCTTTGGATGGATCCACTTTCTTCAGCTTTATACTCGTTGGTCCCGTTCACTGCCATTATAAAGCTTGGATGCATCAGGATATTTATTTATATAACCCAGATTGCGTTCATCAGAAAGAAGAAAGTCATATACACCTAGGATGGCTTGAGGGTGAGTAAAGCTTGGGCTAATTTTCATTTTAAAGTGAACTAATCCTTTAAAACTCACTGTTTCAAACATGACATGATTTTAGTGTGAAACAATTGCTTATTAACCTTTTCTATCCAGTTTTACAAATTTATTGCCATGAAAACACAACACCTACATGACCACAAAACATTTATATTATTTGAGTTATGTAATTATTTATATAAAAAAATTAACTCCACATTTATGCTTTTAAATCCACCAAATATGGCCCTGTTCCACTGTAAGTGCTATTTTTTTGTATTATAGAAAACAAAGGGCGATTCGATTTATTTATTATTTGTTTGTAATGTACTTTATGCCACAAATGCTGTTGAGTTAAACTTGTATTGAAGCTGGAATGTTCCTTTAAGACTTTATTTATTTAAGACTGCTTTTGTTATATTTGAGAAAAATAACCTTCAGTGATGCAACAGAGGCCCAATGTCTCATTGATGTAGGTGGTACTTTCAGCCTTAAGCTTTTGTTAAAAAGTAAATGTCATGAGACAAGACAACATGCAGGGGGAAACTGTATTTTTAATAACATGCATAGATGAAAGCAAAAATCAATTCAATGCAAGAAATGCATGAAAAAAATATTACACATGCAATATGCATGAAATGCCAAGACCTTCATTAATGATGTCATACATATCTGGACACGCATCATTGTTTCCTTCTACAGTCTGATCCACTGCCCTGCAAACATAGCTTTACCGCTAAATTTGCTTTTCATATAGACTACGTCATCCAGAAATGAAAGATGATAATTTTCACCAGGCTGCAGTGGTATGATAGCTGTGGTCCATGTGTACTCCCACACTGAACTTCAGTAGAGCACGCCACAAAAATTCATTTGATCTCCTGCTCCTCAGAGGGAGTCTGATCACAGGTCTCTGTTCTGGTAAGGGATTTTGGGTTGGATCAGGGCCAGTTCTGACAGGATTCTTGAGTTAGTTGGTTAAAAAGAAACAACATTCGTTAACAAAAATCTTAGCAAATCAACTATATTCTCCCTCCACCACTGTACGGATGATACTACAAAATCGCAAATGTAAGAGTTTAATCACAATAGCTAAGGTCTCATTTATAACTTCTGTATGATCTCCCAAAGACTGAACTTCAGTTTTTATAGCTGTTGTCAAGACATCACCATGAAATCAAAATTGCCAGTTCTTATTTTTTGTGGAATATTGCAGTATTTATTATAAATGATTTATCTGGGGACATCTTTTTAAATGAATGTGTCCTCATAATCTTTAATCAAAATGACTTCCCCTCCCTTTTGTTGCGGCAGGATGATGTGTTTACATGAGATCACAGCAGCAAACCACAATGATCCAATCAATTCCTGTTGGACAAAATCAAGTCCCGCCCTCAATTTTTTTTTTCTTGTTTGAGAACCCGTTTCAGCCTTCAAACTTTTAGGTTGTGTCCGAAATCACCCCTGGCCTATAGGGCACTGTTTGAGGGGACAGCCATGGTGTCCGAAACCATAACGGGTTCAATCATAAAATGCACCGCAATAATGAGTGTACATCTGATGAAACAATCAAAGCCACTTGAAGGCAAGCCTGCAACCTTAGCCGAGAAAAAAAGCGTAATGCCTAATGCTGCGGTATGCAGGGAAAGAGACAAGAGGCCTTTTTAAATTGATGTCAATGGAGGAGAGACTTCACTACACTGAATAAACCACTTTTGTGAGGAAATAGCTTAATGAATCTACAGCCCATCGGCTAATCTTCAACATGTTTGCTCTTAAACATTAGTTTTTGATCTATCTATTTTTGAGTTTTCGGCAGTTCTCATTCATTTCTATGGTATCCGCAAACAGTGATTGACTGTCGCCCGAAGATGATGTCCTTTTTTTTCCAGACTGGTTCAATGTAGTATCATATCATACAGGTATACATTCCGCTTTAATTGATTATTAAAGTGCTTCATTAAAGTTTATACATGATAGTTTCCATGACAGAGTTCCAGATAAATCTTTTCATTACTACTGGAGCTGCCAGTTTGCTAAGTTTCAAATGTTATTATACGGCAAGCACAAACTATGCAAAAGTGGCAGCCCTTCCTGCTCACTCAGTGTCCAAATTCACTCATTTTCATTCACTCCTTCAAGTGGACTATATTAGTGGAGTAATGTAGGGAATAGTGAATGAGGTATAGGGGGCGATTTTGAACACAGCTTAGGATATACGTCACAAAGGGAAGAAAAGACCATCGCAACTTCCGTTTCATGCTGACTTAAAGGCCCGCTGAAGTGCCCTGAAAAGCAGCATTATTCAATGTGTTGATGTAATTTCAACTGAAACAGGAAGACAAGCTGGTACATATCAAACAGCTCCTCCCTTCTCCCAGCGTTTCGTTTATATCACATCTCAGACTCAGAGCCGTTGAGCTTGTAAAACCTCAGGTTACTTCTAATCTCTTCTATATCGCTTAATATACGGCATTCTGTGCATAATTCAAATGGGTCCGATATGTTTTGTGGTCTGCGCTGCTATCATGCCTCTGGACCGGAGCAGACTGTGTGCGCTGTGGTTCGCATGACACTAACATGAAAACACTTCATTTGCCTCAATGGAAAGCATATTTACACTGTCTTAATCTTTCCCTATCCCCTGTATAGTGCACTATGTACCATTCACCATGCAGAAAATAGTAAACGTGTGAACAAGTGACTGATTTCAGCGTCTGTTTATAGTGTAGGGGGCGGGATGCTTTAGAAATTCTAGAAAGCAATTGATTGGACAGAAGATCTGACGAGAAGCTGAAGTCTGCGGTGATGTCATGAAAATCCATGATCCATATTGGCGGAAGTGAGAGACTGTACGTTTTGAATGCTTATATCTCCTAAATGCGAATTTTGTCACTGTTTTGGAACACACCAGCTTATTTATTCATAACCTTAAGGCTAACCTATCCATACTAAAAGCTAAAAAAACCCATACATTTTTATTTCAAAATTGATTTTTTCTTTTTTTCTTCTTCTTCTTTCTTTTTTTTAGGGATCAAATGAACAGGGTGGCATTAGCATGAGAGATTTTATATATCAAATTCTTCATAAAAAATAAAGACACAACAGGGTACAGCTTTGATGTAATCTATTCACACATGTTGTTTCTTATATGACATAGTCCAAGGCAACTCTGTGGTTAGTTGCAATGTTTATTATATATATTTAAAAAAAAATATATATATATATATATATATATATATATATATATATATACAGGTGCTGGTCATATAATTAGATTTATTTCATCAATTCCATTCAAAAAGTGAAACTTGTATATTATATTCATTCATTACACACAGACTGATATATTTCAAATGTTTATTTCTTTTCATTTTGATGATTATAACTGACAATTAAGGAAAATCCCAAATTCAGTATCTCAGAAAATTAGAATATTGTGAAACGGTTCAATATTGAAGACACCTGGTGCCACACTCTAATCAGCTAAATAACTCAAAACACCTGCAAAGGCCTTTAAATGGTCTCTCAGTCTAGTTCTGTAGGCTACACAATCATGGTGAAAACTGCTGACTTGACAGTTGTCCAAAAGACGACCATTCACACCTTGCACTAGGAGGGCAAGACACAAAAGGTCATTGCAAAAGAGGCTGGCTGTTCACAGAGCTCTGTGTCCAAGCACATTAATAGAGAGGTGAAGGGTGTACAAGCACTAGAGATAATCGCACCCTGGAGAGGATTGTGAAACAAAACCCATTCAAAAATGTGGGGGAGATTCACAAAGAGTGGACTGCAGCTGGAGTCAGTGCTTCAAGAACCACTACGCACAGACGTATGCAAGACATAGATTTCAGCTGTCGCATTCCTTGTATCAAGCCACTCTTGAACAACAGACAGCGTCAGAAGCGTCTCGCCTGGGCTAAAGACAAAAAGGACTGGACTGCTGCTGAGTGGTCCAAAGTTATGTTCTCTGATGAAAGTAAATTTTTACATTTCCTTTGGAAATCAGGGTCCCAGAGTCTGGAGGAAGAGAGGAGAGGCACACAATCCACGTTGCTTGAGGTCCAGTGTAAAGTTTCCACAGTCAGTGATGGTTTGGGGTGCCATGTCATCTGCTGGTGTTGGTCCACTGTGTTTTCTGAGGTCCAAGGTCAAAGCAGCCGTATACCAGGAAGTTTTAGAGCACTTCATGCTTCCTGCTGCTGACCAACTTTATGGAGATGCAGATTTCATTTTCCAACAGGACTTGGCACCTGCACACAGTGTCAAAGCTACCAGTACCTGGTTTAAGGACCATGGTATCCCTGTTCTTAATTGGCCAGCAAACTCGCCTGACCTTAACCCCATAGAAAATCTGTGGGGTATTGTGAAGAGGAAGATGCGATATGCCAGACCCAACAATGCAGAAGAGTTGAAGACCACTATCAGAGCAACCTAGGCTCTTATAACACCTGAGCAGTGCCACAGACTGATCGACTCCATGCCACGCCGCATTGCTGCAGTAAATCAGGCAAAAGGAGCCCCAACTAAGTATTGAGTGCTGTACATGCTTATACTTTTCATGTTCATACTTTTCAGTTGGCCAAGATTTCTAAAAATCCTTTCTTTGTGTTGGTCTTAAGTAATATTCTAATTTTCTGATATACTGAATTTGGGATTTTCCTTAGTTGCCAGTTATAATCATCAAAATTAAAAGAAATACACATTTGAATTTTTAATAAAGACTGTAGTTAAGTTAGATACCATGCAGTCATTAAGGCTAGCTGGATCACACAGCCTGTTGAGACAGACCATAAGATAACCACGAGGTTACTACGTTGACGTAGTTCATCTGTACGTGGCCTACTTAACCGCTAGGTGGAGACATCAACACATACTGCATGCAGTCAACATCAAACATCTAAAGCTTCAAATAAAAATGAAACATTTTGTTATTGCATTATTAGTCTTTTATTAAATTTATATAAGAATAATGATGTCAGATATATAATTTTATCAGTTTCTTATAAACATAGACATAAACAAAGAACAGCACTGCAGGAAAAATATACTAATTAATAAATGGGGCATATCTGCAATTATTATTATTATTATTAAATTAAACACTGATAAAAGGGGTCCTAAGCAAAACCATGATATAATTCGTCCAAATTTGTTATTCCTAACTTTTTTAGAGATTTAGATTTAGAGATTTTATAGTATGAAGCATTTCGGCTAATAAATCATCAAATCTGAATTAAAATACCCATGTATACATTTTATATTTTGTATTTAAATACGCAGCAGTATAGAAAACCTTAAAGGAAACTTTTTTTTGTGAGACCGTTGCTGATGTAAATAAACAAACCTAATTTATAAAAGTACCACCAGAGGGCGCCGTTATACTTCAATTAGTTACATTTCTAAGCTCACCAGATCTGACGTGCTTCTTCAAAGCAGATTAATTATCTTGGGCCTCCTTAAATAACGATTTTAAATTATTGTTTATTATTATTATTATTTCGATCCTTCTCACATGCACTCTCCAAAACAAAGTAATCTACATGCATAATGAATACTGCAGATATTTCATGAAAGGAAATTCTTGAAATTCTGCTTATGTTATATGTTATATGTTATAAAGAAGACACTTAAAGCTAAAGAAGTTCATAACAACATCAAAACTAACATCTTCACAGTTGCACCCATTTTTATATTGCACATGACTTGATCTGAAGGGAAATAAACTCATAAATGCCTCCAAAGACTTCTGTTTGCTGAATTCTTAGTGGTTGTTTAAGCTGTGATAAAAGGTACCGGTGATTTCCAGACAAAAGACGAGGATCCTCTGCCCATATGGCTGCCCTGTGGGACTCTTTTGTGGAGTGATGGATATACTCACGTTAAAGGCTGTCATCTTTAAAAGTTTTTTCAGCAGATCAGACCACCACACCTTCCCTCTTCCCTCCCCGCCTCCCTTTACTGCCACGAGATGGTCGTATCTCCAAAGTGTGCCTTTCGTTTTGAACACAAATCCTCAATGCCCCTTGTCCTCTACATACCCCCACCGGTTCCAGACTTTGTATTTATGAAAAAGGGGGCATCTCAAATGTCCTGTGCAGGCGCAGCAGCTGCCACCGCGACCATGCCATTCTTTCAGAAGTTCAACAAAGGGAGGGGCGTTTTTTTCTCCCCTTTTTCCTTTTGACAGGGGGCTCTGTGTACTTTTGTATTTTAACACCACCCCTAACTCCCCCCTCCCTCCCCCCACTTTGAGTCTTTGAGTTTAGGAGCAGTAGAGGAGGCTACAGCTTTTGTCTGCTCATGGACGGGGGGAGCCACTCTCCAGCTCCTCCTTTCAACCATCTGATACGGCTCCTCTGCAACCCTAAGGGCCCAAGCTGAGCCCGACAACAGAGCCACGGCACAGCTGGCCACTACAGACAAACTCCCTGACCCAAACCCCCTAACATACACAAAAAAAAAAAAAAAAAAAAAACACACAACCAGTCCGGCCTAGTCCAGCACCATCAGGAGAGACTGCAAAGGGTGGTAAGCCTCCAGCAAACTTCAAGAGCCATAACAATGTCTGGCAGATAGAGCTGCATTTTGTCAACAGTTGTCAGCATAGATCAGCTCTGCACGCCCTTGATCGGGTGCTGATATAAGGCTGATTTGTCTGTAAAGAGACAATAGGTTGGGTACACATACAAGCATGCTTTCTTATCATTGCAAGTGTAGACGGAGACAGAACTTCACAATATTCAATTAGTGATCAACACCTGTTAAAGGGATAGTTCACCTAAAAATGTGATAATTTACTTACCCTCATTTCTTTCTTCTGCAGAACACACACACACAGAAGATAAAAAGGAAGGATGTTTTAACTGTGTTTGTCTATACAATGAAAGTCATCGGAAATCAAAACCAGACTGAACCCCATTGAATTTCATTGTATGGACAAAACCAACATTTTTCAAATTATTGATTTGAATTTATGTTCCACAGAAGAAAGGAAGTCATACAGATTTGGAATGACATGTGGATGAGTAAATTATCACAGAAGTTTCATTTTTTAGATTTGGGTAAACTAACTCTTTAACTGCAGCCATGTAGATCAATGCTTTGAACATTGCATTTTAACAATTTTAACAGAATTTTTTTACTAACTCTACACACTGTTGCTCAAATACTTTACCTTTACTAAATAGCAAACTACTTATATTTATACTTTTTATGAACAACCTCTATCACTACTTGTACTTGAAGGGATAGTTCACCCCAAAATGAAAATTCTGTCATACAGATTTCACTTGTGTTCAAATTGGTCACTCAGATACACCATGCTGACCAACAGGAAGCTGCTTGGTTTGAAAGTGAGTTCTGTGTGAGCTGTGCTTCATACATCGCTACACTATAGACAATTAATTTTTTTTTATCCACAAAATTTCACCAATGTATCACCACCTTTAGTGTGAATAGCCGTCTGCTCCCATCAAAATTCATTTTCAAATACTGAAAATTACATGCTAAATTCTGATATTTGCATCATCTTTCGCCAAGCTAAGACTTTGATTTGCTGCTAAATCAAAATGAGCTTTATTGAGACAAAGGTCCACATGTAGTTGAATGTTTGAGCAGGTGATGTGGAGGCCCTGGTGCTCGTGCAGGACTGTCAGCATTAGGCAGGAGGGCTGACCCTCTGACCCTGTTCATAAAGACAGCTGGCTCACATAATGAGTGATTACCATACACTGCAGACTGGAGCCTCTCTTACCACACACTATAATCTGCAGGCCTGCTTTCCAGCCTGCCAGGGCAATGGGGCAACACACGACCAGAATAAACTATAAAAATAATATATAGTTGTCGAACTTGTCCTACATTTACTTCTGCGTCTCCTACATTTACTTCTACTTAAATCTCATTTTATAATACTTAAAAGTTGTAAATAAAGCAAACATAACTGGAGGATGTTTTACAAGAAAATACTTGTATATTGCAAATACTTTTCAGTCTACACTGTAAAAAATAATTGATGGTTTAACTTAAAGTAAGTTACCTGGTTGCCTTAAAATTTTGAGTTCATTGAAATTAAAAATTTGAGTTAATACAATGAAGGCGGTTGGTTTAATCAACAAAAAACTCAAAATATTATGTTATCTGAACCACATTAATTAAGTTGATTTGACAAAAGAAAATATGTGATAAATCATGAAAATCGTGTTTAATTTAGTAATACGCTCTACTAAATTGTGGCAACAGATTACAAGCAATATTATTATTAAATTCGACATATAAGAATTGATTTAGAATTAAAAAATTATTTCCTTAAAAGTCATCCATTTAAAATGTGTACAATCAGCAAACACTATTACAAAACCACAAACTGACATAAAAAGCAGAGTCAAATTGCCCAACTAAAATAAACACTAACACTAAAATAAAGAGTTCTTAATTCATCTCTGACGTCTATCTCTTATTCAGATATTTTTGTTTAAATTTTACTTAAATTATACTCATTTTAAATGGTTGACATTTAAGGAATTAATCTGATTAATTCTAACTCAATTCTATTTGTTGAATTTAATTAATAATATTGCTTGTAATCTGTTGCCAAAATTTTATGGAGTAGATATAACGTATTACTTTTTACAGTGTATGTTACTTGTTGATTCTTTGTAATTATTTTTGAAATTTAGCAATTTATAAGTGAAAATTGTTTCTAGACACTTTTTAGTGTACTAGAAGTGCGCTGTAGTGTTTACAAACACATTTAGCAGTGTAGCCCATAAAAAACCTTGTTGATTTTGTTGACATCACAATTAAAACATTCCTTCATTTGCTTGTTCCCTCATCGTTTTGTAACACCTCAGGGCTGGTTCTTGATAAGGTGTTTGTTGGGACAACAGAAATACCAATGGCGGTATCCCCGGCAACAGGAGAGTCCGTCCCAATTCACCCTTCACCACCATCTGCTGCTGTTCCTGGGGCGTCTTCGGGAGGAGGGGATGAGGGCTGGCTGAAAAGGCTACTCGAAGCCATGCGATAGGACCACCGGGATAATGTAATATTATAATAAGGCAGTTAAAGCCCCTTACAGACCAAGACAGCTGGGGGGGTGTATGCAGAGCAGCACTCATCCACACAGACAGCATGCTCTTATATCAGTCAGTGTCTGGACGTGACAGCAGACCTCAACTCAGGGACATGTGTAGGCCCTCCCTCAGTCCTCAAAAGTTATCCCCCAGTAGAACACGCCCTCGTTGGGGGGTCTTTGTGAGGGCCACTCAGTAGTGGGGGGCGAGAGGCAGATATCCCAGGGGGGAATGGTTGTATAGTGACTGGCTTGTGCCAGGCACAGGGCCACCCTGTCCCTCTTCCTCTCCTCCCCCTGCTAGGCACCTTAACTCCAGCTCATTATGCACCAGAGCAGATGGAGCCCGTTTTTGTGGCCTAGTCTCTGGGTAGGTTTTAGGTTTTAGGGCTTGGCTTTATTTGTATTCTACAGGCGCTGGCTGTCTGAAAGAGCACAATGGAGCTCGCCTGCATGCTGACGTATTGTTCTGCAGGGGCTTATTTGATTGCTTCTTTATAGTTTTGGTAGTTTAAAACAACAAAGAGTGAGTCACAGGGTAAGTTCAGCTGCACTTTGTGGCTAGGTCATAACGTGTTTCTGAACATGACAACAAAATAATGTAAAAATATTTTTAAAAAAGAGATAAGTAGTTCAGTGAAAGAGTTGCTTGTAAGTTTTTGCTTTATCTTATATAACTTCTGCAATCATGCACAGTATTTTAATGTGTAAATAGGAGTAGATGACTTAAGATATTTTTAATAGCCATGCTATGCTCCATCTAAAACTATTTCAACAGTATTTAGCTACATTTTCATTATACATGCTGCAGCTTTTACTGCTTCACATTGAGAGACTTCATGGAATTATTTCTTTTTACTTTTAAAAAATTTGTCACAACGCAGGACCATTTTAAAGGTAAAAGTAAAAATGATAAATGATAAAAAAAATTGATAAGAAATGGGGGGGGGGGGGGGATTATAGGATTTTTCATTTACATTCATATTTATATATATATATATATATTTATTTATTTATTTTTTTTTTTTTATGTGGACACGTTATGTATCATTTACCTACAAGGTTATTTTAAGCTGTGCACTAAAAACAATATCAAATACTGAATTGTTTCCTTGTTTCACAACATAATTAAAAGTTTGAGATTGTATGGGGGAAGTGTGGGAGGGTGACCAGATGGCACTTTCTTAACTAATCAGATGCTGTTGTTAGGAAGGTTCTGTCATCCGAGCCAAGCAGAGAAAATCACACTTCACAAATATAAGCAGAATCAAGTACAGTCAGTGTTAGAGATTTTATTGAATCATAACACTAATTGATGCAAACATTTCATTTAAAGTCCCGCTGTAGTCAATAATTGTATCCCTTAAAACTCCTCTTTGATCACCAAATGACACATTTAAACATTTTTTCCTGTGAAAAAAAAATGCCCTAAAATAGCTTGAATGTAACTCTACACCCTTGCTTCATTTATTATACGTGGATCTGTGAATATGCTTAACCCCACCCCCACTCACTCACACGAGCTCAGAGATCCACTCGGTCAACTTACTGAGGTAAACGCTACACAACGGTATCACTTTTTACAACGTCGGACAATTAATATGATTAGCCTTTTACTTGACTACATTATCAAACAGCTGCTAATAATGTGTTGCTAATGTTACACAAACAATGATCCCATTTGCAAGTCAGACAGTTGCCTTCTAACAATCAGTATCTTTAGAAACTCTTTGAACACCTTAGAACATCAGTGGAGAATGGCATATAGTTCATAACATCATAACATTATAATATACATCACACACCCTTTTTCTGTATATTTACAGAAAAAATATACCTGGATGGGTTCTCGAGACTCTGTTGCTTCAGAGCGCTCATAGTTAATGATATGCTAAAGTCCGCCGGCACGTTGACGTGATTGGTTACAAGGTAGTTTGTGATGTCAGAAACACAAGTGATTTCAAACCACAGGTTTGAGACTCTTTTTTTCACTGCAGTTTTAAATAAAAATACTTTTGAATTTGCACATGGTTTGTCTTAAAGCATATTAAAAACACCACATAGACAAATAAACAACATTAAAAACTTGATTTTCAGCACAGGGGGACTTTAAGATCATGTGATTTTTGTCATTAATCAGATCGATTTCATTAAAAGCTAGTCACAAAAATAGATGTAGTTTGTTTAGTCATTAATCTTTACCAAACATTCTTGATCTGTCGCACTTGTGGAAAGGATTACATTTATGTTGAAATTCATTTGACATTTTCTATTACAATGTACAAATGAGACTATTGTGTAATATCCTGTATAAAATTGTAATCTATTAAATAGGCAACACACTTTAAACCCTATGTTGAATGTGTTAAAAAAAAATAGTACATGTTTCAAAGCAATGAAGTAAAACCTTTCACAACACTTGTGAAGTTTTCATCAAATGCAGTCTTCAGTGAGTGACTACTTGCAAAGAGCCAACTCTGAATTGCATAAAAGTTTGTTATTTTTATTTAGTAATCTAAACTGAATTGGCTAAAAATAGCCTATATAATAATAGCCTGCAGCAAAAGAGAAACTATGATCTAACATCTTTTTCTTTACAGGTCTAATGCAGCAAAATCTGTTGTTTTACTCTTATTATTATTTTCTTTTTATGTTTTGGCCATCCATACATAAGCAGTCTGGGAGAGAGAGATATTAAGTGGTCATTTTGAGATTAATCATGGAATCCTAATTTAGTTAATTTGATTGTTTTATTATTACATTACATTATTTTTAACAGTATAAAGGTATGTCCACGATTGGCCAGCAATTTGCTAAATAAATTAAATATGTTTTCTTTATTGCATTCATTCTTAATTCTATAATTAGACCTATACAATTAGTTAATTAGGACTATACAATTAGCTACATCTTTATAGGTGAGATAAGGTTTTTTCCCCATTACACGTTAAATTGGTTGAGCCTCATGATTTTGGCCAGTGTGTCTGTTGAGCAAATATCTAATATAAAAGATCTAAATGTGAGTGGTTCAGGTCATAACTTTATAAGAGATGTCAGTTTTCTCATCATGAACTCACATGCCAATCAGTCTAATTCAGAGATAAATGTCTCTTAGGTCTATATATATATATATATATATATATATATAGGAAGTAACAAGTTTTCAGGCCTTTGTTGACTCTGCCAAGTTTTAGTATTGAACTCAACTCACAAAAATTTAGAACACATATAATGCATTCAGCTTTCTGCTTCTAATGTTTGTGTTAACATGAATAAAATATTCTGCTTATGCAGGTTTTCCAAGGACTGCAAGTACAAATGAAGGCTATAAAGTCACTGACAGTTTCCTGTTCATACTGTGAGTCAGTAGTTTTCATAAATAAGTTGCTGCACAAACAAGTTGAATTCACACTATCTTTTATTTTCATTCATTTTTTGTCTCATACAAAATAGCCTATCTAAAGTGAAATCTTTAGACAAACTGAATCATGTTTTTTCATTTTCCTTTGTTTACAAAAAATTAAGAGCATATTTAAACATTTTTTCTTTTTTTCAAATCAAATGTTTCTAAAGTTAAACCTTTAGAGCTTTTTTTTTTTTTTTTTAAGTTCACCCCCCCCCCCCCCCCCCCTTTTATGTCATATTAATATTTCTAAAGTGAAACCTTTAGAGAATAAGACAATTCTGGAAAGTGGAAAGCACATTGCCGACAATAAGGTACGTTATATTGTGCAGCAATTTCATTTTTAAAAACGTCCGAGATGTTAAAGTCCATTTTTAAAAACGTTGCTTCGACGCACCGCCGCGTCCTCTGCGTGTCCAACGCATGCGATATTTGCTCTGTGGAACAGAGGCAAAACTCGCTTCTCCTTTCTCTCCAAACCTCATCCGCACAAAGAATGAGGGCCATTGTGTCGCTCTCGTGGCATACCTGACCTCATTCACATAAAGAATGAGGATCATCTTGGCATGGACGGGACGAGGAACGACGTAGAACCGCGAGGGCCACTCGGGCCTGCCTCGCGCTGCCTGGACGGTTCAGCCTCCTCAGGAGCATCCAGGGATGTGGAAACATCATCATCATCCTTGCTTCAAAGGATGAGCAGAGTATTCCTCAAGGTTTACAGCATCTCAACAGAGAAGAGTGCAGGCCCAGATCAACGCTCGGGGAGAGTGATCTCAGGAACCCACTCGTTATAGCTGCGACTTTCTTCACAGAACAAGTGAAGCTTCTCCAGAGCTGGATCCTCCCAGGAGCCTCAGCTGGGTTCTGTTAAAACAGAGCAGAAGGGGTTTAAAAACCAAATCTTGGGACAAATTAACTTGCTCTTGCCCTTAAATGTTAGTTTTGAACATATTCTCACCGTTATAAGGGACACAGTGAGCGTCCTCCAGTTGACCCTTGCCTCCAACAAGAGCGTTGAGACGTTTCAGGTCGTTTACTCTGACGATGCTGATGTCGTTGTCAAAGCAAAACGCTTGGATCAGAGTAAAGTGAATCTGGAGAGCAACGTCACACTCAAAGTCATCAGTGGCCAAAAGGCAGAAAGACACACTGTCAGGGTCCCTGTGAAAACAAAAATAGGTTTGAAATGAGTTAATCCGCACAGTAGCATAATATGGATAAATATACAAGACATGGACTAGGCTATATGGAAGAGGTTCCTCCAAACTTACTCGTTCATTATTTTTGCGCACTCGTAGACGCCAGCAGTGAGGCGACCCTCCGCCTTGGCAGACAGCAGGGCTTCTGACAGAGATTTTCCTTCATTAACCATCTTGGTTTGGGATTAAAGTATGCAGTAGCTGCTTTAAGTACAGTAGTGGCTCGAGCTGAGCGAAATAAGTTGGGAATGAGTCTCTACCTGACACGCGACCCGTATTTATAGTGAGACCGTGGCACGCGTTTGCACCCCGCGTTCTGATTGGCTGTTCAGAACAATAAAGAAACGGACGTATCCAAGGCGCGTGCCTTTAGACATGCATGAAATCTATAGAACTGTAAGAATGGATCAAACTCTGATCTTTTCACTTTTGTCCTTAATTAACCAGACCGACTTTTTCATTTCAAAAGACATGGCATAAATTCAACAGCTAAAAAGTATTGTTGCATGAATTGTTGACATAAGGGACTAAAAAGTTTGCATGTTCTGCGGTGTGACATGCTTTTATTCCATCAGAAATAATTTTAAACACTAAACAGTCTTTTACTATTTTTATAATTGCTGTACATTGAATATTTTACTGTTTAAAATGAACTAATGAATGCAAAAACAAAATCGAATTAAAATAAAATAGTGGAAAAAGTTATGCGTGTAAAATAACAACCTAAAATATTGACGTTGTTCAAAACAATCATGAGTGAATTAACCAGCATGTTGCCTACATATTCCATCATTACCCAATCTGCGAATAGTTCGGCATATGTTTTAGTTTTTGGTGTTTTAGTTGTTTTTAGGGGGGGAGGGGGGGGGGGGGGGGGGGGGGTCGATATTGCTCGATCAAGCATTTTTGTTAAAAGTTATAAATGTGAATTATGTTAACTTATCACAAATTAGTGATTTTATCAGACTTTTGCTGATGATTTAATGTGTTGAAGGTTATTTATTACCTATTGCTGATCTCCTCACATACGCGTGGCTAATTTGCATGGCTTGACTTACGGCGCGTGGCATCTGGACGTGCTTCTCTTTTGCTATGGAAACACTCCCCATCTGCTGATGGGGGAAGATAAAGGATCAGCTGAGCAAAGTTCAGCTGTATTTAGCAATTGAGACTTATACTTATTTATGCCTACAGACACAAACACTTTTTATGCTGCTTTTAAATAATAAATATTCCTAACTGCATTTAAAACCATGCACTTGTTTAATGTGTGTGAGCTATAGGCTAATATGTTTAATTTGCATGTTTGGAACTTTTATTAAAATCGTCTTGAACACATCTGAACAAACTTTTGCCTGACTTTTATTCATTTGATGACAGCTAAGTAATTTATAGAAAATGAAATGGCTTTGTAACAGATGACTGTCCTAATCTGACTGCAGCTGCAGGAGGGACTAAGTTAAAGCAATTGTTCTATTAGTCTGCTTTGCGCTCGAGCAGGTTTGTCTTGGAACACCTGTCACTCTCGCGCACTAAGGGGGGTAGGGACGGGATTCCCGGACTGCAGATGTGATACAGAACAATGCATCGTTGCATTTGAAACTGAAACTTGTTTTGTTTTTTTTTTGTTTTTTTTACTTATTTGTACTTTGTAAATAAGCCTCTATAGGACGTTGTGTATTTTTGCAAGTGTTTGAGGTTTTTATTTATAAAATTAAAACACTTTTTTTTTTAATTTTTTAAGATTTTAAGGTATCATTTATATAGTTTGCAAGTATGAAACAACTTGTTATCAGTAAAACAATATTTTAATATTTTAATAGTTTTTTCCCTGCTCCAGCTTCACTATAACAAAAAGTTCAGCTGAATCTGTTTATGCTCCATTTTGAAGTAGACAAAAACTTGCACACAATAGTCATATGTGTTGCTGGGATGCGAGGGGCCAGTGGGGGCATCCTAAAGTGAGGCCTCTCCATCTGCTCCTGTTCTGCAGGGTAACAATAGGCTTGCATCAGTCATCGTCAACCTGTTATCTTTAGCCTCTCAAATAACCAAAAAACCGTCTTTAGTTCTTTCCATATACGCTTGCATTCAGTAATGAAACTGTTTCAGAAGTTTTTCTTGAAACTGACATGATGCAATATTTTTTTTTTCCTCTACTGATTTCTATGCACTTTTAAAACCACCTGTGAACAAAATCACCAAAAATATCAATGCATATGAAACAAGTCGTTTATTCGCATCGTTAAATGCGTTAAAGCTGCGAATGTTTCTACAAATGGAGAATATACAAATATAAACATTGCTAAATTTTCAGGGTGGCCTACATTTGGAAAGCTGCATCTTATCACGTGGTCTGTGGTTGTAGCTGGCCAGATTGGGCAGCGGGGCGTCATGGCACGCGCATCGTATTTGCATTTGTAAAGGCGTCTAATAATAGAAGTTTCTGAATGCACAATAGGCCGCTTCAGTGTGTCCACAGATGGCCACACTCCACCTGTCTTTTGCGCTGGGGGGGGGGGGGGGGGGAATTGTGCGATCCCTTATCCACATTTGCTCACTTTCACCATTAAATTCTCTGCTAAAATATAGTCTACTAAAGTTCACATATAACATTCAACAAACTGTTTGTAGAAGTGAAATTTGATCATTTTATTTCATTTTACTAAAACACTTTGCTAAATAACTACTAAATTCGTATTTAATCAAATAAAATAGCTCTTAAAGAGAAATTTATCCCAAGTATAACAAAGTTACTTGAATCTGTTGGAGAGAGTGAGGTGAGATATTCGTTTTTTGTTCGTGTAAACAGTTTTAAGTATACTAGGTCCAGAGATAATTGAACACATTTTAATACATATAAGACACTAAAACAGATAAAACAAAGCTAAATGAATAGGTCTAATATATTATTAATAATAAATAATAAACAAAAATAAAGTTTATATACTACTTAAACGCATTCATGCATTTGGTTTTATAAAATGCTAAAATAATCAAAAGAATTAGTTGAAGTCTGCAGCAAGCCTTAAAAAGTGACATTATAGCTTCCATCAATCTGCCACGAGCCGGAGTGTGACAATAACATTAGCATACCAATGCACCATTCAGGAGAACCAATCAGAAGACGCTTCTTTCACAGCCACCACGAGCCGAAGAGTATAAAAGCAGCGAGCACACTCAGTTAGAGCACCAATCCTTTCGGATTACATCCAACTTCAGTTCTATCTGCTCCTTGTGGAATTACAACCAGCATCATCATCATGACTCTTGAGGAAGTTCTCATCCAGAAGCCCAGCGAGAGAGCTCAGTGCACTGGGAAAGCACTGGAAGAGGTTCTGGTTTCTGCCAAAGCGAACGACTGCCTTACCACTGGCGTTTACGAATCTGCCAAAGTTATGAATGTGTGAGTATGCTGTCCATTTCTTTTCACATCATTCCTTCTTTAATCAAGCGCTTCGACTGGTTTAGTAGTACAAGTGATACTTATAATTTCCCTTTTCTTGTATTTCAGTGACCCAGACAGCGTGTCTTTCTGCGTCCTGGCGATGGATGAGGAATTTGAGTGTGACATCGCTCTCCAAATCCACTTCACTCTCATCCAAGCCTTCTGTTTCGACAACGACATCAGCATCGTCAGAGTGAATGACATGCAGCGTCTTTCTGAGATTGTTGGTGACAAGGCTGAACAATTTGAGGATGCCCACTGCGTGCTTATCACGGTATGTATGCGTAGAATAAACTATATAACTCTCATTGACAAAAGGCAATAAGCATTCGCAACGTTTTTGATGTCCTGCTAAATTGCGTTTTATTATCACAACAGAACCCAGCTGAGGACTCCTGGGAGGATCCAGCTCTGGAGAAGCTTCACTTGTTCTGTGAAGAAAGTCGCAGCTATAACGAGTGGGTTCCTGAGATCACTCTCCCCGAGCGTTGATCTGGGCCTGCACTCTTCTCTGTTGAGATGCTGTAAACCTTGAGGAATACTCTGCTCATCCTTTGAAGCAAGGATGATGATGTTTCCACATCCCTGGATGCTCCTGAGGAGGCTGAACCGTCCAGGCAGCGCGAGGCAGGCCCGAGTGGCCCTCGCGGTTCTACGTCGTTCCTCGTCCCGTCCATGCCAAGATGATCCTCATTCTTTATGTGAATGAGGTCAGGTATGCCACGAGAGCGACACAATGGCCCTCATTCTTTGTGCGGATGAGGTTTGGAGAGAAAGGAGAAGCGAGTTTTGCCTCTGTTCCACAGAGCAAATATCGCATGCGTTGGACACGCAGAGGACGCGGCGGTGCGTCGAAGCAACGTTTTTAAAAATGGACTTTAACATCTCGGACGTTTTTAAAAATGAAATTGCTGCACAATATAACGTACCTTATTGTCGGCAATGTGCTTTCCACTTTCCAGAATTGTCTTATTCTCTAAAGGTTTCACTTTAGAAATATTAATATGACATAAAAGAAAAAAAAAAAATAACTTAAAAATCACTAAATGTTTATAAATATTTTGTATAATAATGAAGAAAAATATTTAAATATGCTTTTCAGACTGCATTGTAGAAATAAATGTTGCATAAAAACAATAAATGTGTTAAAATGAATAGTTGTGTCATGTGTTCACTCTTCCCGCACTCTTAACACACTCACACACCATAGTTAGTATGTCCTAGTTTCATATTCATATTAATAGAATGAAAACGAGGCTGTGAGGGGATTGACGTTCAGTCCATAGCCTATATTTGTTGTAGGCCTACAGCAAATATCTGGTCTTGTTCAGCTGAGGCGGTAGATTATTGAAAAATACATCAATTTCCTAATGACAAAATACTCAAGAAATGTGTTAAAATAATACTGAACTCACTGCATATCTCACAGGCTTGTTTTCATTCTCGAAAAACAATGGCTTCTGTAGCCTAATGTCCATTCCTAAAGTTTTCTTTCTGAAGTAACTCTGGATTTGGGGCAGCATATAGTGTCAGCTGCCATCTGCAGCCGCTGGTGATCTACATGTGTATAGCAACAGCACAATAGTAGCGCGCTGTCCCGTTAAATTTGGGGCCCCAGCACAAGGAACTCATTGTTACCTCGGCAGATGTCTGAGCCACGACGCTACTCCATCTGCCAAGCAGCGCAGATGGGAGGTGAAGGCGGTGTCACGGGGGTGAGTGTTAGGCTGCCAATCGTATGGCTCCCTGTCAGTTGCTGTATTGTTTACTAACCGCCCATGGCTTCTACACGGATTGCTGCAGCTCTCAGCGTTGAAAGAGGAGCTTCAATGAAAGCACAGAGAGGCTGTAAACTGATTATGCAGGGCTATTTAGTGAAAGTTTGTACACAAAAATGGAGAAAAGCAGTAAGGGCAGACAAACATTATCATACATTTTTATTTGCAAACATAGAAAACAGCTGTCTGACAAAACTGAAGCATAATATTACATAGGCCTTTTTAAGCCACTGATATTTAAAGGTTAGTTCACCCAAAATTCTGTCATTAATTACTCACCCTCATGTTGCTCCAGACCCGTAAGACCTTCGTTCATCTTCGGAACACAAATTAAGATATTTTTGATGAATTCCATGAGCTATCTGGCCTCTGATAGACTGCAACCCAAGAAAGGTGTTAAAATAGTCAACGTGACTACAGTGGTTCAACCTTACTGTTATGAAGCAAGTCGGCGTTCTGATGTAGAACCAGGAAGCATACATCGTCTACAATGTAAATAGCATAGCAGAATGACAGAGTAGAGAAGAAATTGTTGAATAAAGTCGTTATTTTTGTTTTGTTTTTGCGCACAAAAAGTATTCTCGTCGCTTCATATCATTAAGGTTGAACCACTGTAGTCACATGAACTATTTTAGTAATGTTTTTACTACCTTTCTGGACCTTGAAAGTGGTCATTGTGTCTATTGGAGGCCAGATAGCTCACGGATTTCATCAAAAATATCTTAACTTGTGTTGCGATGATGAACAAAGGTCTTACGGGTTTGGAGCAACATGAGGGGTGAGTGATTAATGACAGAACTTTCATTTTTGGGTGAACTAACCCTTTAAGACAAATTTCCTATGTAATTACAGAAAGGAAATCATTTCAAAAGTACTGCGAACATTAATCAATAAAAATAACCATGTATTTTCTTATTGATTTGGTCTATTAAATTGTTTGTGCTACAAACTGAAAAACAGTAATGACAACTCCCCCAGTTTTAGACTGAGGATTTTTCACCCAAAAATGAAAATTCTTTCATTTATTCACCCTCACATTGTTCCACAACTCTATGACTTTCTTTATTCTGTGAAACACAAAAGAAGATATTTTGAAAAACGGTGCAGTGTTATTTTGTCCATACAATGAAAGTCAGTGGGGTCCAGTATTGTTTTGGATGCGACTGACTTTCATTGTACTATAAAAAAAAAAAACACTGAATAAAAGGAATGAACTATCCCTTTAAGAAAGAACACACAGTTTTGAGGAGTGCCGTAGATTCCTGTAGGCACGTAGACTGTCTCTTTTAGGATCTTTGACGACTCCACTGATTGTAGGCGCAGACTCAACTCCCCTGTTTATTTTAACTCTGTGCAAAAGTATGCGGTAAACCCCTGTAATGGGACTACGAATGCGCTTTCCTTGGTTATTGACAATATGTTCCTCAGAGACTCCCAGTTTCTCCAACATATCTTTTACCTCCTCCTGGTCTCTGTCTAACTCCCCTGGACCGGCCTCAAGCAGATGAATGGGGTTGAGCTGGTATAAGGGAGGAATAGGGCGGAAGAGTTCCACTGGCAACAGCCACTCGCAACCCAACATCTGGTCCAGTGCGCATCGCTCTAACGGTTCAGACTTCAGTATTCCCCGGATCAGCCGCTGACATGGAGCTGATACCCAGGTTGGCAGGACATAGGTCCCCTCCAGCACACTTTGACGCAACTTGGCCACAGTGTCAGCACGGAAAGGCAAGGTGCCAGTCACTATGAAAAAGAGGAGGACACCCATTGCCCACACATCCACAGGTGGCCCGATGTAAGACTCATCTTTGAAGAGCTCCGGAGCTGCATAAGGAGGAGAGCCGCAAAAGGTGTCTAGGGCTTGGTTGCGATTCTTGACCTTCTTGCTGAAGCCAAAGTCAGCCACTTTTATGCAGGAGTTGGTTGTATAAAGAACATTTTCAGCCTTCAGATCTCGATGGATGATGTTGTTCTCATGCTGAAATGAACACACATGCAGATATAGAAATTCAAGAAATTGGCTTCAATTCAACATTCTCATGCAGTGATTAAAATTGTTCAATGACACACAATAAAGAAATGGAAAAAATATTTTAGAAATAGTTTTTGTATTCATGTTGGTTTTATATTATTTTGTTTATTATATTACTTTTAATGACTATAAATAATTTTTATATTTTTTGTTATTATATATAATAATAATTAATAATATATAAATAAAAAAAGTAATAAATTAGTTTTAAATATATAAGGTTATATAGGTTATATATACATATACATTCATGAATTATATATATATATATGTCATTAATTATTATATATAATAATAATTAATAATATATAAATAAAAAAATAAAAACAATGAATTCATATATATATATATATATATATATATACACACACACAAACAGATATTTAAAAACGCTAAATATTAATAAGCTTTTCTTAAAAAAAACTGAGACAAAGATCATGCTAAACTACTTTAAGACTACTTTTTCTTAATTGAGTTTGTTTCCTTATTATGATTGTTTTGACTTTAAAATATCAAAATTAATTTTAATGCAGAAATGTAAAACATGCTCTTCATAGAAGAGGTGTATTTAAATCATTGTATGTATGAACTGCATTTTAAGCTGGACAAAAATGAGCATCACTGAGCGTCATTGACCCATTTAACAGTTTTACTATACTTACTATGACTTACTATTGATGTGTTTTCTAAAATCTAGAGTACAGTGTATTTGGGTCTAACCATGTATTTGACAGCTGACAGGATTTGGGCGAATACAATCTTGCTTTCATGGTCAGAGAGTTTTCCTCCAGAGCTGATTCTGGTGTGGAGGTCTCCTCCTCCGGCAAACTCAAGAACCAGGTACAACCGACTTGGCGTCTCCAGTACTTCATAGAGCTGCAATAAGTTTGGGTGATACAAGCTCTCCATGTTGGAGATCTCTCTGGACAGCATCCTCTGGGTCTGCAGATCGAGCCTCATCTTATCCATAATCTTAATGGCAACCTTGTCTACAGGAAATGCATGCGGAATAAAATCAGAATGACATCATTACACATTAATCCTGTTACTTTCTTAATTCTGACCTACTTTTACCATTTCCTAACCTCGATCCTTCATACACTCTAAAGAAAGATGGTTCTAAACAGAACTAAATAAGGGTTCTTTGGCTTGTAACAATAGAAGAACCCTTTTTGGTGCTAAATAGAACCCTTTTTTTTAAGGTTCCATAAAGAAACAAGCTTTGAAAATGCTATAGGACCTCAATAGTGTGATAAAGGTGATTGTTAGGAAACCAGTTTCAATTTTAAAGTTAAAATTTGTAGACATTCTTAAAAAAAGAGATAATTTACCTGTTGAGAGTGTGTTAAAAGTCAATGTAAATTAATGGCTAAGCTTCAGAAAACAAGTAATGATGTGGCTTTGACAGTTACAGATTTGAAAAATAAAAAGGCGGGAAAAAAGAACCACAAACTCTAACACAAAGAACCATTTTAGCATGTAAAGGGTTCTTTAGGGTCATGCAGTTCTAAACAGAACTGTTACTACATGTAAAGAACCTTCAAAGAACCATCTTTTTATTGTAATTAGTTTGATAATAAAAAAATCTTTTCTATTAAGGTCCATACCTTTGGTGAGGGCATGGACGGCCAGTTTGACCTTCGAAAAGTTCCCACAGCCGATCTGACCACGGACCTTGTAGAAGCCAACCCTTCTGCCCACCGTCAGCTCCTTTATGGTGTTTTCATCATTGCACATTTCCAGCGTTAATTTTTCCAGGGGTGTCAGGCGCTTGGAAGGGTCTTCCTCCTCTTCCTTGTCTGACCCACATTCTGAGCTGTCCGTCAGAGTGTAAAGGTTGTGCCGATGCACCTGTGGCGACACCTGACTTGCCCGTGCAGGCATTTTGCAGCTGCTTAAGGCTAAAAAACAGTAACCAAGAGGCAAATTAGTTAAAGCTCACAATGTTTGCTTGCATTCATAGAAATGAATATATGTGTATGTGTGTGCAATGCATATGGATAACGGTAAAAACATATAATCTTCTTGTTCTAGAGTACAAAATAATTCCAAAAGCGGTACAGCAGTGAATTTGTAAAATTGTTCTTTAACAAACAGAATCAAAATGTATAGCTGACATGAACATATAACTGCAGCCCATAGTAACGCTAATCACATAAATAGATTTACTTCGCCTTATTAATAATTTTGTTATCTATTTCAGCCCTATATGCATTGAATACACTTCGACAACATTTTAAAAGTTAACAAGCATGTTGACAAGCTTTGTTGACTAAATCTACACATAATATTAGGAAGTGTAAAATAATATATCTTACCGCTGTGCTCTCGCAGTAGACTAATACATGGCTGCTTTTCTTTTTCATAGAATTAGAAGTCAATAAATATCTCCACATGTTTATACTGCTCTAAATAAGTCTGAGTAATAATATTTCACTTCTTTTACAGGTTAAAAAACACAGTCACATTAAGTTATTGTTAAGGTCAAGTAAGACCAACATACAGATATTCATTTTAACTGCCCTGTTCTGTAACTGCATGAATAAAAACCATTTATGTGGTTCCCCTCAATAGTCTTCCTGTCTCCAGGGAAGTCTTCAGCTCTCTCTGTCCATCACGTTGTCAAAGTGAAACAGAACATGCTGGTATCATGTTTCCTAATCTGCCGGCTTTATTTAGAGCTACCGTAATCCTCCCCACTGTCCAAGACGATGCCTGTGATACAGCGAAAGGAGGGTGAATAACCAGAAAACACATGCATTACTGATTCTTTTGAAGCACTATTGGATATATTGTCATGTTTGTGCTGGTGGGATTCAATCATACAGGAGGTCAGGAGACCCTAGAAATGTGATCGTCAGTGATCTTAATGAGGCTGATCTCTGACTGTATGGCGTAGGATCAGACGTTATGTAACAGCATTACTAATGAGATTACTGCAGGACCTCCTTGACACATCAAGGGTTCTGGCCGATAATATGATTATTACTAGTCCGTCAGCCTCTCAGTGTGAATGATGTGGCCTCACATTCTCATTCTGAAGAGCATGTGTGTCGCTCGTGATGGAAAGCATCTGCGGGGTGCTGTGTGTGGTGTTTTCTTCGGTGTATATCTGTGCATTTATTCCCTTCCAAAGTTCAAAATTCAGAATAATGTTCATATGTTCATAAAATACCATGTGTTATCATTGATTAAAATGAAAAAAGTTAAATATTAGATTAAAAAACTTTACTGAAATAAAAATGTACTGAAATAAGTTGAAGTACTAAAAGTTCTGTCATGAAACTCTAGATGGCGCAGGCTGATAGGTCATTAACTCAGTCTACTCGCAATCACATCATTCTCTATAGGACACAGCCGATTATTTCCTGCTCTATCAGTAGCCAATGCCCTCGCTGCTCAACCTTCAAATACTGTTCAGCATTTTCTGTAGCAGTTGCAGCGTGCTTCAGAAACCCTCCACCTTCCCCAGCTCCACCTGTATAGATCTGCTTACTGTAAACCCTAATGCTCAAAATAATTAATTGTCTTGAGTAGGACAAACATAATTAAACAAATTAACTTTTATGAATATTTAGCACTTTCTTTTTCTTTTGAGTTCACAGAACTGATATTTTTTAAGTAAACTGAATTGTTTCATTTCTTTAAGTTTTATGAACTAAAACTGGGCTGGGATTTTTGTTTTCCAGCATGCTTTGCCCAGGGCACTCCAAAGAGAGAGTAAATGCTAAAATTAAGTGTTATATAATGTGTTTTGTGTGTGTGTGTGTGTGTGTGTGTGCAAGATTAATATTAGGTAGGAGATTTAGTAGTGATTAATGTTTTGTTATGCTAATTTAGAGTTTCTGTTAATATGGGTTTTTGGAGAGTTATCATCATGGTGCATGCAGCTTGGTTTAAGAGGAGGTATGTTAAATGTTAAATGCTTTATATTGCTACACTCACTCACCAAGTGCTATCCACAAGTTTCCTACGCCCCATGAGGCCTTGCGTCAAAAGTGGGAGTGTCTCCCGGTTCGAAGTAAACAAGCTGGACTTGATTCCAGGTTTTTTGGAGTCGACTCCGACTCCCGTCTCCTCGACTCGATTTACTTTACATCAAAACAGGGTCATAAATAAGGCAAGATGGCAATCCTTACACACTTAATTAGTTTATCTTTCCCCAACGCGAAGCCTTAAAATCCCCTCAATAAAACAACACACGTTTAGCGAGACTGTCCAAATTAGTCAAATTTAGCGATGATACTACCTAGCTAATTGCAGATACCTAATTTTACAGAGATAAAAGTCACGAAACACATATGTGGTCGAATATTATGTCAGAATTAAACGAGAAAGAAGGGATTCTTTAATTAATTCATCTCATTATAATGGTCGCGTGATGGCGCTAAACACACATGATCATTGTCTTAAAAGTGCTTGGACAGGAGAGTTAAAGATAATAAAATTAATACAATACATACAAAATGCATACAATAATGTACACTTATTGATGTGTTTATTGTTGATGTGAGTTTTTTTTTTATTATGTATGGTTAGTTTAATGATTATGAACACGGTTAACCATGGAAAATCAAATCTATATTTATTGCATTATAAGCTATCATCAATACTAAAGCTGGCACGGAGATATGTATAATTACAAACTAAAGTCACTATGACTGTTATCTATTTCTAAAGTAAGCTACACTGGATAAATGTATGTGAAAAAGTTTCTGCGACAGCTCTATAACGCGATTCGTCAGTGTCCGAATTGCTCGCTTCATTTCGTTCATTCCTTACTTTATATAGGCTATGGATTCGAGAATCAGTAAACAAGTGAGCGGTTTCGGACACAGCAACAGAGTCGACACCGAGAGTCGATTCCTGTGCTGGAGTCGACTCCCCATCATTCATTCAACTGTCAACAGTTCAACTGTCAACAAGAGTAAAATATCACATCATAAGACTTTGGTGCCAGCATCAGTGACAGGTGAAGAACAAACAGCGGGTTGTTCATGTATTGCAGGGCCAGGATGCTCTTGTAGTCATGCAGCAGCACTTCTGTGGAAGGTCAGTAAAGTAAAGGGCATGTTTATTGTATTGTGATATTATTAACTAATAAATGTACTAGACTTAAATGTTGTCCCTGAGTGCCGTAACGACATCTCTCTTAAAGGTTTGCAACGATCCGAAAAACACTTAGCCTCTTCGCTAATTAACACACAAAATAACATTGGTATGCTACTTCCACCGCCTCACCGGAAGTTGTTCCCACGTTCTTTTTTACAGTAGCGCCCCGCGCGGAAACATGTTATTGTTAACATGTTAGCAAGTTAGCATTTTCTGTATTAGCTAGTTATAACTAAGTTTACGCTAATAAAATGAGATTTAGATCATTGAGATTACATGATAATTTTAAGTTAAATGTATTAATTTATTATTGTAAAATTTATTCATTTAAAATGTAAAAATAATGTACTCAAATATTTCAATTTAGGAACAAATAAAAATAAAATTAAAACGAATAAAAATTTGCCAGTTCTGCTTACTTAAACTTTGAATTTCGTAACTTAAAAATTTTGATCGCCTCAATTTTTGCCAACATATTCGGGTTTACACTGCGGGCAATTCATGTATGCTTTATTGTACAGCAGAAGCATGTCTCACTTGCTCACAGCAGCGTGTCATGTACGTATTTGCTCTGCAGCAGCAGCATGCCAGATCTATTCTGCCTAGACCAAACATATCAACATTGTCATATCCATTCACAATCCCAGAGTTGTCCTGAAATAGCTAAAATTAATAACTTAAAACTAAAACTAGACTAAAATTATTTAGAAACATTGACAATGACAAAAGAAAAATGAATTACAAAATTAAACAAACTTATTACTATTAATTAAACTACTAACTTTAATTTATTTCAAATTACTTTTAAATTAAATTACTATTATTACTACAACTACACTGATAATGTTGGAATAAATTATTTTAAATATATTAGATTTAAATTTTCATAACAGTTGAGCTGCTGAGTGATTTAAACTGTACTTAAAAAGTCATTTATTTCAACAGTCTGATTCTTTGATCGAACCAGCATTTTCCTGGTATTTGATGTCATGAGGCACTTCTTTTGTGTATTTGCGAGCATGCTGGCACTGAATTAGCAGACGTCTCTATTGATGAGATTACAAGCTTTAACCGGTACATGGCGGTTGTGTTTACAGGTGTGCGAACAACATGCAAGAGCACTCGGCCCTAATCTCTTAGAAGTCCATCTCACCTGCATTGCTCCCTTTCTGAATGACCTCTCATATTACAGCCTACACAGTTATATGTTAATAAATGCTCATTTATTAAATTAAGAACATAACACTGAACATCACTGAAAAAGATTTAGAATATATTCTGGGGGAAATACATTTTTATAACTTTTTTTTTATACATAAATATAACTGTCAAACAGAAGAAGGTGCATGAAATTGGCCCTCACGTTACAATAGACAGATATTAATAAGTCTCAGTTTTTCCTCCTCTTCAGGCGAGGATCCATCAATCCGTAAAGGCTCTGCTGTTCCAGTTCTTTCACCCTCTGACGCAGAGCCTCAATCTCTTTGTTTTTCTCATCCTGAATGAACTGGAGCTTCTGAAGACACAAGAATAACGATATAAAAAAGTGGTGGAAATAAAGGTGTAATCAGAAATCTTGCTTTCCTCAATGCCTTGAGGTGTTTTGACGAATGCTGCAGTATGACTCACTCGTTTAAAGATGTTCTGAGGATGAGGAGCAGAGGCTTGTGTCTGCGGCTGACTCCTTGCAGACATGCTCTGGGCCCTTGCAAGCTTAGTACCAAACTGCAAAGAATAAAACACTTTTGGAGCCATAAAAACTAAAATAAACATAAAATGAACAGTATTATAGCAAACAACGAAACCTATTAAGAAAGTGTCATTTATTTACAAAAACAATTAGGTTACAAAATTATAATCTACCTCCATCTGAAGTTTAATGATTTGGCTTTGCTTTTCTTTCTCTTTCTCCCTCATCTGCCTTCTCATCTCCTCTAAAGCGCATTCATTTCTCTCATGAGCCACTTTCAGTTCAGTATCTTTAGCATCCACTTTGAAAACAAGATATAAATGTTTTCTTTTTGAATATGTAATCCTGCAACATTTCTAACAGTAGCTATACTGGCTGGCTCATCTGTTTTATTTTTGTTGATACTGTAAAGGTGGTAGATAAAAGTGCTGTGATTTTCACTCACGTTTCCTTTGTGTTTCTTTATCACGGTCTTCCAACTCCCTCTGGTGCTGATCTTGCAGCGCTTTCATCTCAGCTGCAAGTCTTTGAAGCCGAGTCTTGCTGTCCTACAACCACACGGGGGCAGAATCGAGCAAACAACACACAAAAACGTCTTATAATTTTACAGTAATTGAATACAATCACATCTTACCTCTGTTTGAGCTTCAATTTCTTTCTTCATCTGAAGAGCTTCATGTTTCAGCCTTTCATTTTCAACTAGAAAGTGTTGTTATCATTCATATATATTTTTATTTGGATTACAATACAATGAAATGTAGTGTGTTGTATTAAGAGAACAGTAGCCTACGGGTTGTCTCTACCTCTGAGGTCGCACTGTTGTTGTAAGGTGTGTTGTAGACCTTTGACAGTTTCCAAAAGTCCACCTCTCTCTGTGGAAGAAAGAAAACCATGTAAAAAAAAAAAACAAGTGTTATTATACTATTTTGCAACAATAACTTTACGTAGAAATATAAACCCTAAAATAAACATTTTTTACAATTTACACCGCTAGATGGCAGCAGAGATCAGTTTGACACGATTATGTGGCGAATACTTTTTTTTTTTTACCTCATATGTCGTTACCTTCAGTTAACTGTTTCTCCTTGTTCTGTGCGATTTTTAGAAATCTGCTAGTCTCGTCCAGTTGTATTTCAAGAGTATTATGTTCTCCTTTCATCTCTGTAATTTTCTTAATCACACACAACACAGGTAATTTACCTCAGAACATTAGCGCATTCACGGAGCTTTTATAACAACACTACGTTCTTCACAAAGGTCATTTTATTATATAGTAAATTAGTAAATATAGATTTAAAGGTCTTACATGCTCCAGTTGGATGAAATCTTTCACAAGTTTAGTCAAGTCGACGGTATTGAGCTTTTTCATCTTGGCCAGCGTTCAACTATAGGCAACTATGATAAATATCCGACGTCACTTTGAAGACAAATTATAGTAAATGATGGATGGTAAACGACTTTCTTAACGTATATTCAGGGTATGTTTGTTTCCAAGATCAGCGCATGCAAAGTATGTGGGAAACCAGGTAAATCCTTGCAGCTCATTTCTTGGAAATATCAATCACGTGATTCCTGGGAGTAATATAACGGGAGTGGTTAGGTCACAGAGTGCAAAAACTGTTTTTCTGAGTTCGTTGCTGCTATTTTATTCAGAAATACCTCGTATATTACAAAGTTAAAAACATCCTTTTTGAACTGATAAACAATACCGAAAGAAGGCCCAAACATAGCATTGAATAGACAAACTTGCTATCAAAAACACATCTTAAACCAACTAGTTTTAGCTGGTTCAATGGTCTTTCAGCCTTGCCAAGCTGGTGTTCAGCTGGAAATCTGGTCTCACTTGAAAAGTGCCCAAAACCACTATAAGACCAAACTGATAGACTTCGAGTTCTTAGACAGTGTTTTTTCAGCAAAGTTGGCTCGTCATGAAAACAAAATTGATCATATTTACATCACTGTGGCACAAAAGCCAGTCTTTACTGAAGAACTAAAAATGGCACTGAAGACAAAAACCTGTAACAGTAAACATAAGGGATTCCTCTTAATTTAAATGTGCAACATTTTTTTTTTTTTTTAACACTGATGTTGAAATATAATCTAAAATAGGCACTTTGCAGCTTGCACAGACTTTCTAGTTAGTTCTCTGAAAACAAACTACAAAAGCACACAAAATATAGAGCAGTAATACAGCAATATAGCTGTTATACAACTGCATGTAAGAGCATAATGTATCAGTTGTTATCTGGCAGTAAACAGCCAAGACTCCAGGACTTAAACAGCCAACTATTAGCTTGCCAAATGATTTGTTTTTATGACATCCATTCCACTGGAGAAGGCTCTAGAACTGGCTTTATTTCAAAATTCTTCCTCATGGATCACACGTCTTGTTCGGTGTTGGCTAACCAAGTCAGATATCTCACAAAGAGCAAATGTACTCCACTTTTAGTTAGGGGTAATGTTGTCGAGTAAGTCAGGAGTCAAGTATCCTTCAGGAGTGGGCAAAGTCTTTACTGTTGCCTTCTGCTGGGTGGTTGGTGTATTTGGTTTCAGGAAGAGACTGTTTTTCCAGTCCACCCCATCTACCATAGTGTACTCTGGACTTGTAGGCTTTTCAAGGTTGGGAAATGCAGTGGACAGAGAGGACGTGTTTGTCTCAGTGCTCAGGTTTTGAATGTCTCTGAACGAACCGTGTTGTTCTTGACTCTGTGATTGGTCTGTCGTAGGTAGGCTTGGCTTATTGTGGTGGCTACTGATTGCACTGGCAACAAGCTCAGACGTGTAGCCTCTTTCATCAGGGATCACCACCAACTGTTGTATTTTCTTGTTGTTGTCTTTATCCTTCTGAGTCTCATTATGACAGGTTTTCATTCTTTCCTGCTCTTCCGGAGAAAGCACAACTTCCCCACGCTGGGTGACGTCACTCACCTGTGAGTAAAGACTGTTAGACCAGGTTGTTTCTTGTGGACAGACAGCCGCAGTTTGCGGTGGCCCAGAGTGTGTACGTGATAACAGGTGGAAACCGTCATGGCTACTGGTTGAAGGGTGATGTAGATCAGTCTGATCGTGATCTGACAGGTCCGGATCACAGCAGCTAGCCCGACCCGAGTCATCATCCCTGAAACTACTGGACATTTGAGGCGATTCAGAGACCGGAGAGTCTGCGATAAGGAGCTCCTCTTGGCTCTCGTGTGGTTCGCCGATGTCCACCTCTATGAACTCTACCCATGGGTCATTGCTGTATAGTTCTGGCCGCAAGCCTGGGTGGGTGCCTAAAATTGATGTGAATTCACACAGCTGGCCTTTCTGTGGAGAAACAAACCAAACAGAAAAGCTTTAATTTGTAGCTCCTAAATATTCTACAAAATGGATGTGAAGTCACATACCTGTAAAAGCACAGGGTCAATCCCTTTGATTTTTGGTCCAGGGACTGGCGGCAGGAAAATCACCATTAGCCTACAACAGAAATCAGGCCACACTTAAGTTAAAGGTTTGCTTTTAGTAGCCAAATGGTTTGAATATTTAATAGCCAACCATGCAGTTTCAAATAATCAGAATATAGATATATCAGTCAGGGGGTCATGGGTCAATAAGATTGTTTTGTAAAAATATTTTGTGTGAAAGACACATTTTTACCAGTTATAACAGTTATAAATGAGAATCCGTCTTCCCTGACTTTGAATTAGCCTAAATTCAGGTCTTAAATTTAGTACAGTGGAATTTAAAAAATGAACTAATAAATGCAGTAGAACATAAAAAGGTACAGCAGGAAAAGGAAAGTACAGAGGAAACTAATAAGTGTTTAGATAGGAATACCACAGGAAACTAAACTGAGCTCTGTTCTTCAGAAAAATCCTCCAGGTCCTGCAGATTCTTCAGTTTCAAGCATCTTTTGCATATTTGAACCCTTTTCAGCAGTGACTGTTTGATTCTGAGATCCATCTTTTCACACTGAGGACAACTGAGGGACTCAAACACAACTATTAGAAAAGGTTCAAACCTTTTTTAATAGTTGTGTTTGAGTCCCTCAGTTGTCCTCAGTGTGAAAGGATGGATCTCAGAATCATACAGTCACTGCTGGAAAGGGTTCAAATATGCAAAAGATGCTGGAAAACTGAAGAATTTGCAGGACCTGGAGGATTTTTCTGAAGAACAGAACTCAGTTTAACTGCTCAGAATAAACAAGAGACTCATGAACAACCATCACAAAACAAAAACAAAAAACAGCCAGAGCTCATCCAGGTAACCACACACAGTATTACAAACTTTTGAACAGGGTAATTTTAATAAATTCAGCTATTTTTTGTCTTGTGGACTTTATGTAAACATCTTTTATGTAAAATATCTTACTCAGGACAGTACTAAATAAAGAATAACATACGTTTTGTATAATCTCTCTTATTTTGTTAAAATTATTCACATTTTCACAGATTCTGTAAGGGGTTCCCAAACTTTCGCATACCACTGTAACTGTTATATACACTGTTATATATACTTACTTTTGTTGACGTGAAACTACAATCAGCATCAAGATAATTGCGATACCAACAGTGGTGAAGACAAGCACAGCTGTAATAGGAATTCTTGTTTCTGAAATTGAAACAGGACATTCAGAACATCACTGAAAAAACTTCCTTCCTTCCTTCCTTCTTTTCAAAACCTACCAACTGGTAGATCTTAAATCAGACCTTTGTTAGGAACGAGTATGAAGATGGAGTCACTGAAGACACCAAAGTTGTAGCCTCTCATTTTTGACCTGACTCTGACTTCATATTCAGTGTTGCTGCGGAGACCATAGACATACGCCTGCGTATCTATGCCATTATCCAGCTGTAGAGAGACAAACAAAGCTAAGAAGACGCATCATAACACACCAACCTTGAAGATATTGAGCTCCAAACATGGTCTAATTATGTCTGCAAAATTTAGGTCATAGTCTTCACCATGGTGAATCAAATGTATTGACTCATAATCTTTATTACTTTTAATAAAGCTTCAGAGGAACTCCTCAAGAAACACATTTGACATCAAGTCTGTTTCTCATTAGGAGCACATTAGAAATCTGGATGCGATGATTGCACAACGTTGCGCGAGACTCACTGAGCTCCACTGGTCTGAACCCTTTTCTCTGTACTGCGTCTCGTATACCAGCAGCATCCATCCTATCTTCACATTCTCTGCAGCAGATGGAGGTGGATCCCAGCTCACAACCACATCACAGATTAAACCAGTTGAACCCATACTCAAAAGAGTCCAGTTCAGTCCTACAGGCGGGTCTGGAAACACTAAGAAGATGAACATCTATGAATAAATGGAACGTTTGCAAATATTTTGCACTTTAATGCAATAATAAGGGTGATTTAGTTATCTGCAAGGAGGAAAATAAGACTAGTGGAAATGTTAATTAAACATGATCACATGTACTTGAAAGCATGTCAAGACAGAAAAGACACAGAGCCAGGATTTTTGTTTACAACATGGCTTACCAATGTCCTCCACGTTGAAAGACATTTCATCATAAACAAAGCCAAGAGAGTGTGAACGCAGCTGGATCGCATAAGGGTACCATATTATAGTATTACTAGAATCAAAGTAGCATTCATTCCTCAAGGAGCTGTAACTTGGACATTCACTCCATTTTCTCTCACTTTTCTTAGAATCCCTGCAGACATGTGGAAAATTGGTGAATATTAATAGACAAACAGTCATTTGTTTAACAACTGAACTGCTTTACAGTTAACTCCCAATTAATTCTCTTTACTTGCAAATGCAAGAGAATTAAGTTACAAAATAATACTAATTATTAGTATTCACCTCAAAATGAAACTTCTGTCATTGATTACTCACCCTCGTGTCGTTCCACACCCGTAAGACCTTCGTTCATCTTCGGAACAAAAATAAAGATATTTTTGATGACAGAATGCTGTCAGATTTCCTTACATTGACTGTCTTTGTAACTACCATTTCGATGCTTCAAAAACTTAGGAAATCGGAAAACTAATCCATACGAATCGAGTGGTTTAGCCCAAATTTTCTGAAGAGAATCGATTGCTTGTTATGACAAACAGATTTAATTTAGGCTTATACTCGCATGTAAACATTGATCAGCAAGGAAGTTCATTCTCGTGTGTTACGCAGGATGTTTGAGCTTCCGGAACAGGTTTGTTCTTGTGCATTATTCTGCTTATGTTCGCTGATCAATGTTTACATGCGAGTAAAAGAGTAAAAAAATTAAATCTGTTCATCATAACATGCGATCGATTCTCTTCAGAAAATCTGGACTAAACCGCTCGATTCATATGGATTAGTTTTCCAATCACTTTATGACGTTTTTGAAGTGTCCAAGTGGTAGTTACAAAGGCAGTCAATGGAAGGAAATCTGACAGCATTCTGTCATCAAAAGTATCTTATTTTGTGTTCTGAAGATGAACAAAAGTCTTACGGGTGTGGAACGACATGAGGGTGAGTAATGACAGAATTTTCATTTTGGGGTGAACTAACCCTTTAATACTGCATTTTATTCTATGATGTTATGTGTTACTAATTACTTTTCTAATATGTAGAAAAGTCTCAGATCCTCAAGTTCTGTGGTGTTCTGTAAGGATCGAGTCTCCCACTGACAACGGAAAGTCAACAGCTCTCGAGAAAAACATCCAGTCAGATGAGGCAAAGTTGAAGTTTGATCTGCAAACAAAGGGGGGGAAAAATACTTATTCCCTTGCTGGTATTGAACATAGTTGCTTTAAGGCATGTTTCCAAGAAATCTGATGGACTAGAAAAAAATAACAGTAATGTCAAGTTTTTAATTAGTCTTAATTATGACATGTTTCACTGTATCTGCTGCCTATACAACAAAAGACATAACTTCAAAAGATATATGAACATGGCTCCAATAGTGAAGTTCTATAATTTTTTGGCAATTCATAAATTATAAGGAATAAGGTTGAGAATGATCAAATGTTTTACAGCTAAAATAATATTCTGAAAAAGGGCAAAGATTCTTTGAATGTCCTTCTGTTTAAACCAGTTTAGGACTAACAGGATGTAATGTAAATCCCAGTTGGGCTATAACTGTCAGCTGTGTTTTCCTGGAAATGTGTGCTGGCATTTTTCACATGTAGAAGCATTTGAGTGGCAGAGCGGCAGTTATTGCCTGCAAGCTCTTTGAAAGGCTCTCCCCGAGCTGAGCAGACAACATTTAGTCAGCACTAGTGCTGATAAAACTTTAATTGATGATTTGAACTAACAGCTAAATTTAAGCATAGTTCCCAATGGTACGATTTATCTCAAAGTAGTGTGTAATGGAAGAAGACTGAGGTTTTATTTTTAAGCCACAAAATCTTCTGTATAGTCTGGTTATTTACACTCCCAGTGTTTTTTCAGGTAATTAATTTACAGTACATTTAATCATTTAGCAGATGTTTTTATCCAAAATATTACTCTTTATCGTCTCTTATTTTGTAGTTGTTTTTTTCCCCAGGAAAAACTGTTTATTATTTATTTATCCCCAGCAAAAGATGATTATTAAGAGCCATTATGCTTGCTTGTTTTGTGAACTAGAATCGTTTGTGTCTGTCTGTTTGGGGTAGGGGTGGGCGATATGACCAAAATTTAATGATATGAGAAATTTTATTTCAAGATAACAGTATATATATCATTATATAGTTATAGTTCATTTTGTTATTTTACCTTATTTTTGTTATTTTTTACACAACAAATTACATTTTACAGGTACAATAGGTTTAACATGTATTTAGAAATAGTACAGAAACTGAATAATCAAGTCTTCACTGTATGATTTAAATATAAATATACTCTTATTAAAGCTGCCAAAGTTATTCAGTCAAGAGCAGAAAGTTATTTCCTCTTTTATTTGATAAATCTTAATGACACAAAGAGCAGCAGGTTTATTAGGCTGCTGTCACTTTATGGCAGAATGCACGGCTCCAATATACTGATATACATCCGGTTTACACTCACTTGAGACATAACTGCCTGCTTACATAAATGCTCCATACAATGAGCATTTAAACATAATTGCGTGTGTATTCGACCATTCAAACGAAAGAGAATATGACATATAGCCACGATATATATCTTCATACCGCCCAATTCTAGTTTGGGGTTATTGGTCTATCAAAAAAAGGATAAGAATGAGTCAGAGCTGTCATTTCAGTGGAATACGTTCCCATAGAAATTAATCTATAGCACAAATAGCACCTGCAGAGTAATGTTGTGAAGCTAACCATCTATTTCATATAGCAACATGCACTCCCTCCCACTTACCACAGCCACTTTCACTCAGAAAACATTATATTTGATTGGATTCATAATGGGCAGACCTGTTCAAAGCACAGTTCTTATTTAAAAGTGAAAGCATTTAGAAATGGGCTTGTGAAGAAGTGTGGCGGTAACAGCCGAAAGAAAATTGTGCAGTGTAGTTCATTAATTTCATCTTTGAGCCTTGGAAAAATTCTGATTCTGGCCTTCTGATATTTTATCTGTCTGTTTTTGATTGATGACATTCCTTAATTGACTTACTGTAGCCTGCATTTGGAGTCCTAAAATCTGATTTAGTTTTAGATTTATTTTATTTCTTATGTAAAATCCAATCAATATCCAGAGGTCCTTTTTTCAAGATGTAATTTGTGTCTGTAAAGTTTCAGCTTAATATACCTCACAGATCATTTATTATACCATGTTGTAAATACCCATTTTTGAGTGCATGCAAAAAGATGCTGTTTTTCGTGCATGTGTCTTTAAATGCAAATGAGCTGCCGCTCCCCACCCCCTTTCCAGGAAAGCGCTTCCAGCTCCTGCCTGCATTGGGTACTATACTAATAAAACATCTGCTTGGTTTTACTATCATGCTCATGGACATTGCAGTTCTTCTTCATCATGAAAGTTTATTATCTGCATGTGTTTTAAAGCTTTATCAGTTTAAACTTCTAATTTATCATTTTCTGAGCGCACACATCTAAAGCACAAGCACAGGAAGCTGGCTGTCAGATGGCACATCTTGTGAGTATTAAACTAACTTCTCTTTCATGTTTTAATACTTCTCTGTCAAATACACACAAGGTTATGTCAAAAACAAACACAGTCGGTTATGTCAGCAGGGACAGAAATCGCATGTGTATATTAGATCTGTGGCGTATTCCCTTCAAAAACAAAACTAATCCACTGCGTCTTCAGCGGCTCAGATGAACAAAACACCTCAATCGCTTACAAGACATTCTTGTCACTACAGCTTCTCCGGCGTCGAGACAATGGCGGACTGTGTACAACTCGCTCAGAGCGGAAACAATGCTAATACGGCAGAGTCTGTCAGCAGTCGTAGACGGGGCCTGTATATTATGACGTCACATTGTACAGAAAATGAAAATGGCTTGTTCTATGAAGACTGTTGAGGTTTAATGGGGATTTAAACAAAGAAGTGGGTGGATTTTATCATTATAGTGTGGGTTGAGTACAACACCATGTAAAAGTGAATTTTGCATAATAGGTCCTCTTTTAGAGTATTTTAGTGTTTCACAATGGCGCCCAACTAATAGGGTGGAACAATGGGTGGGCTCTTAAAGGAAACATCCTGTTTTCTTGTTGTTTGGCTACACTGTTGTACAACAGGCTATTTAAGGAAAAAAGGTTGCTGAAAGTGGCAATTGTGTGTGTTGTTTTAAATGTCCAAAATTCAACAAAAAAAAAAACCCTTGAGCAAGATGTCACATTGGGCTAGTCCAAATATCTAAAAACTGCAAACCTTGTTTTGTAGAAGGCACACTTTGTGTTGCCACAGCACCAGTGAACAAGATACAGATGAAAAGGGTGGTCTCCATGGTATAGCCCCTGTGAAAACCAAAATAAATTCAAATATGAAATATACATTGAGAGTAAAAGAAATTAAGCACCAGCTAGTAGTCCTAAATCTTAATTTTTCATCTTCACTTCAATTCATTTATTTCATTGTGAAAACCAATCAATCCATGATACTGACAGGATTACGAAATCACAGTAAACAGTCCTCTGACATCCATTTTAAAGCAAAGGCTTTAGCCAGTGGTTGTGAAATATATCCTCACTGCAACATGGCTTCGCTCCAATCTGCTTCTGGAAAACATCTTCCCAGGAAACATCTTCTTAGAAATCCATGTATTGACAGCTCTTCAACTGCATGCAGATCTCAGCCCTTCTCTATTAGATTTAAATGGCCTTCACACTCAGTGCAGCAGTACAGATAACAAACTCTCACTGAAGGTGAAGGGCTTGGTTCTTGATAAAATGGGTACAGTCTGTTCTGCAATTCCAAAGTGCATAATTAGGAAGTTGATAAAAGAAGTGTTGTGTGTTTGATATGGAGCTTCCTAAAAAGGAGTCTGAGATAGTTTCTACGAACCTTTATTTTTTAACATGGCAGTTCAACTATACGTCACAATACCTCTATCCATCAAAACAAACAATGAGCTACTGACAATGTAAAAAGTAGTTGTGTGATACGTGTTCCAATTAAAGCTACTATCATCTTTATAGTAAGTATTTTAGTAGTACATGTAAAATAAATGAAGTGGCGCTAAGTATTCTGTCCACTGACTTTTCTCAATCTGTAGCCCCACTTGTGCATGTTCACGGCATTCATGACCAGAGTTTGTGAGCGGAGAGTGTAGTTAGCCCAGAGCGACAAACGTGCAAGTTAAGGGTTTGTATTTCCTCACAAAAATAAAGTGAAGATGTGTAACTCACTCCAGCCAGGAGTGAGTTTTTAAAAGTCAAAGCTTCACCAAAGGACTGGAAATCTATCTCTCCACTCCACTCACACAAGTGCTCCAGTCCGGATTTTAGTTTGCATGTTGCTTAGTGACACAAAAAGCTTGAGCCGTTGGCTTCTTTTGGGATTATTTTCTTTGATTGAGAAGAAATATACAAATTACTGGCCAAAAAAAACACTGACATCAAAAATAATATTCTATATTAATTACTTTTCATGGAACTGTAAAAAAAGAAATATCACACAATCATGCAAAAGACAGAATTTATGCCATGTAGATATTTAGTTTTACTCCATGTAATGCTGCTTAATTAAAAAATGTTGCTTAATCATCATCCACTTCTGGACATTATATGACGTGCTATGACGAAAACCTAATCCTTTTAGTCACCATATACACATAAACATCATGATACACATAGCCTAAACAAGTGTTCCCAACAGAAATACATAACATGCATTTACAAACAACTTTACATGATAAATCTGTATGTTTTTGTTTTGCCTTAAAATGTTAAATCTTCCACATCAGCAACTGCAATGATAAAGAATGAATCCCACGTTTGTCTCATAACACTGAACTCACCTTTTCCAAGAGTGCGATTTAAATTCGTATATCCTGAACTTCTATTAAAGTATTCCTCGGGGAAACTTGACTTCTTCGTATGACCACCTGTTAAATGTTTATCTTCTATCAGTTTTTTAGAAAGGCGTCAGCTTTGCCTAAAACGTGTCCTGTGGTTCTGTCAGGACCCCTGCTACACTCTGGATATCTGGCTCCAGCATCTGTAGCTTACCAGTTTTTCTCTAGGGCACATTCGAAGAAAGGTGCCACTTTTCCTAGAAGCACCCTGCGTAGGGAGCTTGTAAGTAAACCTTATACAGCAAAGCACACTTAATCGTTTTACTGCTTGTAGATCTTCGCATGCGAAAAATAAATGTACACGGGACTCCGCCCTAACAAGCGTCACAGTGTTTTCCCACAACTGGTCTGAAAGAAAAAAATGGAACGTGCGTTATTTATTTCTCACTGTCGATTTTTATATTATAAGAATACAGCGGAATACATCAACCTTGCGGTTAGAGCTGAGATTAACTTCCTTTCTCTCTAAAGCTGCAAATATTGACAATCATTTTCAGAATCACAGCTGTGTAATTGGGTTTTCACATAAGCTTTGAATTCATTCCTATTCCTAATGTCTATTGGCAGGTTTTGTGGTGTTGTGCTCTCCATATATAGACGCTTAAACAATGCAGAGCCGAATGGGTACACGTGACTGGAGTGGGACACGTGTTCAAGGGGTCTTGCAGCATTACCGTTGAAACTCAACGAGAACAAACGCACGTAGTAGAAAAGTTTGTGTGGCAAAGTGATGGATTTAAAAGTCAGACTTTCTGTCAGAGGGTTTTGGTTGTCACACTTTTACAACAGTGAATATTTCTCAAAATCAATTTCTGAATAGACACTTTGTTCTGATTACAAAAAAACAAAAACAAAAAAACAACTAATGCCCATGAGAAAAAGATTCATTTATGAATTTATTTAAAGTTATTTTAAATGACATCATATAATGATGATATGACATCATATAAAACATGTGACTTGCCTAACTTTATAAAATTTTTGAAAAATGCCTAAATCTTAAAGCTAAAACTATACATGTATCATACAGCGGACCCTTATGTTCACTTGTTTATCCAACAACTATTACAAATAATTACAGAATTGGAATTTTAGATTTAGAAGACAAAATGAATAAAAATGTGGTAAGGTTTCCAATTTGGTGTTTAAAACCAACATACAAAACTAAGTGCTTAAGTTTGTGTATTTAGCCTAATAAGAAGCAAAAAAAAAAAAAAAAAAAACATATAAAAGGTATTATAAATCTCATTCTGGCTTATCTTGAGTTGACCAAAACACAAACCCATTCTTCATGTCTGTTGCTGAATTGGCTTCCAGGAGAAATTCAAGCTTACTATTAATTATATATCACAAAACAGGGTAATTTTCACAATTAATAACTGTATACATTTAAAGGAAAGTCTCTTGTAAATCTCAGAATGACAGACACAGCATATAGCTGATCAGGTATTTAACTCTGTGGTGTCCAGTGTCAGTTGTTCCTGTGTGCTGTTATTGTGGTCTGGACATTTGGACTGGACATTTCTCAACAGCTGTCAAACTTCTTAAAAGGGAATGACCTTTAACCCTGGTCTTCCATGGTTTTGCATGGTGTGTAAATGTGATTAAGTGTGCTCTTATAGTTTCCTCCCCATGAGTAGTGGTGAACTCTACATAGAGAGACCTCATGCTACATGTACTGACAATGTGGAGACTGCCCAAAAAAGAAGAGCTCTACTGTATTTTGGATGTGGATTTCATTATAAAAAAAAAAAAGTTAATGGAAACAGCAGTTTATAATTTTATATAATTTATAATAGTTTCTGTTGATGTATAGAACAGGGGTGGTGGTGGTTGGGGGGGGGGGGGGGGGTAGTTCATTGATCTACAATGACACAGTACAAAAGTACTCTTCAAACTGTCACTAAACCCCCTGAAAATCCGCCCTTTGCCCTATTTTAAAACTGTGCAGGATTGATCCAGGTCCTGCAGTAGACAGTGATTACTTTCCTGTAAAAAGTTTAAGTTAAGTTGTTCCAAAAATGTCATTTCATAGATTACTATCAAGGTCAGATTATCTTCTCAGAGGAAGACTAATATCATTAAGAGCTCAGGGACATATTTATATTCGTCATGGTACGGTAAGTAACACAAGTTGAATTGCTGAGAAAACTTAAAAGCGTAAATTAATATTTGTTATTATAATCACATTAATGCATGTTTCAGTCATTCGTTTTCATTTATGTTTATTTGTTTATGTATTTATTGTGATGTTTTAAAGGACAGAAGTATATGGCAGTCCCTGAATAATCTTTGTTTCTAAAGAGCATCTTTTCCCCCCTATAATCAGGTTTGATATAATGATGCAAATCATTTAGTAGTTAACTATAAAGTTATATATTCTGCATATGCAGAGGTACAGATTCAAATAAAGTTTAAAATAAACTAATTCCTCTGTATTGATTTATTGTTTGAACAGCAATGGTATTTGCACAATATCAGCATGGTTGTTATCAGTCAGGTTGTTGACGCATGAAGATTGGCACTCTGCACATTTCATTTTTCAAAAATAAAATCACAAAATGTGTTAATATTTTTAATAACTAAAGGAGAAAATATACAGATACAGTACTGTGGGCTTCAACAGAGGTTCAAAGCAACATCACACTCAGTGTTTTATAATTTTAGTAGCATTAAATTGCAAAAATACTTTAATTAAAGAAGAGAATAACATGCATTTTCACTTTAATTGTGCCTAAAAGTGTGCCATGCTCTCCCTGTCATATTACCCCCCAGGAATTCAACATCTCCCATTTCTCAACCTCCCAGTCATGGAATGCATGTTTTTATTCGGACCCCACAGAGATCGTCAAAGACATTCCTAATGGCTCCAAGCTTCTTGTTGGAGGTAAAAGGAGGAACTTAATGCTTATGCCACATCAATACATGTGCCTGTTGAATGTGGCCTCTATACATGTATTTCTGCACAGTTAGGATGCAGTCCTACTGTATCTGAAGTTGTTTGTACTGTTAAGTGGTATTTCCTCCACTGATATCCTTTGCTGTAGATAGAACATAATGCGTCCCCAAGCGTTATCATTGTTTGTGCTTAATTTCCCCCTTTTTTGTCCCAGGCTTTGGCTTGTGTGGGATCCCGGAGAATTTAATCAACGGCCTATTGAAAACAGGAGTAAAAGGCATCACGGCCGTGAGCAACAATGCTGGGTGAGAGAGATTTCTCATTAACATTTCAGTGAAGGGACAGTGTTCCCAGAGAATTCCCAAACGTGACCGAACTCACTGGGATGTTTACGTGGGGTTCCTGTCATGTACTCTTAAACACAAAAAAAGACTGGGAAATAATCTGATCGGGTCAAGGGACAGGAAAGAGGGAAAAAGGGAAGTGGGCCCTCAGAAATAAAGGCTTTAAGAAATACTAATGTGATTTCAGGTGTGACTAAATAACTAAGTGATTGTTTCTGATGACAGGGTTGATAACTTTGGCCTGGGATTGCTTCTGAAAACCAAACAGATAAAGCGCATGATATCTTCATACGTTGGGGAAAACGCAGAATTTGAGAGGCAATATCTATCAGGCGAGCTGGAATTAGAGCTTACCCCTCAGGTAGATAATTTAACTCTCAATCTTAAAAATGTTGAGAGTTTTTTTCCCCTCATTGAATATCCTTTTTTACTTAGAAATACATATGGAAGTAAAATAGGTTACGAAGACTTTAAATACTATTTGATTCTATCCCAGGGCACATTAGCAGAGAGGATACGGGCCGGTGGTGCAGGCATCCCAGCGTTTTTTACTCCCACGGGATACGGCACTCTCATCCAGGAGGGCGGCTCACCCATAAAATACAACAAAGATGGCAGCGTTGCCATTGCAAGCGAAAGCAGAGAGGTGCGTGAGGCATATAACTGTCAAAAATCGTTGCTGATTGAGTGATTGTTGCAATTTTTTCATCTTACTTACGTGCATCAAGTTCTTGTCCTTTGATTGTTTGGTCCAGGTTCGAGAGTTTAATGGCAGACATTATGTCATGGAAAAAGCCATCACTGGTGACTTCGCTTTGATAAAGGCCTGGAAATGTGACAAAGCAGGAAATCTTATTTTCAGGTTAAGAGATTCATGCATTAAATGATTTCATTTTTGATATGTTTATACCATTTGTTAGTGTTTTAGTGGCTATCTTTCTATTTTCAATATGATATCACAGTTTTTTTTTTCTTTGTGAACAGAGGTCCTAAAATACTTACCCTAGATTGTCCACTAGGTGTCAGACTTCATCTGTGTATCAATCTAAAGAACCTTTTTGTTTCTAGAATAACTATATTCACATTTTTACTAACTATATTTTTAAACAGAAAAACAACCCGTAATTTCAACCAGCCTATGTGTAAAGCAGCCAAAGTTACCATCGTGGAGGTTTGTGACCTTTTAATTTGTGATGATTTTCGTGGCTTTGATATTTGCTAGAGTATCGTGTTGAGGTCCTATATGTTGAAAATTTCTTACTTTGGTCCACAGGTTGAGGAGATTGTTGATATTGGAAGTTTTGCAGCAGAAGACATTCACATCCCCGGCATCTACGTAGACCGGGTAGTGAAAGGAGACAGTTATGAAAAACGAATCGAGGTGAGGGAGACAGATAAAAATCTGTCTATCACTGTTTATTTCATTATTCTGACCATATTGTTCATTTTTGTACACATTTAACTTTACTAGATTGTGTAAGTCATGTTCATGACTGCTTTTATTTATAGAAAAGGATGGTTCAGTCTAGTAAGGAAGAGAAACCTAAAATTAAACAGGACTCAGATATAACCCGAGAGAGAATCATCCGGCGAGCTGCACTTGAGTTTGAGGACGGAATGTATGGTATCCTTTTATAGCCTGACCACAGATATCACAGCCAACATGATAGATAACAAAGGCTACAACTGTTAACAGTCATATATTCCCAAATTCCTTGACAACCTTCCCAGCAAATCTTGGCATTGGAATCCCTATGCTGGCCAGCAATTACATAAGTCCTGAAATCACTGTCCACTTGCAGAGTGAGAATGGAATTTTGGGACTGGTGAGTTTTTATTATTAAATAACCTGAGCAAGTAATTTTCAGGCTGTTTTTCACTTCCAGTCCACTGTTTTATTTTTGTCCTTTTAGGGTCCATATCCAACAGAGAGTGAAGTGGATCCTGATTTAATCAATGCTGGTGCAGTGACCTCTCTAATTTTTACTTGACATACTTTTACATATTTTTACTTCTATTTTTACATATTTTATGGTCTGTTAAATCATGTAACAGCCCTTTATTGTCACTACACCATATGAACAAGTGTAACAGTGAGAGAAAATCATAAGATAACAAAATATCTGACATAAAATCTGTGGCAAATAAATATGCGGATGATCCACCGTGGTGGCAAGTTACAGGAGCAGCCAAAAGTGTGTGTTTGAGAGAGACTGTAATATAATATTATATTAAAATTAAGTCTTTCTTTACAACTCTGATCATGGCCTTTTTGTTTGTGTTCAGGTAAGGAGACAGTAACAGTTTATCCAGGAGCTGCCTACTTCTCCAGCGATGAATCCTTTGCCATGATCAGAGGGTGAGTGTCTGAATGTATCAGTCATATAAGATTAAGATAAAATGCACATAACTGCACTTGAAACGAACGTTTCTAGTGTATGACAATTGAGAAATGGAGCATATTTTATGTTGTACCCCATATTTCTCTTTCACTTTAACTTCTCCACCTTTTATATCATTTTTGTTTAGTGGTCACATTGATCTAACAATGCTGGGAGCAATGCAGGTTTCCAAGTATGGAGATCTAGCCAACTGGATGATTCCAGTATGAGTTTCATGCTATATTTTATTGTATCATCACTGATAGACACGCAGTATGTTTTTACTTGCTTGGTTTGACATGTACCATGTGTTTATCTCAGGGTAAAATGGTGAAGGGCATGGGCGGAGCAATGGACCTGGTGTCTAGTGATGCCACAAAAGTAGTAATCACTATGGAACATTCTGCCAAGGTACAATACCCTGAATCCTTACTTTCTTATTTACAGTCTATGCTTTAAAGGGTTAGTTCACAATTCTGTCATCAGTTACTCACCATCATGTCGTTCCAAACCTGCAAGACCTTCGTTCATCTTCAGAACACAAATGAAGATCTTTTTGATGAAATCTGAGAGCTTTCTGTCCCTCCATTGACAGCTACACAACTGACACTTTTATGCTTCAAAAAGTTCATAAAGAGATTGTAAAACTAATCCATATGAATTGAGTGGTTTAGTCCAAATTTTCTGAAGAGACTCGATCGCTTTTATGATGAACAGATTGAATTTAGGCTTTTATTCACATATAAACATTGATCAGCAAACATGAACAGAAGCTCAACCGAACCTGAATGACGCGTGAGAACAAACCTCTTGCCGAAGCTCAAACGTGCTGCGTAACACGGATCGTCATTTGTGTTCCAAAGATGAACCAAAGTCTTAACGGGTGTGGAACGGCATGAGGGTGAGTAATTAATGACTTAATGAATTTTCACTTTTGGGTGAACTATCCTTTTAACATCTATTGTCACTCTTTGTAATATTCTTACCTTTAATTTAAAGGGTGGGAAGCATAAAATCTTAGACAAGTGCACACTTCCTCTGACTGGAAAACAGTGTGTTGACCGTATAATCACCGAAAAGGTCAGTGAAATATTAAAGAGAAGTAAAGGTGTTTTATCATATCTTGCATCTTTTCAAGAACAGTGTGATGTGTTGTCGCTTGTTTTAGGCTGTCTTTGATGTAGATAAGAGCAAGGGTTTAACTCTCATTGAGATTTGGGAAGGACTGACACCAGATGATATCAGAGCATGCACTGGGACAAAGTTTGAGGTAAGACTGACAGACACCAAACCACAATGCATTGACTGAACTTATGGAGTGTAAAAAAAAATAACATCCATTGTCATTATTCTGGGAATGTGTTCATGATTGGGAATGAGTCATAATTGTTGAATTACTTCAGTAGTGGCTGTGCTGAAAAGTTATATGCAATTAAAAATGATTCATCCAGCAAACAAGATTGTGCTGTTGAAACGATGTGCTTTGTAACCTTCTCACATCGGCAGGATTACAAAAATGGATGGTCTCTTTGTAAAAATCTGTGTATTTTGAAATGTGTCTGCAACTGTGTTGTTATGACATATTTTTCACAAATTTAGAAATTTATCAACAAATTTATCAACCGCTCTTGACTGACAGGATTAGATGAACATGATCCAAACGTTCATTTAGATTTAATATTTGGTGGAAAGGTTTAAGTCATTTTGGTATTTTTCAGGTGTCTCAACACTTACGACCAATGCAGCAGATATGAGATAATACCAAGGATTTATAGTGATGACGGCCTTCTGACAGAATGCTGAGACAGGACCAGAGCTGCCTTCATTTCAACATTTATTTGCTTTTATTGGATGTGGAATAAATACAGATTTCAGTATTAAATATATGCATGTTAGTTAAGACTTGCTGTTAAAAATATAGAATACTAGAACACAGTAACTGTCCAAGAGTGAAAACGTCATCTTTTAAGGTAAGGTTTAAGACATTGCCAAACTATAATGTTTCTGAAATTACATTGTCATTTTAACTAAAGTGATGAAAAGCAATGTAATCTCAATAGATTTAACATTTAATATTTTAGTATTAATATTGTTAAATATTATTATGCACTAAAACTTATTTTAATTGTGTATTTTAATGTTTGTGGGTGGTAACTATATTTCTAAATGTCAGTTTTTGCTAACTGTACAAAACAAAAGCTAATCAGCACTAGATAATTAATCTGTACCAATGAATGCCCCTTTATACTGAATCACTTATTCTTGCCACAATTTGAAATAAATAATGTTGGCATAATGTTTGTTTTTATTTTGTATGCTTTGTCAGCACAGTCATTTAATTACTGTAAGATGTAACTCTATATACTGTAAACAGACATTCTGTAAATTGACCAAATTAATGAACAAAGCTGTATTATGAGACATAACAGACCACTGAGTGGACCTCAGCTTGGAAGTTTTGACCCTAGTGTCACTGTGATTGGTCATCGACCTGAACAACAAACATTGCACAACTCTCTGAAGACAGAGGTCTGCGTGTTCCACAGCATTTGGAACAAAACTATTTCAAAACCTTAAAAATGAACCCCATCCATTTTTTCAAATTACAGCCACTAAAACAACATGCACACACTGTTTACTTGAATTTGCAGATTTAAAGACTAGATTGTGAAATTGTGACAGTAATCCCAGAGATGAAACATAGACTGGCAAAGTCAGTGTGAGGGAAAACGAGCCAGCACTGAGTGTCCAGCATGTTGAGTCACGCTGGGAATTCCTGACCGAGTCAGAATGATGTCATAATCCCTGTGAGAGCCACTGTATATGAGCAGGGCCCATCACTGCATCTGCCAAAGCGCACAATCTGTCTAGTCTACAGCATCCACAGCATTAAGGTAAGGAGCTGTTCACACAAAAAGCTAAAAAGGAACAGAAATGAATAGCAGATGTAAATAGTAAGGATGGCACTGTAGTCATAGCTGGATTATGTATTGCATTGATGAAATTATTTACTAAAACTTGTAAAAAGTAAAACAAACTGTTTTTGGCAAGTATTTAAAAAGCTGAAACAAAATAAACTATATTATATGAAAAACGTTAAAAAAAAAAAGTTTTAAACAAAAATGAGAAATGTTGCAACTAACTGAAATCATTTTAAGTTTAAGTACTAAAACTGAAATAAAGATTATATATTGAAAGACGGTGCTCTCGTATTATTACCAAAGTCCATTTCAAAGGAAAAAAATAGGAGAAAGTGCAACGCGCTATATGGCGGAATAAATCCCGCCTTCTAAATAAGAGCCAATCGCCGATTGGTAAAGTCATCGCGTCACTGCAGCTGCCGTTAGAACCCCCGGGTTCCATAGAAACCTGAGTAGGGATGGGCGATACCACTTACTTTGTTTTCGATATGATACCGATACTTTCAAGGCCAACATCGCCGATATCGATATCGATACTGATACGATACCTTTAATCTGAATTTAAATTATTAATAATTTAAGTTATTAAATTATTGAATTAGGCTACTCTGAGTAAAATAGGTAATGGTACCCACTTAACATTATATTTGAAAGGTATTTTAACATTCAATACACCTTAATTGCAAATTATTAGATTATATTTTTTGTTTACACATGGTCAAAATGTTTATTTGTAGTGGAAACAATGGAAATCTACAAATACTATAGGCTTAGCTGAACTGTAGTAATGGTTCAGTTTCATAAGGGACTGCCAGTGACAGGCTGTTGCACCCATAACTTTGTATTCTGACATTGTAGTTACAGAACAGAACATCAAAACTTTTAATGTTATGCAAAAACTATGTAGGCTACTATTTCATTTTGTTTGTTGTGAAATAACTCAAACATATTATGTTGTTCTGTCTTCTGTTAAGCAATGTTCAGGGCTGTGTTTCCCAAAAGCATCAATGGTTTCTTACAATATTAAACGTATGCAGCCAGTGAGCAAACGCTTTCTGTAATTGATTGGTTCTGACTTGCAGCATTTGCATGTGTTCAGATGAGCAGGAAAATAGTTCTACTACACAATTATTCGCTAACATAGGTTATTTGTCCAATTCAATGCATATTGTATGCATTAAATTTATTGTTAATTAAACAAAACAAACAAAACAAAAAACACACACCTTAGTATCGATATTTTTATTTGAGTATCGATATTTTCGAAAGCTTGGCGAACAGCTTTGGAGAATTTGATGTTTCCCCATTCAGAGAGATAGGAGCTGCACTTGCATGCCCGAGAGGCGTTTCAAAGATGGCCGCCGAGTGAAATGACTTGTCTTAAAAGGACTTTGATAAAGATAAATGAAATCTAAATAGAAATATTTAAAAAAAAACTTATGGAAATGACAAAACCCAACAGAATTACTAAAACTTTAACTAAAATTAAAAACTGAGAATATAAAAATAAAAGCTATTTCAAAATATTAATAACACTGATGTTTTCAGATGTGCCCAGCTGTGTTATTAGTTCTGGTCACGTTTCTGCCTTATATTTGGTGAGTGCTGCATGCAAACTTTTTTGCGGTTGTTAAGAAGTAATGCTGAAAATTTGCATCAATTAACTTGCCATACATTTGTAATGCAAGGTGTGAGCAGCCGGTAAACTGCAGGTGGGGATCGTATGGGGACTGGTCAGAGTGTGACGGCTGTACCAAGACACAGGTAACAGAGCTGTGTTTTAAAGAATATTGCCACTGGCCATTGCTACTGAATGGCTGACCTCCTAATGGGGTTTTCCCTCAGGTTCGATTGCGTCATGTAGAGACATTCCCTCAGTTTGGAGGCAGCACTTGTACAGGTGAGGCCATACAGAAACAATCCTGTTTTCCAAAGAAAAGCTGCCCTCTTCAGACAGGATGCGGAAACAGATTTCGCTGCACATCTGGTAAGTCATTTCTGACTGTGATATTGAATGTTTTTAGATAAATGTCTAGTCAGTTTACAGTTTTCATTGCTGGTTTGTTTATAGGTCAGTGCATCAATCCATCTCTGGTGTGCAATGGGGATCATGACTGTGAAGATGGTTTAGATGAGCAGCGCTGTAGTGGCAGTGGGACTATAGTGTGTAATGAACAAAAGCCACCGCCCAACTCTGACCTCACAGGAAGAGGGTAAATTACACCTTTTACGTTTAATATAATTTAGGGTGCTTCTCAAACGGAAGGCTGCATCCTATCCTAGTGAGGCTGTGTCCTTCCTAGTCCATGAAGTGTGTAGGCTAGAATCCTCCTCAGCATTAAATGCTAGAATGACACGGTTTAATAAGTGCGCATTGCTACATCATAAATGTTTCTGACTTAAAAAAAAAAAAAAAACATTATGTTAACTGCCTTTTTTATTAATGCAGTACAGGTAATGACAACCATCTATGGTCTTCCAGTGTTTTACATTACACACAGTTTAGTGATTGGAGGACACAAAGGATACACTTGATACATCCTTCAATTCAATTCAGTTCAATTCACATTTATTTGTATAGCGCTTTTCACAATAAATATAATTTCAAAGCAGCTTAACAGAAAATGCATGCGTCTACATTACAATTTAAAGTGAAATCAGAGGTGACTCTGTCCATATTTTAGAAATGTACAGTTTTAAGATAATACAAATCACTAAGTTAGCTAACATGTATTAATTTTAGGCAGAAACAATGAGCTCATTAAAGTGATTATTACAAATTGTAAACATGATTACAATATATAGAAAATTTAGCAAACAGGCTGAATGAAGGACGCGAAACGAAGACTGTCTTCAAAGGATCCTTTAAAGTGAGACATCCTTTGAAGGAGTTTGATGACGTGGCTACCGAGATATGCAGCCTTCCGATTGAGAAGCACCCCTATTGTACAATTCTAATATTAATGGAATAATGCAATACAGCAACCTAATATTTGCTTATATGATATTTTGCATCCAATAGGTTTGATGTGTTGACAGGTGAGCTGAGAGCCGGTGTCATTAACACTCGTAGCTTTGGTGGGCAGTGCAGGAAAGTCTTCAGTGGAGACCATAGAGATTTCTACAGACTTCCACAAAGTCTACTCAGATATACTTTTCAAGTAAAATTTTCATTTTAGGCCCATGTCAAATGTTATAATGATATATTGGCCGTTATAATAACAGTTTCTATCATTCCCTTTTAGGTCAGGGTAGAAAATGATTTCAGTGATGAATACTATGACAGTTCATGGTCCTACATGAGGCATGAAGAGGAAAGAAAGAAAATTAGGGGAGGTCACGATCATAAAACCTTTCATAACAAACTGAAACAGGACAAGGTAACGATAGATTCAGTACATTAAGTAAAATATTTGATTATATTATGTTTTAAATGCTGTTCTTTCTGTCTCAAAGACCTATCACCTGCTGATAATAAGAAATGAGGTAGAGGTGGCTCAGTTCCAGAACAACGCTCCTGAGTACCTCCCTCTTTCTGAAGACTTCTGGAAGGATCTGTCGGCCCTGCCCAACACATATGACCCATCAGCCTATCGATTCTTTATACAGCGTTACGGCACCCACTACATGGAAGAGGGCTCTCTGGGTGGCCAGTATCGGGCCTTGCTGGAGCTGGATGCAAATTATATGATGGAGATGAGTATGTGTTAACTTCCCCTTTTCTCTGTTAATATTATAATATAAAGGGCATATAAACTATATGGGCAGGGGTTAAATTGTACCAGAATGATCGTTAACAGTCTTCAATCCAAACAGGTTTCATTGTCAGTCCAATCCATTTCTTGCATGCTTCAGCCCAGGTTTTGTTTGATGGACACCAGAATCACCATTCAATTTTAAAGTACCCCCACTACTAAAATCCATATTTAACCCTATAAAGCCTACTGTATCATATTTGATATGCAGATTTCAAAACACAATATACTATCATTTAATTCTATCCTTTAATTGATAGTTTATACTTTTTAGTAATTCTAAGACCTTTATAGGGTTAACCCTTGTGTATGGGGCATTTGTGTTAATTGTTTCATTTAGTTTAATATATTTTCTTTTAATGCAGGTAGAACAGACATTGATTTCCACCAGTGTATTACTCGTGTGAAGCGACGTCTCTTCTACAAAAAGAAAACAACCAAGTGTGTAAAACTGATGAAGACAATTGAGAGTTTCAGTGGTTAGTCCAAATTACTGATTCTTTGATTAAGTCTTTGTCACTAAATGTTTAAATACCAGATTTGATTGTTATGACCTGATAGATTTTAAATGTTTTTAAAACTTTTAAATGTTTTCCAGAGAACAAAAATCATAAGATGCCAGTAAAAACAGACATTATCGGAGGACATACCGCTTATATCGCTGGCCTTAGTCTCCTAGACTTGGAAAACCCTGACGATAACAAACAGATGTATTCCAAATGGGCTGGATCAGTGAAGGAGTTCCCTAAAGTAATAAAACAGAAGGTATGTCAGAATTAAGACATCAAAAATATATGCGTAGAAACAGAGGTGTACTTAAAAATATAGATTAAGTATAGAGAAGCATTTACAGCATGGTGTCATATTACTAGTTGCGACCACTGTATGAACTGGTCAAAGAGGTGCCATGTGCCGGGCTGAAGAAACTCCACCTAAAGAGGGCACTGGAGGCCTATCTAGAAGAGCAGAGCCCCTGTCACTGCAGTCCATGTCAGAACAACGGTATGGCTGTGCTCACTGAAGGTGTGTGCACCTGTGTTTGCAGGCCGGGCACCAGTGGTAATGCCTGCCAGAACGGCCATGTCCTTGGAGAACAACCAGGTAGGAATTTGTTCATTTATTACAAATAAACATTCAAATGTGTATTGTTGTAGAACAAAAGATCAGTCAGTAATGCTACTAACAAAAAAATGTAATTTCGGTATGGACATCTCTAAAAATAAGATTCAAACTTGCAGCTCAGTAAGTGAGTCAGATGTTGATTCGTACTTGTTCGTAAGACTTATTCACAGAGAGAGCACATTTTCTGTAAAAAAATATTAAAGTTAGTGCACCTTAAAGTTAATTTGTTAAATGTAACAAGCTTGTTTATCTTGTTTCAAATATATCAAACTGTTCGTGCTTTTTAGGAGTGATTGAAGGACGCTGGAGCTGTTGGTCTGCCTGGAGTAGCTGCTCTCGAGGTCAGAAGTCAAGGACTCGTTCATGTAATAATCCTGCTCCAAGAAATGGAGGCAGGAATTGCATAGGAGAGACCATAGAGCGGAAAAACTGCGAGAACCCTGATTTTGAACACCTCAAGTGAGAATGAGAATTTGTGGATTTATCCATTTTTCATTTTTATTTTGTGCACACCAAGACTCATGGCATTTTTTCATACTCTAGAATGATGGAGCCCCAATGCTTTGATCCCACATTGACACCAGTTAAGACATGTAAAACTCCACCGCCGCTGACAAATGGATTTGTTTTGGTAAGTGTCTCCCTAATCAGGGGGAATTGAGGAGCATGGGAATACACACATCAATGAAAACTCTTTCAATACACAAAACTTGCAACAGGCATGTGTTTTAAATCTTATCCATTATGTATTCAGGACCCAAAAGACATCTATCCAGTGGGCAGAAAGATTGAGTACACCTGTGCAGATGGACATGATCACATTGGCAATCCAGTTGCTGAATGTACAGAGAACCTGACCTGGAAGATGTCGCCCATGAAGTGCAAAAGTAATTAATTAAACTATAAAACAAAGAAAATGTATAAAATTATAGTGATTTATAAAGTGTTTTGGGTTGGTGCTATAACATTGCAATGCAGTTGTCAAGGTGGTGCTTGGAGATCTAAATAGCATGAGTTTCCTCTTTAATTGTATGTCTGGGTTTTAGTATTAAATTAGACAATTACAATAATGCATTTTTCTTATCATTGTATATTCACCAGAAACAGCATGTGATCCCCCAGCTGTTCTGAGTAATGTCATTGCCACACCCTCAAAACAAGCTTATTTGATCGGAGAGAGTGTGACCTTGTCATGCCCAAGTGGGATGCAGAAAGAAGGCGAAACAGAAATCATGTGCCGTCTTGGCCTCAGCTGGTATCCAGCACCTGAGACTGTCCGATGCAAGTCAGGTATGCAGAAATGTCCTGTTAAACACCAATCAGGTACTTGGCTTCAATTATTGCTTACATTATATTTCTGAATAGTGGAAGCAGTGCCCACCCAACCAAGCCTGTTCTGCAAACCATGGGAAAAACAGGCAAAGGGTCAGTGTGTTTGCAAAATGCCATACGAATGCAAGTAAGTTTATTAGTTTTGGTATTGAATACAAAAAGTAATAATGAACACATAAAGCAGCTTGCATTAATGTCAAATCTCTATGTGATGTTGACCAGGGCGTCACTCCATGTGTGTGCCTCTGTGCGTCCTGGCCGGGTGAACAGATTGAGCATCTGCCAGCTTGGGGCCTTCCAGTGTCTGGGGCAAACGTTTTCTTTGCTACAGGATAGTGCATGCAGTTGGCCAGAAACCAAATTCACATCCTGTCAGGACTGCCATCAGTGGGAGACATGTGATGGTATGCTCTTTATAAAAAATCAAAACCTTTTTTTATAAGGGTCAGTGACATGAGACTCGTTTGTTGTGCAGTTCTAATAATTCTAAAAAAAAATTAAAAAAAATACACTTTAAACACAAATGAATATGTACAGAATTACTCTAATATGCACATTCTATGAAAATGAATGAATTTCCTTACTATAATATTACTATTAATTTCCAAGATTTTGATTTTCAGAGTAATGTTGAAAAATGCAACAAAAATGATACATTGATTCATTAATTGATTAATTGATGGATTGATCGATGGATGCTTTGGATAAATTGTCTGCTAAATGCATAAATGTATATGTAAAACTGTATGTGTAAATGTATCCCCAGGTTTTAAATGTGAATGCATAGATCCTGATGACTGCTCAGATGACTCCACCCACCTGTGTGTCTCTCTAAAGGGCGGGGCTCCCGAGATGATTTCAGAGTGTGAGGCAGGGGCTTGGAGATGCCAAGGGAAAGAGATCACAGTACTCAGCATTGGAGACTGTCAGGCATAAACAACTTTGTTTCAGTTGTTTTTTTTCCAACTGTACAATATTTTTTACTGTAAGGTGTAGTAATATGTAATATATAAAAGTCATGTTTTCAGTATGCAAATAAATATTGTAAATAAGTGCACATTTATTAATGAAATGGTTCTTAAATTAAACAGAGCAAAGCCACCACAGTTACAGGTTTTTAGGGTAATCAACATACAAATGGATAGTTGTTTCTGCACATGCTGAACAACAGTTGAAAAAACACTTTAGATGAAAGATGATTTAAACGTGATAACATTTTATTGTGCTGTTCCACATCAATATCCAGATTGCTGTAATGCACATAATATTACTGCATAGCATGCTGTGAGTGACTATAAAACATCAATGCGTTTCTGTACAAATCAATAATGGGTGCAAACCTGTGAGCATTTCAGCTGTGAACATTTCTACAGCAAAATTGGTGCACAATTAAAAACTTGCACAAGGACCTTCATGCAGAAGCTCAAACGCTATCTTGCTGCACTTCATGGCAGCCATGAAGCAGAGATTCATGCTCCGTGTGCTTTGAATTCTCACAATTTTCAGGCAGTACATTTGCTTCCCATCCTTTGAACATTCTCGGGGGATTTTGCACTCACATGTATTTGACTCTAAGAAGAAAAAACATTGAAAAAGTGTTGAATTAATTCAATTGAATACAAACCAAAGATGCTTTGCTGCTGAAAGTATATATTACATAAGGGTTCGTGATAAAATCTTTACCTGAGCAGGTCTCCCACTCATAACAGGTGTCTGAACCACAGGGCTCCTGCACTGTGCTCTGCTCAGATACATTGGCCCTGAATTTGGCCCAGTCCAGACTGCCTGCGTCAGTTTTGCATGGCCCATTATTCATAAAGTATAATCGGTCTCCACGACAACGGTCAGCATGAAAAGCACAGAGGGACATCATAATGGCAGTCTCTTTGTCTGCATCAAAAACGCACAAGTCTGTTCTATAATTTCTGCAGGATACACAAAAAAACATGGTGCTTAATGGTCAAACTTCCCAACAGACTACAGCATAAATACTGTATGTACAAATAATCATTGTTTATCCACAAAACTTGTGTCCGTTCCATTTGTCCTTGGAAGTGGGAACATCCTAGTTCCCAGTAGGACAACAACCCGACTTCAGAATCTAATATGCAGCGCATCAACCGTAGTGAAACAGTAGTAATTGTTTATTAACACTTCTGTTTGTCTGTGTCTCAATAAACTTAGTGGTCCACATAGTACTATCCAACCTCTATTTGTGGACTTGATACTTCGGCATTATCTGTGCAAAATAGTGCGTTTTTAAAAAATTTTTATGCCCATCTTATTTTTCCGACCTGTGTACTGAAATGCGGTCAACTCTAGTGTGACGTCATTCCCAGCTTTGACATCCCTCCTCTGAGGTAATTGGAACGCAGCATTGAAACACCTGACAAAATGAAACCATCACATACCTGCATCTCTCTTTGGACATGCAGATGCATTTAATCCCATCATGCATCTCTCCAAGTTTACATCTGCTGTCTGGTACGAAGGGTTTATCTGTGAAAAAAATATATTTTATTGATTTAATTATGTTTACATTAGAGCAAAAGTGCTAAAGTTGTTTACATAAATGAACATAAATGAAGTAACCAGATTTTGTGAATCGTATGAATTTTAATTCTGTGAAAGTACCAATCTTGCAGTGTATGTCCTGTGGAATGCTTGGCTCCCAGACAAGACTCTTCCCACATGAGTAAGACAGATGCCCTGAGGGACTCATGCCACTTTCTGAGCAGGCCAGCATGATGTCACTTCCTACTTTATACTCCATTTTGTTTGGGTATATCTTCATGCCGTCAGGCACTGTGGGTTTGAAGCAAACATTTTCTGGAATGACAGGAAAATGTATGGAGTGAAAACAGTAAGGGACAAAATGAGATTTCAGATCATAAATTGAGTTGTTCTAATATTATATCAGCATTTCTGTGGCTTACTAATGCACCGTCCTTTGGGCTTCTCCCAAGTACCATCCAGCAAACAATGAATGAGCTGGAATCCGTCCAGTTCAAAACCAGTAAAGCAGACAAACTCCTCATAATCTCCATAATCGTATTGCCGTTTGTTGATCTGTAATTAGAAGGAAAGTGTCGGACTTTAGTGGAAGGAAGCAGGAATAAACAGCAACAAGAGAAGATGTCCTTGTGTCCCCTCACTCTCAGGTGGCTGTTGGCAGGTGGACGGGGTTTTGGACAGCCAGAAGCTCCGGGGGGCAGCTGGCTCTCACGGGACCCTTCAGTCACAAAGTCATCATCATTAATGCACACATTTTGCCTGTGAAAGACAATGTCTCATGTTGTCACATTTATTAACCGTGCATATATGAATATTTACTCATGCAGAAATTGTGTTTTCGAGTTCGAGTCTCAGTACTGGCAGGAAATGTAAGTGGGGGGAATGAAAGAACAGCGCTCTTTTCAACTCTCATTACCCACAAATGAGGTGCCCTTGAGCAAGGCACCTAACCCCCAATTTCTCCCCGGGCGCCACAGCAAAAATGGCTGCCCATTGCTCCAAGTGTGTGTTCACAGTGTGTGTGTGTTCAGTTATATAAAATAAAGTGTGTGTGCACTTGGATGGGTGAAAATTCCAAGTATGGAATACCATACCTGGCTACACGTCATGTCACTTTCACTTTCAAAAATATAATGGAAGTCAATAGGAACTGTTTTGTTACTGATATTCCTTTTTTGTGTGTTTCACAGAATCAAGTCATATAGGATTGGAACAACATAAGGGTGAGTAAATAATGACATCATTTTAATGTTGACTATAGACTATTCTTTTGGGACATTTTTTAAAATATACATTAAATAGCTAAACAAAATTATGTATATGAAATAAATAAATAAAATAAAAATATTAAACAAAACCTGTATAGGTATATGCACAGCTGGCAAAGGTTTGAAACATGATCACGTGTTGTCTTAGTCTATATAAAAACAGTTTGACATGTTTTAACTGGTTTTGGAAATTACACATATTACTTTTTGAAGCATATTCTCTGCAAGAGAGAGTGTGTGCAAGAGAGAGCGCAAGTGAGTAAAAGAGAACGGTGAGATTGTATGGATTGTATGCAAATTGCTAGCTGCAGGCACATGCTCCTTAATTTAAAACAATACAGATTCATCAACATTGGAACAAAGGTAAGAACAAATTTATGTGCATATGCACATGTTGTGAGTTCAGTGGAAATGAGTTGTATGAGAACTTTTCCTGCACACATAAATACCCAAATTGTATGAAATGTTTAGTGAATGCATGCCAATGACAACATTCTGACCTCACAGATATGTCTTCTGTAGTCTATAGATAAGAGAGGGCACTTACACCTGGAAAATAGAGATGGTACACTCCTCCTCCTGCTTCTCAGGGCCCTGGCAGGGTCTGCCGCCCCGCTGGGGTGCAGGGTTGTTACAGGTACGAGAGCGATTCTTCTTCAAGGTAGCGTCACAAGTACTCCAAGAGCTCCAGCAGCTCCAGCGCCCATCAATTTCATCTGTGACATTTTTTTATATAATTATTATAAATACTGTTATTATCAATATATATATAATGATAATAATAGTATTTATAATAATAATAATAATATATATATGCTGTTCTTTTGAACTTTCTATCCATCATATAATCCTGAAAACTGTTTTCAACACTGATAATAATAATAAATGTTTCTTGAGCAGCAAATCAGCCTATTAGAATGATTTCTGAAGGATCATGTGACACGGAAGACTGGAGTAATGATGCTGAAAATTCAGCATTGCCAACAAAGAAATAAATTGCATTTTAAAATATATTTAAATAGAAAACAGTTATTTTAAATTTTAAAGATATTTCACAATATTACTGTTTTTGCTGTATTTTGAATCAAATAAATGAAGCCTTGGTAAGCAAAGCTTTTTTTTTTTTTTTTTTTTTTCATGAGTACATACAGATATTTAAATGAATGCATATGAACCTGCAGTATAGTCTGGGGCTCGTTTCTCGCAGTTTGGTCCATAGGTCCCGGTCTGGCAAATACAAATGCACTCTGTTCCAGAAAGAGCTGGCCGGGCATTGTTTGGGCAGGGGGCACATTTACAGGAGTCAAATTCAGTCTGGTACTCCATCAGCGCCTTATGAAGATGCCGTCTCTTTGTCACAGCACAAGGGAAGCCCTGCACCAAATTTACTAAAGGCAAAAGCTAGATAGGACATTGACAAATCCACATTAATCTCGTGCTCTGGGTTTCAGTTCATTTGCAATTCTTTTGAATAAAAGCTTTTTTTATATACCCCAGAATATTTGACAGGTAAATCTATGACCATTTTCAAATGTTTGTTTCTCCTACTAACCTCAAAATCTATAACAGTTGGATTGTCTATTGTAGATTTGATCCAGTTCTGGTATGTAGTGCTGTCTGGCGATACGCCTCTCTTCTCCCAGGCCAGGGCTGCTGTAAATTCAGCTTTACCTCCTTGCACAGATGTAATACACTTTTCTGATGCTTTTACAATTGACCCTGGAGTGGACAAATTGAGTTTATATAACTTGAAACATAAGCCATTTTTGATTCAGTAGTAAATTTGTGTATGTATTACCTTCATATTCAGTTTTTAATGTATTTTTCCCACAGGTGGAACTATGTGATATTCTATTATAGAATATAGCAATGATGGTGGAATCCTGACTAAAACAACTGTTCATTTCTGCTTCTGTCAAACCTAGGAATTGTAAGGAGACACAGCTGATTTGAGAGCTCAGTTACAATATATTTTAGAAATGAGAGATAAAGTTATGTGAGCTCCACATGACCAAAGTCTCTAATGTTGTCGTGCCAATGTTCTTACAATCGCATGATAATGTCTGCTTACCGTATGTTTTCAGTTCTTCTCGATCATATTGGAAAAGGAGGTCATACTTTCCCCCTAATGTCCCAGAGCTGAAATAATGTGTTCCAAACAGCTGGAAGATCTGTCTGTAAAGGGCATAGTTATATTCCAGTGGTAGACTGTTTAGAAACTGAAGGAAAGGGTCTGATAAGTAGAGGTCAGAGGATTTCATTCTGAATGTTGATGTGGCAACAACCTGATGCACCCTGAAAAACTCAGAGTCCTGCATAAAAATAACGAAAAGAGATCTTTGTGAACAATGTGTTCTATTTAGATATGAAGACATATTTGTGTACTGTTAGGGATAGCAAAAAAAAAATGAATAAAAAGTTTGAGATCCCTTATACCTTTTGTTGAGATATTTTCACTGCCTCTTTCAAAACATTATTTGATTCTTTGGCCAAGTTGACTTTTTGGGGTTTTACTTCTTTCACTTGAAAATCTTCAATATTTTCTACCTGGAATGAAATAAAAAAATATCAAATTTGAAAATTCAATCATTAATCCATTTCATGTGTGATTGGTTTTAAGATAAATTAATAAATTGCTCCTCATATTATGAGTAATCTGATATTTGATACACCAATATTGAAATTCTGGCCAATACTGATAAGCCAATAGTTATTGTATTGCCCAATAATAGACAAATCTAGACAACATTTTGCGTGTGTGTTGCCAATATATTGTGCATCCTTATGTTCTTTTGGATATAGATTTTTTTATTCCATCTAACAAGTAAAGTACTACAAACCCAATTCCAAAAAAGTTGGGACACTGTACAAATTGTGAATGCAATGATGTGGAAGTTTCAAATTTCAATATTTTATTCAGAATACAACATAGATGACATATCAAATGTTTAAACTGAGAAAATGTATCATTTTAAGGGAAAAATAAGTTGATTTTAAATTTCATGGCATCAACACATCTCAAAAAAGTTGGGACAAGGCCATGTTTACCACTGTGTGGCATCCCCTCTTCTTTTTATAACAGTCTGCAAACGTCTGGGGACTGAGGAGACAAGTTGCTTAAGTTTAGGAATAGGAATGTTGTCCCATTCTTGTCTAATACAGGCTTCTTGTTGCTCAACTGTCTTGGGTCTTCTTTGTCGCATCTTCCTCTTTATGATGCGCCAAATGTTTTCTATGGGTGAAAGATCTAGACTGCAGGCTGGCCATTTCAGTACCCGGATCCTTCTTCTACGCAGCCATGATGTTGTAATTGATGCAGTATGTGGTCTGGCATTGTCATGTTGGAAAATGCAAGGTCTTCCCTGAAAGAGACGACGTCTGGATGGGAGCATATGTTGTTCTAGAACTTGGATATACCTTTCAGCATTGATGGTGCCTTTCCAGATGTGTAAGCTGCCCATGCCACACGCACTCATGCAACCCCATACCATCAGAGATGCAGGCTTCTGAACTGAGCGCTGATAATAACTTGGGTTGTCCTTGTCCTCTTTAGTCCGGATGACACGGTGTCCCAGTTTTCCAAAAAGAACTTCAAATTTTGATTCATCTGACCACAGAACAGTTTTCCACTTTGCCACAGTCCATTTTAAATGAGCCTTGGCCCAGAGAAAACACCTGCGCTTCTGGATCATGTTTAGATATGGCTTCTTTTTTGACCTATAGAGTTTTAGCCAGCAACGGCGAATGGCACGGTGGATTGTGTTCACCGACAATGTTTTCTGGAAGTATTCCTGAGCCCATGTTGTGATTTCCATTACAGTAGCATTCCTGTATGTGATGTCTAAGGGCCCGAAGATCACGGGCATCCAGTATGGTTTTCCGGCCTTGACCCTTACGCGAGATTGTTCCAGATTCTCTGAATCTTTGGATGATATTATGCACTGTAGATGATGATAACTTCAAACTCTTTGCAATTTTTCTCTGAGAAACTCCTTTCTGATATTGCTCCACTATTTTTCGCCGCAGCATTGGGGGAATTGGTGATCCTCTGCTCATCTTGACTTCTGAGAGACACTGCCACTCTGAGAGGCTCTTTTTATACCCAATCATGTTGCCAGTTGACCTAATAAGTTGCAAATTGGTCCTCCAGCTGTTCCTTATATGTACATTTCCCTTTTCCGGCCTCTTATTGCTAACTGTCCCAACTTTTTTGGAATGTGTAGCTCTCATGAAATCCAAAATGAGCCAATATTTGGCATGACATTTCAAAATGTCTCACTTTCAACATTTGATATATTTTATTCACAATAGAATATAGATAACATAAGTTTATGAGATTTGTAAATTATTGCATTCCTTTTTTATTCACAATTTGTACAGTGTCCCAATTTTTTTGGAATCGGGTTGTGTACAAGCAGAAACAGACAGAAATTAGATTTTTCCCACCTTGATTTCATATCTCTCAATGTTGGCAGGGAGTCTGTAATAGTTCCTCTTATGTCTATATAAAGAGCATTCACCCCCCAATAATGAGTTGTCCAGAACAGCGCCTCTCATCTGCTCTGCAGCAGCATCAAATCTAATTTTAAAAATAACCTTCATTAGTTTTAAAACAAGCTCAATCTCAGATTTACAGATTTGTTTAGCTGACAACATGATAATATCATGAAAGCTTACCATGTCCATGAAATTGTTTTGCAATCGCAGAAAGCAAATGATATTTATCTGTAACTCACCCATAACCAATCAGATCTGCTCCAGGAATGACAGCAAATTTTCGTTCACTTGTACACACTTTTTTGATTTGCCCACAGTCTCTCTCGTCAGAGTTGTCCCCACAGTCGTTCTGATTGTTGCACTGCAGAGCAGCATTTATGCATCTTCCTTTGGTGGCAATAAAGCAAGTTGGTGATCATACACTTGTTTTCTAGAGCAAGCATTTAAAGACTGTATATATTTGCTAGATTATAAAATCAATAGACATACATCATTAAACATAATATGATGTGTTGTTGTGAAAAAGCTGATGAAGATAACTACCACTGTCACAGGTGAACTTCTCTTTACAGTTGACAGGCTCAATCCTACATTCCTTGGAGGGATGACAGGGTCTTTCCTCTGTAAGCGATTGACTACACTCTTCCCCCCCGAACTGAGCCGGCTTCAAAACAGACCTGATTCTGAACTAAATCACACACAATAAACACACACTTACTACAGCAGTATTTGAGCAATTTCAGAACAGCAAGAATGCTGTTGTTCTCGGCTGTAGAACAAGGATGCAGGTAATCCAAGCCACGCTGATAATCGGAAAAACTACATGGTTGTGCATGTGGTATTGCTTTCATTTAATTAATATTGAGTAACATGCATTTTAGATATAATATTGCTATTTAAATTTGAACATTTAATCAAACACCTTTTTAACAAATCGATTTTTTTTTACAGTCTATGGGAAAAACAACTACAAACCGTGAAAAGTTCCAATGCTGTTGCGCTACATCTGATATTTTATCGCTTGACCAATCAGATTCAAGGGCCCTAACTAATTTTTGCATAAATATCATAACTTGTATACCTGTGTGTGTCTTACTTACAGATTTTTTGGCACACGGCGAGCACTCTGACCAGGGTCCAAACTCGGTCAGCTGGCAGTTCAAAGTACAGGCCTCAGCATTACACACCCTAGTCTCTTGTGTTTGACACAGTTGGAGACAATTGTTTTTGTTCCAGTGCTCATCATAGCGCACAGCCCTGCAACAGTCCACATATTAGCATTAACTTTAATAAACTTTATCAGAAATATCATGTTAGGTTACCTCGAACGTGCTTGAGTTCCTGAGTCACAGGTTTTGGTGCAATATGACCAGGAACTCCATGGGTAGTGGTCACAGAAGCATCCCGTAATAGGGGTAAATAAAGCTAGGCTGCAGAGTAGGATGAGGGGAATGGACGTACGATCCATAGAGAAGAAGGCCTGTCAGAACTTGATAGCTTAAAAAAAAGGCATAAAGGCTAGTAGGTTATACAGCCAATGACATTACACAAGCACAACTGATGTAGCTTTGTTTATTTCCGTATACCTAATGATTTTTCATTTAGCACACGGTGTACATTATGCACATCAATGCATCTTCTAGTTAATGAATGCAAATGAAGTATTTTGAAAGAACATTATATTTAGTTTATGTAAGCAGATATCAGAGGGTTTGAAGTATGAAGTATGAAATAAAAATGGTTTATAATCGTTTATGATTTAAACAAACAAAGAAAAGCTATTATGTAAAAAGAAATGCTGATTAAATATGGGTCAATGACATGATGGTTCATTTTTTTTGTTCAATAATAATAAAAAACAAAGATATGACATCCAAAGTATGTAAGGTAGTACACCTAGATCTCTTTTATTGAACCCAAAAGGTTTTAATTATATTTTGCTACATATTAATGTATTTTTAAGGTTTTGAAATGTCAAAAGGTCATTTGCTTTAACCGTCCAAAGGTCAATACAGCCATTTAATTTGTAATTAAAATATCTAAAAATGTAATAAATTTATATTTTTTTTACTCTGGCATGATTTTATAACATCATATATCAACATAGTGCAAAATGCTATTAAAATTGTTTAGAAGTCGTTGCTTTGTCATGAGAAAGAACGTCCGGAAAAATGAATTTCATTGATGTAATTTGGAGTAACCAATATAAAGGGACCATTCTGGATCAAGTCATGCGGTCAGTATCATGTGGCAGGACGTGACATCATTCAGACACCTGCAAAGGACCACATGATCATGAAGCTAAGTAACTAACTCTCTTTTAACTATTTGAAAAATTCTTGTTTTCACTTGCTCATACGCATGTCCCGAAATATCAGGAATAACCGCTACAAAACATAGAAAATGTTGTAATATTTTAAAAACTTGTAAAAAAAACATTATAAAATGTTTGATTGTACTTTTGCTAGCTAGCTAGATATCAGCCTGTTAGCATTGTTTGAAAATATCATCATTCGGTAAAACCGAAATTTTGGTTAAACCGAATGACTTTTTTATGGTGACAGGTTTTGTCCATATTGTAAAACATGAAAAAACCACATAATCTCATTGTTAACACATAATAAAACTTCAAAATGAATTATCTCCATTATGTTTTTGTTTACACTTTTAAAAACCTTATTCGTCAATGACCCATATATATTTAAAAAATAATATTAAATATCTACAATGGTACCAAACCTAAAACTAACCTGAGTTACCTGACAAATATGGATATTAAAAACTGATTTAAAACATACTTTAATTAAATCAAGACCTCAAATCAGACACAATTTCTTGAGAAGTTACAGAAACTTAATAGTACCTGTGCTTGTTGAGTAATACTCACATCAGTTTTTTAGACTCCTCCAAAAAGCATGTAAGCACACTACCACGTCTAATTTTATTCTCTGTGTCTGTCCGCAATATCGGCAAGACAGAGGCACAATCCACTGCTCTTGAAAAAGTGACTCTTATAACCTGAATGAATTTCAGCATTCCCTCTCAACTCTCTTTTCAGAATTTGTCCATCCCCTTTGCTTCCAGTAAACCCCTACAGCTGCAAGTCTTCACTTTGACATTTTGGCTTCTGGGAATGTAGACAGGGAGTAATGGATAATATGTTATTACAAGAGAATGTTATTGCCTTTCTCCATGCCAAAATAGAGGTTGCTTTTGTACTTTCTTATTTCATAATTTTTTTTTGTTTTTAAGAATAAATATTCTTAAATACATCTTTTTTTTTTAATACATCATTTAATTCTCTGAGAAATTCTTAAAAGGTTTCATCTTAAAGCCAAAAAACCTGGATGTAAATTACTGTAGGCTACAATAAAACAAACAATTGCAGTAAAAAAAAACAACAACTTTATTATCATTAAAAAATTATGTATAGCTTATATGAGCTGTAACTATGCATACTTTATAGACACCTGACATGAGGAGCAAAAATCATGTTGCAAACTCTCATAAAACTGGGATATACATTCACACAAACCTGATGTCTTGATTGGATAAATGAAAAAGAAATCATTAAAATCAATTATAATAAATACAATGTTTTATTTACAATTATTTGTATTGTGTACATTGTGAATTGTATTGTGTTATATTTGTTTCAAGCTTAGAATGAAATAGCAATGGCTTTAGTGCAGAGCGCTCTTGTGCCCTTACAATGACTGATATAATTTTTTACAACATTTCCCCTTTATGGAAGACTAAATTAAAAGCATTGCACAGTGGCTAAATTTATATAAAAGAAAAAAAGAAGAAGAAGCAAGTAGATGAAAAACAGCAATACTATAACTAAATGTGCCCTTTTACTGGCAACAAACTCTATGACTATGATAAAAGAACATCAAAGACAGATGTTATTATTTCACTTCATTCACTTGCTTTTTTATACATTCATATGGTTTCACAGCACATGACAAAGAATGAACGTCTTGGTAACTAAAAATAGACAATTGATTTTGCTTTAGAACTCAACAGGCAGGGTTTTGAGTCAAGGGAATTCTGTCCTCCAACAAGTGATTAAGTAGTTCTGACACAGTCCAGGGACATGTTACATTAGCGAAACAGTTCCAAAGACACAAAGGAGATGAGTGAAGCGCTAATTGATCAATGACCAGAAAAGAAGACTTGAGAGTATTGAAGGTTCAGCCAGACACAAGGCAACAAAGCCCGGAGAATCGCCTCTTCCTCTGCCTCACCAGTGGATAAGGAGTCAGATTTAGCAGACTGCTATCATCTACATGCATGGAAGTGGAGCATTAAATAAATAAATACATTTCTAGCTATTTGAGATTTAAAGGTTTAAAGAATCAATTACAGTACTGGACTAAATCACTGATAAATGTTTGAGACTCACCTTGATTTTTCAGTGGCAAAGGCATGGTCTCCCTGAGTTTGCTTAGAAGGTTTCTCATTTCTCGCATATCACTGGAAAAACACAGAACATGAACTATCTGAGATCACTGTCAAATTGATATTTAGTACAGTATTTAAAGACCTCATTTTGGCTTTAAGCCCATTTTACCCCATTAATACCCCAAATTGTTCACAAGCATTTTATATACACTACTACTTAAAAGTTGTGATGGCAAAGCTGAATATGCTGACTTGGTGCTGCACAAGAAACATTTCTTATTATTATCAATATTGAAAACAATATGTTGCTTAAAGGGTTAGTTCACCCAAAAATGAAAATAATGTCATTTATTACTCACCCTCATGTTGTTCTACAGCCGTACGACCTTCGTTCATCTTCGGAACACAAATTAAGATATTTTTGATGAAATCCGATTGGCTCAGTGTGGCCTCTATTGCCAGCAATGTCACCGAACCTCTCAAGATCCAGAAAGGTGCTAAATACATATTTAAAACAGTTCATGTGAGTACAGTGGTTCTACCTTAATATTATAAAGCAACAAGAATACTTTTTGTGCACTGAAAGAACAAAATAACGACTTTTCAATAATTTCTAGTGACGGCCAATTTCAAAACACTGCTTTTGCTTCGAATCACTGGTTCAGTTCGCGTAAACAAAGCTTTGTTTACTGAAATCACATGACTTTGGCAGTTTGATACGCGATCCAAACCACTGATTCGAAACAAAAGATTTGTAAAGCTTCATGAAGCGGTGTTTTGAAATCGGCTGTTGCTAGATATTGGTGAAAAGACTTCTTTTCTTGTCTTTTTTTTTTTTTTGGAGCACAAAAAGTATTCTTGTCGCTTTATAATATTAAGGTAGAACCACTGAACTCACATGAACTGTTTTAAATAGGTTTTTAGTAGCTTTCTGGATCTTGAGAGGTTCAGTGACATTGCTGTCTATAGAGGCCTCACTGAGCCATCGGATTTCATCAAAAATATCTTAATTTGTGTTCCAAAATAGATGAACGAAGGTCGTACGGGTGTAGAAAGACATGAGGGTGAGTAATAAATGACATAACTTTCATTTTTGGGTGAACTAACACTAATATTTAGGTGAAACCTGTGCTTATTTTTTTTTTCAGGGGTCTTTGATAAATAGAACATTCAAAAGAACAGCATTTATTTGAATTTTAAATATTTTGTAACATTATTAATGCCTTCACTGTCATTTTTTATCCATTTAATGTGTCCTCGATAAATAAAAGGTTAAAAAAATCTCACCAACCCTAAACCTTTGAACAATGGTTCAAAAAATGCTGCACGTTTAAAGTGAAAATTTAGTAAAAAAAAAAAAAGTTAAAATATATCATTCTTACACCATAAATTAATAATTATAAATCAGTCATTTTAGTTTTTTTTTAATTATTATTACATATTGTGATTACAGTTCATTCCCTTCAAAGGATTATAGTCAGCTTTTCAAATACTTTTTGCTTAAAATATGCTGGCTGATTGGGTTGCTTAAAACTCCTTACTGCAAAATTGGTAGAAATCTCAATTAGAGAAAAAGAACAGGAAAAATTCTTCCTAAACCAACGCTGCTAAAAGAGAAGAAGCTGTCGTTCCTAATCCATTCATTCTGTTTTTCGTACCTCTCAATGTTCTCAATGTCTGCGCACACGACCCAAGATTCCTGTGGAAAATCTACAGGTGATGATGAACGATCTTCCAGCATCGGCACATCAGAGCTTTCGTCTACTCTGCAGTCCATATTTGGTTCAGGACATGCATCGTTTCCTGAATTGAGTGAAACAAAACAGTGCAAGATAGTTATACATTGTTTTTCATATAGAAAAACCAAATGACTTCTCAAATAAGCTGTTTTATGTATTTATTGTGCCATCCCCGGCACCTTCAGCCTGCCAGTAGTATTTCGCCATGCGGTATATTAGCTTTATGTACTCATGTCTGCTTATGTAAAGAATCTGCTGTCCTCTGCTGGCTGTCATTGACACAACACCTTTCCTATGGAGCTGCAGAACACCCAACAGACACATAGACTTCAGCATTTCTGTAATGTACATCTCCAGGCAGCACTGAAGCTGGATGAACAACCTGCATATTTCTGGGTGGATTTCACCATCCTCTGGCCTAAGAAAAGCATAGAGAGAAAAACAGAATCCATATCAGTTGAGCTTCATGACATCCTACAGCCACATCTTCAAAAATACATGGCTTACCCAGAGATTGCATCAAGGTTTTGATAGGCGGCCTGGGCTACGGCACATCCTTTGATGCGAGTCTTGTGCATCTGTGCCCTTAAAGAAGGACAGTCGATTGTATTCTCCCCTATGGAGATGACCTGCTCACGATGGAGGGCCACTAGAGTGTTGAACTCCTGAACGGTCTAAAAATGTAGACAAATCCTGCTCAGTGTATTTTTAGAAAGTGAATGTGTATTCCTTCTGGAAAACCATTATTAAGCTGCTGGTTGTGTTTTGGAACCTGGTAGCTGGTTTGGTTTGTAGACCATCTTAGACCAGCTTGTCAAGCTGGCATCATGGTAGCTGGTTGATCATTTGATCATCGAGAAACCAGCCATGTTCCCAAAAACAGCTAGCAGCTTTAACTGGATTTTCCAGCAGGATAAACACGAGTTTAGCTGCCATTATGCCACATAGCAACACATGGGATTGTGGAGAAGAATGTAATTTCTAAACAATGGTGCAATATGAAAACACAAACGGTGAGTAATAATCATAACAAAACCAATCATTTATCTTATAATCAATTCACAAATAGAAACCCAATAATTATTCATGTTTCAATACATCACATCCGTAGGCTTTTGGTGAAGTGTAGTATGGGCTATACAGACTTACAGCAATTATCCGCACATTCTAAACCTGTTAACTTGAATATAATTAATAATAATTTTAATGTGTAGACACCAATAAAGCCTATCCAAAAATAGCACCCGCAGAAGAGTGACAGCGGTTTCTCTACAGTACGCTCACCGATCTACAGTCATCCATCGCCCGCTGAGCTCTCCGCGTACTCTCGGTGCTCTCCCGGCGCTCCGGATCCCTCATCGAAGACTTGCTGATTTGAAAAATGTTGGCTGCGGATCTGGGGCGGTTCTTTCGCCCGTTCGGTGCAGAACACATGCATACGCATCCACGAATAAAACCACCTCACTGAGAAAATGTCTTTAATCCGTCTGTCCTCGATTCGAGGGTGAGGTCGATCCTTGGATGAGGGCTGTTGTTTCTCTGCCGTCGATGATTAGAGTGCTGTGACGGAGCCGAGCGAGCGTCCGCGACGCTTCCTCTGCATCTTCCGCACCAACAGGCGAGTCACCTTCACCCCTGTCGAGGGCCGAGCGCCGCTGTAACTCCACAGCTGCGGGCTTCTATCGTAGATAGACGAATTCCTCAATGAAACAATTTCTTGGTATGAGGAAAAGGAGATATTCACGACTTTATTTGTAAGCGCCGTCTCAAACATACGGAATCTCTGCTTATATTTATTAATATCAAAAGAATAACTGACTATCAAAATACTTTCTGAAACGTTATGTGAACGTTAATATTTGGTTAAAAAAACTTTAAAGACACTAGAAAACATTGTGTACGTAAGTTCTTGTGTTGTTGCATAAACCATCTTGAAATGATGTATGGAGAACAATACGTGTTGTCACACAAAAACTATCCTGCAACATTCTGCGGTCAAGTTTATGGTAAAAACCTCAAAATAATGTTTCTACAATGTTAGGAGTTGGTTCCAAAAAGAAAAAGGTGTAAACATGGTGTTCTCCCTTAGATATTAAGAGGAACAAAATACATCCCCAAACTTTGCTTTGAGATACAAGACTGGACTGTCATTTTAGGCCATTGCCAAATTAAATGACAATCTCATTCCCATAGATTAAACTGACACAACAACAAATGCTCTCAAACCTTTTACTGTGTAAAAGAAGTCAATAAATCTATTGTACAACTAATTTTTAGTGGAAGAAACCCAGGTTCTAGTATTAAACAAGCATCTTCTAAATGGCTCACAAAATAGCAAAAGAAATAAAGGCAACTGTACAAACAGACTAAGCATTATGTCCTGAATTATTGCTTTTTTTGTTTTCTAATGCATTATAATACTGTTTACAGGTCAAATAGGCTGATGATATTGGCTAAATGTGATATCTATGAATTGCACAAACCCTGTAAGACCTAAAACACAAACACACAGGAAGAAAAACACCTTAATAATATTTTGTCATATTTGAAGCTACACTGAAATAAAAGTATGAGGCACTTGATAAGATGTCCACTATCAACAACATTCATTTGTCCAGCAACAGCAATGTGAGATTTAATCCTCCATTCATTAGATGAGGAGGAAGTAGCAGAGGCCACAGAAGATGATGAACGCCATCACCCAGTGCAGAGAGTAGATAGAGATGATCACAAAGTCAATGTCAAATGGCCAACCCCACATGTCCCCCAAATCCAACGCATCCAGGCCAAATGCTCTGTGGGGAAACTGCCAGCGACTGGCAGGGCCTCCGTGTCTCTGAAACCCTGAAATAACAAAGAAAAAAAGGAAATGGCAACTTGTAATTAAAGATCCTTGGGTCTTGAAGACATACTTATGCAAATGACATATGACCAACCCCAAAAGATGCGAAAGCGCTTCGGACAGTTGGGCAGGGGCCATTTTGAATAGTTGGTCTTCTGAAAGGTCTCATGTCTTGACCGATATACTTTTGGGAAACATGTCTTTGTAGTTTGATTGAGCTCTGAAGAAAAAAAAATGGTGGTTAGATAAAGTTGAGATGCACTGAGAGAGAAAATGGACTTTATCTGTTCCACTCACCTTCCTGAAAGAGCACATGGGATATGAGGGTCCTACAGAGGGGACATGGGGTATTGCTTGGCCGATTCTTGGCCAGAGTTCTCAAACAGGGCTCACAGAACACATGACTGCAAGGATGGCACTTGTAGGGGCTGTAATATATGTCTAAACACACGGCACATGTATATCCCTCTCTCTCTTCATCATCGCTGCCTGTTAGGTCCCACTTCACAGCCTGATAGGTAGAAGTAACACAAAACATAAAAAAAAAAAAAGACATTCAATTCATTCTCTATGTAAAAGATGTGGCCTACCGGTTATAAAAACTATTAAAAAAAAAAAAAAAAAAATCTCCAATAAAATGACACCTGCTGCAAGAGCCATGTGCGGCTGTGAATGGCTTTTTAAAATCCTCAGGATTCTTGCAGCAGCCTATTATGTGGATTTATGCCTGTCTTAATCCACGGATGTATTATTGACATTTTGCCAGAACTCTTGTCAGTACAACACAGCTTCTCGCTCAATAGCCCACATTCATTTCTTGCTTATCGGACACCTTATACATTAAACAAACTAGAGCTGTGTACCATTTAGGACAGAGGAAGCAAACAGGATGCAGAACTGTAATTCAGTTGTTACAAGAAAAGAAAAAAAAAAACTCCAACTCCTCACTCCAAGGATTATAACTATGCTGTTAGTGTGGCTCAAACCGTAGAGCATGGTGGTAGCAATGCCAAGGTCATGGGTTTGATTCCCATGGAATGAATGAACAGATGAAATGTTTGCAATGTGAATCACTTTAGATAAACGTGTCTGACAAATGCATACATGTAAATATATTTATATAGTTATAATGAGAATGAGAATAGGGAAGTCCACTTCACAATTATACTAACACCAGATGAATATAATTGAAAACACTTTCAAAACTTTTTTTTTCTCTCTCAGCCAGTCGGAATTCATGTGACTTTAAAAATCTTGATCATTATTCAAAATGCTGTGTTTCTGCAGCTTTTATGAATGTAAATTTTAGACCTCTTTAAGATCAATTAAAGAATATGTAAGGATTAAATTGAGGGAAACATAACACATCAGTATGTTCTCTAAATGTAAATGTCTAGGAAGCACACAATGAGTTGTGTATTAGCAACACTTAAAAATTTGAAAATACCACAAAGTTTGAATAGCTCTGCTCCCAAACACTAGAATATGGAAATAACTTTTACTGTACCTTCTGATCACACTGCAAAAGAGTGATGCTCTTTTTCAGTAGTTGTGTCTTGTTTTCCAGTGCAAATAACCTTTTTGTTTTATAGTTTATTCTGTTTTACTTTTTTCTGGACTCCATTTTATTGGTTAAATTACATTTTATTAATCAAAAAGCATGTCTAATTTAAAGAAATCATGAAACATACAATTTAACAGTAATTTATTAAAAGTTTTTCCTCAAATTCTGTTTTATTTTTTATTTCTTTTAACAAATTTATGTTTCCCATTTTAATTTTTCTGGATTTCATTTTAATGGTTTAATTAAATTTTAATAAATAGCATGTCTAATTATCGAATAAAAACAACTCAATTTATTAATTTGTTTACAATAAAAGGGCCCTATATATTTTTCCCCCAGAAATTCTGTTGTTTTTTTCTGTTTTGTGTTTTTTTTCTGGTTATCAAATGAAGACATAAAACATTATTTTAATTTATCTTTTAATAAAATGAGAATTAAATAAACGCTTTCATTTTTGTTGTCAAATAAAGTGCTGCACAACAGAGGTTTACTATTAGAGGTTATTGTTACATTCTGTTGTACAATAGTCATATTTCAGTCACAATTATTTCAAGTTAAACCAAATTTCTATTTTGACGGGTTGTCATAAAGACCTTTAAGTTTCTGTATGTATATAATATGATAGTTTTTCTCAAATTAAACAGTAAAATGCTCCTGACGTGACTCTCAGAGCAGAGTATGTGTAGAAGACTGCGCATCTATGCCATTATTCACACAGAGACATGAAGAATTCATATTTAAAGGGTTAATTCACACAAAAATGAAAATTCTGTCATAATTTACTCGCCCTCATGTTATTCCAAACCCGTAAGCCTTTTGTTCTTCTTCAGAACATAATGAAGTCTGAGAGATATCTGTCCCTCCATTGACAGTCCATGCAAATACCACTTTGTTGCTTCAAAAAGTTCATAAAGAAATCATAAAACTAATCCATATGAATCAAGCAGAGCAGTCCATATTTTTCTGAAGAGACGATCAGTTTATATGATGAACAAAAGTCTTACAGGTTTGGAATGACATGAAGGTGATGACAGAATTTTTATTTTTGGGTGAACTATCCCTTTAAGTGTACTGACCTACTTTTGATTTATTCATCCAAAATTTGACAATTTCCATGACATTCCATTCCATTTAATTCTGCAATTCCGTCCACATTTTCTGCGTAGCAGAAATCATAAGGCCCTAAGTTAATGCCATGATATTGAATTTAAGACTTTCTGCTCCAATTTACAACATTTTAAGGCCTTTAAATGTGAAAGGTCAAATAAAGACTTTCTAAGACCCACAGAAACCCTGTAAAGAATTATTTTTCAAAATCAAATATTTATGTTTTGTCACAAAACTTGTTTGGATGATGAAATATTTGTATGACAGACTGTATTGAATTTCTTTAAATGCAATTTAATAAATTCCAATTCAACATCCTGTGGGAAAGTCATATTGATTCAAATGCATTTAACAAGGCCAATTCTTAAATTCTGAATATTGCCCAACCTTGCTAGATAGTAGTTAAATTGATAAATAGAAACCAATCAAGTTAGACTTTAGCACTACCCATGATTTTAAAACATCTCACCAGATCTTTTGCCTCCTGCTGTCTCTGAATCCAGCGTTCCTTCTTCCTCTGCTTCCTTCTTAGGCTTTTCAAGCGGTTTTTCTCTCTCTTGGAAAGCTTTGGATCTACATTGGGTAAGATGTTTCTGGGTGGCTCCTCCATCAGTCTGACGCCCTCAGGATCCACTGCTCTGTCCGGAGAAGTTCTACTCCGGGAAGCAGAACCCACATGCCGTCCCTCTAAGCTCTCCTGATAATCATACAACTGTAGTGGCAATTCAGAAGTTAAAGAAACATCTGTGCCTCTCTCAACATTCTCAAGAATCTGTGGTTCTTCACTTGACTCAACCTCAGATTCAGTTTCAGCAGAGACTACATGAAATACAGGACAGGAGAAGTTGAGGGTTGAGGAAGGAGAGGGTGCTGAGCTTATTGTCTGAGGGAGAGACCCCACTTCATTTTTCCTCCTTCTAGTGTGTTCTCTAGTCCTTCCTGGTCTCGTCAAAAGAACAAGAGGTTTTAGATCCTCATCAACACGACTTTTACTGAGATGTACAGTTGTATCATGTCCACAGGTGCATTTGGAGCAATTTACAAAATTAAAGCCTCCTAAGCGAGCTCCACAGTACTGGCAGTTTAATTTCCCAACAGTCCAATTGACCTGTGAGAAGGGTACATTTTATCAGAATAGATCATTCCTTTTAAAGATGATGCTTGTCAATAGCCCAAATTGCATAAATTAAAAACAAATACATGTAAATTTACCTGACCAACACTTGACAAAATCCAATCTGGCAAAGATTCAACATTTAAATGCCACACACTGCATGCGGCTGCAGCTTCACTTGATGTTACCACCTGTAACAACAATATACATCAATGTCACTTACAAATATGTTACCAATAATCATTATTCTTTTTTTTTTCTTGCATAAATGAAGATCTTTAACCATTCCCAAGTTGTGATATAAAGCATTTACCTTATTTTAAAAACAGATTATGAGTTTTAGATCACAATTGACCCACCTTAAGGAGGCTGTTTGAGTCTATTAGACATCTGCGGCACTTTCTGCAGCGAAGGTTTGTTGAATCTTCTGATTGATCCTGTTCTTCATTCTGTTTGAAACGTAGAAAACCATCTTTTATCCCTATACAAATCCTTAGGTAGTTGAGTACCACATACAACACAATGCATGCAAAAAAGTGGATTGTTATGTAATATCCTTGGCTGTCATCAGTGTATAACATGCCTTTTTTGCACATTAGAAAACTTTTGCTTGAGCATAAAATAGGCCAATACAATCTCGTTGCCACAAACAACACCAAAATTAGTACAGCGAAATTATGTTTGCTGTATTTAGTATCTAACCTGCTAAAAAAAAAATTCACGTGCAGTTTGTATACAGAATGTAAACAGTGTAGTTTTCTCAATAAAGAATCAACAGCGATAGTTCCTGTACTGGCCGGTGTTTTCTAATCATTATTATGCAAATACTTTTTTGTTTGCCTAAGTTAAACATTTGGTTCACGTACGTACAAAAACATGCCGTACCACAAGAGAGGTAGCCATTCTTTTCGAAGGGATTTTTTAACACTACCTTAAGTTGTTTGGCTAAAAGGCTAAACACAACAGACTGGCGCTGTACTGTTCCGAGTACAACTTCCTTCACTACGGAAGCCGCAGAGCGACAAATCGTCCCGGAACAGACATACATACTGTACGTCACACGCCAATTATTTTATTTCTCATTCATAGTCACTCACTTATTTATTCAAACATTCAAGAAACCCTGACCTAAACCACACAAATGCACAAATAATGCAGAGTAAACTTTTACAAACACAGAAAATTAGTGAGCGCGATTTATTCAGGTCTGTAGCGCCACGCTGCACATTACGTGTTTTCAAAGAGTATATACTTTCAAGACCCCAAATTTAGTTTTGACTTTCTTTGTGGCGTGGGTGTTCAAGTCTGAATCATGGGGTCAACCCATGTTGGGGGCTGGAGGAATGAGAGGTGTTTGGGCCAAAACGTTTAGTTTTCTCAGCAGCAGACGCGCTACAGCAGGTGGCAGCAGCAGCAATACGTTTTTCATCTCGACGGGTGTCGAGGACTGCAGTCCAAAACACGAGTTACAGTCACTATCTCAAGAAAAAAAGTTCATTTCTGATGAACAAGTTCAGTCCTTTAACATTTCTGGGAAATTAACCCCTTTCTAACACGTTTTTATTAAAGCCAGCACCTGTTGGAATTGCTTCAGTAGTTTGTTTTTACAAATCAGGTATGGTGAGGATGGACGGATCTCACTGGAAGAAATTCTGGAAAAACACATATTGAATGCCGAGCCCACCCGATACACCTGCGTAGGTAACTGACGTCTGGACCACAGCTGATATAAATGGAGCCGCGTCGTCACAAGTCGTCAGTAATAATGTTGATGGTTGGCATCGCCTTCAAGTGTGTGAGCTCCTCTGAATGGAGTAGTGCTGTTTACTGAAGCTCCTGCGAATTTTATGCTCTACACGACATGGAAGAAAACAACACCACGTCCTTTTCATTTCAGAACGACAGTGATTTAGATCAACAAATCGACAATGTGACTTTACCTATGAAGGTTCCTCTAAGTTATCAGATCTCCACGTCTTTGCTGATCGGCGCGCTCATTCTATGTTCCATATTTGGAAACGCATGTGTTGTCGCGGCTATTGCTTTGGAAAGATCCCTGCAAAATGTTGCAAACTACCTGATCGGATCACTTGCCGTGACGGACCTCATGGTGTCGGTGCTTGTGTTGCCCATGGCGGCTCTTTATCAAGTTTTAGACAAGTGGACACTTGGACAGGTAACTTGTGATATTTTTATTTCTTTAGACATTTTATGTTGCACATCTTCCATTCTGCACCTGTGCGCTATAGCTTTGGATAGATACTGGGCGATCACCGACCCTATAGACTACATGAAGAAAAGGACATTAAAACGTGCCGCTCTTTTAATCACCGTTACCTGGTTTGTCGGCTTTTCGATTTCAATTCCACCCATGTTGATTATGAAATCTCAGCCCAAGAGTAAAGCAGAAGACATGGCCAATCCTGAAGCTTGCATGATCAGCCACGACCCGTGGTACACTATTTACTCCACATTTTGCGCTTTTTACATCCCCCTGATTCTCATGCTGGTCTTGTATGGACGCATATTCAAGGCGGCAAGATTTCGCATTCGCAAAACCGTTCGAAAACCTGAGAAAAAGAGGGTGAAATGTTTGACTGTGTCGCCTGCGCTTTTTAAGCGCGCGAACGGAGAGTTGGGCAAAAACTGGAAAAGCGCAGTCGAACCCAAGCCCGCTGCGTGCGTAAACGGCGCGATTAAGCACGCGGAGGACGGCGAATCTTTGGAGATCATCGAGGTTCACAGCAATTCCAAAAACAACCTGCCTCTACCCAACACACCAAACTCTGTCCCTCTGTTCGAGAACAAACACGAGAAGAACACCGAGGCGAAGAGGAAGCTCGCCTTGGCGCGCGAGCGCAAGACAGTGAAGACTCTGGGCATTATAATGGGCACTTTTATTCTGTGTTGGCTGCCATTCTTCATCAAAGCGCTCGTGATGCCTTTTTGTCCATCTTGTGATATGCCTTTGTGGCTCAAAGACGTTATTAATTGGCTCGGGTATTCCAACTCCCTTTTGAATCCCATAATTTACGCATACTTCAATAAAGACTTTCAGAGTGCGTTCAAGAAAATCATTAAATGCCATTTTTGCAGACCATAAGCATTCTGCATTTTCAGTTAGAAAACGCGTTTAACTAGTATTGATTGCTCAGAAAAAGAATGGTGTATTTTAACAGCACTGAAAACTTCCTTTTTAGTACCAGTATACATATAAATTATTTACTCTGATTGATTTTATATATCAGATGTATATTCTATAATTATGATATCAGGTTACATAATGTGTACTAAAAATGTTTATTTCATGTCAATGACAAACACAGATCATGATGTGAAAATAAAAAAGTCTTATGTGTTTTTGTCCTTGTTTTTTGAATGTAAATAATATATGCAGAGACCAAAAAATCATAAATAGGCTACTAATGTGTTTGTGAATGAGATCACTTGATAATATGCTGTGCATATGCTCAAAATGACTGAATTAAATAATTAAAAAATAAACATTTGTATTGATGAATATTATGTTTTAACAATGGCTAACAAATTAAATCAGGAATAGCAAAAAACTAAAATAAAAAAACCTAAAACCCTCACTTTTAACATTTGATATGAATGGACATATTAACATGTTTGATGATTTGGATGGAGAGAGGCATATATATATATAAATATATATATATATATATAAAGAATTAATATAAACCTATATGTTTTTTTCCCCCCATTGTGTCTGATGGCACATTTCACAGATCAAGGATTTCAACGAACTAATCGCAGCAGGTGTGCTATGCTGACACTTACTCAAAGTGCATTATTAATATTTGTTTAGCTGTTTTTCTCTCTCTCTAGAGACAGGTATATTGATGTGTCACTCTGTCCATCATTTACATGCATCTTTTCCTCTTTGCCATGCAGACACTTTAAAATCCATTAATCCTGACTTACGCCTTCATCACCTTTGGAACAGAGTGTAAACCTTGTGTGAAACAATGGATACAAAGGAGCGACAGAGTGGCCAAAAGATCCTCTTAACAAATCCCTTGATAAAAGACTGTTTTCACAACAAGATGCTCCACCGCACATTTCTCTTTTGATGACAGAAATCTCAAGGCTTTTACATGATCAGGAATGTGCCAGTGCAAATTGTGCCAACAAATTATATTTACAGGTCCCCAGCTGCCGCTGTTTGTCAACAAAGAAATTCTTGTTGAAACAAAATTGTCAGTTTTTTTAATCAGTGCTGAAAATTTTATTTGTGCATTCATTTACTAAAATCATTTGTGTCCCATTAAAGCAACCAATCTACTGGGTAATTTTTTTTGGAGGATTGCAGTAGGATCAAAGTCTCAAAAGTTGCTCAACAGCCCTGCCATCCAGTTTGAATCACTAAAAGCCACTCAACAGAGCAGACACAGTGATGCTGGTCACCATAGCGACACTCAGATGTTTCAAACTCTGGGTCTGAGGTGCAATTATCTGATCAAAGGCCTAGGACAATACACAGAGCCCACGTGCACACCCACAGCTGGCATGATTTAGCGACCTGAGGATCCACAGCTATTTATTACCAATGAGAAACCTCTAGAACCCTGCAGAGAAACATTGCTGATCGCTCAACAAATATTGTTGAGGTCCATGATTGTCTATTTTGAGTTAGAGCTCTGGCAGAATAGCTTGAGAACTCACTACAGTACAAATTTGATAACAAATAAACTTTTTAAAGCTATTACCATGTCTGTCAAGCTCTGAAAGGGTTAGTATACCAAAAATCCATTTGTCCACAATGCTATATTATCAAAATACTATAAATCCATCTATTAGTTTTGTGTCAGTATCCAATGAATATGATGAGTGGTAATCAGTGAATACTGGATATTTCTGTTTTTACCTGGGTTCAAGCAAGATAATATAGTTGAAAATATAATGTCAACAACTGTAGGTGTTAAATAAATGAAAACAGTTATTCAGGTTTGAAAAAAAAAAGTGACACTATGAGATTTCATAATCAGGCTTTCAATGAGCTCTGTCTGAGAAACATTAATTCCATTTCTCAGTCTTTCAACCAACAATAATCAGAGGCAGATGCACCGTCAAAAAAAGAGATTCTGGAAAGTCCAGTGTAATTCAGCCAGCTGAACGCTGATTCTCGAGTGGCCATTCTTCACAGTGGGCAAGATACAAAGGTTTAAACTCAAGAACACAGCTCAACCATACGTAATTCCTTGGTAAAGAAAAAACAACAACAACAACAAAAAAACATCCTTCTTGAGTGTTGTGCACACTAGCAGCAATTGTCAAACAAACCAAAAATAAAAAAACAAAAAATCCAATAGTTCTGTGGTTCACAAGTAGCTTGAGTGTGCGTCAATGAAAGCTTTCCCAGAGGTGGCAGGTGCTAGTGTTCAACTTCAGTCGAAGGACATATGAAAGGTAATATTTCCAAACCACTTTATCCAAAATCAGGACAGAAGAAAAAGTATATACTATATATGGAAAAGAATACCTTTTCGGACAGTCAGTCAAAATTGCAATTCATTGTTCTTTTTCATTTTAGTTTTGAGCTTTTTGCCATTTTTAATGAAAGAGACATTTGAGAGAAGACAGGAAATTAAGGCGAGGGAAAGTAGGATGACACTAGAATTGAAGTCATGTCTCCTGCTTATAGAACCACTGTTTTTTTGTTTTGCGTCTGGAGCATTAAAGGGTTAGTTCACCCAAAAATGAAAATTCTGTAATTTATTACTCACTTGCTTGTGTGAACAGCATATTTGTGTATTTGCCTGTAAAGTCATTCTAGTAATCTAGTCATTCTAATAATTGCTGTGTGAAAGGGCTTATGATGAAAGAAAGCTGTCCTTTTTGTTTATAAAATTGCTTGGAATGATACTCTAATTTTCAATATCACTGCTGAAAACTTTTTGCTTTTAAACTGCACAGCATCACAGATCAGAATATATAATATATAAACAAAATAATGCCTTTTCAACAATATATAGTGATGTCTGATTTTAAAACACTGCTTCGAAGCTTTACGAATCGAATCAGTGGTTCGGAGCGCCAAAGTCACGTGATTTCAGCAGTTTAACCGTTTGATAGGAGATCCAAATCACTAACTCGAAACAAAAGATTCATAAAGCTCAGAAACAGTGTTTTGAAATCAGCCATCACGAGATATTGTTGAAAAGTTGTATTTTGGGTTTTTTGGCGCACAAAAAGTATTCTTGTCGCTTTATAATATTAAGGTAGAACCACTGAACTCACATGAACTGTTCTAAATGTGTCTTTAGTAGCTTTATGGACCTTGAGAAGTTCAGTGACATTGCTGGCAATAGAGGCCTCACTGAGTTATCGGATTTCATCAAAAATATCTTAATTTGTGTTCCAAAGATGAACGAAGGTAGTACAGGTGTAGAACGACATGAGGGTGAGTAATTAATGACATTATTTTTTATTTTTGGGTGAACTAACCCTTTAACTTAATGGCCATGGCTCTGATAATGCACTACATTTTCACAACTAAAAATATATTGTTCATTTATCTTCTGTTATCAATTTGGCATGTTTTGAAGGACAAGGCAGCCTTGTGTAAAATCACAGACACTCACATACACACATGCAGTCATGCACATATAATATTTGCAAGGATGGAACGGATTCTTGCTTGTTTCCTAAATAAGAATTACCTCAATATTCAAAGTCAGTCCAGAACAGCCTTAATTTGACTGACTCCTAATTGATGTGATATCCAAACACCCAAACTCACCCTTCAAGTGAAATATATTCTGATCTGTGATGCTCTGCAGTTTAAAAGCATAAAATGTTTTCAGTTTTCAGCAGTGATATTTAAAAAATTTGAGTATCGTTCCAAGCAATCTTAAAAAACAAAAAGGACAGCTTTCTTTCATCATAGGCCCTTTCACGCAGCAATTATTAGAATGACTAGATTACTAGAATGACTTTACAGGTAAATAAACAAATATGCTGTTCACACAAGCAACGCCGTTCTGGCTTTTTTCCAATAAGAGATCATTCACACATAAGGAGCAAAATACCAGTAAATTCTGTGATGTCAGTCATCAGAAATATTATATACACAGGCAGACCTTGTCAATTAAACAGGAAGTATATTTCAAACATCTGACCAGCAAGTGCTTTGAGCATCAATACATTAACTGTGACTCAATAATTCAGCCACATTTTATTCACAGTCATTGATCTGAATACATTAAATGTCATGGAAAATGTGATTTAGACCAGTTATATTCAAGTTTGATTTCACTTTAGTGATTTCATCTACGGAGTAAAATATAAAATCCATGGCAAGTTTTCAGTTCATAAAAAGGTCGTGAACTTTTGCTCCACAATTATCATATTCCTCCTGCAGCTATTTTACAATGCTAAATTATACATTATCAGAAAGGGAAGTGGTAGAGAGTCATCAATTATTCAGATATACTTTGTGGCCTTAGAATGTTTGTACATGAAAGACATTTCAGAGAGGACAAAGACACAGATGCAGTGTGCTGTAATTCACACAACTGCAACTCAGAAGCAAGTATTCACTTTATAGTTTTACACGATATATATAAATAATTATATAGGCCTAATATAAAATGTAAAAACAAAATGCAATTAATATACATATATTTATTTTGATTATATATATATATATATATATATATGACAGTAAAGTGACAGTAAAGACATTTATAATATTACAAAACATTTATATTTCTTTTAAACTTTGTATTCATCAAAGTATAAAAAAAAATATATATCATGGTATCCACATAAATATTAAGCAGCTATTTTCAACACTGATGATAAAAAGATATGTTTCTTGAGCACCAAATCAACATATTAAAATGATTTCTGAAGGATCATGTGACACTGTAATGATGCTCAAAATTCAGCTATATATATATATATATATATATATATATATATATATATATATATATAAGCTGAAATACTGTAAAACGGAGTTATTGTGAAATATTATTTACATTTTAAAATATATTACAATAGAAAACATCTATTATCTATTTTAAATTGTAATAATATTTCGAAAATAACTCTTTTTACCGACCCTAAACATTTTAATAGTAGTGCATTTATTCATATGTGACCCTGGACCACAAAATCCTTCCAATAATCATCTTAAAGCTGAATAAATAATCTTTCTTATGTTTGTTAGGATAGGACAATATTTGGCCAAGATACAACTATTTGAAAATCTGGAATCTGAGGGTGCAAAAAAAAAAAAATCAACTTTAAAGTTGTCCAAATGAAGTTCTTAGCAATGCATATCCACTCACAAAAATAAATTTTTATATATATTTACAGTAGGAAATGTACAAAATATCTTCATTGAACATGATATTTACTTAATATCCTAATGATTTTTGGCATAAAAGAAAAATTGATAATTTTGACCCATACAATGTATTGTTGGCTGTTGCTACAAATATACCCGTGCGACTTATTACTGGTTTTGTGGTCCAGGGTCACATATTGACTTTATTATTTATTTTTTATAATACTTCATTATTTTCATACTTATTTAGTTGATATTTACTTAGCCAGTGAGAGAGAAGGAACACTGAAATCCAAAGAGGCAGAGAGGAACAAAGAAATGGAATGTCTCCTCAGGAAATCCCACCCTTTAAAGGAAATCACAAAGGCAGATGCAGGAAAAATAAAATTATGTTTGTTTCAAAACAAACTGCTTTTCCTGTTACTTTTCCTAACATAGGAAACAGATCTGAAAGCTTTTAAATGTAAAACATTTTTAAAAATGATACAGAAAATATATAACAAATTCAAACAGGAATGTACTTAGAAAGTGGGTGATTGTCTGATCTACCTAATACTTTAAATATTGCAAAACAGTCCAAAAATAAGCCCACAAAGTGAAATCAGCTGTGCTTGTATACTTGAAAGCATCAGGTCGTCAAAGAGCAGAGTGTTCAAACAGGATCACCTGGGTCTGACTCACACTGGAGGGTCTCGAGGGTCGCAGGACTCCAATCCGTGAGTACACCTCCACATCCGAGCCAGCTCCACATGATGGGTGAGGGCTGGGTGGGGTGGTGTGGATGAAGGGGGGAGGCACATACAACATCGGCGGTGGAGGTGGAGGAGTGAGGTGGAGAACAGGTGGAGGTGGGGAGGGAAGAGAAGGGGTCACTACAGGCAGGTTGGGCTCTTTTAGATCATACTGAGCCATGTGGTAGAAACCAAAATATTCCAGAGCATTCCCGGCCTGAGCGACGCGGAGCCTGTGGCGCAGCAGGAGCACCCAATACAGTAATACCAAGATCAAAAGCCCAGCCAAGGCCATCAACAGCACAGCTAAACCGAGCTCAAAGTCCCAGCAAACATGGGGCAGAGATGAGATCCCACAGCCGACAGCTGATTGATTCACAGAAGATGGCTTCCTGAGAGGGACATCAGCCAAATCAGTCTGGTTTCTGTCTGTACTTTCAGTTGGCATAGCTCCCGTCACTCCAGACACATACGTTTCTCAACCACACCTGTGAGAAGTGTCTGGGCAGTGGTGAATGCAGTCGACCGTCGCTGAACATCTGTTCTGGAAAACGCCGTTTGCAATCCCAGGAATTGGATCAGGGCCTGGCAGCAACTCCTGGTGCTCAATGGAACAGCAATGGAACAGAATAAACCTTTGTGTGACTGACTGAAATATGTAAGTGGTTAACCTGCTGAGATCAGTCTAGTGAGCTGGCCATCCTGTGGAGATCTTAGGTCTAATATAGAATTTAATCAAAGGTTTCGGTGAGCCTTGCACACCAGAGAGCTGCTGAGGCTGAGCCAATATTAAAGCCATTTGTGAATCAGTTGAGCTGTTACTATGTTATATCTACAGATTTTGCAACACAATGTAATCATTCAGTCTTATGAGGTTTGCATAACTTATAACACTGGAAGTTAAATATTTGTGCATAAATGAGAATTTTTAAAGAATTAAAAACTTACTTTTTTACAGCATTTCATAGAAGTATTCCTGACAAATATAATGACTGAGAGTTGCGCTATGAAATTGCTAGAGAGAGCTTTTGTCATGGAAGGAAATTCAAAGAGAGTTCAGGAAAACATTCCACGCAGTCCTGCCTGGGGATTGGCTGAATTCATTATCTCTATGGTTACAGGAAACAGGCAAAGGATGTTGGTCTGTATCGCAGAGGAATTCTTGTGTGAGAGGAAAGAATAGACTTATCACAAAAAAAAAGATTGCCCTTGCCAATGTAAAATGACTCTAAATCAAAACTTAGTCACATAAACATGTAAAACACATTAAAGGGATAGTTCACCCAAAAATGAAAATTCTGTCATCATTTACTCCCCCTCATGCTGTTCCAAACCTGTATGAATTTCTTCATTCTGCTGAACACATAGGAAGATATTTGTTAGAATGTCAGTAGCCAAACAGATCTTGCCCTCTATGGACTACCATAGTATTTATTTTTCATACTATGGTAGTAAATTGGAGGCGAGATCTGTCATTTACTGTCATTCTCATATGCTGTTTACGTTGTATAGACATTGTGTGCTTCCGGGTTCTACGTCAGAACGCAGACTCCGTATTGGCTGACACTGCTCATGAGCAGCATAAAGCATGCATGTTGCTGTCCCAGGAGCCGGCCAATACTGAGTCGGTGGTCTTATGGGTTTGGAACGACGTGAGGGTGAGTACTTAATGACAGAATTTTTTGGGTGAACTAACCCTTTAAAGTAAAAAAAAATCCAAAAGTTAAAGGGGACATTAATTGAGAAATCAAATTTTCTTTGATTTTTTGACATATAAGAGGTCAATGTACTATAAAAATATCCTGTAAGTTTCAGAACCTAAAACTTCATTGCTAATCAAAAAATAGCTTTTATTTAAACCAAGCTGCCCAAACAACTCGTTTTGGATTTTGTCACATTATGACGTAATAGTGAGACGAAAGAGTGCCTCTGCAGAAGAAAATCAATGCCTATCTACATCATTGCCTCTTTAGCCCCGCCCACCAATCCGCGCATGTCATGTAATAGTAAATACGAGAGATTCAAACACAGGATTACTCCAGCAACAAAATGATAGAGGATTACAAGACGTTTTGCAGTGCTGAGTTGTGGACAAACAGTCTTTGCAGTACCTTTCTTTGTGATCCTAACATTAAGAAAGTGGATGAACTTGCGTCATTTTACTGCGGATTCGGCTTTAAACAAGACCAGTTTAACCACAGTTTGTGTAAAAGTACATACAACCGTCAGCACAAAGTTCACATGATCAATGTGACATATACTATTGTATTTTTTAAAGAAATGAATAGCCTACTTTTATTCAGCAGTGACACAATAAATTGATCAAAAGTTTCAGTAAAGACTTTTATGTTACAAAAAAATACTATTTCAAATAAAAGTTGTCAAGTTGTCAAGAAGTGTCAAAGTGGTAGTTGCGTGGACTGTCAATGGAGGGACAGAAATCTTTCAGATTTAATATAAAATATCTTCATTTGTGTTTCAAAGATGAACAAAAGTCTTACGGGTTTGGAATGACATGAGGGCGAGTAATAGATAACAAAATTTTTGGGTGAACTAACCCTTAAAGCACAACTGTGTACAGCATTGATAATAATGAGAAATGATTCTTGAGCAGCAAATCAGCATATTAGAATAATTTCTGAAAGATCACGTGACACTGAAGACTGGAGTAATGATGTTGAAAATCTAGCTTTCAGGAATGAATTTTAAAATGTACTAATATTTCACAATATTACTTTTTTACTGTATTTTGATTAAATAAATGCAGGTGTGCATAAGAGACTTCTTTCTCAAAGCCTTTTTTTCACGCTAAGATTCAACTCGCAGGCAAAATTATAATACAAGAAATCATAAATGAAAAACTCCTATTCAAAAAGATAGATTAATCAATAATGCTTTAAACGCTTTTCTTTTCATGTGTCGTTGAAAAGTCTTGTGAGCGACATCTCTGATGAAAATCAATATTTGTTTGTGTACAGTACTGTGGAAGCACAGACCATACAGAAAAATCAAAGTTAATCGAAGGACTCTTATGCAATTATTTCTTAAATCTGCAGCTTTTGAATAATGCACAGTTCACTTGAGGATCTGTCACTGCTGGAGTGGTGCTGCTCTAAAGGCTTTGTGTATTAGGAAGCACTGTGCTGTTGGCATTGGCTCCGCTGTGGTCTCAGCCACCTGCAGCCCTCCCCAGGCACAGCATTGCAAGACAGATTAAAGCCAGCTCACAATCACTCATGTGTGTTCCCAATGGACAGGGGGTCAGTATGAACCCAACAATAATGGAAAAAAAAAAAAAACTCTCAGAGGTCACTGCAGGTTACCAGAGTTAGGTGCTGCAGGACTCAGTAAGCGCATTACAGTATCACTCTGAGTTGTCTTGTAAGCAGAGTCTAAAAACTTGCAATCGGGAGAAATAAAGTCACAATTGGAGATATAAAGAAATTATGAAAACTACAGTGAAATTTGTGAGAAATAAAGTCATAATTCTTTCTTTTTTTTTTTTTTAATCTTGAAGCAGAACTGGTTTCCTTCCACAGATAAATCTATTTTATTTCAATATATTTATGACAGTGTGATCATTCTATTATTGTCTCTTCACATTATATAACCTAACAATTTCCATTTAGCCACAAAAGGGTTTAGGTGACAAAAACAGGTCCTTGTGTGAAACCATTTAGATGTTGCCCAGAAGAATAATTGTTTTTCCTGTTATGAAAGTGAAGCAAGATTGAGTTGTTTGTCTAAATTGCTGTGGAGAAGATGCTAGGTAGCTCTTGACAGAGAATCCAATCTTTCAAATAAATAAAACTTAAAATGGATGAACAAAAAGAGGAAAATTGAATGGTCACTTGTGTTTCACAGCTTGTAAGTGGAGAGAGAGAAAAAAACAGTAAATAAAAGTTTTAGAATTTGAAAACATTTAAAAACAAAGAAACATTATAAAATGAATAAAAAATATTGATTATTCAGATCTATTTCTAGGTCAGTAATAAGTAAATTTGTCACAATGACCATGTCATACTTTTATACTTTCAAATGATCCTACTGACATACATTTATATACAATACTATTATTACTTTATACTTCAAAACTGTGTACATTTAACATGTCATATAAACAATCAGGCACTTAATAGACTGATATAAGTCTAGTATACGTCACAGTAACCATTAACATTAATTTTGAAATGGACATAACTGGAAAATCAGTGAGGGAATTCAGTTGATTCACTCATTGACCAAGTGAGGCTTTTTTGACAACTCACAAACAACTGCAGGGCCATTTTGTGAATGTTTTTGACAGACATAAAAGGAACCTGTTCATAAAAGTCATTTTTTGCGAATAGGTTGTTTGCAATCATGTGGTTCTGGTGACGCACGGAATTACTGTGCAAGTGATAAACACAAATGATTGCAAGTGCTTCCATCGAAGCACTGCGTTCGTTCCGTAAGTTGAATAGGGAAGGGGTAGGACCTACAGCGTAAGCTTTTTGAAGAATATGGAAGACGGAAGCACTCGCAAGGCGATCATTTGTGTTTACAAAGCATATACATTTGAATTTTTTGAAAAGTGACCGATCGTTTCGCTAGATGAGACTCTTATTCCTCGTCTGGTATCGCTGCACTGAAACTGTAATTTTGACCTTCAACAGTGGAGTCCACTGAAGTCCACTATAAGGAGAATAATCCTGGAATGTTTTCCTCAAAAACCTTCATTTCTTTTCGACTGAAGAAAGAAAGACATGAACATCTTGGATGACATGGGGGTGAGTAAATTATCAGGAAATTTTCATTCAGAAGTGAACTAATCCTTTAAAACCACACAAAGCTTTTTTAAATGGATTTTTAAATTATTGCAGATTTTTATTGTCTGATATTATCTTGCTGGAGCCCTGAACATACCAAATACTAAGGCCCCGTTTACACTAGTGCGTTTTCGTTTTAAAACGCATACGTTTTGCTACGGTTATACCTGTTGTTTACACTACGCCAGCGTTTTCAAACCTATAACATGGATAGGTATATGGAGACAATAACATGGAAACTAAACTGCAATCTTTGCTGACTTTGTTGTAAATTTTTAGCAGCCATTGCATTATTTTAATACTGCAGCTACCTACATGCGCAAGAGGTAACTGTTTACACTTGTACGCGCATGCCCAGTGTGCATGAATGGTCATGTGACATGTACCCGTTTTCAGCCGTGTAGTGTAGACGGAGATCGTTTATGAAATGCTGTGGAAACGTCAGTGTAGACGAGGATCGTTTTCATTTTAAAATGCCGTTTTAAAATAAAAACGCACTAGTGTAAACAGGGCCTAAGACAATGAAATTCATTTACATTTAAAAAAATAAAGGTTCTTTATTGGCATTGACGGTTCCATGAAGAAGGTTTAAATCCATGGAACCTTTCCATCGCACAAAAGGTTCTTTAGTGGACAACGGTTCTTTAGATTATTATGTTCTTCACACTAAGAAAAACACTGAAAGGTTCTTTAAGAACCAAAAATGGTTCTTCTATGGCATCGCTGTGAAACCCCTCTTTGGAACCTGTGTATTTTTAAAAGTGTAATATGTTATAATGAAAATAATCAGAAAAATATATTCGGAAGAATGGCAGTTCATGATTGGTACTTGAGCTGATGGCTGGCCCTCCGCTCTGATTGACGCACATCATGTCACACCGACCGGCGCTGTTTTGAAACTCTCCATCCTTCTTCAGACAGTTGTGACCAGTCTATCACAAACCCTATGAGGAACATTACACTTTGATCATTACACGTAGTGTGTAGTAAACTTTTCATTTCCGAGCTATGGGAACGTTAAAAAAGGTGTTGACTGTCAGTGTCAGCAAAAAAACACACATCACAGTTTTTTAAGAGTTGTTGGACATCATGAATCCATTACAATCACTGCAAGTGTGTGTGTGTGTAAATAATAAAAAAGTTATGATCAGCAGTGGTGTTTGCGGTATTGAGATGTCACTTCATACACATACAAACAACTCTCCTCGTGCATTTTTAAAAGTTCAAATGGGCAAGATGGCATCCCAAGGAGAAGATGAATACTCAGAACAACATGCTGTTGTCAGGGTTGGAGTGCTATGAAGCAGCATATGTCCAGGGGCTCATGGGAGTTATCTGTCAGATCATCTTATCACACAGAGATGGACAGGACAAGATCATCCAGCTATCACCTCTAGACACAGGCTAACCCATCGGCACAGGCTGTCTGAAAGAATGCCTGCCTTTTCCCACCAACTCAAACCACATGAAGAACCTTCACTAAGCAATACAGAGAGGAACTCATTCACAACTGAGGGAAAAGACTGGAAAACAGAGATACTGTATACTCAAGTCAATTTAATTTTTCAATTCACATTTATTTGTATAGCGCTTTTCACGATACATATCGTTTCAAAGCAGCTTTACAGAGAATGCAGTTAGCTAACAATGTTATCATTTAGGCAATTTAATTTACAATCACTGTTAGCAGTTTAATTGAATGTAGAAGCAATGAGCTCCTGGAAATAATTAATTACATATTAACAATAATTAGGATATATAGTCAGCACACACTGTAAAAAAGAAAAAAAAAAAGAGGGGTGTTTGTAAAACTTTAAAAAGGCAACAGTTTGCACAACTTTTAGATTTAGAATCGTTATCATATGTTTTACTTTAAAATGACATTGCCATAACTTAAAATCTGCCTTTAATTTTTACATTTTTTCCACCCTAAGAGCTATTTTAATAGGAATATTGGTTACTGGGCTTAAATCCTTTAAATAACTGACTGCAATGGCTTCATTTTGAAACCTGAGTATATGAAAAATTCTTAAATTGTAGCAACATTAAAAGAGCTCCATGTTAATTGTTCCCTATGTATTCATTTTAAATGGTTCAATATTAGCCTATGTGCTTCTCATGTCTCATGTTTTCAGCAGTGTTGGAGAATAACTTACATGTAACGGCGTTACGTAATTCAATTACAAAATTCGTTACAGTTACTGAGAAAAAATGTGTAATTAAATTACTTATGAAAATGTTAACGATTACAACATGAATATTTTCTATAAAAAGCTAGAATATGTTGCAGTATATGATCACGCTATTCATTCATTCATGGCTATTAATCCATTCAAGCGCGATAAGACGCAAAAATAACAACGCGTCTGTAAATCTCCTGTTTGTGTGACACACACACACACTCGTGCACGCATACAGCGGGTGAAAATATTGAGTTCGCTTTTTGCTTGAATGGACAAAAATGCCAAAATGTCCGCTTTGTCGAGTATCCTCATAAGCACAGTCTTAAATGAGTTAAATAAAGTCTTAAATGACCGTAAAGAGTTGTGAGGACATCAGAGTATGTCAGATCCGCATCATCTGCTGTCATTAAAGTGACAGCAGCCTAATAAACCCTCTGCTATGATGTCTGTCATTAATGTTAATCAAAGTACAAAAGACAAAGAGAAAATCTCTCTGTTCTGAACTTTTGTAGCTTTAATAAGGATTAATCCATATTTAATTTACAATTTATGCAGTGAAGACTGTGAAGTGTTTGATAAATGTATTCAATTTCCATATATTTCCTACCTGTCAGGACACAGAAGGAGGCAGACAGGTAAGTGCAAAATAGTATGTTTATTGATAACAGAGGCATGGAAACTGGCAGACGGGGAATGCAGACGAGTATAGGCACAAGCACTTTGGTACAGTCACTTAGCTGAAATAGTTAATGTCGAATGTCTCTTTGCAGGAATGGATGGCTCAGGTAAGTAGCAGGTAAGAAGTCCAGGTACGTGTGACGAGACCAGACACAGAAGTGTGGGGAGTTTGAGTCTTTATAGTGTGTCTGATGATGTGCAGGTGATCAGAACTCGGGAGACTGTGAACGAGTGGGTGGAGTGTGTAGATCTGGTGACGATGTGTTGGTGTTGGTGGGTGCTGGCTGTGACTCCATGACACTACCTTAGATAAAATATTTAAAATATACTGTCTTTATGTTGTTTCTACATCATTTTGGAGATTAAATGTAAAATAATTACATTATAAAAATATATAAAAACTTTAATGTTGGGTGTGATTAATCGTGATTAATTACAGAAAAAATGTGTGATTAATATAGTTATTTTTTAGTTGAATAATATTATTTTGTTGCTTTGCCTGTTTTTGATTGAGGTCATTTAGCAAAGCAATGTTATTCTGATGCTGTTGATTGGTTCTCTTGTTTGAATTTGCAGTGCACCGCATCTGCCAATTACATCAATCCGCTGAAAGCTTTAGGCTACAACCTGTCTGAGAGTTGCCACCATGGCGAGTGATAAAAATGCGTTCCAGTGCCGGAAATTTAAATATCAATCAATCCAGAAAAAGAGGATTGCTAAAGTCTGATTTTGTGGTGGCTGTTCTTTAAAATTAAATTATTATAATCTTAATTAAAGTGATGAAGGAGTTTGAAATTCTGACAGTAATCATTGTTGAGTACTACTGTAAGGTTAACCCTGCCTGGTTTAAATGTTTGAAAAATTATTAACAGTTGAAAATGTGTTAGAAATTTAGAAAAGTAATCAAATGTAACTGCAAATAATACTGTAAATAAGTACACTGTAAAGAAAAAAAAGATCACTTGTGTTCCTGAAAGTTGGAGGTGTTAGAACTTTGAAATAGTAAATAGGTAACAACAAACTACAATCAAGTAAATCTTTTTTAGCATTATTTACAGTCCACCAAACGCCATTTTACCAACACTGCAATGAACCAACAGATCTTCATTTTATGCAATTCATCATACGTTCTTGAGGCCCCCGTACATGGACTTGTCAGTGAAGAATAAGATAAAAGAGGCCGCGATGGGATTGAAGGGACTCTTGATGCTGAAGAGGGAAAGAGGGAAGTGCAATTTGAAATATTTGGTGGTAATCAGCTCTCTTTGATATGAAGATACCAGCATGTGGAGATTTTTTTCACATGTCTACATAGTAGCCCACTGATGGGCACTTCAGAGAGCCCACGCCGTGAACTGCAGACGTGGATCTCACTCAGTCGCATGACCTCAGTGATTTGCCCTGGCGTTTAATGAAGCCCCTCGGTCCAAAGAAAGCCGGTTCAATCGCCTCCACACCCGCTCATAAATATTTATCTCATCAGTGACAAAAGGACTTGCTCACTATCATTATGTCCTTTGTAAGTCAAATAGAAGTGGTGTGTGAGAAAAAGAGAGGCAAAAAGAGAGCAGTTCTCAACTTTTGGCATTTAGAATTGAGCAGAAAAGTAATTTCTGACCTCCAAACTGGTTGTAAATGGCATCAAAACGAATGCATGCAATTTATTATAACAAATATATTATAATACTAATAATTACATTTACAGTGGGGACCAAAGGTATGGAGTAGGATCAATTTTCCCAATTTAATATATATATTTTATTATATATTTGGTTCTTTTAATAAGATTTGACAGCAATAACATGGAAACACCCCGACATGTAATGCACAACTGCATTTCAGTCCTTCTTACAAGGTCCAAAATCCACTTCATTGCGTAACTGATTCACAGGTCAGTTCCTCTAACCACAGCTGGATATGTAATGGAGTAAATGGCTAATTTTCACAGAAGCTCATGGCCACCGTGTCAAATTCATTTTGAGGTTTCAGAACTCATCAGAGGTATTTAATAAGAGCATTCATTAAATGGACATTAAATACGTAATAGGCATAGAATGCTGTGTGCAAGGCCACTTAATCAAGGCCTAAAAAGGAAAGCAATTTCCATATTCAGAACTTATGCCCCAAGGTCACGCTATAAACCTCTCTGGAGATGTCCTGTGGCAACTGTCACAAAGGCAAGAGTTCACACAATAAAATTTCATCCAGCAGTGATAAAAAAGAGGATACCTTTGAAATATGAATACATTGACTGCAACTGTTTGTTTTAGAAAAGAGCATTTTAAAAAACTATAAAGGGCAAAATAGTCAATTAAATCATATTTATAATGCACTTTTGTTGGAGATAATAAGAATATTTTACCTGTTACAACGCATACGCCAATTACTCACACCACCGTATACATGAGAATACAAATCAGTTCCTGTATTTTGTTAATCAGCATGACTGTTTGACATTTAGCCTGCCCAACACACACATCCCCACACCTCGCTTCAGCACAAACACTGTAATTATTAGCAAGTGGAAAACAATTATGAAATTATTTCACAGCCTAAAGATACTAACAGAGCCACATATAGGCCAGTCTGTCTAATCGTATTTGACAACAAAAGTTCACAGATGTTTTTTTTTCAGTGTGCTCTTTGGCCCAAGAACATAATGAAAACTATGATGTTTGGCATATTTGCACATTGTGATCAGCAATTATACATCAAGGTGAAAGACCTGCAAAACTAAAATCCTTCTTCCCATTATGCAAATGACAATTCTTCTTGATTGGCTGCTTATTATGCACCTAATTTGCAACTCTCCTAATTGGCTGCCCAAAGAAACACTGAAAAATGTAAATGGAATGACTAACGGGGTAACTGCTCATCATGAAATCACTTTCAAAATAATTAGGACACTTCCATCTGCCTGTTCACTGGCCCTGAAGAAAGTGTAGGTAAATCTGATATCCACTCACAGAAGAGATGATCCAGTCCAACACACATTTCACTTACACTGAACTCTTCTTCTTCTTCAAAGTATTGAAATGACAATTACAATATATTTAAACCAAAATAGTTATAAAATGGATCAATTCTGAGCCGTATTCAAAGCCATAGTAAAATGCAGATACATTCATACCTATGACTATACATTCATTGTATAGTAATGCACCAAGATGATACATTGCTTGGCAACCATAAACTCCCACAGTTAGGATAATAATTAGGCTATACTTGGCAGTAGAATTGTTTATTTATCATTAAGCTCTACAAACTTCAATCTGTAAGTAAATCTGGAAGGCTAATTCCCATCAGGAATGTCCTATGGGTTTTTATTTACTTTCATGTTTTGTTCTGCAGCATAAATTACATCAAATGTGATTTTTAAAGCAGTTGAAAGTTTCTAACAAGTTGCTAAATAAAGACCACACAGCACAAACTCATATTTTTGTGGAAGCTGTAGTCTTCATGTAGGCCTACTTGCTAGCAACTTACATTTTTAAAAAGTTGTAAAATTCAAGATTTGACTGCGATCATTTATGTTGTAGAACAAAATGTTAAAGTATTTGGTAACACTTTAGATTACAGCCCAGAAAGTACTGCGTAATTACAACGAATTTACAGCGTAACTTTCGATAATTATAGTGTACCTATAGAGTAAGTACATCTAAGTATAGGGGAAAAATATGTAAAGTCTTGGGAATAAAGGGATAACAACCAGGAAAATAACAAATTATTTATACTGTAAATAGCTTAGAACTAAGGGGTACTTTACTATTATGATAGACAACAATCTTACGTTTGGGAGCAATTTAGCGAGAAAGTGCACTGATTAAGTTGTTTCAAGGCAAGTAGAAAGAACTATTGCTATCTTTTTTAATACATGGGGAAATATACTTTTGTTTCATGTAGTTACAGGGTAAGTATGACATGGCGGGCTGTATTAAAGTGGTGCTTGTTACACTCTTGCTTCATGTAGCTTAGTTACAGGGAAAGTAATAATAAAACAATCTGATATCACTTGGAAACCTTTATTTGAAACTTATTTTAAAACATATGTAAAGTTACAACACGTCTTATTCATTTCTCTTGCTTGGCTTCCTCCTCCTCTTGTTCCTCTTGTTCTTTTTCTTTCTTTCCACTGATAAAGCCTAATAGAGAATCCCATGTCATTTGCTACTCTGTATTAAAAGAAAATACAGTACACCCGGAAATGTGCTCATCGTTTACTCATCTTTTACCCTCATGCCATCTGAGATGTATATGACTTTCCTTCTTAAGATGAACACAAACAAAGGTTTTTTGAAAAATAAATAATCTCTGGGAACGCTTTATAATGCAAGCTCATGTGTTCCTAAAACTTGAAGCATCAAACAGCACATACAGCAATAACTACAGTAAACTACAGTATGACCCCAATTGATGAATCAATGTCTTCTGAAGTGATACAATGCGTATTTGTAAGAAAAATACCAAATATTTTAAAATTTTGAACTTTCGACCAACTGTCACCTGCGCGTGCATGAAAGGGTTGAGAGTTCATGGCATGTTCGACGTAACTTGAAGCGTTAATACGTAACACGTAAGCGTGCCGAAAAACTCACGCGAAAAGTATCTCGCGTGAATACAGTCGGTTATGGCTTAAGCGGACGTAAACAGGTGGGTAAAAACTGAATGTGTCAGTATATTACGTCCTGATGCATTCAGCAGCTCAATTAAATAGGCCTGCCTGTCTGTCATTAATGTTAATCAACAGTTAAATAAATGTATACATGTTAAATAAACCACCTGTATCTGAAAAAAAAAAAAAAAAAGTTTATCTAGTTTACTATTGTATTGGTAATTTGCTATTTTTTTGTTCTTTTTGTATAGCCTAACAAAAATAACTTTATAAAAAAATTTTTTTTAAAAATTAAAATTTCTCATATTATGGTCTTATTGCCCACATACCAGCTGCTATAGCATGTAGTTTTGATAAGGGTGGTCGATCTGCATCCGAAAGATTGAAAGCGTTTTAAACCTAGCTAAATCAAGTAAAATGACTCATAATAGCATGCCAAAGTCAACTTCAATCATATAAAATGTAATTTCCCAATCAGCAAAATTGTGGCCAGTGAAAATGCTGAGTGGCTAGTAACTTTGGAAACCCACTAGCCACAGTGGCTGGTGAACGAAAAAGTTAATGTCAAGCCCTGACTATAATTATCGAAAGTTACGCTGTAAATTCGTTGTAATTACGCAGTACTTTCCGGGCTGTAATCTAAAGCCTTACCAAGTATTTTCAAGTAATGTTTACTTCTAAATCTAAAACACATTCTACAACCACATTAGAAATTCAAAAAATTCTATTTTCATGCCAATTTTAGGGATACAAGGTGAACAATTCTTTAATAATAAATATAAATCTGTGGTAAAGTAGTGGTACAGAGCTTTTTGCTTTATAGAAATTGACAAAATTAGAAATGATTTAGAACGTGTTAGAGTCTATCAAGGGAATTTATGTTTAGTATTAGTAGTATTATATTTAGTATTTATCTGAGGTCTGCATTGTAGAAATCACACAAACAGAACAAACAGTTCTCACTTGTCCTTAAACAGCAGTCAAAGAATTGTATTTGCTTTTCCTGCACATGCTTTAAGGCGATGATACATGAGGCAACTTTTTGAGCAATGTTGTCAGGCAATGTTACAGAGCAATGTTGCTTGGGCACTTTCCCCTTGAGAATGAGCAACAAATTTCTATCTGGATACTTTAGATCGGTCGTGGGCAATTTTTTGAGATCACGTGACCGGCTTGGAGATTTTGGAAAAAAATTCAAACAAGATGGCAGCCTCTCAACGGCGGGAGAGCGAAGAAAAGGAGACTAAACTTTTTGAATTTTTTACGCTGGGAATTTGTCATGTGTTTTAACCTAATTTAATGCTTAAAATACCAACAGTTGCCTATTTAATGTAAGTAAGCTGTAATTTAGCCATCGTATGTTTTCAGTTAAATAGGAAAAAGACGCATTCCATGTAATGTCTGTAGTGGCGTAAGACGTAGGGCATATAGTATGTGATTATAGCTTTTGACGCGATCAACCCGGGTTCGAATCCGCTTTTTGCCAAACTCGCTCTTCTCCCTTTTCCCATCACAAATCAGATCAGAAAGGCATTTATATTAATAACGAAAATATTTGAAAAATTGAAATAAAGTCACTCTTTTTGATATTTGGTGCTTTAAAGGGTCAAGAGAGGAACAGAGAATTTACATACATGAATTCTCAAAATGATGTAAATAAAATCACAAAACACATTTCTGAGAGAAAGCAGGTAGCCCTGCCTCTAACAAAACCAATTCAACACTGCCATCTTCAATGAAAGAAGTTCACACATCACCAATGTTTTGAATATACTCACAATATGAAGAGCTATTGTGTTGGTGTTTGTACCAGCAAATCTCAACAAACTGCTAAAGTCACTGGGATGAAGATACTCACAAACCATGTAATTGTTATTTTCCTCTGGGTATTGGACTATTTTTAAGGTGTTACAGTCAGTGGGCTTGCGGAGCGTTTGTGATCAGGGGACCATAAACTAGCTCACACAGCTTGATATGCTGAGATTGACCAGCATCATCAATGTCTTGCCAGATCAAGCGTAAACCCAGAAAGCCCCATGAGGTTGAAAGGAGACAGGATTCAGTGCCTGTCTTTTGAGTCAAAGTGTGTCTCTCAGATGTGATACACAAGTTCATTGTGTTGACCAGATATATTGCACAGAAACAGCTTAAACAAGTTAGTAAAACCCATTTGATATATATAAACATTAATTAGTTGTTGTTTTTTTGGTAAAAAAAAACAAACAAACATGATTTATTTAATTTTTATTTATTTATGCATTTACTTGAGTAATAGTAAGAGTAAGAACAGTAATACTGTAAAGTATAATTATAATATAAAATAAAAAAAAATGTTAACCTATCTGAAAATGTAATTTATTCTTGTGATGTCAAAGCTGAATTTTTAGCAGCCATTACTCCAGTCTTCAGTGTCACTGTCAGATAAAGGCTGTGTCTGTAATCTCAAAGTAAAAAATCATAATTGTCGAGTATTCCCTTGAAATTGTAATTGTGATTATTAATTACGATTATCACAATTTACATTGAATGATAGTTGAATAGCATTATACCATTGTTTGAAGCAACTGCATGCCATATTTGTATATTAAAATGAAAAAAAAAACAAGCTGAATTTTTTTTATTGCTTTTCTACAGCATTTTATTTTGACGGCACTGAGAACGCCAGAGCCTGTACATGGCTTTTTAAAAATGGTGGGTGCTGGTGCCCTATTTTGATTAAGTCATTTATTAATGACCGCTAAAAAGTATGCTCTGCATAGTATGAATGTGTGCAGTATGAATGTAATTTGGACGTACTGCATTCGCCATGTTGTCATTATCATGTGACCTACCATTGTCAGTTGCGTCACTTTACTGCCATTCACAAATCCTCTCCCGTGGGATAGTAAAGTGTCCATCAGAAGTAGTAGGTCATCCGGGTACTTTTTGCCTACTCTTTTATGAGTACTGTGAATTTGGACATGCTTTTTTTGTCACATACTATTTTTCACCTACTATATAGTAGGAAGTATGTGATTTCGGATGCAGCCTTATTCTAAGCTATGGACTTTTAATTTGTATTAATGTTTTCCTGTGTTTCTGTTCCTGTTTCCTGTGTTCCCTATGTTCCTGCTTCTAATTTGTTGTCATAAGTACTGATTTGGTCTCCCTTGTTATTGATTCCTTTCACCTGAGTCTCATCTAGTTTCTTTTGTTAGGCCGTTTACATGACAACATTTTCAACTAAAAACAGAACACTTTTTGTGTTTTGGCTGTTCATTAACTTGATAACGGCGTTTTGGGGACCTTAAAATGCAAATTTAAAAAAAAAACTGTCATCTGTGTGTGAGCAACGCAAAGGAAAATGTTTACGTTTTAGTACATTGTTGTCATGTAAATGTACCCTTAGTCACTCCTGGTCGTTTTGTGTTTTGAGATACTCCTTTGTGGATAGACCCTTTTTGTTTTCTAAAAAAAAGTCCCAAATTGTACACAACTTCACAAAACTTCACAAAAAAATCACATAATGTAATTAAGTTGTCACAGAATAAGAACTCAATTTTGACAAAAATGCCAGATAGAACCTTATAATTCCAAGGTAACAAGTTATTATTATGATGTTGAAAACACAGGATTCTTTGATGAATAGAAAGTCCAAAAGAACAGTATTTATTTGAAATAGAAATCTTTTGTTACATTATACATGTCTTAAATGACATTTTTTTTATCAATTTAATCCATCCTTGCTGAATAAAAAACAGACCCCAAACTTTTAAACAGTAGTTTTTATAAAGATTATATAAATTATAAAAAATGATATGATAAAAGGATAAAAAAAAGCAAAGTTATAATGATTAACTATGAATATTATCAACATTACTTTAATAATTACCTAAATTAACAAATAAACATTCTGAAACATATAAAACCACCGTACCGCTACTGCACTCACATGAGTGAATATTGATTTGCTCTTCTGTTTTTTCCCTCTGATGCACGTCACATCCACTCATCACTTCACTGAGCGATGTGGTCAGCGGCATTCATGTACCTGAGATACAGATGCCCAAATTAACAGATCCTTAATCATTTCTCCAATGGACCACACTCATTTGAGAGATAAAAACACTAACTACAAATCACTCTAAGCCAATAAACACAGACACAGCCTAATATTAGGTAGAAAAATAAGTATTTACAATGCCCAAGAGATGTAATGTATATGGATTTATATGAGAACTGGGGTTAAAAAATAATGTAACCCTTCCCATGCACCTTAGCCTAGCCTTCGTTCAATAGATTAGGTGGGACGACCTTCCCACAAGTGACAGATGTTGGCTGCAATAGATGCTGGCACTTGCAAACTTCCCTGCGAGGGAATCCCCACCACCATTTTGCAGTGTATTCAACTTTGTCAAGTGGACGAGGGAAGTTTATTTGGACAGACACTCGACCCCTCGATTTTAACCAAAGGACAGAGTCTACACAATATGTACACATTCAGGTAGATCCATAGACCACAATGCAACACGATTGTCATGTCACAGCAGATCGCGCTTACCGCCACCCCACACAACTCTAACTCCAAGATATTGGAGTTATTTTGACATATAATCGCATAATACTTGTAGCAACATTAAGCTTACTGTTTTTTACACAGTTAGCCTATAGTGTATTGTATTATTATTATTTTCCTTTGTGTAATTTTTTATATTTTCTCTCTAACAGCCCAAGCATACATACAGGCCTAAAGAACGGTGCATAAAACAAATTCATAAGAAAAAAATCTGTAAATAATAATTCCGCTCCATAGCAGATTCAAAGTAATTAAAGGGTTAGTTCACCCAAAAATGAAATTTCTGCTGTCATTAATTACTCACCCTCATTTCGTCTAAACCTGTAAGAACTTCGTTCATCTTCGGAACACAAATTAAGATATTTTTGATGAAATCCATGAGGTTTCTGATCTCCTTATACACAGCAATGTCATTCCAAATTTCAAGGCCCAGAAAGGTAGTAAAGACATCGGTAAAATAGTCAACATGACTACAGTGGTTTAACTTTAATGTTATGAAGTGACGAGAATACTTTTTGCGCGCAAAAACAAAACAAAAATAACGACTTTATTCAACAGTTTTTTCTCTTCCCTGTCAGTCTCCTACACAGTTGACATAGTAACACAGTGCAGTGCTTCAGAGTGAAAGAGAAGGAAGGAAGTTTGCAAGGGAAGGGCATAAAACTTGGACTTAAACACAACCATAATCATTCAGTCAGGAGGCCTGTTTATACCTGGCCACATTCACTCTGAACATCAGTTGCATGACTCACCACACTGACGTCATTTCTGGAAGGAAGTCCACACAGATCGCCAAGATAAAAGGCTTGAATCACTAGTGTAATTTTCTGTGTTAAAGGGTACACAAACCCCCACATTATTCAAAAGGACACTCTTGGAAAATGTACATGACCTATACACTACATGCTTGCAACTTCCGTTCGCCACACCGATGCTTCAATAATTGCAATATGCTGCGCAGATTGTATTGTGGAGAATGGACTCCAGAGTTATGACATGACAGATAACAGAGATCATTTTCTCAATGACAGACGTACCGCACACAGCTGTTATTGTGGTGGTATGTGATGACTGCAATCAAACCGAGAGAAGACCTGTCATTTCCGACCGCTGAGGGTGCTCTTACCTTGCCCTTCGACTGATTGATGTCATCACAGACGATGATAATGAATGCCAACTAAATAACTTCAGACAAGCTCTGAAAATTCATATTATATCGACTCCAGCAATGTGTTTTGTATCGGAAGAAAATAGACAGGAATATGAATATGATACTCTTCCGTTGCCTTTATCTACAAGATGCTTTTCTCAATTGCAGCATGTAATCATATAGTCAAAAAGGACCTTTTTAAAGTCAAAAACTTGTCAGCCATAGTATTAAAATAAGCTACAAATTCCCAGACAAAAGGATCATTCTCCCTGCAAGAAAAAAAAGTCACATTGTAACACTTTTAAACCTTCTGAACTTCTGAAATTACTGTTCCACAAATTATAAGAGTGAAAATAGACAGAGGATACCTTTGGGAAACAATAAGGCAACCTACAGATTGTTAAAAAAAATCTTAAATGAGATTTCTGTGTCATTTCTCAGCAGGCTTTTCAAACATGTTGTATTTTCAGCGTTTGACGTAAGCATTGCCCCATAACTTGAGGACAAGAGGCTTTGTTGGATTTAACTCTAAATTTAAGACTGTCACTGGCAATCACAGTGAAATTTGTGGACAAGCAGAAATAGATACAGCTCTGTAGCATGAAAACCAGACTGACAGTTTATCCAAGAAAGCCTAATTCATCTCTCATAAGCCTCTTCCACTCAAAAGAGTGTTTATTTCTTTATTTATTCCCACATTCAACAGTAGAACTATTTGGATCCAAAGCTGCGGTGTGGTGGTGCAAAATAAGAGATAAGGCACCATGCTGATGTATCACACACTTCTCACCAACACACTTGAACCTTCAGAAAGTAAACCGTGTTATCTGTCGAACATTCATGCCACTTTTGAGTACAGAAAAGTAACCTCAATTTACGCACTGGGCCTAAAGATATTTGTTTGGACGTGATATAAGGGTTCTTGAAATCTTTGATTTAAAACATCATAGGAAGGTTGGTGAGAGAAGAGTTCCAATTTGTGGAGAAGTACAGCTTTTAAATAAAAAGGAACTGCCTTTGATCTTAAAAATAAGCCAAACACTTTCATCTATGGGATGTGGTTGAAATCCATAACTTTTGTTTACATGTGTCACCCATTTCTGTAGCTCAAAGTTAAATGTTTTGAAATTGCCAATCGGATTTAAATTGTGGGATCTTTTGAGAAAGCTGACAATTCTAGATCAGGGGGTTTCAAAGCTTTTAATGCCACCAACCCTGCCCTTGTAGGATGATGAATTATTTTACACCATTAAAAAAAACTTTTCTATTTCAAATAAATGTTCTGTTGAACTTTCTATTCATCAAAGAATAGAAGACTATCACTGTTTTTGAAAAAAAAAAAAATATATTAAGCATGTTTTAAATATTGATAATGCTAATGTTTGAGCAGCAAATCAGCATATTAGAATGATTACTGAACGAGCATGTGACTGAAGACTGGAGTAATGATGCTGGAAATTTTTAAATATAACAGTTATTTTAAATTGTAATAATATTTCACAATATTATTGTTTTTACTGTATTAATCAAGCCTTGGTGAAGATAAGAGACTTCTTTAGAAAACATTAAAACATCCTACTGCGGCCCAACATTTTTGAACAGTAGTAAATACAGTAAACAAAAAAAGAGAAAATATTATAAATATACTCAAAATAATAGCTGTAAAATATTTACTTATATAAAGTTGGCACTGAATCTTTCTTTGCCCACCATGAGAGTACTGTTAGATGTATAAACCTGAGGAGAAAACTAACAAAACTATGGCTGTCAATATTATAAATATTTATAATTAATAAATTAAATTGGATTCATCTCATGGCAATTATATTAAATTACATTTTGACATTATTTTCCCTGAACCTTTGCACAGGCATCCCCTCATTTGAAAACCTCTGCAGAATTTCAACAGGATTTATTTCTGATCCTAACAACCATGGCTATTTTTCCAAAAACAGCGAAACACAGCCAAATTGTGGCATTATCATCTATGATACATCTTTTGAGTTTCTGAATCAAGAAACAGCACAGAAATGCAGCAGCAGTATTTTGAAGTGAGCATTTTGGCCACATTTATAAAATAAAATAAAAATAAATAAATACTCATTATCCTTTCCTTGAGGCAAATGCTCCATTTCTGTCAATTCCAGCTGCCCTGAAAATCTTGATGTTTACTGTGGCACATGGCTGGCTTTAGAAGAGAGAAAAGGACAATATTCCCGACCATAATAGTGCAGACTAAAGTAAAGATTGAATGCAGCTATCTAATAAAAGCATTGAGAAAGGATCATCTGTGACCCACAGCAACATTAAAGATGCATGAAAGTGGATTCAATAACTGGCTGGAAACCAGCTAGCATTTAGCTAATATAATAATTATAAAAGAAATCTTACATATCTATTGTGCTTTCTCAGCAAGAGTTAAAGGTTCGTTACATGGATCAATGTAACATTATTATTCTGGATTCTGAACCTAAAGCCACACTGACCTGTCCATGGTCAAAATGAAATCAAAGGGTCCGGAGCACATTGTGGTGTGGGATTCAAGCCCCTAACAACAATGATCTTTGTCAGCATACAGTCCTGCCTCCAATGCTGAGAAAAAAAAACCCTTTCCTGCTCCTACTGCTGCTCCTACTGAGCAATTTCATTGCCTTCGTGTCCCTGCAATTTCTGCTATCAGACTGACAGAAAAAAAGCCATTTCTGGCGAACAATGTCAGGACTGTGGTTTAATGAGAGACGCTGATTCATCTATGGATTCCTGGCAGTGCAACCAAATTAAAAAGAGATAGCTTTGTAGGTGTTTAAAGTCTATCTGTTTATCTCGTATACTGAGATATCTGTAGACACATGACATCCAGCCAGCTTTGAAAGTGTCAGGTCTGGCTAGAATTAGCAAATAATAATAATAAAGACTCACATTATCTGCTCTTTGATAATGAGATGTTTATTAAACCAGAACAATATTGTTTGCAGCAAAGCATAAGTTACACTCTGTTTTTGTGATGCATATCTATTTATCATCGCATATTCATTCAAAGGTGTGCAGTCAGTCTGTTGACAGAGTGATCTCTCCAGCTGCTGTAAAGGCAGAGACAACGTCTGCCTGAATCTTAATCAAATAGCACCATCTCACTGGATTTAAGTTGGTATCAAAGGCTTATTTCAAATGCAGGTGCTTCGCTGGACAGAGGGTAATTATCCCCATTATTCAAATGACACAAAGGCGGCCCTTTCATATTTCATGGCCTTTTTGTTTTGTTGCCGTCCCTAACGCAAGTGTGCACTTTTCTTACAGCGCCACACAAAAGGCTTGATTCTGTTTTCCTTCTCCGTGCTCTCTTTTTTTCCCCTACCGGAGAGGCCTAGGGTCTCTGTTTTGCAAACCGATTCACAGCAATCAGGGTCCCTGGCGATTAATTAGGCTGTCTGCCCAAAGCAAGGCGTGCCTGTCACAGCAGGTCAGTATCACCTAGTTCTGACAATCAGTCAAAAACAACAACACTGATCTCTTGATATATGGCACAAAAAAAAGAGCAACAGGCTTCTAAACAGCTACCTTGAATAAATAGATAGATAGATAGATAGATAGATAGATAGATAGATAGATAGATAGATAGATAGATAGATAGATAGATAGATAGATAGATAGATAGATAGATAGATATTCATATACGGGTCAAACAAAGATATGACATCCAAAATATGTAAGGTAGTACAACTAGATCACTTTTATTGAATCCAAAAGGTCTTAATTATATTTTGCTACATATAAAGGTATTTTAAAGATTTTGAAATGTCAAAAGGTCATTTGGTTTAACCGTCCAAAGGCCAATATAGCCATTTCATTTGTGATTAAAATATCTTAAAATGTAATAAATGTATACATTTTTTTATTCTGGCATGATTTTATAACATCATATATCAACATAGTGCAAAATGGTATTAAAATTATGTGTAGAAGTCATTGAAGTTTGTTATGAGAAAGAATGTCTGGAAAAACTAATTTCCTTGATGTCATTCGGAGTAACCAATATAAAGGGACAATTTTGGATCAAGTCATGTGGTCAGTATCATGTGACCGCAATATCATGTCTCTTAACTATTTGAAAAAATTTATGTTGCTTCACTTGCTCATAAGCATGTCCCGAAACATCAGGTCATTTCGTACAACATGGAAAAAGTGGAAAAACCTTACACTAAATATAAAATGTTTGATTGTACTTTTGCTAGCTAGCTAGTAAGATATCAGCCTGTTAGCATTGTTTGAAAATATCGTTATTCGGTATAACTAAAAGTGTCATTTGGTAAAACCAAAATTTTGGTTAAACCGAATGACTTTTTTGGTGACAAATTTTGTCCATCTTGTAAAAAATGACAAAAGCAGTGTTAATTGATTATAAAAACTACATAATCTCAATTTTTCGTCAATGACCCATACACAAATATTAACAACAATTATTTTAAGCCACAATTCACAAACTTTACAGTGCAATAGACAATGAATGTATAAGATCTAACACTTAGCATAAATGGCTGAGTAAGTAGGAGGAAGGCTCAGTGCCAATTTCTGTCTTGTTTATTAGTGTTACTATGTGTGAGATTGCCACTGACATTCACAGCTGGTCTGCTTCAATTCTGTGACGAGAAATAATGTGTGCGTGTGTTTGTGTGTGTGTCTCAGCGGCATATGGTTCCATCCGTCATATGAATATCACCTGAGCCCTCAGAATCAGCACAAAGCTTGTCAACACATCACACGGGCACTGTCAGGAGAAATGAGTGATGCAAGGATGAACAGTCTATATTTTAGTTGCCTACAGAGAGAATTTTTGAGCTTTATCACTTGGATTGCGATTTGGCAAATCACTCGAGAGTCAAGGTAGCGTTGAAGAAGAAAAGGTGAAGCTTTGAAGGCAGCACCCCCTGTTGTATAAACTGCTTCAATACATGTAGAAAGAAAGAAAGAAAGAAAGAAAGAAAGAAAGAAAGAAAGAAAGAAAAGTGACTTTACATTGACGTCAACCATGTCCATATGAGTAGACCTGGCCTACATATTATTCAGTAGGCTAACTGAAATAGGCCACATAATTCTTATTACATATTGTAGGCTAATTTCTCAATTCAATAAATGATCATTTTCATAAATTATTCCAAAATGAAAACATTGCCAAAACGATGACTGGACATATTCGGACGTGTTCAGAATCAGATTATTATTTCTGAAGTTAATACATTGAACATTTCATTGGTCATATGGTATAAGGTCGTGAATTGCTAATGATGTCTATGTATACAAAAATACTATTTTTCATATCAAAAATAGCTTACTAAAAGATTGTAATATAGCTATTGTTTGCAATTTAATTGATCACATAGCCTTACCCGGCTACACTACGTGGTCCCCTTGCTAACCTGGAGTCGGTAAACATCTACAAGAATTGTCCTAACAGGCTAATTTGTAAAGTCATGCATCCAAATGATGCGGTAACATGTCAGAAATGTTGTTGTTGCAATAATGTGGGGACATAATGTATATGACATAATTACTATTTATGTTCTTCTGATAGAATGAAAAGACATAGAAACAAAATTACTTCCCCTATTTTCATTCAAACTAAGAAATAATCCAGCAGTCGGGGTGTTTTTCTCCTTTTAATCAAAGTGGCATTGATGAACAAATGTAGTCCACTAATATTATTGTTTAAGTACACTTTCAAAAGGACCTTCAATACACAGTACTCGAGGAGAAGAATTAATGTTTTCACACCTTTTGACGCACAAAAGACTGCTGGTTTCGATACACGACGACCCAGGGACATGTATCCCTTTATGGATCACAAGGACACTTCAAAGACCTAAAAGACCTCACAGACCATCAAAAGACTTCAAGTTTCTATAAGTGAACTTAGATGGCCTGGCAGCACTCATGACATTCACTTTCCAGAGGACGGTGTAGGAGAAGGATCTCAGAGACAGTAGGCTCCTCTGCGTGGTGGATTATAACCTAGATTTGACATGAGGCGGTTTATCTGCGGGGTCCTGAGCGCAGTTCTCGCGCTGTGGGTCAGTCTGGTGAACTCCACGGCGTCGTTTCCTGGATTCCACGAGGCGCTCAGGAATAGGATGCGAGCACCTGGCAAGAGCGGCGGAGGTCAGGCGGGTCATAGCCGACACACCAACAGATATCCGCTCTACATGATGCACCTCTACCGGACCTTTCTGACCGGAGACGACAAACATATCAGCCATGAAAATCCAACTCTTTACGAGTCCGATTCGGTCTTGAGTCTCGTCGCCAAAAGTGAGTATAATTATTTTATTATTATTTAAAAATAATAATAATAATTTTTAACATATTATTTATATATTATTATACATGAACATTATACGTTTTAAAATAGCTTGACGATATTTTTCATTCAGCGGTGAAACATTTATATAACGTAGCCTAGTCTAAACGGAAAATCTTTGTATGCTTCCTACAGAACTCGTGTTTTATCCATCTTCACGAGTAAAATAATGAAATAATAAAAAAATTATTTATTTCGAAAGCAGCCGTGTGATACGCGGCAATATGTAAAGTCAACCGTCAGTCATTATCGCAAAACAAATCTCCTCAGGTTGATACAAGACCCCCTGGGAAAAATTAGATAGGTAGTAGTTTAGCTGGTTTTAGGCTATTAGCCAAGTCATGTATTATGCTTATTAGTTAGCGTGTGTATTAGCTGCAAGACGTCTGTTTCAAAGTGGCTTGGGCAGCAATACACATCTAAACAATAAGAACATTCTACTTTATTAATTGCTTGTCCTGAATGTACCCATGTGTGAAAACATCCTTTAAGATAATTAAGCACCACACGTTCTAGACTGTTTAACTGTCTGTCCCTTGACCAGTAACTAATTTCTTGTCCAAATATTTTTCAGGTTGCCATCAGGTTGGTGATAAATTAGCCGTGACATTTGACATGTCCTCCATATCGGCAAGCGACGACGTCCAGCGGTCTGAACTTCGCATTCGTCTTCCAGAATTCACCTCTGAGATAGCAGTGGATATCTATCACTCATCCAAACAAGAGTGCGACCGAAGCCCCTGTGACGAAGTACGGCTTCACCTGGGGAGTGTGAAAGCCAACCCAAGTGACCCAGGCTCCCATTCCTCTTGGAGGATCTTCAACATCACAGCGCTGTTCAAATACTGGTTGCACCAGGGTGAGAGCGTTTCCTCAGAGGAACCCATCCAGATGTCTTCAAGTGCTGAGAAAGAGGGGCACGAGAGCATCCAGCATCCTACAGCCAACAGGGTCATGATGGTGGTTTACTCCAAGCAGAACCAAGCAAAGACATCCACCCTCATCCAGACTGCCGAGCACTCGAAGTATGTCGCTCTGGACTGGGCCGGTGGTGGAGGTGAACCTGTGCCTCGGCGTCACAGGAGGAACCACCGAACTGACGACAGAGTGCGAGATGCAGCAGCTAGCATGATTCCAGGTGTTTCACAAGAAGGCGGCGAGAAGAAATCTCTCTGCAGGAAGGTAGATATGTGGGTGGACTTCGATCAGATAGGCTGGAGCGATTGGATTGTTTATCCGAAGCGCTACAATGCCTATCGATGTGAAGGTAGCTGCCCTACACCTGTAGATGAGACCTTTACTCCAACCAACCATGCCTACATGCAGGTAAGAATCTTTTTAAACTATTGATATAGCTGCAATTATTACTTTAAAGCATTTTCTGTTAACTACACTGACTCTGTTTGTCATCTTCTCATTTGCAGAGTCTTTTGAAGCTGCACCACCCAGACCGCGTCCCATGCTTGTCCTGCGTACCCACCCGTCTGGCTCCTCTCTCCATGCTTTACTATGAGAACGGCAAGATGGTCATGAGACACCATGAAGGGATGGTTGTAGGAGAATGTGGCTGCCACTGAGACTCCAAACCCCAAAAGAACTCAACACTAGCACTTTGGATATGCTCCTCAAACCCAGAAAAATATATTTAAGCACGAATGAATATAAATTGTTTTCAATTGTACAGTATTTTCTCTTGGAATAATTGAAGTATCCTGCACTGATGCACCTGGATTACTTGATGCTATTTTTGAAAGCTTTGCATGTTGATCTAATTTGTAAATAGCATACTATGTAAATTACCAAATGTAATAAAATGTTTTCATAATGGTTATCAATGTATTTTGTGTTTTTTGAGTTTGAAAATCATCAGCAGAAAATTAATAAGCCAAACACTTGTCAATTCTCTGATGTTTATTGATTTTTTTTACGCTTAAATGTCTCTTCAGGAATACCAGGGCATTTTAGAGAACTTTACAGCAAAAAAGAAAAAAAAAAAGAAGGCATTTTACATTCTGTTGAATGACACTTTAGGTGAAAATACTCCTCAGGATAAACAAAAATTTGATTTTACCATTACAAAAAGTATCAATGCCAGATGGAAAGTGGTCAAACTCAGGTATCATGGTATGATAAATTTTTAGGAATTGGCATCTTGATTGACTCTTTGAAAACCACCAAGAAGAGAACTGTTGCTCCCCCTACTGACCATTCTGCAAAACTACACAAACAAATCTGTACCAAACAATGTCACATGGTGGCCTGTGAGATGTCTCCCATGTGTTAGGCAGAAAAGAGTGCTTGGGATGCACTATCTGACATCTTAGATAGTGGCTCTTTCAGGCACAACAGTGTTAGCTGATGTTGAGAATCTAAAGTAATGGCTTTGTGCGCGTCTTGAGCGACAGCATCAGTACAGGAAAGGAAAATATCATTTGAACAGTAGATAAATGAAAAAAATAAAGACAGATGACATGGAAGGAGAAGTCTTCTGTGCATTTATCCTCTCAGGGAACAGTTATCATCACAGTAATAGTCGCCTCCTTCGTGTGGCAGGTCCTCCATTGTAGTTAGATATCCATTTCAAACTGGGCATCCTCCCCTTGAAGTCACAAAACAAAATTAATATTTTTTTGCATATTATATATATATATATATATATATATATATATATATATATATATATATATTTTCACACATCTTTTTGCGAGACTCAAGTAAACGCAAGAATAACTTCTATTATTAGTTATATTTAAAAATGAACACTTACTGGACTAAAGCAACTTAGGTTTACTTGATTATTCACACCTTTTTTCCTTTTAAAAATCATGTTAAAATGTATGATACATCAGCCTTTTGAGGAACATTTAATTGAACAATTTCTCTATCATCATTGTATAGCTTCGCATTATATGTTTTGCCCCCAAAAATACAAACTACAGCTTTAATCATAAAGCTAAGCATTTAGATATATTACAAAAATATATTATTGGGAGATAAAGTGCATATAACTATTAGTTCACACTCTGGAAGCAGTCTGCAATACAGTTATAAAAGATCTTGTTTATTTACATTACAAGCTATCAAAATTTCATCTTATTTTTGAGCATACAAATATCAGCAACTGCACCAGATGGCATTTTGCTCAGTTTGTGTTTTTGAAAGAAACTGAGGTGTTTTATTCCCTGCTTGAGTATGAGCTCCATATTTTCCTATATTATTTTCCATAAAAGCCTGATGTACCTCAACAAAAAAGCACATATGCTAATGGGTTTTTTTTTAAAGATTGTGTCTAAAAAGTCAATAAAACGCTTAATTTCCTGATTATTTTATGTCAGTCTATACAGGGTTAATAACTTTTCAGTGCAGATCTGAAAGTTGTTTTTACCTGCGCTCTTGTCTGCTGGGGGGCTGATGCTGTTATTATTGACAGTCTGTTTGGGGTGGGCCTTGTCATTATTCATGGTGACCGAAGGACTGGTCACCCCCGGAATGTCAGGGAGGCAGCAGGGTGGTGTGCGTGCCAATGGGGAGCTGCGACAGTCCAGCAGGAACTTTCGGTCATAGATGATCCGGGTGCCTATATATAATTTAGTAATCACATCAAATACAGCCGAGGTTAAGCTGTGTTAAGGAAACGATGGTCTTATACCAGGGTACAAGAGCAAAGTTAACCAACAAGCCTGTGAAAACATGGAGAGGAGCCAGGTGCATTTGGGCTGTGCCATGTTAGTGTTGTGAGCTGCATGTTTAAACATGTCCCTATGACAGTGCATTTTACAACATTCAACAGTTGCATTACTAAAGGCTGAGACTCGTAAAGCGTCAGTGTTTGACAAACTATTTCTCATGACATTTTATCCTTATCAGAATAGTGTTAAAAGAAAAGCACAAGCCAACCAGCTGAAATGGAGCAGTGAGAACACACTATCAGTTCTCCTCGTATCAGCCCTGATGAACCTAATCTGAACCTTCACACACAAACATCCTTGAACTACATTCACTCGGTGAGGTAAAGCTAAAGCTAAAGAGTGCATTATAGCTGCAGCCACAAACACCTGCAAACATAACACATAGGTTTATGCATAGAAATCAAGCTTTACATCAATGAAAACATAAGTGATTAACATGACACACTTTTAACCAATAAAAAGTCACATGACAAAAATTCCCCAGGGCAATATATCACACACCTAATTCGTCCCATGATGTATCAAGTGTTACATCATGGCTCAAATGATGATGTGGACAAACAAAGAGTGATTGATACACTGTTTACAATGACAAGAGCAGCTGCCCTTATGAGCTAGAAAAGAAGAAGTGCTGTGTACATTGGGAAACCAACAAAGTCACATGCCTCGAGTGCTGTCACATCCTCTTCTGCGGACTGTTTACAATCTCTGTTATCTGAAAAATCCAAACTACTGTACATATTAAACTATAATTCCAGGAAGAAGAAGAAAAAAAATAATAATAGAGAATGTGTTTAAATTTTCAGTTTTTTACAATTGTTCATAAGCCTAAACCAACATGCCAGCATGTCCAAAATCCACTTGAAGGTCGTTCAAGGCCATGATGTGATCTTTGTTGATGTCATAAATGAAAGTTTAATTTTACAATTCTTTTCATTCGAAAACCTAGAATTTAGTTATTAAATTAATATTTTAAATTAACCAATACCGGTTTCTACGTTCCTAATTTTATATTTTAAACATTTTATAACAATATTTCGGCAATTGTAATGTCTGAGAAGACCTGCAGAACATTGTTTAGCAAGACACATGTAAGGTTTTCAAGGGCTGCGGTCGTGTCAATAAAACAGTATACTTCTCGTCGTGAAGATAACATTCCTGCACTTATTACCCGTTCACAGTTACATTTAAAAGACAAACAATAAAAGAAAAACAGGCTGAAGCATTAAGAGCACGCGCACCGCAGTCTGTCAAGCACAAAGACAATGCGAGCGGTGCACGAGCGCTGGGATGCATCGCTATGTCGCGTTCAAAACAAAAACAAAGCCTGCACTGCGACAGCTGCGAACGCTTCCAAACTATTCATCTGCAAGTTCGTGACATTTACCTCCAGGAGTCGTGCTAAAAAGGGTCCCTCCGGGCGTTGTAGAGTAATCATGAGGCATATGGGCCGCATCGTTGATTGTGATTCGTCTGGTGGTCGGAATTGCCTGACTGGTGGTCTTCTGACTGCCCATGGACATTTTTCAACACTGTTGCAACCACAAACTCAGCCAGCTGCCTTTATCAGATAGTGTCTTTGCACCTTAAAGCAAAAAAAAAAAAAAAAAAAAAATTTAGCACAACTGGGAAAATGTATATGTTAGCAGCAGTTCAATATCAAGTTTTTTTTTTTTTTAAATTACTTACCTTTTCCGTTTGTGACAAACTTGACTACATACAAAAATAAATAATACTAAATATCTGAGCCTGTATAACACTTCATTCACACACTCACACGCAAACTAGCTAAATGCTAGGCTTCTCAGCGACCACGTTTTCTCTCTCACTCCCTCATGCACACCACGCACTCAACAAAACATGAGCAGGAAAGGGCTATTTAAAACGGAGAGTTGATACAATGGCGCCCCCACTGGTATGCGTTAGTACTGCAAGAGGGCGATGGGAAATGTAGTTTTTCCGATGTTTACAGGAGTTGTTTTCGTCACACTGATTCATGGACAAAAAACTACTTGCCAATCGTTTATTTTTCCTTTAATTGTAACGTTCCCATTGACATTAATCAGAGATGATCACTAGAATGTGACTGACTGGCAAAACATTTGATTTATTTTCTTTTTATCAAATTAGCCTATATAGTTAAAAAAAAAAAACTTAATTTCTTTATTTTAAAAAGAGCATCAGAATAACAAAATGGGGTAACGCATACGTCTTCAGTTCATGTGTGTCAAATTTAAGACCACAAAAAGTCTTTTTGGGGACAGAAAAACAGAAACCGTGATAGGCTTAATGTGATGATTAAACTTCAAAAGGTGATGATTTAATTGAGAGCGCTGCATGATTCAAAGTAAAAACATGACGTGTTCACGGTTCAAAGTAGTTCACAATGAATACTGCACATTTATGCCAAGCGATTGCTTTGATCTACTGATGATGAATTATGGCAGTTTTTCTTTTATATCATAAGTAGCGCCACCTACTGTCAGAGGGTGAAATTTATATATATATATATATATATATATATACTTTATAACATAATATATCACTATAGTGCAGTGGTGTTCTGAAATGAGGAGGCAAATTTTTTATTTATTTATGAATCAATGTAAATTCATGTGCATTACTCTTAACGTTGACACATCTTACTTGTTAAATGTACATTACTTTACATTACGTCAAAAAAGAAAAAAAGAAACCAAATACAATTCTATTTTGTAATTTTACATTAACAATGTATTGTAATAAATGTTCTATTTATCCAAGTCAATCTCATCAAGTTAGTGTTTTAAGCATTTCTACATTCATTCCAAAATAATAACTAAAGGCAATAATAATTTAAACAATATATTTTATTTGTGTATTTATGTTTTTCTTTTTAACGTAGGCTATTTTGGATCATCAGTCATGCTCCGTAAACACCGTCTGTCACAGACACGAATTGTATTTTTTTTTTATTTCACCAAGCTGATTGCACTAAAAACCCCCGCAGTCATCGTGTTTCCAATCCATTTCAAGTTTGATTTTGACGTGACATAAAGCAGTGATATCTAACCTAACTGGGTGATCTGTTTACTTACTTTTCAATTAGTCTTCCCATTGACGCCATCATTTGTTCATTCAAACTGACGCGCGGAACGTACACGTCAACAAGAGGCGGGATTTATCGCACAAATCAATCATATCCAACCATAACCAATTACATCCAATCATAGCGCGATGGAGACATTGCCTCCTCTCACGTGACTTTCCCCCATTCATTCTCAATTACCCCCCGCTGTTGGGCAGTGTTCCTTAAGAAATACGAGTGACTAGCGCTTTTTTTAATGTCATAATTTGTAATATTTGTGTTGTTTTAAATGTAATATGGATTATTTTCTCATCCTATTTTTTTTTTTTTTTTTTTTTTTTTTTTTTGATAAGACACTGCGTCGCTTGCCTCCTCGGAGGAAACGCCCCTGTGCAAAATGTATTAAAATTATGTGTAGAAGTCGTTGCTTTGTTATAAGAAAGAATGTCTGGAAAAACGAATTTCATTGATGTCATTCGGAGTAACCAATATAAAGGGACCATTTTGGATCAAGTCCAAAGTTGGTTGGATGGTAAACATTGGTGGACAGCCATTTTTAGGTCTCTCCAGAGATGCTCAATTGGGTTTAAGTCAGGGCTCTGGCTGGGCCATTCAAGAACAGTCACAGAGTTGTTGTGAAGCCGTTATTCGTTATTTTAGCTGTGTGCTTAGGGTCATTGTCTTGTTGGAAGGTAAACCTTCGGCCCAGTCTGAGGTCCTGAGCACTCTGGAGAAGGTTTTCATCCAGGATATCCCTGTACTTGGCCGCAACCAGTCGTCCTGTCCCTGCAGCTGAAAAACACCCCCACAGCATGATGCTGCCACCACCATGCTTCACTGTTGGGACTGTATTGGACAGGTGATGAGCAGTGCCTGGTTTTCTCCACACATACCACTTGGAATTAAGGCCAAAAAGTTCTCTCGGCCAGCTGTAGGAAGGGTTCTGGTCGGCCCAAACGTCTTCCATTTAAGGATTATGGAGGCCACTGTGCTCTTAGGAACCTTAAGTGCAGCAGAAAGTTTTTTGTAACCTTGGCCAGATCTGTGCCTTGCCAAATGAAGGTATAGAACCATCTCAAGGATGATCAGAAGAAATGGACAGCACCTGAGTTAAATATATGAGTGTCACAGCAAAGGGTCTGAATACTTAGGACCATGTGATATTTCAGTTTTTCTTTTTTAATAAATCTGCAAAAATGTCAACAATTCTGTGTTTTTCTGTCAATATGGGGTGCTGTGTGTACATTAATGAGGAAAAAAAACAAAAAAAAAAAACTTAAATGATTTTAGCAAATGGCTGCAATATAACAAAGAGTGAAAAATTTAAGGGGGTCTGAATACTTTCAGACCCCCTTAAACTGTATATCCATGATAAGATCTATACTGGACTATGGTTGTTTAGTATATGGTTCTGCAAATCTCATTTAATTAAACTGGATAGAATTCAGTCTCAAGCTTGATTTAAGCTCAGAAGTTGATTTAAGCTTATTAGAAAGAAGACAAAAGGAAGGGCCTTATGAAACAGAGGTATATAATGTAAGGGAGTATGTGGGGTCAAGATATGGGGAATATATGCACATTTTCACAGATGCTTCAAAAGATCCAAAAACAGGTCATGTGGGTTCTGCATTCATAATTCCAAAGTTTAGAGTGCATAAGAACAATAGGATATCGGACCGTTTATCAGTGTATACAGGAGAGTTGTTTGCAATAATTATGGCAATAAAGTGGATTAGTGAAGTTAAAATATCCAAGGCAATTATATGTTCAGATTCTAGCTCAGCTCTAATAAGTCTAAATGAGCAGAAGTCAGAAACAAGACAAGACTTGGTAATAGAGATTATTCAAGAATTATATTCATTTAAGCAAAATAATATAAAAGTAGAGTTTTTGTGGGTTCCGGCTCATATTGGGTTGAGAGGAAATGAAAAGGCAGATGTTTTAGCAAAAAAGGCCATAGAACAAGAAGCGGCTGATATATAGATTCCTTCTAGTAGGTCAGAAATTAAATCAATGATCAAAAATAATATTCTGAAAATATGGCAACATCAATGGGACACAGGTATAAAAGGTAGACATTTGTTTCAAATACAGTCAACAGTGGGTAAGGGAAGAGTGTCAGGTAGGAGTAGATCTGAAGAGACCATACTAGATTAAGATCGGGGCATACAAGATTGAACAGTACTATGCACTTAATAAGCAAACATCCAACAGGTCTATGTGAGGTATGTGGTGTTAATGAAACTGTTGATCATGTAATAATGCATTGTAGGAGATATACTGTTGAAAGGAATGAGTTGAAGTATGAACTAGTGAATAAGAGTGAACAGTTTACAATAATAAATGTATTAAATCCAGGTAGAAACATAATACCAATATGTTAAAAACTTTTTGGGAAGTACTGGTTTATACAAGTGTATATAAGTAGTTTTTATTTATTTATTTTTCTTTGTGGAGTGTGGACAGAGGAGCTGAACACGCAGCACCGGATGAAACTCTATGAAGCATCTATGTGGGTATAAGAATAATGGGTGATTGTATTGGTAGTTTGAGCAAGAAATCATTGGGAGAGTGTCAATGGTCCATTTGTGCGATAGGTGGCGGTAATGCAGTTAAATGTCTGCGATCCGCCGTAAAGCAAGAAAAAGAAGAAGAAGAAGAAGTCATGCACGCGGTCAATAGCTGTGTCTCATTTCGAAGGCTGCGTCCTCCGGAGGTCGCATATGTCTTTGAGGCTGTATCGTTTCAGAAAAGTAAGTAGGACACTCCGAACGCGACCTTCAGTTGCGTCCTTCTTTCACAGGAATTCGGTGGATGCATGAGGTGTATCCTTTGCTGCTGCAGATAGCCCACAATTCTTTGCGTCGCTGTTAACAACCGTCATTTATTTTGAAGAAAAAAAAAAAAAAAAAAAGGCGGCGTCAGCAAATGTACATACAAGCGAAGATTTAAATAAGTGTTTAAATAAGGAGTTTCATGCTTGTTTTTGTTTTAAACTTTGTTCTTCTTAATATCCTTCTCCTTTGTCTCTGTAACAGATATACATAAGCCAGCTCTTCAAGCATTAACTAAAATAAAACAAGTAAATACATTTTCTTTTCAAATTACTTTACAAATTTATTAATAATTTTCATTAATTTGCTGAGAGCGCAACTAGGCTGCAATAAACGTGTTGGCATAGCAACGATATACTTCCTGTTTCCTTTCCTGCCTGTGTGTCCTACGAAGGACGTCTCATTTAATTCAGGTTAAGGACACTCCATATGCCGCATCCTTCACAGGATTCTTTGGTGACAAATTTTGTCCATCTTGTAATAAATCACAAAAGCAGTGTTAATTGATTATAAAAAACACAATTTCATTGTTAACACTTAATAAAACTTCAAAATTAATTATATCTCCATTATATTTATGTTTTTAAAAGACACTTTTAAAAACCTTATTCGTCAATGACCCATATATGTAGGCTATATTTGTATATACTGTATGTATATATATATATATATATATATAGAGAGAGAGAGAGAGAGAGAGAGAGTAGTTCACAGTCAATGAATACTGCACATTTATGCCCAGTGATTGCTTTAATCTACTCCATATATAAATTTGAATTTAGCAGAAAACAGTTTATAAAACGTTTTGTTTTTGTCAGAACTTATATTACTTGAACTAGGCCTATAAAGTTGTTTAAATATTAGTTTTTACAGTCATTTTATGGTTTGGGAGTCCTACCTCGCTCATATGACATACATTTTATTTGTGCGGGTCTTAAAAAGTCTTAAATTTGATTTTAAAAACCCTGCAGATACCATGGGCTACTGCATTTAATATGTGTGTTATGCTAAATATGACTATTTTGTGGACACCATAAGAATTTCTGTGTGACTCCTAACAGTTCAGTCAACAGTACAGATAGCTGTAAATAAGTTTGAACTCATCCTCCTTTCATTCATCCTTTGAAGTTAAATCTAGACTTATAAATGCATATTTGGCACATTCTCTTACACACACACACAGTGTCACAATATGTCACATCTTTCTTTATTAACGTTTGTAAATGATCTGAGCTGGTGTGCAGGGTAAATGGTTTATACATTTCTTCATATCAGAATGAATCTGAATAAAAGGCTTGTATACATATTCAATGTTCGTATTTCCTCTCTCTCCGTTACAATAATAATAAAAAAAAGGAAATGAAAACATGTTCAAATAGCTACAAAGCCTCTACATTCCCCATGACATGGGCATGTTCGTATTACTGGATTCTAACTAATAAAGTACAGCCATAACAACTCTAATAAGGGTGCATAGCATTCTAATTAAATATAGTTTGTCATATTTATACATATATTCTTTATTAAAAACATCTTTTTCTGTGCATGTGCGCAGTTGCATTCCTTAGTACAGAGTAATATGATATTGCGTTTATATTGTCATTAATCCATTCTAAAGGAGTATAGGTGAAGTCTAGATTTTTGCAACAGTTAAACATTGTACATAAACTCTTTTTTTAATACATAATGATTGCAATGTTAAATCATTTTGTTCCATAAACCAAAAATAAATAAATAAATAAAACATTTTCTTCCATTCCCCCCTTTGTTTTCAGGAATTTTGTCTCGATCAACAATTACAGCAGCGATAAGATATTGAACATGTATGTATCTATGTCCTTCATCACTTCCATTACACACTTCCCAACACCCATGACAATCCGTATACTCCTTTGAGTGGACATAGGATATGCCGTTAAGTATGTATTAACTAGAATCATTGAAGAGAAATCATCTGTCAACACAAACCTGAGTGAACTGTAGAAAACAATATACAGTGAGGCAGAACTCATAAGTGTTTTAATGCGTTGGTGAGAAGGGACGTGTGCAGTCTCACAAAGCACACTCATTTCATTGACTAAACAAAAACACTAGGATCTGATTAAACACTTTTCTTAAATATGAAAGTACAATCATTGTCATTCGTCCAATTGTCCATGCATTCCATAAATATTTACTTTAGTTTGGAGGATAAATTCATTCATTCACTCATTCACTCATTGACATCCATCGAATTAAACTACATGAACGCGCGAGTCAGTTTATCACGGTGTGCTCGTGACTATGTAAGCTACTGTGCTGTGATTAAATGCTGAGCACCGTACCTGATTTCATTATGCTTGCTAGCCGTTCAAAGAAACCTTGTCCATTAAAGTGAAACACAGCTACCGTTCAGTGAACTCGAGTTGGCATGTAGATCACGTAATTGCATACGGTGTGAGATACTCTGCATGCTGTTATCTCTTGAATCGTATACGTCTTACAAATGCTACTAAAATGTCGGGTTAATACAGTATACACTGAACACACAAGCGTTCGTAGACTGAAAAACACACGCACGCACACCAACAACAACGCAGTATTCCAACTGTTGCAGCACGTTTGATATTATTGCTTTGGTAGGACTATACTTCAAGAGTTTTTGTGTATGTTTGGGCTCTTTCGTAGTAAAACAAAAAAGAATAATGGTGAAAATACACATGCGAATGACATTAATAGGGATTCGGTCACACAAAGTTGCGATAAAAGTACTTTAAGCTTCCCATAGTTACCATAAAACCTTGTTGGTATGAGTTGTTACAGGTAAAAGTGAGACAGACAGTTGTGAGTTCACAGTTCAGGGGTCAATTTTAAGGTGGACTTTCACAGTGCTGTCTGTATATTTATTGGTCTATTTTTTAACTGTACATCTAAATGAAAAAACAAAACAAAACAAACAAAAAGAATAATCGAAGAGCATCATCAAAGTTTAAAACGCTTCCTTGTCACATAACTCCATCTGAAATCCCAAACATTACAAAGGCAGTTACTCAGAGATAGTCCCCAAGCCCCACACGTCACAGCTACAATCGTGTTTTTTTTTTCTTTCTTTTTTTTTTTTTTTTTTTTCACACCAGCACAGCTTGATTAATAATATAAAATCAATAAAAATGTCCAGGCCGAGTGCAGGCCCAAGAGAACAGCATGAAAAGTGGTGTTAACCAGCATGCAATGCTACATTAGTCTCTGGAAATGGTACGACGTGACAGTTTTAGTCGAGCTACAAATGTGGGTGAATGGATGTTCGGTAGGTCGGAGGTTAAAGGGTTAGTTCGCCCAAAAATGAAAATTCTGTCATTTATTACTCACCCTCATGTCATTCTACACCCGTAAGACCTTCATTCATCTTCAGAACACAAATTAAGATATTTTTTGATGAAATCCGATGGCTCAGTGAGGCCTGCATTGACAGTAAGATAATTAACACTTTCAGTGCCCAGAAGGCTACTAAAGACATATTTAAAACAGTTCATGTGAGTACAGTGGTTCAACCTTAATGTTATGAAGGTCGAAAATACTTTTTGTGTGCCAAAAAAAAACTAAACTTTATTCAACAATATCTAGTGATGGACGCTCCGAACCACTGATTCGAAACAAAAGATTCGTAAAGCTTCGAAGCTTCATGAAGCAGTGTTTTGAAATCACCCATCACTAGATATTGTTAAATAAAGTCGTTATTTAGTTTTTTTGGCGCACAAAAAGTATTCTCGTCGCTTCATAACATTAAGGTTGAACCACTGTAGTCACATGAACTGTTTTAAATATGTGTTTAGTAGCTTTCTGGGCATCTGCAAGTGTTAATTATCTTACTGTCAATATGCAGGCCTCACTGAGCCATCGGATTTCATCAAAAATATCTTAATTTGTGTTTGGAAGATGAATGAAGGTCTTACAGGTTTGGAACGACATGAGGGTGAGTAATTAATTACAGAATTTTGATTTTTGGGTGAACTAACCCTTTAAGTTTGTGAACTGTCAGACCGAGAAAGCACGTGCCCTCCATAGGTTGCCATTTGGGTGTTGTACGTACAAAGCTACGCAACCTCCAGCAAACGAATCGGTTCGGATTTGAAAGGAGGGGGCCTTTAAATTCAAAACAAGAGATATAAAAGCAAAAGGTGGCTGACAGTTCAAAGGAACACGGATACGCTTAACAAAGTGGAAATAAACGCACGCGGACGCTCACAAACAGGAGAGCACAGTGGCTTGTTGTCATTCCCATGGCAAACACCAAATGAGCTCGACCGATCCAGGAAAAAAAAGCTCAGTACCAAGCCAGAAGCGAGTACACATGCGTTAGATACCGACACACACGCACACACACCGACGCACATTCACATAGCATTAGAGTGCATATATCACATTGAATTACAGGATAAAGGGCCTGTGGGAAATGACGTGACGGGCTTAGCATCTACTATGCTGCTGTGTAATGACAATCTGTTTGACAAAATAAAGAACTGTTGCTTTTTTTTTGGGCTGTTGTATTCCCAAGACCCCTGTTTCAAGAGTCTCTCATTTTCAAGATCAAAAGGTCCAAAGGTTTCCCCTCCCCACTGCCAGTCTTGGAACGGCCCTTTACCTTGTACCCCTTCAGTTTTTTAGATAATGACAGCTCATAGGTCATGCACCAGCAGTCAGTCATGCGTTTACAGTTGACAGGAAGCACTTTTTGTTGCTTTTTTTGTTGGTTTTCTTCACATTTGTATAAAAAGTTCATGCCCTATGCTAGTTGTATGTTTTTATCTTCTTTGTTAAAAATGTTACAAAACTACAGGTAGAGAAGTCCTCGTCCTTGTTTTCTTGTGACACTCCATGGTTGCTTGACTGTAGGATTTGGGTGCGATGTGTTGTTCTTTCGCTACGTGTTTTTTTTTTTTTTTTTTTTTTTTTTCCATCGCTCCATGTTTCGTTCTGTCCAGTCGTGCGTAGGTGAAGGATGGTTTGGCAGTGGATGTTCGACCCTGGAAAAGCAATCCTTCATGAACAAATAGCTCCTGAAGCAAAGTCACTCTAGCTAAAACATAAAACTGATGGCTGTATCATTCAAGTTTAGCAAAGCTAGCTCGCCCCATGTGTTTTAAGTTGTTCCTTATGCACCAATTATTTTTCCTGTCCCATACCTTCAGGACAGTTTGTGTTTATTTCAGTGCTTTACTCTCCGCAGACTGGAGCGCTTCACAGTCTGGACATCCCGCTTCACATCCACACCCAACTGGAGAAAAGGAGGAGGGAACACAGAGACTAAAAAAGATGACCAAATTGAGTCTGAACAAACAGAGATTTCCTCACAAAACAGCTGTTTCTTATTTTTCACTGGCATATGTTTTAAGAGGACTAGTGCATCTTTGAACCTATATTCAGTACAAGTAAAATAATTAAGTACTGCAAAAATCAGATAATCTAAGACTTTTACTCGAGTGTTATTGGAATTGGTGACTTGTAATGGATTCATTGTAAGGCATCTCTACTTTTACTTAAAGGGTTAGTTCACCCAAAAATGAAATTTCTCTCATTATGTAATCACCCTCATGTCGTTCCAAACCCGTAAGATCTTCGCTCATCTTCGGAACACAAATTAAGATATTTTTGATGAAATCTGAGAGCTTTCTGAACTCAGATAGACTGCAACGTTATTACCACTTTCAAGTAACAGAAAGGTAGTAAAGACATCATTAAAATAGTCCATGTGACTACAGTGGTTCAAATTTAATGTTATGAAGCGACGAGAATACTTTTTGTGTGCTAAAAACAAAAATAACGACTTTATTCAACAATTTCTTCTCTTCCGTGTCAGTCTCCTATGCTGTTCATGTTATAAACACAGTGCAGTGCTTCCGTGTTCTACATCAGAAAGGCGGCTCATTATTGGCCGGCTCCTGTGTCAGCATCACACGTATGTGTTGTGCTGCTCACATGTAAAGCATCGGCCAATACTGAGCTGATGTCTTTACTACCTTTCTGGGCCTTGAAAGTGGTAATAATGTTGCAGTCTATCGGAGGTCAGACAGCTCAAGGATTTCATAAAAAATATCTTAATTTGTGTTCTGAAGATGAACGAAGGTCTTACGGGTGTGAAACGACATGAGGTTGAGTAATTAATGACAGAAATTTTATTTTTGGGTGAACTAACCCTTAAAGTATGGTTTTCAGCTACTCTTTACACCTCTGTTAATAGATTTGTAGACAAGAAAATATTAATAAAGGCTAAACATACACAACATGCACCTACTGGCATAACAATGTAACCTACACAAGGGACAACTGAACAAAACAGTGAACGAATCTGAACAATCTGATTCAAAATCGCTACCACTACAGGACAGCCAATAGCCAATAAAAATATGGGCATACTGTAAGAAATGTCTTGTTAAATAACCTAAAAATTTACATTGCGTGGTATTAAAATGGACTGGTTGTAAATAAATATATATCTATCCATATTTCTCCAAACTGCCTATATATAACAATCAAAAGTGAAAGTAAAAACATTTATGTTTTAAAAAATTATATTTCAAATAAATGCTGATACATTTTTTAAACTTCATATTTATCAAAGAATCCTGATAAAATGTACCACATTAAAAATATTAAGCAGTTCAACATTAATGTTTTCAACACTGATAATAATAATAAATGTTTCTTGAGCAGCAAATCATCATATTAGAATGATTTCTGAAGGATCATGTGACACTGTAGACTGGAGTAACGATGCTAAAAATGCAGCTTTGCCATCACAGGAATAATTTACATTTTAACAAATTTTATTCATATATCAGTTATTTTAAACTGTAATAATATTGCACAATATTACTGATTTTTGATCAAATAAATGCATTGGTAAGGAAAAAAACGTATTTTAAAAAACATTACAAAATATTACCGTCCCAAACATTTGAATGGTATTGTATATAGAAGTGTAGTTTAACAATAACAAAAAGGAATTAGGAACAAGTTAAACCATTATTAAAATAATATTTATAAAATATTAGAAAACATAAAACTAAATTACTTATCAAAATTGATGATAATCTCAAAAAGGTGAAATATCATCAGCCAGATCAATATTTTGGTTCAATACTATTATAAACCTGAAAGAAAACTGAGGACCCACCTTGGTCACGACATTCCCATGCTCATCAGTGAACTGTTCTTCATGTAGGTGATCGCTGGTGAGATCTATCGGATCATCCGTCTGCAAAAAGGGAATAATAGTTCAATTATCATTACTGAATAATTGAAGTCAAGACTGTGCCCAAACACATGCTCTTTGCTCAGACTGGACAGGCCCAGGAGACACACCTGTGCCTTCCGTCTGTCCTGGTCCCATGCCCGTAATTCCCCCTCCTGATGAGAGAAGCCCAGCCCTTTATCAAAGGGCTGAGTGCCCAGCAGACGCCCCCGCAGGACCTCCGAATGGCCTGTATCACATACCGGTGTAAGCAGTGCCTCCTGTGCTACACGCGACTGATTGTGGTCCTGGGACGATGACATCATGGCCTCCATGGTCGGCCTGGCTTTGGGTTGAGACCAGCTGTGGAGGGAGTCTTTCTCCTGTGAGTAAGGCTGGAAGGCGCCACCACCGAGCCTGTGAAGGAGGGTCGGAACAAGATGGTGTAAATGATATTTGTCTAAAAGGCCATTCACACCAAGAACAACACTGCCAAAAAAAAAAAAGTCGCAAATACTTATGTGTTAGTATTGTGTGTAGAGTGTGTAGCTTCTCATTTCTTAAACAACCATGTAGGAAGACACATCATGGCCATATTCCAGGATGACAATGCCAAGATTTACCAGGGTTACAATTGTAAATGAATGGTTTAGAGAGCATGAAGAATCATTTTCACACATGAATTGGCACCTCTGAGTCCAGACCTTAACCTCAGTGTAAGTTTTTGGGATGTGCTGGAGGAGACTTTACAGAGCGCTCACCTCTTGCATTGTCAATACAAGATCTTGAACGAAAATTGATGCTCCTCTTGATGGAAATAACATCACAACATTTAACATCAAGAAGTGCATACATTTTTTGGTCAAGATCTTGTATTGACAATGCAAGAGGTGAGCACTCTGTAAAGTCTCCTCCAGCACATCCCAAAAATCTTTAATGAAATTAAGTTCAGGGCTCAAATTCATGTGTGAAAATGATTCTTCATGCTCTCTGAACCATTCTTTCACAATTTGAGCCTGATAACTCTTGACATTGTCATCCTGGAATATACATGACATTGACATTGTCATTCCTACATGGTTGTTTAAGAAATGAAATGAAATGAAATGAAAAGAAATGAAAAGCTAAACACTCCATCTTTAAGGGTTAAAAGAACCATTGCCAAATATAAAACATGCTAGAAACATAATAATCACTGTAATAATGAGCCATTCATAGATTCTTAAGTATTTGCCTATTAAAATCCAAAGAGTGACTTTTTTTTTTTTGGCCAGGCAGAGTATAATGATAACTGTAACTTTGAAGTTTTAATAACACTGCCCTGCATCATATTTGTTGAATCAAATCCAATACATACGTCTCTTACTAATTTTGGGGTGCTGATCCCAAAAATAGTGCCTATTTTGCTCTGGCACCTCACACTTTCTCACAAAATATGAAGTGCATTTCATGGCATTTTTGATTGTTTATGTAAAGTTCTTTGACATTAACTGGAGTATTTGAACATATTTGTCCACTCCTTTGAAGACTCCTTTGACATCTGATAGAATCTTAAGAATCTTTACAAATCAGCAGATTCTCCCCCCGATACATTCTAAATCTATGAGAATAGATCCACATCAACTATAACGATAATGACACAACGGAACGATATCATTGGAATCACTTTCAGAATGTTTTTTTTTTCTGTTGATGAAAGATGAAAACATTGACAGCCAATCAGAATCCACCCGAGTTTAAAAAGTGTAAGCATTTTAAGCGTTTTTGTGGATGCTAACACAGTTATCACTCTTGGTGTAAACAGACCTTAATGCTTGTGGCGTAACATGGTATACTGAAGTAATCCGTACCTGTCCCCGTTGTGTTCTAGTGCTCGGGTCAGTCCAGTTCTCTCGCATAACTGAGCGTAGAGCTGTTGCCCTGTAAGAACAGAAAACTTTTCCTCTGAACTTGCCCCTTTTCCACCCTTTCCTCCTCCTCTAGTTACACCTATCAAACTGCCGCCCGCTGCCACCAACTCTGTCCTCTTGCCCTCCGACCTCCGACCTCCAGCCTGCCCGTTGTAGTTGGCCTTTGGGACGGCGCCGCTAGCCCATGCCTTTTCCGCACTTGCGGACACTGGCTCATGCTGTATGTCGTCTTCCTCAAGCTCCTCTTCCTCCTCTTCTTCCTCCAGCTCCATGATGGAGCCGCTGGCCCCGCTCGCTCCACTGCTGGGCCTCCCCAAACTGCTGCAGGGCAGGCTCAACGTGTTGGCCTCCGAGTCGTCTGCGCGGCTGCTGCCATCCAGGGAAGAGTCCTCAACCGTCACCAGGGACGGACTGACCCCCGCCGGCCACACCTGTACGTCCGACATCTCCATCATGGTGTCCTCCTCAGTGGTGGCGATGGGCGCGCACTCCAGGCTTGACACCTCCTGCCAGTAGGGCTCAGCGCCCAGCGGGGAGGGAAGGCTGTACTGCATAGAAGCGGGGGAGAGCAGCTCCTCCTGCACCAGCCCGTAACCTGAGGGATGGCCAGACAAGAAAGGCAACGCTAACACCACACAGACACAGTGGGGGTACGTGGGAAGTCCTGACCCTTCTGAAAGGTCATGCAGAACACAGTGCTCGGGGTGCACTCAAAGTCTGTAAATATACGTGAGCGGATGTGCTTAAATGCAAGGAGTTGTGATTTTAGCATTAGCATTATAACAAGGCATTCTACAGGTCATTCTTGTTCACTCACAACAAGCAATCCACTTTCAAAGTAACCTTTAAAGGAATATTCTGGGTTTTTTCAACCTGGGGGCATTTGAAAATGGCTTTAGCATGCACATCCTTATATTATATATTGCCCTGTTTTTCCTGAATGGACTTTTTGGGCTAAGAATTTTCTTCACTCAAATTCACCTGTTTACTATCACCATTTGACATTTTCCCCCCTCAAACACTGAAACAATGCGCTGTTTTCGTGATTGACCAATGCAGATGAATATGAGGCACACAATTTGGTGCATGTTGCAAACCATCAAGCCGTAACATTCTATCAACACATTGTTTCAAACTGCTCAAGTCTGGCACTCACATAAAAAGCAGGGTTAATTGCAAGGTTTAGAATGCTGGAAAGCCGGGGTCTGGGTCTTGCTTCAAGCCATCGATTGTTGATTGGATCGAGGCAGATTTAGAATGCGAGCTTGCGGTTGATTGTAAGAAGGGGCGGGGCTTTTGTTGATGAAATTATTGGAGAAGACGGCTGTTTCACTGGAAGATTGAGTTATGATATGTTGACTAAACATTACAAGGTCAAAATAAATTAAAATTAAAAGTAAGAGCCATAGCCGTGTGGGCAAGTGCTCCAACATATGGTGTGGGTGCACTTCGGGCGACCCAAGTTCGAGTCCCGACTCAAGGTCCATTCCTGCTCCAATTCCCCTCTCTCATCTCCCATCATTTCCTGTCTCTCTTCCTAATGTCCTATCTAAATAAAGCCAAAAAGTCCTAAAAATAATAGTCCTATAATATAATAGTCCTGAAATACATGGATGAACCATTCACAATAAGGTCAATAACATGAATTTACAAAATATATAGGGAGAATTTTCATTTCATTATGACTTTAATGTTTTATTCATAAGCTACAACAATAAAATATTATAAAAAAATTTCCATTATAATATACTGAAACGTTTATGAAAAACTGAGGGACATTGAAAATATATCAATATATATACAATACGTTGAAAACCCAGAATATTTCTTTGATATACCATCCCCCTCCCACATACACACTAATATGCTCGGATTCAGAAATGACTCATGTCAAATCTTTTTTCTTTTTTTTTTTTTTTTTTAAATATGTATGAAAGTTGTGTACATGACCACGAAGTACATCCAGCTTAATGAGTATGCAGCAATGGCTTTTCTTTTGCATGTATGGTCATAATGTAGGATACACATTCCTGGGATTGTTCAAATGAACATGGAATTGCAATATATATATATATATATATATATATATACACACACACACACATATATATATATATATATAAAACTGATTTGTATTTGCATGATGTGTGCAATAGAACACAATAGTTTTAAAGAGACATTCTGCATCTTAAGGGTTAACAGAGACTTAAAGGGATAGTTCACCCAAAAATTATCCTATGATTTACTCACCCTCAAGCCATCCTAGGTGTATATGACTATCTTTTTTCAGACGAACATAATCGGAGATATATTTAAAAATATCCTGGCTCTCCTAAGCATTATAATGGTAGTGAACGGTAGTGTTTTGAAGCCCAAAATAAATGCATCCATCCATCATATAATCCATATGGCTCCAGGGGGTTAATAAAGGTTAGTCTTCCGCTGCAAATCAATGCGTACGGCTGTCTGGCGAAAGCTAGTTATTTTACTTTTAAGTTTTAAATATGGATATTTTTCTTACAAAAACCCATCGCTTTGTTTCAGAAGGAATTTATTAACCCCCTGAAGCTGTATTGATTATTTTTTATGATGGATGATGCATTTTTTTGGGCTATAAAACACGCCCCCCCATTCACTACTATTATAAAGCGTAGGAGAGCCAGGATACTTTTAAATATATCTCAGATTGTGTTTGTCTGAAAGAAGATAGTCATATACACCTAGAATGGCTTAAGGGTGAGTAAATCATGGGATAATTTTCATTTTTGGGTGAAATATCCCTTTAATTCAAGCATTGCAATTTTTGACCTACTTAAACCAGCGCAATACAAATAATACATATATAATACATATTCAGAATTTAAAAAATAAAATTGAAATATAATTATGGATCATGGCTATTTTGTGCTTTTGAAACTCATATTTTATTACAGGAGTCTGCAAATCTGTTCTGAATGGTGTCCGCCAATTATTGTTTGATCTCAAATTGTTGTGAATCAATGAGAATATGCATTGACAAGAAATACAATATTAAATTAATTTAATATGCTTAAAGCAACCAAAGCTTAGCTAATGTTAAGAAGCTGATTGTAGCTCTCAAATGTGTATTTTGGAAAATTAAAATGTAAAGTATAGTATGACTGTGTACTTAAATAAATAAATAAATAAATATATATATATATATATATATATATATATATGATGTTATGATGTGATAGATAACTGATTCCTAAAAACAGATGACCAAAATTTTATTAATTAATAATTTGGATTATAATAATATACTCAAAAATCACCTAATGACATAAAACAAGAGCTAACAGTCAGAGAAACATAAAAGAAAAAAAAAACATGAAGCTTGTCATGAGTTTTCTTGTAGCAGTAAATTATTATTAATTTTATTAATTCATTAAACAACTGGCACCATATGATCAAATGTTGTAGCTGTATATGTAGATGGATGCATGGATGGTTTAATGATTGGATGGATGTTATATTACTGTATACTGTAATTAGATGAGAAGAAATGAAGAAATATTGAAAAAGAGAATGGGCATGATTTACAGTGATGACTTAGACCTTCACTGTGCCCCCAGTAATGAGAATACACACACGTGATTCAGACACACACAGTGCACACCGTGAGACACAGTTAATCTACTGTCACTCAAATACAAAAAAGCAACACAACATGTGGCAAATGTGTAAAAGCTTTCTTGATTGTTATGTACAAAAGTCACATATGAAGACATACATCTAAGACACACACACACACCCACACAGGTACACGTGCAAATAAATGTAAACACACTCAAACAGTCAAACGCACATCACATTACAGCACAACATAATGCACAACACTAAATTTTGGCTCTGAAACATCTTGATATCACACACAACATCATTCTGAGTGATCTGATTATCTCATATGGCCTGACAGGGAGGTTAGATACTTCTACACACACACACACACACACACACACACAGATTAGGACTGCGTTCACATCTATATATTTTAATAATATTTTGCATGTGATCATTTTATGCAAATGTTGTTTCTATAGTTTTGGTTGGATCTCTCTTGGAAAAGAGATTTTAATCCTAAAGGAATAATCTGGTTAAATAAAGGTTATAGAAGCTAAATGTTATAAGTGATAGATTTGGCTTTTAGCCACTAGAGGGCCCTAATGGTTACACAATTTTCCTTTTTTGTGAATACAGTCCATGACATCAGCAACATCACAGAGCCTTGTGTCACGCAATCAATGCGTGACACATAAACACATTGGAAAAACACCAACAGCAAAATATCAGTTAACACATAACATTCCAAAAATGCTTCTGCGACATGATATGGTCACAGATCCATTTTCCAGAGCATTATGTAAACTGTTGACAACAGAACAGCAGGGCCTAAAACAACAACATCAATATATTCACCAAAGATGAGAAGAAGAAGTGTTACTGAAGTTACTGAAATTCAGGAGTTCAAGCACCACTCAGTGAAAAAATACACAGGAAGAAACCCATACATTAAAAGCATGCCATGCATACACAAGTTTGTTATAGAGCAACATAAATGAAGGCCTCGTTTTACTTGAAGGCTTCACAAATACTTTTTTCCCAGAAAAGACAAAAAAGAGTATGTCAAGCAGCATGCACATGCATAAAGACACAGCACAGCTCCCACACAAAATGGGAACTAGAAAACAAAACAAAAACTAGAATGACAGGAAAAGAGGAGGCCCAGAGGAGGTCATTATGAGGTCGGAGGTCGAAGAGGAGAGCTGTGAGGAGGAAGAGTAGGGCGGCTGGGCTGCAGATGACATGTTTGGAGAAAGAGAGGAGGAGGAAAAGAGAGAAGGAGAGGTGCAGACACAAGTATGGAGGCCTGTTGTCTTTTCTTTAAGTAATCATCCATACGAGCCTACATACTCTTATCTGTTCCTCACTGGCATTTTTTTTTTTTTAAAAACACACCCCAAAACACATTTCATTTGTTTTCTGGAGCATAACTCGCTATTTACTCACACCACTGCTCTATCCTATGTCCTTATTGCATGCTTTAAATATAAATATTTTTTCCCCCCAATTTAATTAGTCTTTTTTTTTATATACAATTTTATTTATTTTTAAAATCGGATGAGAAAATATGAGAATATATATATATCCTTTTATCGAAAATGTTCCCATTTCCATAATTACTCCATAATTTTTCTTTGTAATATTCATAATATATATTGCTATACACATTTGTATTTGCATTTATTATATGTACCCACTGCATTGAAGCAAATCACATATTTGTCAAGTAATGCTATTACGTGATGACAATTTATCCCTACTGAGAGGTTTGTTTAGTAATAATGAATGGAAAAGACTGAAAATGGTGGCATTGCCATGGCATGCCTGATTTATCAGTGAAAAAAAAGAAAGAAATCTCATTAAATACTGTCTCGTACAATCTTTCATCCCATATTTCATGCTCTAAATTTTGGGAGACTAGAGCTAGTATGCAATTAGTGGCCAACCCATGCAGCTTCAAACATCTAAGCCTTGGTTTAGTTGGTGTCTAATGTCAGTTCAATGATAAAAGTACAGAGGATTAGAAGTTCAGTGCAAGCTACAGTCTGTTCTTACCATTGAGGACACTAGGGGAAAGCAGAGTGGAGTCAGCTAGTCTGCAAGCTCCTTCTTCCACAGCCTCGGGAAGCACCTGTGGAGCCTGAGCCTCCAGAGACTTCACAATATCTGAGCGGTCAATGTTCTTCAAAGCTCCATGAAGGTTCTCCACTTGATATGATGATGGGGGAAGTGTTATAGTAGCATGCAGAGACAAGGAAACAGTTATAAAGAGTTAAATTAGTTTCTGTAAATGAAGTAATTCTATGTCCGTTATAGTTTTGTCCTTTTAATATAATTTTTTTAATTAAAGGTGCAGTAGGTGATCTGGGAAATGCTATTGTTAGCCTGCTAGCATTGAAAGCATACAAAATCCCACCCTCCCTGCAAATCACTGTCCAAAGCCACGCCACGCACACACAGCTGTTCTCGGCAAAGTGTCACAAGAGACAGCGTTAAACTTCCTCGTCCCTAAAAGCACATAACATTACAATAATGAACGTAAACAGCTTGTACCTGACTGCTGCAGATTAATTTTGGCATTGATAATGTTGACAGGTATACGCATAATTCCGAGTCTGACTAAACAGCTCTGGTTAGAACAGCATGGGTTGCCATCTCTTAATTACAGTAGCTATGACGTGAACGCAGCATAAGCTCATTGTTTTGATTCGGTAGGAACTGTAAAAGGTGGCCGCTGTTTGTTTGCATAGCATGAAATGTGCTGATGGTGTATGACATCTGCACGAACAGGGTGTGTGAGGGTATGTTAAAACATATGTTGACAGGCAGGTAGGACATTGTATTATTTCATTCAGGGCCAAATATAATGATTGGATGAACATTTTATGGTCCTACGCCTTCCTCAAACGATATTTATTTATAAAAAAACATTTAGACCATTTAACATAACTTATATCCTTATATCAGGATATAAGGAGACTTTCAACCAGTATAACAAAAAATGTTTCTGTAGAGAATCACCTATTGCACCTTTAACATTTCAGTGTAGTTTTAGTTCATTTCAGCAATTTTCATAGTTCAATATTCTGTTTCTGGCTATGAAAACTTTTTTATGCCAATAGTTTTCGCTTAGTTTATAATAATAATACTGATGTATCCACCTTATTTTTAACGGCCATTTGTAACTTGAATGTGCAAGGCTTCTGGTCTCACCCACAAAAACAGTCCATTATGCTGCTTGATACTGCAAACTGTTATTTGGTGTTATATTATTTTCATTTATTATCATAATCATAAACACACTGGTTAGTAGCGCAAATAGTTTTACAGTTTTACACTTTGTAATTCTTCTAGTTATCTCCCTAAAAGAGCGAATGAATCAGAAGTCTCGCAGAAAATAGCTTACTGACATGTTGCAAAATAAGGTGGATAAAACCACAAAGTGGTAGAGCGTTAATTATGGATCCTCACTCTTGGCCTTCTTGCCCTCTCGGCTAACCCACAGGTTGAGCAGAGCTGAACTCTGGTCCAAGAGAGAGTTGGGATTCTCCACTCTGATCCGGTTAATGTCATCCACACTGAACTGCAGTTCCCTTGCCAGCTCTATAATGAAAACAGACGAAAGCACATATAGAATGTGAGTTAAGGGGAAAAAGCCTGAGAAGTAATGAAAAAAGAAACAAGAGGCAAAGCTCTTACCAGTCCAGCTCAGTCCCAGCTGTTCTGCTATTACTGCGATCTTTAACTCGGTTCTCTCCATGGCATTTACAGTGGCTGAATAAAAGACAAAATATATCACAATTTCCACAGAAGGTCCGATGATGAAACACTTTAATAACATACCCAGGTTGGTACTTTATGCTAGTGGATAATATATTTCACTGTGGCTTTCACTGAAAAACCCAAGAGACTCAAAACAATAAACACTATAGATCACAATAACAACATGACCATATCCTTGGGTTGGTTGATAAATGGTCTTGTTTGTCGTATATATAAAAAACTGTTCAAAAGTTTGGTGATGGTAAGATTTTTTTAATGTTTCTGATAGAAATACAGTAACAATTAGCAAGATTGTGAAATGTATAATTTATTAACGGTTTCTATTTTAATATATTTTAAAATGTAATTTATTCCTGTGATGGTAAAGAAATATTTTAAGCATCATTACTCCAGTCTTCAGTGTCACATGATCCTTCAGAAATCATTCTAATTTGCTGATTTGCTGCTCAAGAAACATTTCTTATTATCAATGTTGAACAGTTGTGCTGTTTAGTTTTGTGGAAACCATGATACATTTTTTCAGGATTCTTTTGAAGAACAGAAAGTTCAAAAGAAAAGCATTAATTTGAGAAAAAAATATATACAAAAAAAATGTACTGATCTCAAACTTTTGAACAGTAGTGTATACTTGGGATTACTATATATATGTACAAACTCGATTCCAAAAAAGTTGGGACACTGTACAAATTGTGAATAAAAAAGGAATGCAATGATGTGGAAGTTTCAAATTTCAATATTTTATTCAGAATACCACATAGATGACATATCAAATGTTTAAACTGAGAAAATGTATCATTTTAAGGGAAAAATAAGTTGATTTTAAATTTCATGGCATCAACACATCTCAAAAAAGTTGAGACAAGGCCATGTTTACCACTGTGTGGCATCCCCTCTTCTTTTTATAACAGTCTGCAAACGTCTGGGGACTGAGGAGACAAGTTGCTCAAGTTTAGGAATAGGAATGTTGTCCCATTCTTGTCTAATACAGGCTTCTAGTTGCTCAACTGTCTTAGGTCTTCTTTGTCGCATCTTCCTCTTTATGATGCGCCAAATGTTTTCTATGGGTGAAAGATCTGGACTGCAGGCTGGCCATTTCAGTACCCGGATCCTTTTTCTACGCAGCCATGATGTTGTAATTGATGCAGTATGTGGTCTGGCATTGTCATGTTGGAAAATGCAAGGTCTTCCCTGCAAGAGACGACGTCTGGATGGGGCATATGTTGTTCTAGAACTTGGATATACCTTTCAGCATTGATGGTGCCTTTCCAGATGTGTAAGCTGCCCATGCCACACGCACTCATGCAACCCCATACCATCAGAGATGCAGGCTTCTGAACTGAGCGCTGATAATAACTTGGGTTGTCCTTGTCCTCTTTAGTCCGGATGACATGGCTTCCCAGTTTTCCAAAAATAACTTTTTTTTGGAATTTTGATTCGTCTGACCACAGAACAGTTTTCCACTTTGCCACAGTCCATTTTAAATGAGCCTTGGCCCAGAGAAAACACCTGCGCTTCTGGATCATGTTTAGATATGGCTTCTTTTTTGACCTATAGAGTTTTAGTCGGCAACGGCGAATGGCACGGTGGATTGTGTTCACCGACAATGGTATTCCTGAGCCCATGTTGTGATTTCCATTACAGTAGCATTCCTGTATGTGATGCAGTGTCGTCTAAGGGCCCGAAGATCACGGGCATCCAGTGTGGTTTTTCGGCCTTGACCCTTACGCACAGAGATTGTTCCAGATTCTCTGAATCTTTGGATGATATTATGCACTGTAGATGATGATAACTTCAAACTCTTTGCAATTTTTCTCTGAGAAACTCCTTTCTGATATTGCACCACTATTTTTCGCCGCAGCATTGGGGGAATTGGTGATCCTCTGCTCATCTTGACTTCTGAGAGACACTGCCACTCTGAGAGGCTCTTTTTATACCCAATCATGTTGCCAATTGACTTAATAAGTTGCAAATTGGTCCTCCAGCTGTTCCTTATATGTACATTTAACTTTTCCGGCCTCTTATTGCTACCTGTCCCAACTTTTTTGAAATGTGTAGCTCTCATGAAATCCAAAATGAGCCAATATTTGGCATGATATTTCAAAATGTCTCACTTTCAACATGTGATATGTTATCTATATTCTATTGTGAATAAAATATAATTTTATGAGATTTGTAAATTATTGCATTCCTTTTTTATTCACAATTTGTACAGTGTCCCAACTTTTTTGGAATCGGGTTTGTAAATAATGAACATGTTCAGTAAAGATCTTGTCAATAAAGACCTAAAAAAGCAGGAATGTAATGAAAACAGCCTTTTCTTGAAAGGCATCTATAGTTTTTTATTAAGAACTATATATGAAATCAGTGTAATGGACATATAACAGCCTATATACATCCTGTAAAATTTCTTAGATCCAGTAAAATGACCAATATTAGTTATAACTGATGACTGAAACAATAACGTTAATTGTTACTTACCAAGAACTGGTCAAAATCCGCACACTACATACATTAGTTGGCTTCATCCACTTCAGGAACAATGAAGATATGATGTGTTTTGGACGGCAAAGCCGCCTTGAACCTCACTATAATCATTCCCCCACCTTAAACACCTCTAAACGGGCAGTCCTTTCCCTTTAAAGCTCATTCTCAAAGCTGGAGTTTGCCATGCTAAGAGTATTTACTCTGGAATCAAACTAGCACCATGCGCTACATTACTGCTCATTCACTCAGTAAATATAAGGGCCGCCCGTTTCTCTGAATTATTTGTGTTAGTCGTGGCCCCTGTGAGTGCAATCCCAGCATCACCCTCATAAAGGAGGGCAGTGCTTAGCATCCAATGCCCAGTCACAGCCATGCATGAGAGATTGGGCAGGTATAGAAGCAAGGATATGGGCACAGCATTCAGAAGCCCCCCTCCTCCACAGCTGAGGGGACGGCAGCATGGTGCCGCTATGTCTTACCCAGGCCAGGCTCGTTCAGGGCGCTGTACCTCTCTCTCAGGGCAAGAGGAGTCAAAGTTCTCCGCCGCTCATCGCTACCCACCACCTACAAGAAAAAATTGAGTATATACAGTGCTACAGCAGTTTTGTCTTTCATACAGTATTTATCAGAGCATGTACATACACATCAAGGCAAAGTGCTCTTGTATAAAAATAGCTTGAAGGTGTTGTAATACACAGGAAGAGAATCTGAAGACAATATTACATCTGAAACACCAACTGCTCCTTTTATTTCCCTTTTTTTTTTTCATTTTTCAAACTTTTTATATTCACATTTGATGAGCATTTGATATGAAAATAGGATGAAATCAAGATAAATTGTGCAATATACAATTAAATTTTTTGGGCATCATTCTTTTTTCCATCTTATTTTTGTCTCTTAGTTCTTTCCTGCATTTTTCAGAAATATAGTGTTGTCAAATTCAAACTTTCATCACCCATATGAGCCCCGAGTCTCAAAGTATTAAGAGCACATGCGCTGACTGCTTTAATCCATTTAAGTAGATTTTAATCAGACTATTATGTAGCCTCATCTATATACCTTTAAGAAATATCTTGAGATAGTCTAGACATATCCTAAATGTTCCCCCGAAGAAGAATGACAATTTCTTTAATCATGCACTTTAATTGAACCCTAGAGTTAAGTGGTCTAGACAACTCATATAGTCACGACTCCATTATGAGCTAGTGATTTGTTAAAAAAAACATTTTTGAGTGTCATTTGAGTTTGGAAAGTCAGAAAAAATACTATTTAGACAGGATTAGTTTTCTAAACATTTTTTAAAAATTTTAATTGTAACCCTTAAAACTCATTTTTGATCAATAAAATTACATTTATACATTTTTTCTTGTGAAAATTAAAATGGCTTGAATGTAACTCTACACCCTTGCTTGATTTAGTATACGCAGATCTATGAATATGCTAATTAGCCCCGCCTCCACTCACTCGTACAAGCTCAGAGATCAACACGGTCAACTTACTGAGGTAAACGCTGCACAATGGTATCACGTTTTACAACGTCGGACACATAACAGTAATTAATATGATTAGCCTTTTGCTTGACTACTTTCTCAAACAGCTAATAATGTGTTGCTAATGTTACACAAACCATGTTCCCGTTTACCATGTCAGAGTCAAACAGCTGCCTTCTAACAATCAGTATCCTTACAAATGCTTTGAACAACTCAGAACGTCAGTGGAGAAAGGCATATAGTTCATCATAACATTGTAATATACATCATACACCAGCTATATTGCTAAATCTACCCGATTTTTCATATCAACAGAAAAATATACCGGGATAATCTGGTTCTCTTGAGACTCCCCTACTTCAGAGCAGTCAGTTAATGATATGCTAAAGCCCACCAGCACGTTGACGTGATTGGTTACAAAGTAGTTTGTGACGTCAGAAACACCAGTTTTAAAGAGAAAATACTCAGCAATGGTGTTGACTTATTAATTTGCACATGGTTTGTCTTAAAGCATCTTAAAAATAGCACATAAACATATAAACATATAATTAAAAACTTGATTAGTTTAAACATAATTAACAGATTCTTAAATAACATTTATTTATAAATAATATATATTTTAAAAATAATATGTATTTATATGTTTTACATTTATTTAGTTAGTTATTGTGCTGAATTGCAATATTTTATTTTAATCTTGTTTTAATGTTGAATGTGATTCCAGCAGGTTGTCCTTGAACCATCAACTGCTATTTACCAAGAAAGTAGGTTTAAATTCATATTGAATAGTGCAATATCAGCAATCACAGACCCAAGTTAGTCCAAAAATCAGTAGGTAATTTGTTTTAAAATTTTTACTGAGCTTGAGTGACAAAAACACAGCTGTGATCAATTTGTTTCTGTGAAACAAAAACGTCTCGTCAGATTAGAGTTCACGAGAACATGTGTAGGTGTAAGTGATCACAGAGGAAATGAACAGCGACAGCACCTTGACGCAGGGAGGCATGGTGATGTTGAGGTTGCACAGCACGTGCTGCGTGTCTTCGTACTTGGTTGACTTGCGCAGGAAGGACAGGAACCCGGTGGCTTCCTTATTGCCGTCTCTCACCTGATGAGCCAGGGGAAATTGAGAGGGAGGGAGGAACAGATGGAGAGAGGAGAACAGGATAAAAGAGAGGGGTGAAAATGAGGCGAGGGTCAAATAAGAACAAAAGAGAGGGGGAAGATGAATAAAGAGAGTGAAACAGGAAAGAGAGAGAGGTAGAGAAAGAGGGAGATTAAAGAGTGTTAGACAGAGCAGCTGCCCGGCTGTGACTCATACAGGTTGACGGGAGCTGGGGAAGGGGATGGAGGCAGTCCATAGGCAGGCGATAGACAGAGAGAGATTTACCTTTACTTTTACCTGGCCGTCTGTGAGATCAGACAGTAAGAGAGTGACCGTGAGAAAGAGAGAGAGAGACAGTGAGACAGACATACAGACAGGCAGGCAGATAGACTGGCAGGCAGGCTAGAAGGTGAAAGAGTTAAGGGCATGCTCACGAGACTAAAACAGTTACGAGGTGAAACACTACGCCACAGAACAGCTCGTCTGTGGCTGACCAATCACAGAAAGAGGTGCAGAGTAAAAGCCACAATGACAGACACCAAAATGATGGGAGGGAGACAAGTGAAGAGAGAAAGACAGTCTGGGGAAAATCAGAGACACTGAAGACAAGGACTGCACGATTTGACCAAAAATATTGACAAATATTGCGATTGTGATTCCAGCTGCGATACGATAATGATTTAACATCTCATATTGCTCACTTGAACCAAAAACATTGAACATTACATGGAAACTGCAGCTCTCAGCTCTCAAAAACTAGGCAAGCAATGCCCTTTGGTTCAAAATCCAGTCATGTTTTATTCACACTCTATTGCCAGTAAAAAAGTATTACTATTTAAGCGTTTTGTGAGTCCTCTTAAAAAGAAACCCAGCAAACATTCTGACATTTAATGACCGCTGAAAAGACGTCCCTCCAACACGTCCCGTCATGGTTGAAAAATAGTTCCAAAATGAAATTTGAAAGGGCATCTTAGACGTTACTGTATTAATTAATATATTAATTAAGTATTTTATATTGAACTCCACGTAACTAAAGGTCAAAGTAAAAATTATACATGCAACCCCAGAGAATTGTAGACGTACAATCGTATCTGAATGCATTTTTAGAAAATAATCTGTTACATACTTTTACCGATTTATGCCATCCTACCGCGACTATTTTACCATGACTATTTTTGCGACCATCCAATGTTTGCAGGGAAGTGATCCAAAAGTAAACTGAGTTAAAAAAAAGGAAAAAAAAAAGTACCCAGTTCTCTTTGCATTCACACTGGAAGTGGACATATCTTTATATCTGTTGTCCAGTCTTTTTACCACTTTTTCTCTTTTATCCACTTTTCACTCACGCGTCAATTAAAAAAAACCCACCACTTTAACATTAGAATTATTCTAATAATAATATTAATATTAACAATAATAATAATAGCATATTATTTGTTAATATTACCTAGAATATTTGAACAACAGAAATGTTTATAAAATTATAACTTGAAATAATAATAATTTAATATTAGGATGTTATTTATTAATATTATCTACAATATTAAAATAACAAATTATTATAAAATAGTATAAAATATGAATCATTTTAAATTAGAATATTATTTATTAATATTGTCTAGAATATTAAAATAATATATTATAAAATAGCATTAAATCTGTAATATTTCTGTTATAATTTCTATCTGTGACCCAGTGAGATTATTAGATTTTCATTAGATTTTAATCACTTTGACTGGGAAAAATGTTTGAAATTACATTAATGTACTTAAATCGAAAGCTCTGACATCACACTAGGCCATATTACAATTTTGATTTAATTTCAAATTCATGTGCAGCCCTACTGAACACATTAGGGAGTACATAAAATTCACAAAATGAACAGACAAAGTGATTAACAATGCTAACGCACACACACAAACACTCACACACAAGATGACACACTCAATGACACTTATATGTAGGTTGACTGAAAAAAAAAAAATTGAAACAGCCTATATTTCCTATATTGAAGCCTATATTTCCTAGGACACACTCACAGATAGACAGAAATAGATAGACAGGGAAAAACAGATGTACAGACCTTTACAGAGACAGGTAGCCGGTTGTCTCTGAAGGCCTGGAAACTGAAGCTACGAGGCTGCTGGGTGGCTTTCCTCACAGGCACAAGGTTACCAGAACATTCTAAGTGCAGCGGCATCCCCTCCATCACCTGTGGGAGGAAAAGGAAGGAGAAACACAAGGAAAGCAGCGCATCAGAATGAATCAGAGACTTAGCATTAATGTAATGAGTCGACTAATTTGTGTACACACACATATGCACATGTATACAGCTGCATCATAAACTTGCATTTCATTACTTTTTACCCTTTGAAAACGCTGAAAAATTAATTAAAAATTAGATACTAAAACTTTGAACCTATGATGCAAATGAGGCAAGACATCATGCGTTGCAAAATGCACATCAAACACATACAGAAAAGACAATGGTATTAAAAACAATGCTAAAAGAATATATGAAAATAATATTGATTATATTTACTTTTCTGATTTTCTTTAGTGTACATCAGAAAAATATATATACGACATATGCATATGCTTTTATGTCAGCTAACCTCAATGTCCCTGCTGCGGGCCACCTCGGAGAAGTTCTCGTGCAACTCAAGGGTTTTGTCTATTTTGTCATCAGTCATGCAGTAACAGCGCAGGCGGCCCTCTCTGGCATCGTTCATCTTAGCAAATACAACAAATTTGGCCATGTATGGAACTGACATCAGCTCACGGTACAGCAGGTTGGCGAAGGTCACGGCCTCTGCCGTTCGGGGACAGTCCGCCAGCCAGAACCTGCAGCAAAAAAAAGGACAGAAACATACAATAGAGGGAAAAAAAATAAGGTCACAAGAGACCATGTTTACTTGTAAATGTAAATGTATATAAATATAACACTGTCTGTGTTGTAGAAAACACTTCATCATTTAATGAATTAACGCTGCAGTTATCACTAGAAAGTCATACAGATATCAAAAACACAACACAAAACAAAACAATAAAATAAAATCTACTGATTACTTTTCAGAGATGGCAAAAGCACAATGTTAATTGTGCCAGGAAAATATTGTTGAGGTTTATGAATAAACCTCAGCAAAATTTATAATGAGCCTAATTTACGGTAAAATGAGACATGTTAGCAATGGAAAGAATGGCCTTATAATGACCTTATAATATTTATGGTACAGTGATATTTTAGCGCATTTAGTGACAGCTTAAAACAGATTACAGGTGACGTTTAATAAATAAGATGAATGTTTTTGTGCTGAAATACAACACACAATGTAGTGCAACTGTTTCGCCCCTATTCTTGTGTGCTTTTGTGTCTCACCTTGCTGATACATTGGTGGTGAAGTTGGCACAGTTGTGGGAATACATGAGCTTGGTAGTGCCAGTGATGTCTTCCCACTGAGCGGGAGCAGTGCCACCTGCAGAAGGTTTACAGCTTTTTATAAAATCCTTTTTTTTTTTTTTCAACCAACACCATCTGGAATGAACTTGCTGAGTCTATCTTTATCTCAGTGTCCTTTCTCCAGGCAGGACACCAGTCTGTTTCAGCCTTTTCCAAGCAGCTTGGCAGGACAGCTACATCAAATCTGGCTGAGGCTGAAAAAGACTGCCGTTCAAGACAATCTTCCTTTCTCCAAAACACAGATATCAATTTCAGACAATGTTTTCTTTGAAATAGATCAGAAGCGGACCGTACCAATAACACTGCAGAGGAGGCGGAGGCTAGTGGTGTCTCCTTCGCCGGCATCGCGTACACTCTCCCTCCAAGATGGAGGTAAAGGGATACGCAGCCCAATTGGTCGGTGGAATTTGCGCCGACGAGGCTCTACTGTCACAACGGGACTGAATGTGGCCTGGTTTCCTAATTGCCGAGTCAGCAGCTCATCAGGGATTGGCTGGGCCTGGGTGGAGACAAGAGAAGAAAACACAGATACAAAGATTCATAAATCAGTTATTGCTGAGATCATTTTCAGTCATTCTCCTCTGAATTTATGCACCAACCTTTAAACTACATTTTAAATGAATATATTTATAATAATAAAATAAAGAGAGATAATAATAATTATCTTATTTTTTAACAATATGTACAGCATTTTAGATAAACATAAACATAATCAAGACGTTTCTGGTTCTAATCATATATTTTGTATGAAATGTAATGTGTGATGATATTGCTTCACTGTCATTCACTCTCTACATCCTGAAAACTCACCTGTAGGCCAAGTCGGACCCTCTTAGTGACCGCCGTGTCAGGGAAAATGGCCTGGACCTGGGGCACCAACTTACTTATCAGCTGACCTCCCTCTGGGCCAATAAGATCACTCTCCTGTTGGACACGTGACACCACAGCAAAGTAAAGAGGAAAGTCTGTGGAGATTATGCGTCGGATTCTTTTCTTCTCCAGCTCCTCCTGACTTTCCAGATCTGATGAAGGCACCCAGAGAAAACAAGGTCATATGGTCAGTCTTACAGAAATAATTGTGAGGGCAATGTAAAGTGATTTTGTCAGCTAGTACCTCCTGCTGCATAATTGAAACAGAAAATAAAACTCTTTTCTCTTTGGGCTTATGGGAATTCCTCTCAGTGAAACGTAAGACATACCTTCATCCATTCCATTGAGGATGGTCTCCAGAACATCATCGCCATAGCGATTCCGATGTTCTTTCCATACGGAGCCATTCTCACTTCGCAGAACCACTAGTTCCCGATCGCCTCGGCTCAAGGACGCAAAATGAGGGATCTCCACTATCACTGGCCTGAAGGGAATTATAGGAAGGTGCAAAACCATTACATGAAAATGTCTTTATTTGACAACAAGATTCTAAGTGAATACATTAAGAATGATTCATTCAGAATGAAGAATGGACTTTCTCCATTCTGTGTTCATCAGGTTACGTTTACATTAATCAGGATACATCTGAATATAGCGTTTTAGTTTTAAAACAGTCCACACTGAAACATGTTTAAATCAGAAACTGCTTAAATCATCTTAATGCACATGTAAAATGTAATAAAAGCTTATTGAGATGACAAAAGACAAAATAAAGATCTCATGTTATTCTACTGGCATGGTTATTTTTTTAGCAAAACATCCCACCACTTATTAGTGCATCCAGGTTGCACTCAAAATATCTATTCCATGTATGGTCTAAAGTGCAATTGCTCTCAAGTTTTGCCGCAGGACAGCAATTGCAAGTACATTTTCTGTCATCTTTGCTGGAATGTAAATGAAAATGAAAAGTAAAAGTGACATGTGAAGGACAAGTATAGTAACCCATACTCAGAATTTGTCCTCTGCATGTAACCCATCCAAGTTAGTGCACACACATTAGGAAGCGTGAGTAGTGAACACACCAATTTCCTCCCGGTATTGAGAATCGAACTCGCAACCTTAGAGTTACCAGTCTGACTCTTTAACAATTAGGCCATGACTGCCCCCTGTAATATGAAGATTGTACAAAGTAACATTTATCTATAGCAACACTGTGAAAGTGAATAGCACATACTGATTTAACCATAGATATCCGTGGGTAAAATATGTCAAATGACTAAACATGCTTCATTGTTTTCGAATACCTCAGTTTTCACAGTCCACACTACAACACAAAAAACAGTTTTCAAATTTATCCACTTGGGAGAGCATCTTCAAAAAGTTTTCGAAGACAAAAATGCTTAAAATGTTTTCAAATGTACCTGGATTAATGTAGGCATAGCCTCAGTCCTATTAAAAGTGTCATTAATGGAATAATTAAAGGTGCAGTGTGTAAATTTTAGCGGCATCTAGTGGTGAGGTTGCAAACTGCAACTAATGATGCACACCCCTCGCACCCCTCCCTTTCAGAGAAGCTATTGTCGTCGTCTGAGAGAGCAGAGAGTAGCTTGTGTGAAGCAATGAGGTTTCTTCTTACTTCTAACAAAAAACGATCTCTGCTTCTAATAAACCAGACAACTACTACTACTTTGTGCGTATTCAACGTAGTGACGATGCAAGCTGCCTCGAAAAACACAAATGATTTAGAAGAAGAACAACATAGTGACGAAACATGCTCTGTAGAGTGTTTTTGTCCGTTTAGGGCTACTGTAGAAACATGCCGGCGCATAATGGCAACTTGACATGGAGGGGGGGACCCACGGTGTATGTGATAGAAATGGCTCATTCTAGGGTAATAAAAACATAACGGTTCATTATGTAAGGTTTTTATGTACCTTTGAAAACATAGTTATGTGTATATTATATTGCATTTCTGTCAATAGATCCTCCCAAATTTTACACATTGCACTTTTAAGGAACCGAAATAGCACAACTAGAATTGCAAGCAATTGTCATACGTGCACACACACACAGACACACACATACACACACACACAGACCCTTACCCCAGAAACTGCATACTGGAAGGCCCTAGAGAGATAATACGAGATGCGAGTCCCTCTCCCTCCACTAGAGGAGGTGGGGTGGTGAGTTTCTGCGGTTTGACCAGACGGCAGGTGATGCGTGTGGGGGCTGCGCAGGTGCGTGGTGGGATGATCACACGCAGACCATTATGCCTGCTGCCCCGCATGGACCCGCCTCTCGCATCCACCATAAAGCTGACCAGAAACCTGTCAAACAAGCAGCCGTTGAGCAAATCAGGCACAATGAATTTTCAAAACAGCCGGAAGCCCAGTATAAAGCTAAAACCTCTTCAAAAGAACCTACTCCTAGACACAAGATGACAGTGAAGACAGGTATAAAAATAAGCATTTATGACCAACAGATAAATACGGAGATAAAAGCGGTGAGAAGTGTTCGTAACGTCCGGTTACTGGATTTGTTTAGGCTGAATGTGAAGTACGTGCACTGACCCAGTGTGGATGGGGCTGGCCACTGGGCTAACGTTGTCTGAGGTCTCTGTGGCTGGACTACTGGGGATTAGAGAGTCCTCGTCATACTCCTTTGGCAAAGGGACAGGTGTGTGCTGCAGACACACAGGAGTAGCACAGATCACACGGACACAAAGACACACACAAACAGAAGTACAATGACAGCTTTATGAGCGTAAAAGAGAGAAAGGGTTAACTCTGCTCGGAAAACCAGGTCATAGAAGCTGGTCAAGCTGTTTAGAAACAGGGAAAATGAACTCAAGCTTCTTCGTTTGGCTATTGTGGGATTTGTGACATCACATGGCCAAATACATTTGCATATGACTTACTCCAGAGCAAGTTACACATTATCGCACCATAGGCCCTGCCCACTGGCATTCAGTTACTTAACAGCTGACACTGGCCTACACTGGATGTGAGCATCACCTTGTGTCAAAAGCAAGTATAACCCATTATAATCACTGACGCTGTCTACACTGGACACAAATGCGCATTCAGTTTTTGACATACTCCACGCACTTGAGTCTGTTGACAACAGGACAAATGGAAGAGTGCAAAAACCAGTTTAAACAGCTCATTTAACCCTAACCCTTTCAGACAGACGGTCAAAAATAATAAAAAATAAAATAAAAAAATAAAATTAAAATATTTTATATATCTAGTTATGCAAAGCTCTAAAATATTGTATTGGGAAATGGTGAATTTTTTAAAAGTGTAAAATCCTTATCCAGTAAACCCTGATTCAATGACTAGAAAAGTCATGTAAATTCATTGGTTAAAACCCAGAAACCCTGCAGAACATTCAATTCTTAAAACATCTGGAATCCAAAAATGTAATTATTTGAACTGCAATTATTTTAGTTTTTGTTTTAATTTACAGAAACTGGAGTACAAACAGATTAAAATAAGTTTTCAAAACTAAATTGAGGGCTAAGGGGGCCTTCAAATTTTGTTGTGGACAATGGTCTCAAAAAGGTTGAGAATTGTTGGCTTAGACCATTTAATGAAAATCTTTGACCAGTTAGATAACACCAGACCTGGATTTTTCAGCAAGGAACATTTCTTATTTCAGCACATGAAGCAAAAAAGAACAATACCTGGTCCAACATGACAGTTTCAGGTGACACACATGGAATTCTGGGAATTGCGGGTGAGTAAGGTCTGGAGAGAATGAAGGAGATAGTTGTAATCTACTTTATTTTAAAGTAAAAAAATTAAAAAAATTGTTTATTTTTGTTCTAGCATCATAGTCAAAGGACAAAATTGTTGCATTGTGCTCTTGAGACCTACGTCGTGCCCATCCCGCTCTCAAAGTCTCTCAGGGTTTTCTTGGGGGACAGAAAATCATCATCCTGGTCTTTTAGGTCATCCAGCTTCAAATAGCGAGCCCCATCCATCCCGAGAAGTTCATCACCTACATACAGCACAAAATATGTCACAGACACTGATGTAGGAGGTTTGCAGGAAAAAGGATGATTAAGAGGAAGGAAGGAAAGCTCAGAAGTCATTTCAGCATTCACAGTCCACCATCATTCCCGGTCAAGCACAAACAAGAACCTTCACTCATTCACCAAGTCCAAGCAATGAAGTCAGACACAAACAGAGCCAATGGAAAACATGAAGAAATCAAGGAACTCGAGAAGATTGCATGGTATTGTTTACTGAAGTGGGCATGCCCGGTAGTGCAGAGAAGATCACACTTATTCTGCATGGGAGAGACTGTTTGATGTTATTGTAGGGGCTTAATCACAGGTGTTCAGAGACGTGTAAAACAGCCACTGTGTCAGTTCATTTTGGAGCCCTCTGCTGAGTCAAATAATCATCATCAATTAGTAAAATTATCCACTCCCAGTGTGACTCCCATAGTGTTTAGATAAAGAAAACCTCATCTATGGGTGTTTCTTCAAGTATGGGCACTACGGGGCCCAGTGGTTGATTTTTATTGAAACAAACACATTTCAATGTTTGTCTTTTTTTTATAATTTTATATCTTATATAGAATTTTATGTCTTGATAGTTTTCCAGTACTTTTTTTATGTATAACTTTTATAGTTTTACCCATGTCTATTCATATATATGAAAATCCATCTATATATGTATGTATGTTTATAAAACGGTTAGTTCCTGTCCTTGATTCTAATTGATGGACCACTTCACCCAACGGTTCTGTGTATCACTACACAACACCCTTAGCAACCACCCTTAGCAACCACTCTTAGCAACGTAAACTGTATGTTCTCAATTGATAAAGTTCATTGAAGCTTACTGTATTATGTAGAAGAGTGTTGTGAGAAAAAGATTGAGTGAGCGGGTTTGTTACCTGCATTCAGATTTGGCATTTTCCTTTAGGTCAGTCCTATGTTCATAATAAAAAATCTGTTTAAATGTCCAATGTATTATCTTGTCCTTTTAACAGTTAAGGGGTTTTCCCGTGACTGACAGCGTCAGTTGCATCTTGTTCTGTGTTCACAACAATTCGGTCTTTTCAATGTAAAAGTCTTCGCTACTGACTGACACACTCATAAAGACTGCCATCTAATGGTGTAATAAAGTAAATTCTGTTGCTGTTCACGGTCAGGGACTATTTTTTCCGGCGGAAGGAAGGCTTTTAGTGAAAGTTTACTTCATGAAAGTTGCACTGATACATATTTTTGGCTGTAATATTTGTATTGTGTGGTAACTATTTTATAAAAGCAATAAGGTACTCGAGGCTAGTGCAGTATCGTGAATGAGTCACGGCTGAAGGGGTTGCAGGCACTTTGCTTCCCATCGTGCCTAACAACGCCCTTCAGCCGTTACTTATTCACGATACAGTACAGCCTCTCATACCTTATTGCTTACATAAACAACATAAAAATGTTACTAATAATTTAATATAAATAATAATATAATATTAGTCAAATAACATTAATAAAATAAAGTAATATGTATTTTTTGTATAATATGAGATCTGTGTCAAAATAAGACAATAAACTAAAAAATATAATATAATAGTAAATTGTAATGGCAATTGGCAAAAAAAAAAAAGTCTGAATTCTCCAGTGATGCCTGTATATCCACTTTTGGATATAAATAAAGTAGTGAGAGTGTGAAAAGTATATGTTTTAAGTGTGTTTATTTATTGCACAAGGCCAAAAGTACCCATAGTTGAAGAAACACCCTGGCACAAACAGGGTTTTGAGAACACAAAGTAATTTCAGATGCAGTCCTGTTAATGATGGATCCACAAACACGTTACTGTCAGTAAAGGAAAAGAAACATCATGACCACACAATAATGAGGGGCCGACGCCGTAGTAACACAAAGCGACATGTTAGAATAGAGAGCAGTTAGAGAGACTTGAGAGTCAGAGACAAGATGAGAGTGCTTGAAATGGAGGCACATATTTCACGAACCACTCAGTACCGGACAACCAAGCCAGAGAGTGGGAGACGCTCCTACCTAATGTTAGCTGAGCAACTCCTACAGCAGGAAGGAAGAAGGAACATTTCAGGCTGGCGATGGTACCGTAGATTTACAGTAGGTTTAGAATATCATGACATACTTGCTTTTGCTTTTTCAATCCATTAAAGTCCTAAATAAATGGAAATTTATCAATCATCTCTCAGAAGAAACAAATACATAAAATGATTAGAGCCAATGAAGCTTAAGGGGATAGACCAAAGAAAAAAATGGAAGTTCTGTCATCCTTTAATCATTATTTTCTTTGTTCCGTATCCTTAAGGAAACGTTCAGCAGAATGTCCAAGCTGTTCTTTTCCTTACATTGAAATTGGATAGCGACTAATGGCTGTCAAGCATCAAATTAGACATAAAAGCACCACAAAAGTATCATAAAAGTATTCCATTCGAATCAGAGCATGTGAGCAGAGCAGTATTTCCTCCGGAGCAGAGCACGCTTTTCTGAATATTCTGCTCCGCTTGCTCAGTCCACTCAGGGCCACTCGCTCAACCCAGAATGAACTTTGTGATAAGCTGGTTTGAGAATATGTGAAATAAGCAACACGTTTAAGATTATGGAGTTCAAATATTGTTTTAATGAAGTTGCGCACCTTATACATAGCTTAATGCAAAGTAAACATCAAAGTTAAGAAGGAAGAAAGAGAAGAAATTGTGGAGAAACTGAGTGAGCAAAGATTCATTTTCTGATATACTAACAGCGAAGTTCTTTTTCGTTTTTTGCTTATGGATAGAAAGAAGTTTGAAATACCTTCACAGCACTATACTGTTAACTGATTACAGTGCAGTTTAAAGGAATATGTAAATATGTGCTGCGCACTTTCCTGTCAATAACAAAATAGACATACAACAAAAATAACAGTGGTGAGAAAACAGCAGTTAAGAAATCATCTGATCATAGTGATCATAGACAGAGTGGACTATTGAGCGGAGCGTCACACCACTCCAATTCGCTCACATGCTCTGATTCGAATCAAACACTATATTCCAAGTCTTCTGAAGCCATTATGATAACTCTGTGTGTGTGAGAAATAGAGTAAAATTACATCAAAAATGTTTCACAACCATGGTCACCATCAGTGTTATTTTAGTAACACTGATATACTTGATATAAAATTGTTTTTATGTTTTAGTTAATAATTTGATTATTTATTTTTATATGTTGTTTTTATTTTGTTGTTTTTTTGTCATTTTCATTAGGTTTTTAAACTAAATGCTACTAGTTTAAAATAAGTTCATTTTATTTCAAGTTCATTTTATTTCAGTTAATGTTTGTTTTATTTCAAGTAATGAAAATGTTTTTTATGGTTTTAATTTAGTTTTATAGTTCATAATAATAACCCTGGTCACAATTCACTTTCATTGTATAAAAAAGAGCAGCTTGGATCCTGCTAAATAACTGCTTAATAAGTCATTCGGGTCATGGGGGTGTGTAAATGACATTTAATTTAATTTACAGATCTGATCCTACATGTGTAAATCACACTGTGCAGTCAAGTAAGTAGTCTTTAAGTATGATAACATCTCTAATCTCTAGTTTACTTCAGACTGTAACTTTTGGGATACGACCCACCAACCCATCTGCCAACTGGCTTATGTTTTTAATTGAGAGTCTAGCACCAACCTTATGGTACTGAGACCTTGTCACTGCAATTGAGAATCAGCGCTTTAATGTGGCATTTACTGCAGTATGATTCTTCAGGCTAAATCCAATATGTGCCACACGTACGCACCTTCATCTTCTGACACATCCAGTATTTCATCCACCGTCTCAGGGAAACTCATGCGATGCTTCTCAGTGGTGATCTGAGGGATAGAGAGGGAATATATGAACAAGTCAAGATGGCAAATGTCATACAATTCAAAGACGACAACCAGATTATCAAGAGATGAAAGATGACGGAATAAAAGCCACAAATCAAGCTTTGAAGATTGAAATCTCAACCTGAGATTGGATAAAGTTCATGAGAATGCAAACGGTTCTCACCACAGATACAGATTCCTCAGTCACCAGTTTCAGCACATCAATGACAGAGATGTAGCCTAGCCGCTTAGCGATACCCAGGGGTGACGTCCCATTCTGCCACAGATAACACACAGTCAGGTCACCGAATCTCACATCCGTATCTGATAATATTCTATCTGTCTGGTGTGGTGGGAGAGATAATTTGCAATAATAATAATAATTTATGTAATATACAGTGTATAAAATATAATTTAAATAATAAAAATGATCATTACAGCAAATATAATATAATATAATATAATATATCAACTGAAGTGTACGAATACATTTTTAGGTCCACTGTATTCTAGCCATGCTGCTCTATCAGCAGGATAATTACTAAATAACAGCTTATGTTTACTGCAGAGGACTGGCAACATGACAGCATAAATTACCCACACCAAATGCTCTTCATCACACATTTAAGCAGTGTATACTATTTTTTGGCGAGAAAAATGCTCGTGTTTCAAGTATGGGGGAAGGGGGTCTGCTCACAGTGGTGATCTCATTGGGCAGGGCTCCATGTTTCAGCAGCAGGGTGACGATGTCTGTATGACCCTGCTGGGCTGCTTGATGTAAAGGAGTGTATCCCAACTGGGAAAAAAAAATGAGGGAGAATAAACCAAAAAGTGTACAAAAAGAGGCCTGTGTACAGTACATCCAGATGTGTAGCACATCCAGATGTGTAGCACTTACCCTGGTCTTACTGTTAACATGTGCTTGCTGCTGAAGTAAGAACTTCACCATCTTTATGTTCCCATAGTGGCATGCCACATGTAATGGTGTGTAGCCCATCTAAGAAAGAGAAAGGAAGTGAACAGTTAAATGAGTAGGTGAAGTGACGTGTGGCCAAGTATGGTGTCCCAATGTAGATGTTTAAAAGGTTGTTGTGTCGACCTTGATTTATTGCAATATTGAGGTGTTCAAAATAAACATGATTTCTCATTTTACAAATCAATTGCTTCTTATTTTCACTGGCATGTCTCTCAGGTGATGAGGACTAGTGCATCTTTGAGCCTACATTTAGTATGAGTAAAATACTTAAGTACTTTTAAAATCAGATACTTTAAGACTTTTACTCAAGTCGTATTGGAATTAGTTACTTGTAACTTGTAATGGAGTCATTTTCAAAGTAAGGTATCTGTACTTCTACTCAAGTATGGTTTTCAGGTGCTCTTTACACCTCTGATCTTAGACTCCACATAGCAATGACCTAAAGATTACCCTAGCATAGCATAGGGGTGACAAGGTTTGTACTGGACAAACCCACTCATATTTTCTTCAGATAACGTAAAGATTTAATTCTGTTTGTCGATTTAGCAGTAGCATAGACTACAGAACACATGGCTTTGGGGTCTAAATTCTAGGACATTCTACAGATGGCACTGCTGTGTTTGTGTGTGCATTGAAGTGTCTTACCCTTGAGGCTGCATAGACTGAAGCACCCTGCTTCACCAGCATGTCTGCAATGCCCACATGCCCTTCCTGAGCAACCAGGTGCAGAGGTGTCAGCCCATTCTGTACAAACACACACACACAGGATATCAGACAGATATTAAATGCATCCTTTCCTATTCCTCTAGTTACATTCTTACAATCTCAATCTTTTTTCTTTTGTAGGTTTTTATTTATTTACTCTCTATGATCTAAACCAGCGGTGTCCAATCCGGCCCCGGGGATGATTTGAAGAATAATAGAAAATAGGCCATAAATCAGAACGTTTTAAGTTTTATTTTGGGCGATCTCTATACCGTGCTTGCACACAAACTGCTGTGCAATCATTTTCCAAAATGTCATCTGTGTGGGAATATTACAATTACTAAGTCTGCAAACAGGACGTTAAAGGTGACCTAGAATTGAAAATTGAATTTACCTTGGCATAGTTGAATAATAAGAGTTCTGTACATGGAAATTACATCCCAACATAACACAGACTGTGACGCAACAGTCGGGATCATTAATATGTACGTCCCCAACTTTTGCATATACCAGCCCATGTTCAAGGCAGTATTAACGTCATGGACCTGCATAGCCGAATTACCAGACGTTCTGCAGGTACTGTGAAGCATGCAAGCAATGACAATAGCGAAAATGGCAGATGGATCCATAATAACTGTTCATGATCCATGATATCATGATATATTTAGTGAAATTGTCTTTCTAAATGTTTCATTAGCATGTTGCTGTACTGTTAAATGTGGTTAAAATTACCATTGTTTCTTACTGTATTCACGAAGACCAGAGCCATGTCGTTATTTTAATATTTTAACCCGAAAATGCTTGTAGTCTGTGAAATTGATAAACGCATCTTCATTCTTATCGAATCTCTCCAACTGTGTGTAGCTTTAGCCCCGTTATCCTGCAGCACTATCAAACTCATTCAGAATCAAATGTTAGCAAACATCCACAAGATACATGCCATACTTACGTGATCCGATATGCTGCATCACGAACAGTTTGTAAAGATCCATTTTGAGAGTTATATTGTGAACTTAAGTATTGTTTATGCAATGTTTATTGGAGTCGTGAGCTTGGGGGCGGGGAGCACGAGCATTTAAAGGTGTACACTCCCCAAATCAGAGCATTTTTAATGCCACCCCAAAATGGGCAGTTAAAACATGGTATAATAAAAAAATCTATGGGGTATTTTGAGCTGAAACTTCACAGACACATTCTGGGGACACCTTAGACTTATAGTACATCTAATAAAATATCAATTCTAGGGCACCTTTAACACAGACCACATGGGGCACACTGAAGATGGACGCAAAGAGAAGGACACAGACGCACCAGCAGAGCAAAAACTGTACCACGCACAGAAAGCTCACTGTTCGCGAAATATAGGAAGAAAAATATAAATATTGAAATTGGGGTATGGGGTTAATATGAATGTTTCTATGAAGGGAACTGTCTTCAGAAGAGTTTCGACAGCATTTTCTTGTCATCTTACCTCCGTATAAAGCAGTGTTTATTAGCGCAGCACTGCTTTGTATACAGCCATAAGCGCCCCCTACAGTCAGAGAGTGAATTTGCATTTTCATTCAGTCCATCTGCTGTTTTTGTTTTGTGCAGGTGCCTTACAGCATAATTATAGCATAATTTCACAAAACAAAAGTTTTTGCTTTAAATCTTTAAGTCTAAAAAAAAAAAGACATGTTTGTTTGATGTTTGTTTACATCATGATTAAAATGTAGTGCTTGCCTCTAATTTCAAATGGCTACAGATATACACAGTGCTGCTTGAAATTTTGTGAACCCCTTGCAGAATCTGTGAAAATGTAAAACATTTTGACGAAGTAAGAGAGATCATACAAAATGCATGTTATTTTTTATTTAGTACTGTCCTGATTAAGATATTTTACATAATAGATGTTTACATATAATTCACAAGACAAAAAAATAGCTGAATTTATTAAAATGACCCCGTTCAAAAGTATGTGAACCATTGATTCTTAATACTGTGTTTGGTTACCTGGATGATCTATTTTTTGAGATGGTTCTTCATGAGTCCCTTGTTTGTTCTGAGCAGTTAAACTGAACTCTGTTCTTCAGAAAAACCCTCCAGGTCCTGCAGATTCTTCAGTTTTCCAGCATCTTTTGCATATTTGAATCCTTTCCAGCAGTTACTGTATGATTTTGAGATCCATCTTTTCACACTGAGGACAACTGAGGGACTCAAACACAACTATTAAAAAAGGTTCAAACATTCACTGATGCATTAAGAGCCAGGGGGTGAAAACTTTTTGAATTTGAAGATCAAGGTAAATTGTACTTAATTTGTCTTCTGGGAAACATGAACGTATCTTCTGTTGCTTCTGAAGAGCAGTACTAAGCGAAAAACAAAACAAAACTGATATTTAAACAAAATAAGAAAAATTTGGACTTCTTCATCCTGTTCAAAAGTTTTCAACCCCCAGCTCTTAATGCAATGTTTGAACCTTTTTTAATAGTTGTGTTTGAGTACCTCAATTGTCCTCAGTGTGAAAAGATTGATCTCAAAATCATACAGTCACTGCTGGAAAGGGTTCAAATACGCAGAAGATGCTGGAAAATCAAAGAATCCGCAGGACCTGGAGGATTTTTCTTAAGAACAGAGCTCAGTTTAACTGCTCAGGACAAACAAGCGACTCATGAACAACCATCACAAAACAAAAAAACAGCCATAGATCATCCAGGTAACCAAACACAGTATTATGAATTAAGGGTTCACAAACTTTTGAACGGGGTCATCTGCTATTTTTGTGAATTGCATGAAAAGCAGCCCAGCTTGTGAATTATATGTAAACATCTATTATGTAAAATATCTTAATCAGGACATTACTAAATAAAAAATAACATGCATTTTGTATGATCTCTCTTATTTTGTTAAAATGTTTCACATTGACAGATTCTGCAAGGGGTTCACAAACTTTCAAGCGGCACTGTATTTTTGTTTAAGGCCAGTTTGTCTGTTATAGAGCAAATAAACAACAAATAAATTTGCTTAAACAAAGAAAAAAAATCAGCAAATGGTATCGGAATTGGCCGAAAAAAAATCAGAATCAGCCATGAAAAATCATAATTACTAAATAGTAAAGTAAAAAAATAAGTAAAAAAATAAATAAATGTGTTTTTGTAGTTTTCTTGACAATTAATTTGTAGTTTGTATGTTTAATATTAATGTAGGCTAAATATTAGCATGCTAAGATTGAAAAAAGGTAATTCTACCTGCACATGGTTACAATTTTTCCTATCCGGCCCTCAACCTAAAATGAGTTTGACACCCCTGACCTAAACCAAATACTTATTAATCAAAGCTTAACACTGTATCACCTTATTGCCCAGGTTCACATTGGCCTGCTTGGAAATGAGCAGTGCCACCATGTCAGGTTGCCCCTCCTGTGACGCCAGGTGAAGCGGGGTGATGCCCTGTAGTGACTCTGCGTTGGCATTAGCTCCATACTGCAGAAGATTGCTCGCCACCTCTAGTTGGTTCTGTTTGGCTGCGATATGCAGGGCCGTGTAGCCGTTCTGTCAAATGGAAGAAAAGTAAAAGTGATTGTTTTTCTTGAACTGTTTTTAAAAGAAGGAAATAGTCTGCTACCCCTAACGTCACAGCTCAGAATAGGTGTATATGTGTATCTTACTCTCGCCGTGCTGTGCGGAGAGCCGCCCTTGCTGACCAGCAGCTTGACTACATCAAGGTTGTTGTGATGGACGGCCACGTGCAGAGGGGTCAAGCCATTCTGAGATGGGAGAGAGGAGACACATGGCCTCAGTCAGCTACTGCTGACCATCATCTGATAGTACTGAGATATCAGATGTTCATCTTGATGAATTACCTTTCCGGCTGCATTTGGATTGGCCCCTCTTTCCAAAAGAAGCTCCGCCACATCCACTTTCCCATATTTACATGCTACATGTAGAGGGGTAAATCCTTTCTGTAAGAAAAAGCAGATATACATGCTGAGAATGCAGGTGGAGATATGCATATTTTGTTGTCATTTAGTGTAAATTACCCTTTGTTAGGCTCCACCCACCTTGGCTACTGTTGCTAACTCAAACAGAATGTCACACAGGAATGAATATGATTTTTTGAATAATTTCTATAAAACACACATGACTTAAATGGATGTTAACAGTTTCTAAGGTATGATTGGTCAGTAGCATTTTAGCATGAAATCAAAATGGACAATTCTTTGTTATGGAATATTGTAAACAATTGTCAGTGCATATCATTATGTTTTTAAAATTTTATGTGCCCTTGTAATCTTGAATCAAAATAACTTCCACTCCCCATTACAACGAAATCTCTTTTCTGATGACGTGTTTACTGGAGCGATGGCGGGACAACCTGTCACTCACATGAGATCCACCAATAGGAAACCACAACTATCCAACAATCCAATCAATGGCCAAAATGAAGTCCCGTCCTACATTTTGTCTTGTTTGAAAAGCTGTTTCATTTAGATATGCGCCACAATAGAAAAGACTATATCAACTTCCGTTTCATGCTGACTTTAAGGTGGGGTTTAGCAAAGAGTTAATTGAGAAAAGAGAACCTTGGTCATTTTGGTTTGTTGGGCATTCCCGTCGAGCAGGATGCGTGTGGTTTGGGCATGTCCCTCGCGGGCAGCGATGTGCAAAGGAGTGTGGCCTGCCGTGGTGGCCGAGTCTGGATTGGCCTTATGTTCCAAAAGCAGCTTCACCAACTCCTTATGTCCCATTCGAGCGGCACAGTGCAAGGGGGTTTGATCATCCTGTGAAAGGGAAGAGAGAAATAGAGGAAACATTAGATTTTAAAAACAAAAGAAGATAAATGAAGATAAAACAGCTTGTATGATTGGCATACCTTTGCTTTGGCATCCACCTGCGCATTGTTCTGTAGCAGGAACTGAGCCACCTCACAGTGCCCTGCTCTGGCAGCCATGTGCAAAGGGGTCTCCACTTTCTACAATGGCACATTTTAATACAGTCACAAATGTTTAGTTCTGAAAAGAAAACTCTGACTACTGCCATAATTGCTGCTAAAGACGTTAGCCAATTTGTAAAGCAGAAGAGCCGTGCCTTGGGGATTTGATTGTTCAGTATATCTGAGGCAATAAACAGATACACCGTTCTTACCACATTAGAAGCATTGGGTGAAGCTCCTCTCTGAAGAAGACTCTTCACTATGTTGAGATGCCCCATGAACGCAGCCACATGAAGTGGGGTCAGACCCGACTAAGAGACAAGAACATGCATGTGTTAAAGGGTTCTGTCCTTCAATTGAATGTTTTTTTTTACAATTTAAAATAACTGTTTCTTATTTTAATATATTTCAAAATGTATTTTATTCCTGTGATGGCAAAGCTGAATAAGCTAAATTTTCCTTCACATGATCCTTCAGAAACTATTCTAATATGCAGATTTGGTGCTCAAGAAACATTATTTTATTACTATCAATGTTAAAAACAGCTGCTTAATATTTTTGTGGAAACTGCGACTCATTTCTTTTCAGGATTGTTTGATGAATAGAAAGTTCAAAAGAACAGCATTTATTTGAAATACAAATCTTCTGTACCATTATAAATGTTTTCACTGTCACTTGTTCAATTTGATGTCCCCTTGCTTAATACATTTATATATAAAAAAAAAAACGTAATGACCTCAAACGTTTGATTGGTAGTATTAATATATTCTTGTCCCAAAGTAATCCTGAATATGTCATTCCTTCATAGTCTTTCTATTTTCTACAAGGGTTAAGATGGTGCAAAGTGAATAGAGGTCATCCATCAAAGTGACAGCCGGAGAGTAATCTGACCTCAGTCACAGCCTCCAGAGATGCTGAGTGCTTCAGCAGAAGGTCCATGGACCGCATGTGGTTCTTCTTGCAGGCAATGTGCAATGGAGTGAATCCATTCTGAAAAATCCACCAAAAAAATCAACTAATATATACACGGTGTACAGGTGTATTAAATGGGAGGTATGGAGGACCAAGTTGAGACTATGATGTACAATTAATACTGCACTATATGTATTATATATGTATAAGATTCAACTATTTGTTTCATGGATGGTCGTCGTCACATTAACTGGCAATATTAATTAAAAGAGATTAAAAAAAATAAGTAAAAGATAGGGTGGAAAAAAGCAGAGAGAAGAGAAAACGGCAGATGCACTAACCAGAGCGCGGGCATTAGCTTTTGCCCCCTTATCCAACAGCACCTTGACCATGCGGTGGTGCCCACAGTGTGCTGCAACATGCAGCGGGGTCAGGTGGTCGAGGGTGATGTCATCGATCTCTGCGTTGTATTGCAGCAGCTGCCTCACGCAGTCCATGTGATCGCCCTGTGCTGCCATGTGGATGGGAGATAGACCGTTCTGCAAGGGGAAGGCATTATTATAAGTAAACAGCATGATTACACCAGCAGTAAAACTAAAAATCTCTTACAGTATGGCCCATCTTAGCAGTGTTGGGGAAAGTTACTTTTAAAAGTAATGCATTACAATATTGTGTTACTCCCTAAAAAAAGTAACTAATTTACTTAGTTACTTTTTATGGAAAGTAATGTATTACGTTACTTTATGCGTTACTTTTTCTCATCTGGGCTGGACTGTTTGTTTATTTTTATAACAACTAAAAAGTTCTATTTTTGGCAAATGTTAAGGTCCTTTCACACCAAAAGTGAAATAAATAAGCCTCAGGCTGAAGTAAATGTATGCTTACAATTAGTCTATAACTAGTCTAGAATAACCATCATGTTTACACAGCTCACACAACACCTCTGCACTTACTCACGATATCTCTCAACATGGGGACAGGAGAGCTGTCAGTCAATAAATGGGAAAACAAAGTAACTTGCATTTCTTATTTGAAAAAGTAACTGAGATATTTTGTTGTAAATTTAAAAGTAATGTGTTACTTTACTAGTTACTTGAAAAAAAGTAATCTGATTATGCAACTCAAGTTACTTGTAATGCGTTACCCCCAACACTGTACCCCCAACACTTAGTAATATAGTTTAGCCACCTTGGTCTTGGCCTGAATAGGAGCGCCCTGGTCTAGCAGGATCTCAACCACACGTACATGACCGTTCCTGGCTGCACAATGCAGCGGCGTCAGCTCATCCTGCAGATGACGGAAAGAATAAGCAATTCTGAAAATTTATCAGCCATGTTTTAATGCGTCCTACATTATCTGCATTTCCTGTCCTTTTAAAGAATACCATTAAAACAGCAAGTTGTCACAAAGAGAAAATACCTGTTTTTCCCTTGAGGAAGTAAAATAGGTCATTCTCCATGAGCTAGACTTAAATAAGTCAGATTCAGCAGTCTCAGCAGTGTGATTTTTCATCTCAGCCAGTAAATAATGTCACTGTGAGATGTGATTACGGTTGGATGGATACTGGAGGATCGACTAGTCAGTTAGTCGTCAAACCAACCGACTAGTCTATTTAGATTATACTAAATCTAACTCTGTAATGTTTAATCCATCTCATTTTACTTTGTCACAATTTTTTTCAGATCTATATTCTGACCTATTAAGCACTTTGCTGGATTTTTATGAATAAAAGATGCATTATTTATTATTATTACAATCACATTTTGAGATGCTTCTGCTCTGTTTTATTCTTGCCCTGTCCTATATATATATATATATATATATATATATATATATATATATATATATATATATATATATATAAGTAATTCATATTTTACTATTCAATATCCCTAATAGATACTGTACCTTAGTCTTGGCATCTATCTGAGCTCCTCTGTCCAACAGAAGCCGCACCATAATCACATTCCCCCTCCTGGAAGCGATATGTAATGGAGTGATGCCATTCTTCAAGAGAAAAGGAGTAAGTGAGAATTCATGTAATCATTTATGTAGCAGGAAGCAGCATTTAACATAAGAGTTGAACTGACCTTCGGCGTGAAGTTCACGTTGGCTCCTCTGTTTAACAAAAGCTGTGCTACACTGAGATTCTCATAATGGGCCGCGATGTGGAGGGGAGTAAAGCCGGTCTACGGGAAAAGAGCGTAACATTTCATTGATTCAGTATATGTACAAAACAGGAAAACCTACGCTGATGGATCTTTAAACAAAATCAGTTCTGTTTATCTTGTCACATAGTCATCTCTGCAATTACAAGCCAAGAGCAGCTACACTGAGCTTAGTGAGTCACAATGTGTGGTGAGATAAACCCTTTCAGATGTGTACAAACACACATACTTTGCTGAGGACGTCTGGGTTTGGGTCGTTCTGCAACAGTACGGCAGCAGTGCGTGTGTCGTCATTGCGTGCCGCGATGTGCAGGGCCGGAAGACGCACTTTGCCTTTGGTGCCATAGTTTATCAGGAGGGCCACCACATTCTCATGACCCTGCTGAAGAGCTACCGCCAAAGGAGTAAAGCCATCCTGGGGGATGAAATCAAGAGTTGTAGGTTCATTTGGGTTTTATTTCTGCTGAGTCTGATTTCAGAGTGTCACTCACCTCTGTTGGAAGGCTCTGATTGGCTCCATGTTCAAGTAGATATTTCACCACTTCCAAGTGGTTCTCCTGTGCTGCCATGTACAGGGGACTGAAACCTTTCTGCAAAGCACAAAATAACAACAAAGAACAAATGAATTAAGCTTTTTATCAACATGTTGCTGTGTTTGTTGATTCATGTCTTGACGCTCAGACCAACCTGAGACTGGGCATTGACGTTGGCACCATAATTTATCAGTTCTGCAACCACTTTCTCTTGACCGGCCAGAGCAGCAATATGAAGGGCAGTATTCCCTTTCTACAAAAAGAATAGTCATGTAAATACAATAAAGAGAAAAATCTGACGAATAAAGACTTTTATAGAATATATTGAAGAATTTGATTTGATTTTATTTTGCTTTTATTTTTGCTCATTATGCTTGTTATTGTTTTTATCTGTCTGATTTTTTGCAAGTTACTTTGTTTTCCCATTTATTGATTGATGAGAGAAATTGCACATTTTAAATGCACAACTTTGTAAAATGGTAATTTTGTCAACTTTTAGCAATACTTGACTTTATTAAATATCCAATATGATAAATGGCAATGTTCATTAAATTGTTATTTATTAATAGAGATATTCAGAGTAAATATTTATTCCATTAGGCAACAGTTTAGTAGCCTATCTGTAGGCCAATGACTGTTACACGGTTGCCAAGCGTGTACTGTAGCAACTCGGCCATTTAATCAGAATTTCATGTGTGTCCCAATTTGCATACTTATGCACTATTATGTCGTTTTGTAGTATAAATAGTGTGAGTAGTGTGTTCACACTGAAAATTCCAAATAGAAAAAGTACACTTGAAATACCCAGATGATGCACTTGATTAACTAAAAAACAAAGTGTGGAATGTTGCAGCTTTATTACGTAACGAAGGGGGAGGGGCTATGAGACTTTGACAAAATAACCTTATAAAATGTATACACTACACGGTTTAGTACATAGTGCATAAGTACATTGTGTACAGGTGCTGGTCATATAATTAGAATATCATCAAAAAGTTGATTTATTTCACTAATTCCATTCAAAATGTGAAACTTGTATATTATATTCATTCATTACACACAAACTGATTTCTTTTAATTTTGATAATTATAATTGACAACTAAGGAAAATCCCAAATTCAGTATCTCAGAAAATTAAAATATTACTTAAGACTAATACAAAGAAAGGATTTTTAGAAATCTTGGCCAACTGAAGACCATAATTCCACTTTTTGAATGGAATTAGTGAAATAAATCAACTTTTTGATGATATTGACCAGCACCTGTATGGTGTGTCATTTGGGACAACTTCAGAGTCTGAACTATCTCATTTATAAACCTGTTTTTGGAAGCCTGACTGACTGAAGAAAGTAGATTTACCTTTGTGGTAGTCTCCAAGTCAATGCCATTGTGCAACAGCTCCAGCACCATCTTAACATGGCCTTCTTTGGAGGCCAAGTGCAACCCGTTAAGCCCATTCTGCGAATACAAGAGAAAACATGAGGTGCTGAAAAAGTCAGTCTCAAAAAAAAAAAAAAAAAAAAATCACACCCTGACACATCTCAAGTCTATCTCTTTATCCCTCCCCGTCTACCTGTCAAATGACTCACTGAGGGGAGGGCAGCCTAAAAATAACACAGTGAAGCACTGAGACATGTACAGATCTGTGGAGCTCTCATTAAACAGGGTGTGTAAATAGAGCGGCAGAAAAAAAACGACAAAAAGGCCGGGAGAGGTAAAGGCTGATTGGAGAACGGCACATGGTACAGTGTGTGCTTTTGTAGGAATGCTAGGTGTGTAACCTGTTTCGGCCATAGGGGGGCTCTGCTCTGCTAGTCTGACTGGAATCCCCTTCATACTGCAGTGTCACTCATCTCTAATGAGCTCCTACTGCAGTTGCACAGTGCATGCGCAGAGGACAGTAAGACAGAATGGAGATGGAGGGGAGCTTGCAGACAGTGGGGAGGAGCCCTGATGATAACAGCCACACATGCCCACTTGGCATTAATATTCTCTGAATGTACTTCATGATGTTTTAGGGAATATCACACAGTATTGTGTAATTTCAACAGTATTCTTATACGTGCATAGATCACTAACATATACAAAATTATAAAAAGTAGAACACAGTTATTTTACATTGTAATAATATTTCACAATATGGTCAAATAAATGCAGTCTTAGTCAGCATAAGAGACAAAATCTTATTAAAATCAGTCTTTTAAATGATAGTGTATAAATATTTCAGACAAATTATGCCAAATTTATAAATAAGGTCACAATTGTTTAAATGACTTTGTTACCACCATTAAACACAGAAAGAGAAATTCTGGTCATGAAATTTTGAATTGTGACTAAATCTGAACACAAGCTTTACAAAAAAAGCATTACAATTTACATTTATGTAAAACATAAACTTTTATCCAAAACAACTTACAGTGCATTCAAGGTATACATTTTTTTGTATTTTATTAATATACAAAAGCATCATAAAATTGGTCCACAAGATTAGTACACAAGAATAAATCTCAATATTTTAGACTTAATTTTCACTTCAATTTTAATTTTCACAATTTGCATACAAACTACTGTATAAGGAAATTTATTGTGCTTCAGTTCTTGCACATACTGTCTGGCTATGCAGTTAGAATACAAATGAAAAAAAAAAAAAGAGTAAATAATTCAGTTCAATTAAAATAAATCTAAACCTTTGGTCCATATGGATGATTTTTCTGATTCTTAGATTATTTTTGGCTATTTAATCATCAGATGTTAATAGATAAAAAGTCTAATAACATTACGGCTATTTACCACAGTTAGTTCTTCACCTGTAAAATAAAACCAAATGACACTCTATGACAAGATCATCAATTGTCTAAAAATCTCTAACAATTATTACTTGCTTTGAGCTGAGGTGGAAATTAAGCAAACACTCTGAGATTCAAAATAAGGTTTTGCTGATTCTTGAATTTTCTCTAGTTCCAAAGCATCCGTGCAGAGGGGCTTAATCCATCTCACTGTCAAAACCAGTCTAAGCTCTTCACAGAATGTGTTGCGACAGCACAGAGACATTCACACTGTGATATCAGCATCACACAGGGGAAGCATACCTTCAGTTTATCCAAACACGTAACTATAAAAACCTCCAAGACACATTGAAATTTAGTCTAGGTTGCATATCGAAGGCCGTGACAGGTTCCCGATGGAATCCTGTCTGTCGAATGATGTTATAAGGTGTTGTACTAGTCTGTGTGTGTGTGTGTGTGTTTGTTTGTGTGTGTGTAAGAGAGAAAGAGTTCAGGCTGCAAGCATTCAGAGTGGGTGTTTATTTTCAGAGCTTTTCAATGCGGGAAGCCAGCCAAGCAACTGCTCAGGTCCATTCACCCATCTCTGAGAACCAAACATAGCTCTCCTGCAAATATCACAATATGCTATTTAAAGCAAATAAGCAAGTGTTATGATGCAAGTGGTTGCAAAAGCATGACTGGTGAGGGGTTAGAGGAGGAAGACATGCTGGCATGATTAATTATGGCAATTTACTGATTAGGGCATTGAACACAGCTCTGCATTGACACTGTAAACACAGCTGTACTGTCCGACCACACGAGCATTGGGGGGTTAATACAGACGCGAAAACACACACTGGCGCAAGCAAACACACACACACACACACACACACAGATGTAGATCCTAATTTACAATATGATGAATTTATAGCTCTAAATAGCAATTTCTGAATTTAGCCAGTACTATTAATGGGCTTCAAAGTTACTTTAGACTTTCAAGGCGTGGATGTGAGACTGGTGTTGTCATGCAGTTGCTAAGGTGTTCTAAGAGATTTCAAGCATGTTGCTTTGGAGTTGCTAGGTTGTTTGGGTGGTTGTTAGGTGTTTTTATCAATCACAGAATTTAAAATTGAAAAATCTCCTCAACAATTTCCATGATTTGAGGTATCATTCATGTCTGTAGTAATAATAATTTAACACTTTACAATAAGTTCTTTGTTAAAGTGGTGAAAATCTTTTAAAAATCTTTTGAAAAGTTTTTAATGTTGTTTAAATGTCTGCCTATGGGGTGTTTTTAATCATCAGTCAACATCATTGCTGAATATTTTCTCCTTAAATCTGCAGTGTACCAAAGGCAGTCTTAAAAACACGGTTTGCAACCGTCACAAACTTGTAACCAATCCCGTCAATGAGTGAGGTGGGGCTTTTTCTATCATTATTTCTAGGGATCATGCTGATTTTTAGCTGTCTGACTCTGAGATGACTAATAGGAAAATGGTTTCTGTAAAATTAGCAACACATTATTAGCTGTTTGATAACGTAGTCAAATTAGCCAAAGGCTAATCATATCAGTTACCATTATTTGTTGACTTTTATTCAAATTCTGAATGGATTATATATAGCCTAGAAAACATACAAAGAATGCTCCCTTTACAATAAAAAAAAAAAAAAAAGCTGTCACTCATCTCAGTTTGCGATCTGACAAAGTTCTATTATAATCAATAAAGCTGTCTACACTGCACAATGAATCTATTATTTACATCATGTCTACCCTTTGTTAATGAGAGGATGCGTCAACATGCAGAACTCACCACTGAAGCAAAAAAAAAAAAAAAGTTTTTGTCACATCTGTTTTGTGTTTTTGTTTTTCATTGGTTTAGTCATGTGCTCCGCTGTATCATGTATTTAAGCACTCATGATTGCCTTGTATTGTTATGTATTGAAGTATGTATGCTGTTCCATGGTTCCATGTGCCAGGTCTGTTCATAGTCAAGTTTTGTTCATGGTTTGTTTCATGTTTTGGATTTTGTTTATACTTTATGTTTCATGTTTTTGGATCTTTGGACACTGTAAATAAACTATTCTCTTCATCATCGTCTTCCATGTCAGCACCATTACAGTTTTGACCGGTGAGTGGATTCTGACTAAATTAAACACCTCTGATTGGCCAATGTGTTCAAGAGATCAACAAACATGTCTGTGATTGGCTACATTGCTCACTGCTGCAAAAACACGTTGTAAATAGAAACATTTGATGCTCTCCGAAGCACAAACACAAATATGCACTGGAACGTCGTTTACCAAATCTTTTTTGTCAATATGATATTATTTGAGGGTGCTTAGTTACCTCCTAACTAGAACCAGGCCTGATAGTGCACTCTTTTTCTTCTTTTTCTAAAATCAGTTTCCGGTTCAAAACAGATATGGCTGAATTAAACCAATATTTCCATTTTTCCATTTTGTAGTGTTTACTACAGTTTACAGAGTGGATCAGGTATTTTGAGCTTGTGTGATTGAGTGGAGGCGGAAACTAATTTGCATATTCATGGATCTATGTATACTAAATGAAGCAAGGATGTAGAGTTATATTTAAATTATTTTATGACATTTTTTCACAGGAATTTTTTTTAAATACAGTATGTCATTGTGATGATCAAAGATGAGTTTTAAGAGATAAAATTATTGACTGCAGGGGGACTTTAACATTAGTAAACAAGAACGAACAATACTTCTACTGCATTTATTAATCTTAGTTCATTTTAATCTCAACATTTACTACTACTTTTTAACAAACAAAAAAAATCTGTTAACATTAGTTCATGCACTATAAACTAACATGAACATTTAAAAATACATTGCTCATTGTTAGTTTGTAAGTTAATGCATTAACTAATGTTATCAAATGAAACCTTATTGTACAGTGTTACCAATAATTTTAAACAAATTAAACCTTAAAGGTAATACTTATACATACAAACTCATGCACATGCTTGATGCTTGACATTGCAGGATGGATTTTTTTTTCTCACCTGATTCGCTATGTTGATGTCTATTCCATTTTTGATATGGTCCAGAGCTTTTTCCAGATTACCTGAGCGTGCAGCACGGAGAAAACTGGTTGTAGTATCCGCCTAAGGGAGAGAGAGAAGATAAGAGCAAGAAGAAAGGAAAAATAAATGCCAATCTGAATGGGGAAAGGGATTGTTAAATTACATTTTTGCACAAGGTATTCTGGATGTTTAGCACTTAATAAAACATCATTAACACAGTCTGACTTATAGCACTTGCGCATGTTCACAGAAAAAAAGGGTATCTGGTTTCATTCGGCTCGTGGGCCACAAAACAGCAACCCATCAGTTACTGAATTAATTTTTCTCTATGTAAATCATCTGATTTTTCAAAGTTACAGACTTTTTTTTCCAAAGTTATGTTTGATTAAGGACTGGTGCTGCTTTAAAGCTGAATTTATCCCAGCTTATTTTGTAGAGAAAATAGGGCAATTAGTTTTTTTTCCCAGGCAAAGTGTGCTGTGAGCTATCAAAACATCTCAATATCTCGACCATCCCACCATTAAATCAACCAATGGTTTAAGTTTGGGGGCAGAACTATCTGGTTGTCCAACCAAAGAAACCTGTGAAAAGTCATTATTTTTGTAATTATATTTTGGTCATGGCCCAAAAGTTAAATACTTCAGCTTTAAATATCACTAAATAACAATAATAATAAATTGTTTAATAAAAAAATTATATTATATTAACAAAACATAATTATTATATTTAAAATCATTTAATTAATTGTCACATATTAAAATATGATTTAGAACATAAAAAGTGCATAAAAAAGCAACTACAAAATGTATAATACCTAATTGTTCATGTCATGCAAGCTATGCAAAACCCAGGCCTAATTTCTTCACATACATCTGTATTAATTTTAACTTGTTAGTCTAAGTTCTTTATAATTTTTCATCTGTCTGTCTATGGAGCGATCCTCTTGATCTTGGCTGTTTTTTCTCAGTGGAATAGCTAACAGCCTCTATACTTGTTCCCAAACCTGCCTTTCGTCTTTCTCTCTCTCCCTCCCTCCTGCAGTGTTCATGCTAACGGGCCCAGAACATTGAGCTTTTCAGATTCCCATCTACACTGCAATATTTCAAAAACGCAACTCTATTTCACTCTGTTTGTTTTGAGCCTTCAACTCCCTACCTAGAATTCTTCTTTCCTGCTGCTCTGTATAAAATCCATGAGTGATATTTTGTGGTTTTCCATGTGATGACTAATGCAGTTTGCTCTGATGTGGTCACAGTTATATTGAGTCCTTGAATTGATTTGACAGATACTCTGTCTAGATATTTCAGATTGTCTCTGCTCTGTTTTTCAGTAGGGATGATTGACAGGCCAGCCTCCCCCCCACCCCATGAAACTGTGGATGGAATACTGTGTGAGGCAGGGGAAGTCATTTTGAACCCTTATTTTCTAAGTCTTCAGGTGACAGCATAGCAAAACATATCCGTCAACATGACTAAGCAGTAATAGCGTGAGTGTGCGCCATCATATCTTACTGAAAACAACTGCTGAATAAATTCATAATCTAACTCTATTCCATTTAGGGACTGAAATTTATTTCCCTCTTCTTGAAAGTCCATTCTTCAGCAATCATTATCCACAATCAGCCTGCAGATTTTTTTCACATGTGATTCACATATTCTTTAACCTGTTTTCTTCTGTTTCACACAAATACAAACCATCATAAGTTTTTTGGTTAATAATTTTCAACAGCATTCAGTTAACATATCTGTACTTGAAACTGTCTCTATAGCCTTTCTGATCCTGTAGCAATTCCCAAAGCACACATTAGCCACTTGTCCACCATCGGGCCAAACCATTTTTATTGCTTAAACATTCCATTCTGTGGTGATCCGGCCCAGCCTCTATGGATATGGTTTTGTTTTCCACTGTGGGGCTGATAACAGAACTCTTTGGACGTGCCAAACCAAACTCAAGTGGAAATATAACTGGAACTGTTCCTTAAAACCGTTCGACCTGAAGGTGGAAAAGCAGCTATTTTCAGTGGGCCACTAATACATTCTGTGGTGTTTTATGGTATTGTGTTGACGCTCGGTATACTGATTTATTATTCACCTTACTTTTTTGATAGTTCTTGAACAACTTTGAGATGTGTTTTGGGTCATTTTCTTCCTGAAAAATTAATGTTCACCTCACATAATTTTGATGGATTGACTTGTCTCTGAAATATTCTGAAAAGGACATGCTGGTTGATCTTGTCATGGACTTGACACCAAATTGTCATTAGCACGAAAGTGGCATAGCACCCCTGATCATGACACAGCTTTCTTGAAGTTTGACAATGTGAATGTATTTTTAGTAACTGATAAATTAGTTAACAAAGCAATTATGTACTACACACACACAAACACACACACATGCTACTGTTCAAAAGTTTAGGGTCGGGAAGATTTTTTTCATCTTTTTAAAATAAGTCTCTTATGCTCACCAAGGCTGCATTTATTTGAAATACAGTAAAAACTGCAAAATAACTTTTTATTTTAAAATTTTATTTTAATATATTTTAAAATGCGATTTATTCCTGTGATGGAAAACCTGAATGTTCAGTATCATTACTCCAGTCTTCATTGTTCTTCAGAAATCATTCTATGTTGATTTGATGATCAAATTTGCTGATTTGATGCTCAATTCTTATGTTAAACACATCTGTGTTGCTTAATTATTATTATTTTTTTCTTTATTTTTTTTTCTTTTTGGAATGGAAACCATAATGCATTTCACAATTTCACACTTAGATATAATTAAATAGAGTAAAATGTATGCGTATTTGGCGTGCTGTCCGAAGGGAGGGCTCTGAGCTCGGTATTTGGCCCGAACCCAGAGAAATCCCCTCATACCAGGTGGGGATAGGAATAGTTAGAAGTGAAAAAACTTTGATGAATAAAAAGTTCAGAAGAACAGCATTCATTTAAAATAGAAATCTTTGTTGTCAAAAATATCGACTTCGGTACCAAGTCAGTACTGAAATTTTAAGAATGTGACTCTTTGAGCGCTGTTGAGCGGATTCGTAAACACCTCTGATTGGCCATTGTGTTCACACACTCATCGGATATGTCTGTGATTGGCTACAATGATCAAGCAGGTGTCTATCGCGGACCAGTGTTTTTATGTTATGTACTCCCGTGTGTATCTGTGTAATCGCTCGGTGAAGAGCTTCATTGATGACTATTTACAACATGTTTTTGAAGCATTGATCATTGAAGCCAATCACAGACATATCTGATAAGCGTGTCAACACAATGGCCAATCAGAGGTGTTTACGAATCCGCTCAACATCGCTCAAAGTGTCACATTTTTTTAATTTCAGTACTGAAGTCAGTACTTTTGACATCTCTACATTATGTCTTTACTTTCAAAATGTTTTTTTTTTTTTTAAATCTTTCTGACCACAAAGTTTTGAATATTAATGTATATATACACATACACATTAATTTTATATTACATTTAATTTTTTTATAACAACATCTTTGTCCTTAAAAAAATTAAAGCAGCAATTAATTTTTTACACAGTAGCTGAAGGTCAGCACTCACACAGTGAATTTACTTAATATGTTTGAATAAAAATGTATGTATCAGTTTTCATGTATTTGTGTATAATGGCCCATTTTTATTGAAAAGTCTACTTTAGTCTATCCCTTTGTAATCTCTATAGTACATCTGTTGATAGAGTAAGTGACATTCTGACAGATATCAGCAATCAGAAGAAACAGCAGGGGGACGATCTCTGAGCAAGCTTTTACCGCAAAAAAACATCTGATAAACAGAAAAAAAACACACACCTACACAAACAAGCACGCACTTAATCACACGGCCAAAATCTCACATTAGAAAAATGAATAGTCATAGAACACAATAAAAAACATAATAAGAGCCATTTAGAATGAGAGGAAGATGGAACACTACAGGAACACCAGAGGAGCTAACTGAAGTTATTAGCCACATCACGACATTCAAACACAAGAACTTCTACCAGCTACACAACCACAAGAGAAACCACAGACAAAAACGTTAAAGAAGCCACACCAACACACAAGATTTTCCAGAAAGAGGGAAGTATTGAGAGGCAGTACTAAGATATTTACTCTTCCATCAAAGTGCCATTTTCCACCTTGAGCCTCCGACGAACCCTCTCCACTCAAACTACTGTCCTGATGCACAAGCCAGCGCTGAACCACATGAGCCTAGAAGACACCAATACCACAAAGACAGAGCATGTTAATACACGCAGAAACACACATGGAGACACATGAACACATATGAGCAGGTGAAAACACTGAAACTGTGGAAGCTGTGGTAACACAAATAGGTCATGAAACGGTGCTCCATTAAGTGAATAATGTTAAACTTCAAGTACGAGTATGAGCACCTGATCTTCTTAAATGCTTTTAATCTTTTTGAATGCAACATAAAATAGCACTAACAAGAAACCGGGCTATTAACCTTTGCAAAGGCCCGGGAATACAAGAGGGAGAATTAAACAACAACGCCACATTTTCATTTCAGACTTGAGAGGGGGAATGCAGAAACCCAGTCGCATTAAAGGGATTCCAGCTCTTAGCTGGTTGCTTAGCAGTTGCTAGGAGAGCGATGACATCATTTTCAACATTCACAAAAGCCTACGAGTGTGGCATCTCTTGATGCAGGGTCCACGTTGTCTCTGAGCACATGAAGACGCAGAGAGCAAAACAAATTCTGTGACCTAAATTGTTTTGGATTTCTGTTCACATAAACCCACAAAATATGAGTGACATATGCTATTTATTGCACATCGCAAACATTTAGTAAAAAGCAAATATATGATGCCTGTGTTACATTCACATGGACTTTCTGTTTGTGTTTTCATCTGTCACGTGTTCCTTTGTTCTAGTTTCCCGCCACAATCTGTCACCATGAACATTAATCACATTCATCTCAGCTGTTCCTCGTTTGAGTTCAATCATCTGTGTATTTAAGTTCCAGTTTCTGTTGATCATGTTGTTGGGTATTACTTATGTTTGGATGTTAGTGTGTGTTTCTCCTGTGTTCCTGTATGCTCCTTTGGATTCTCTAGTAAAGTTTGACTCTGGATATTACATTCCTCTTCGTGCGTGTGTCTACACACCTAATACTGTAACAGAATACCCGACCAAAAACTTTAAGCGACGTGTTTTACTTAGCATTTTCTTTTTGGTTTTTGTGTTCAGTCTTTTTTTTTTTTTCTCTCCGTTTTTTCACTCCTGCTTTCACTATGTTCCCTGATGTGAAACTCATGTGCCTTGTGCAGGGAGAAAGCTCCCTCGAGAGACATTTAGAACTGTTTTTGGATCTCGCACATCAGACCACCTTCCCGGACTACTGCCTGTGCACGTTCTTGCACTTTGGACTCAATTCCACCACACGTGCACAGCTGTCCGGGGAGGGTCCTCGAGGGAGCTTCATGTCCTACGTGGAGTGGGTGCTGGCGTCATGTGGATCACCTATGACCGTAGGATTCGACGACAACGATGCCAGCCCCACTTCCCAGCCAGTGCCCAGCCAGAACCACCCAGACGGCGAGGATATTCGACCTGAGCCCACCGCAGGTAGTATGACGGAGACCCCCGCAATTGAGCCACCCACGCCCACAAGAGCGATCGGGGGTCACATCGCCACGGAGCCCGAGCAGCTTGTACCTGACCAGGTGTGTGAGCCGGCCGAGTCTTCCATCGCCGAGGGAGTGTTGGTGGACCTCGAGGGTCTGGAAATGAGCCCCGCCCACCCCCCCGCTACTGAGAGTGAGTTTGCTGAGACACTGCTGGACTTAAGGTGTGGAGAGGAAACCTGTCCTGTCCCTATACTGTCTTCACTCCCGCTGGTTCCGTCCAACCCTGAACTGCCTGTCTCCCCGCTGGTCCCGTCCAGCGTTCCTCTCCCACCTTCTCATCAACATTCCAGTGACTCTCCACTGACCTTAGATGTTTACATGGAACTCCAGTCTGTTTCCCAGTCCACAGCCATCTGTGCCACCCAGTCATCTCCGTCTCCCTCCAGTCCCTCGATACCACCTCCTCTCAGTAGCGTGGCACCATCTCGGGCCTGCCGGGATCCGCCTCTTCCTGGGCACGAGGAGCCCGAAGCTCTGCCTCCAGCTTCGGATGGTCTCGAGCTGCCTCCTCTCATCACTCTGACTCCTGCGCCTGCGCTCCTCCCACCCTCGACCTCTGAGTTGACCATCGGCCTTCCGACCACGCCGGACTCCCTCGGCACGTCGGGTCCACCTGGGTCAGACATCGCTTCGCCTTCGGTGCGGACCTACGGACCATTCGCTGCTCTCTGGCCCTCCACCCCTTCCACTACGGCTTGCTCCGCCCTACCTCAGGCTCCGTCTCCGCCCTCGGTCGCTCCTGCGCATCTTCAGACCTCCGGATCCCCTCCTCGATCTCAGGAGGTCGTCACTGCGGCTCCGTCGCGGCCGCTTGGATCGTCACCATCTCTCCACCTCCTCAGCTCGTCAACTACGCGGTGGGCTCCATCCTCGCCGTTGTTGACTTCGGTCCTCCCCATGGCGGTCGTCATCAACTTTCTCCCATGGCTCCTCCCTCCATCAACGCCGCCGTGGGGCACTACCCTGGCTGGTGCCTGGCACAACAGCCTGCAGCCCCTGTTCAAGGCCACCTCCTGGACTTCACCACCTCCTGCACCACCCTGGACTCCGTTTCTCCGCCTCCTCCCAGTTAGCCATCCGCCTCCTGAACCGCCTCCTACATCATCTTCAGCATCTTATCTTCCTCTTCCCCTCTCTCTACGGCGCGAGGACGCGCCTTTCCGGGAGGGGGCGTAATGTTACATTCACATGGACTTTCTGTTTGTGTTTTCATCTGTCACATGTTCCTTTGTTCTAGTTTCCCGCCACAATCTGTCACCATGGACATTAATCACATTCATCTCAGCTGTTCCTCGTTTGAGTTCAATCATCTGTGTATTTAAGTTCCAGTTTCTGTTGATCATGTTGTCGGGTATTACTTACGTTTGGATGTTAGTGTGTTTCTCCTGTGTTCCTGTATGCTCCTTTGGATTCTCTAGTAAAGTTTGACTCTGGATATTACATTCCTCTTTGTGCGTGTGTCTACACACCTAATACTGTAACAGCCTGGGTGGTTATTCCGGTGCAGAAAAGGCAAAAATCACACAATATATATATTGTGTATGTATATACAGTCAAACCAAAAATTATTCAGACACCTTGAACATTTCATTCATTATTAATACAGTTTATTCACTATAGTTTAAAAAAATGGTAATAAAATATGACAAGATCTCACACAACAAAATCCTCAGAGTTAAATCAACTCTGCTCAGAATACATATGGTCCCTCTCTAAATAATGTTAAAATAACACTGAAGCAGAGTTAAAGTTAATGAGATAATTAAGCAATTAATTAATTGATGAATGTGCATTAGTGATGAACACCTGCTGTTAACAAGCATAATAACTGAAGAAAAGAGAAACACAAGAACGACAGCTGACTTCAGTCACAGCCTTAGACGAAATCAACTGAAGATAAAAATCGTTAAATCTCTGAAGATTTGATTAAACAACTCCACAAACAACATTACCAGCTTCACATTTTACTAACCAGATTGACTTTATTTTCACACATCTACAGAAGTACTTATTGAGAATTAAGGTTTAGATGGTGTTTTATTGGTCAAGAAAAAGAAAAGAAAAGAAAAAAAATGACACCACCATCATGGAGATCCATGTTCGCTTTAGTTGGGCTCTTGACCCCGTACTTTCCATGTTCAATTTTTTTTTCTGCAACAATGTATATGTTTTTGTAAAGCAGTAAGTTCAACGCTTTACAGTGAGCAGATATTAGCTGCTTTTACACTCATAAAAATGATTTTTTGATACTGTTCACTTTATTTAAACAACTTATTTTAATTCAACACCATTGTATTAGGTTTCTGGTTCAAATTTAATTGCTTCATGTTAAATTGACTTGAAACGATTACTTTTTGACTCAATGTTTTCATATTAAAACAACATGTTTCAATCAAGTAAACTCAACCAGGACTCAATCAAACAGGACTTTCACTTCCCATCATGCTTTGCAAAGAGGCTGATCTGGGAGAGTAAATGTTGAAATAAAGTGTTATTTTAAGCAGTTTTTAGCAAGATGAGAAAATTGAGAGACTTTAATGTTTACTTTCTATTATGTTGGTATTTAAAAGTTCCTGTTAATAGTTTTGGGGTTACAATTGTGGTGAAGTGTTGAGCTTGTGCTTGGGTTAAGGACTTGCTAACAAAAATTCAAATTACTTTAATAACAAAGTATTCACTATGGTAGTGCTCTGGGCTGCGTTTCCCAAAAGCATCGTAAGCCTAAGTTGATTGTAGCTCCATTAGTGGCAATAGAGCTATGATCAACTTAGGCTTACGATGCTTTTAGGAAACGCTGCCCTGGATGAAACCAGTATTACTTCTAGTCTGTCAACACAGAACATCACATCACAAAAGTCATGTAAATCACAAGACTAAAAAATAAGCATTAATTGTAGGATTATTTGTATAATTCAATTAATATGAAAACTAAAACCATTCATTCAAGTTAAATGAACACAATTGATTCTAGTTTGTTTAACACGGTTGATTCTATTGGGTTTTACTTGTTTCAATCATGTGGAACCACTGTCCATGATTGAATTGAATTGGTTGGACAAAACTATTTTACACAGATTCTTCCTTAGTCAGTTGTGTTATCACAACACAAGAATATTGCATAGATTAAAAATAAATCTTTAATGTTGATAAAAACTAAGTTGGTTGTGTGGAACCACTGTCCACAATTGACTTGAGTTAGTTTAAAGTATAATTTTTTTGAGTGTATATGATGATATAGTCATTGTGAGATGGCCTGATTGCATCCAAAGTAACTGATCATACGTTTTGTCATTTATACATTTTGGTTTTGCATTACCAACCCTGTGAAACTATAGCATGAGAAGTTGTTGCAGCAAACAGGTATATTGAATAATTTTTAAACCATTCAGTGCATAAATTTTTTTTGAACTACTGCATCACTTAGACACACACAGACATCAAGAATCAGCATATGAATCTCAACAATGGTGATAAAAAAAAAACACTTCACGCTGCAATGCATGATGGGTATCATCATAGGACAAAACTCCCATCATGCACTGCAGTATGAATAATTATCGTCACCACTTTAATGGACTTTTTTTTTTTTTTGCTATAACCGAATCTTAGTCAAGAAACCAAAGAGACCTCTTTGTGATGTTCATCTGAAATGCCTCTCAAGCATAAAACTCAAGCTGATCTGCTTCTTCAATCTTTTGATTCAGCAAAGTGCAATTGCTCAAACACAAATTATTTTAAAAACACGAAAGCCCAACTAAAACAAACTATGACCACCATGATGGTGGCATAATTTTTTGACCAATAAAACACCAACATCTAAACCTCTGTTAATTCTTAATAAGAACTGTCGACATTTAAAAGAAATAAAGTCAATCTGGTTAGTAATAAGTTCTTGAGAGATTTAATGTATTTTATCTTCAGTTAATTTCATCTAAGGCTGTGGCTGAAGTCAGTTGTAGTACTTGTGTTTTTCTTTTCTTCAGTGGTTTTGCTTGTTAACAGCAGATGTTCATCATTAATGCACAATCATCACTTAATTAATTGCTTAATTATCTCATTAATTTTAACTCTGCTTCAGTGTTACTTTAACAGTAATTAGAGAGGGACCATATGTACTCTGAGCAGATTTGATTTAACTCTGGGGTGTCCGAAAAAGCATAATCTTAATTATGTCAGATAACACTTAAGCAAAACATGGTCAGGTCAAAGTGTATGAAGAATTTTTGGACATAATATGTCACAATTTACTTTATTTTGCTATCCTCGCTTACATAAATTAACTATAGTGTCCTGCACCCACTAGTAAAAATATATCAAAAATATCAAAAATGTCTGAATAATTTTTGGTTTGACTGTATATATATCTATATATATATATATATATATATATATATATATATATGTGTGTGTGTGTGTGTGTGTGTATATATATATAAACCTACCAAACAGTATATAAATGTAGCCTTGGTGAGCATTAGAAACTTCTTTCAAAAACATGTAATATGTCTTGGGTTGTTTTTTAACTCCAAATAAAAATAGAACAAGGAAAAAGAAAATGAGGGTACAGGAAAAAAAATTACATAGTCTGGATTCAAACTGGCCTTTTAAGTCATTAGTACTCAAGCCACTGCCCTGTCATTGCTCTGACACATCAAATATGTAGCTTTATGTTTATTTCCACACAAAAAGGTTTCAAAATCACAAGGGTGTTCTATTAAACCAATTCAGTACAAGACTCTGTTTTATTTTGTTCAATTATAGCAGAGTGGGTTGATTACTTGAGCTTCACCACCATTCATCATTTAAACGGCTGATCTGTGATTCAGTCAGCCTATATCATTCATTAGCTCCAAACACCCAGTCAACAAAACAATAATAATAAGCATAAGAGAGACAGAGAGAGATAAGAGTAAGAATTTTTAAAATGCCTTTTGAATATATGAATGAAGTCTGAGCAGGGCTTATAAAGACAGGAAACATTTTAATTAATTTTATAAATGTTACCCTGTGCAGTATATGTGGCCTTCATTACCACACACTCATGAATGGATACACTTATTTTATCTTATGACATCCTCATCTTAATCTAAGCGACTAGGCAGACATCATTCATTTTCAATGAAAGTTGGAGATTTCAGAGTGTAATTGATCTTAAACATGAAGAGAAAATAAAACAAAACAAAACAAACAATGAGAGTGCAGTGATTTGCCACCTGATAGAGTTAGATACCGTCGCAGAGTATGAACGGCTACTAAAAACCACTGGACAAAATCCAGTCATTTCAATAGGAAATAGGAATCCATCCGATCGGGATGAAAGTGAAAGATTTTGCCATGCAGATTTCATAACAGGCAGTTCAAGTTGGTCATGTGAATTCGCAGAGCTGACCAACATAAGGCTGCTTGGTTTAAAAGTGACTTCCGCATGAGGAGTACTTCATACATCACTATAATATTAACAACAGACAATTAAACTTTTTTGGCACACAAAATTTTCCTAATGTGACCTCGTACTTGCTTCATTCTTCGCTTAGAGGTAAAAGGAATTCGAATCCACGTCAAAGAAGGTGGAGCCTCAAAGCACACCTACCTTTTACATAATCACCATGAACCAATGGTATTTTGAATGTGTTTACACTCTAAAAAAAAAGCTGGGTTGTTTGAAACCAAGTTTAGTCCATATATGACCCAAACATGCATTTTTTAGAGTGTACCAGCCAGAGCTAAGTTTCTGAAAAATTTAAAACTCCCACAATAAACATCAAATTAACTTTGTTTTGGCCTGATTTTGTTCAAAATGACATCACACCAGCTTGAAGTATATCAGGGCCTTTAGATGACACACATCAGTGGAACTGCCTGAAACATAATAAAGACAAGTTGTCAGATATTAGTATTCACTTATGACAAAGCAATTAAGCACTAGGCGTAGTTAAAGCCTCAGAGGAGGAAATCCAGACTGTTTATGACTCTATTGTGAAGGACAGGGGAGCCAAACCCAGTCACAAGTATATGCGCACCGGGGAAATAGAGCTCCTCTCGGCAACTGTCAGTGTAACGTCACATTTCTCATCTACGTGAAGTACAAGATCAGCCAATTAATTAATTTTGCATAATCCCTCATGTATCATGAGAGCAGATGCAGATTAACACGCAGTTCAGAATGTTAAGTGATGACATCATCTGCCAGTGTAATTACGAGAGATATGTAACCAGTGAATAGAAAAGGGTCACGGCAACATTCTACAACCTGTCTGGTTCTCACACACCTTTATATTCTCACACACTCACTAAAAATAGTGAGAAAGACGTAATTTGGAGCTCGACACCAGTAGGCTGAGAATGATGAATCGCAGTAATGAACCCTCCAGGGTTTGCTTTGAGACCCACTTCTAGAGAAAGAGAAACCTACATAGTGGTGCTAGGGTCGCCATTTATTACACACATACACACATGCAACTGTGCCTTTCACGGACACTTAAATGAACACATAATGTTCTGCATAATATCTTCAGTTTGATTGAATGGTCAGGCAGTGCCAGTGCAGCAGCCACTGGATACATGCAACAACAGGAAGCAGAAATACAAAGCCTAGTAAAACATCCTAGAAGGTCACAGCGTTCTGGAGATCTATAAATAAAGATCTATAATTACTGCACACTATTATTATCAGCTAAAATGACTATGACAGTGCTAAAATCCATAACAGGCCAAGTAGAGCATATTCTAAATAAATAGTTGGAATTACAGTATTTTACAGTTTTTAAAGCTGTTCATCTCTTAAAGTGGCATTTCACCCAGAGATAAAGTTCTGTCATCATTTACTCGCCCTCATGCTGTTCAAATCAGGGTTCCCACTCTTTCATGAACACCAGATTCAAGGACTTTCAATGACTTTTTAAAGCACCGTTTATTTTATATCAAGCACCTATCAAATTCACATCACATATGGAGCGTCATGAAAGACCTCTTATAGTACTTAACATTTTAATCCTCCTATTGCATTTGCATCCATTTTAACCCGGAAGAGGTACAGAATCATTTGTACATTAATTTTGGAAATATATTAAAATCGTTTGCGGCTTTTTTATCCCTAATGGTAACAATTATTCCATACTAGTTTTGGTTTTCATTTTATATAAATCATTACTTGAGTAAAAACATTATAATGTAGAGGGAATATTATAAAAATACATTTTGCAATTGAGTGGGGAAAAAAAAGGATTATATGGATTGTAATTGTAAAAAGTCAGAATATATACAATATATTATAGATATAAGCTTGCAATTCTGAGAAAAGAAAGTCAAAATTGAGAGACATAAATGAGCACTTCTGAGAAAAATATATATATCACAATTCTGACTTCATAAGACACAACTGTGGCTTTATAATCACGCAATTCTGACTTTTTAAAGGGATAGTTTACCCAAAAATGAAAATTCTGTCATCATTTATTAACTCTCAAGTTGTTCCCAACCTGTATGGATTACATTGTTCTGCTGAACACACAGAAAGATATTTGGAAGACTGTCAGTAACCAAACAGATTTCGCCCCCCATTGACTACCATAGTAATTATTTTTCCTACTATGGTAGTCAATAGGGGGCGAGATCTGTTTGGTTACTGGCATTCTTCCAAATTTATCTTTCTAGTTGTTTAAAACCCAAATAAATTTCTTCTGTTGAACATACAAGTTTTTTTTTTAACAGTTGCTGGTCCCCAGTGAGTTTCATAGTAGGAAAGAAAATACGATGGATGTCAATGGGTACTAGCAAATGTTTGGTTACCCACGTTCTTCAAAATATGTTCTTTTGTGTTCAGCACAAGACAGAAATTAATACAGGTTTGAAACAACTTTAGAGTGAGTAAATAAAATTTTCATTTTTGGTTGAACTATCCCTTTAATGACAAGTCGCAGCATTTGTTGTCTGTCCCTTTAAGGCTCTTGCGCGCATCTAATATATTTACACGCATTCGATTTTCGATGGTGTAAACCTTGTGTGTATTGACAGTATTAGCAGAATAAGATGCAAATGATAACTTTGTCCAGCAAATGCAGCATTTGGCAGGCTTTTTGAGTGTATTGCTCAGAAAAGCATGTGTCAGACCAGCACGCAGATAAAATGTTTAACCAGTAAGGCTTTAAAACTCATGCAAATAATAAACTTTTGTGATTGTGAATAACTGCAGTGTTCCGTGAGTATAACTCTACCGCTGATTTAACATGTTATGTGAATGTATGTCGCTTTGTACTACACAGTTGAGACAGAGGCGCCAGGACTGCAACTGACAGAAAGCACTATAGCACGATACAACAATATTTCTTCAAAAGCAGATTGTAGAGACCTTTTAATCGTCCACGATCAAAATCGCACACACCTATTAGAAGTTTCAGCTCAAATGTCCAAACCCTGCCTAATAATAAGCAAGGGGAAGTACCGCAGTGGAAAACAAATGGAAACTGATTGTAAAATAATATTCCAAACCAAATATACTAGGACTAAGAGGGGCAAGTTATAATTTTCACAAAATTTATTTCAAATTTAATTCAAGCACTTTCAAGGACCAATATTTGTTTTCAAGTACTTTCCAAAAAAATATTAGATTGTTAAAATATAATATTTTAAATAGTCATTAATGCTATTAAAAGTAAAATTAAATTAAAGCAAAAATTAAAATGATGATTTTTAAAGAATATTCTGGCTGCTCTTTTCAATAAAATGGAAGTGGATTGGGGCTATCTAGCTCAGAAATTATAAAAATGCTCCTTCTGATAGCTGAAAAAACTGAAATTTAAGTTGTTAGTAGTTGTTTAAATAAAAGTATACCATAGCATATTAGTTTTTACTATGGTATCGAAATATTATTTCTTTTTTGGTATTTTGGCATTGTGACAATCTTATTTTGCATAATAGACTGTACACATTAACAGTGTACAGTGTTGCATGTTTATCTCAAAACAGCTCTTTGCATAACATGGCTGTGTTTCTTGTTTTTTCCCTGAACAAACTGGCAGCCGAACAGATCCGGTCGTGACCTAGAGAATGCAAAATCAATAAACAGCCCAAAGACTACGCTTAAGTGGGAGTTGATCAAATATTGATAGACACTCAGTGTTCATAATTTGTGTGTATTCTTGTTTCTTGTGCTTGTATTATTTCTTGAAGTGTACTCTTGTGTAGCCTCAATACCTTTTTTGAATTTTTGAATTATTTAATAATCACAATGTTTGAAGCATATATTTACTATAAAAGATTCAACTACTGAAATCAAGATAGACATACAGTATATATGTACGTATATCTCATTCAAGATGTAAAGAAATTAAACCCTTTAGGAAGTAATGATAATCTGCATCAGTATAAGCAACTTCCCGATTTCTTTTACCCTACTAAAACAGAACCACTGAAATATTGATGTGTACGTCAGGCTGCCGTGTCTGCAATCCATTATAAACAAAACAGACTTTATCATAGATTTATCCCCAGTCTTGGGCTCTATTTAAATTAGTAAAACACAGAGATAAAGACAAAAAAAACAACACAAAGAAACTTGGGACACAGATCTCAATTTCAGGTAATGACTACACTATTGCTCACATTGAAAGATGATCTGGATGTCCATTTCTAAATTTGGTGAAAGCAAATACACATCCAAATGTCGGTAAGCTAACAGTCAGACTACAACGCTACATTATTTTAATACAGTGTCAGTTATTCATGTTTTAATTTTAAAATCCACAATATGTTCTGTTTAGTAAAGTAATAATTGCTTATTGCTTTTTATATATAAGGTTGCAAAAGCAATATGACATCACACCAATATTCAATAAATGATTAAATTTATAACAATAATAATATTGTTGGTATCACTATTACCATAAATATTAATAATGACCATAATAACATGTCATTTAGTCATTTGTTCGTTTAGTTTCATTTTCGTGGACTTTTAGGCTTTTCATTATTTCCTGTTGTCTTTGTTCACTTTTCCCGCTTTCATCAGTTACCATGGCATTTCATTTGATCATCACACCTGTTAGTCTGTTTAGTTTATTATCATTGTATACTTAAGTTCCTTTGTTTCCTGTGTTTATTCTTTTATTAAATACCTTTGGATTGGAACTTTTGACTCCTCTTCGTCTTTGGATTCTTTCAATTATGACAGAACAGCCAACCCAAAAATGGAATTAGCAACTGAATTTGCTGCTCTGGCCAGGGGAGGCCTCACCATGCTGGATTACACACTGCAATTCTGCCTGCTTGCCGAGCGTTCTCGTTTTGATGACGTGATGCTTGAATCATTGTATTGGATCGGGGCGAACTACTACCATCAAATAGACCTCCCAGACATGAAAAGACTTGACTGGAAGGAGGCCATTGTTCAATGTCTGGAGAGGCTCTACCCCCAATCCATGCTACCTGCAGACCCAGTGCCAGGCCAAAAACCCACCGACTGCGAGAAGCGGCAACACGTGCCCAATGCAGATGAAGAAAATGATTCCACCACGATGTTGGAGCCTGCACTTGGAGGAGCTATTGAGCCTGACATCACACCGGAGCCTAAGTGGAACCCGTCTGACCAGGTGTGCAAGCCAGCTGTCCCATCCATGTGTGGCAGTTGAGGGTTTGGATAGGAGCCCCTGCCCACCCGCCTGTCATTGAGAGTGAGTTTCTGGACTATCATTTAGATTTAACCCTTACCAGCCTCCCTCTCCCACCTCTTCTTCAAAATGTTCCTGTGGATAGTTGTCTTGCCAGTTCTTCATGTCAGCCTTCTTCCCAGACCCTAGCAACGTCTACTGCCCTGCTCGGGTTGTCTCCCATCAGTCCCACTTTGCCTCCGTTGCCTCCTTTCAGTGGCGTGGTTACACCGCAGGCCTGCTGTGAGCCACCTCCTCCAGGGCATGGGTATCCTGTGGCTCTGCCTATCTCCCTCGACATCAGCAGTAACCATCAGGAATGCGGCCCCACTGGAATGTCCCAATGCCCCATCTGGGTCGGACATTTCAACTTTACCATGGACCTACAGGCTGTTCTCTGGCCCTCCACTTCTATCGCTCTTGCTAGCTCTGTCCTCTCTCAGGCTCTGCCTCCGCCCTCGGTTGCTCCAGCTCCACCTCAGCCCTTTGAATCTTGAGAGGTCGTTGCTGCAGGTCCATCACGACCACCTAGGTCTTCTACGTCACTTTTCTCTGTCTGCACCGTGGGCTCCTCCTCCGTTTGGGGACACGGTAGCATCGGGACTCTCTCCACCATGGCTCCTCCCTCTGGCAATGCCGCCATGGGGCGCCACCTGGTTGGGCATCTGGGCATCATCCTGTTTCCATCCACACAAACCATCTATTCACAACTATTTTTACTTTAGTAAACACAGGAAATATTAGGGACTTAATTAAAATGATGAATGACAAATAATGTATAAATAAAATAATGCAAATTAATGTAATGACTATTAGCTTGCTGACATTTGGATGTTTATTCTTAATTTTTTGTTTGCCAACCAATTCCAATCAGAATTGAGAGTTGTAAGTATCTGTTTAATAACACAATAATGAAATCAACCAATTCAGATCCCATCCTTCCATTCAACAAATCACCCCTTCTCCCTTCTTTTTATTTCTTCTACTCGAGGCGCACTCCCTCTTCTGTCGAGCATCTCAGTTTCATTCTCTCTTTCTCTCTGTCCTCTTACAGGAGCTGCAGATCTTCTCAGTCACAACACATTGCTGCGCCCAGCACTTTCTCTTCAATATTCATGAGGACTGCAGAAGGCCTGACTGCAAAGCACGCTGGGTAGAGCCCCTCAGTCTCCTAATTACATCACCTTTATGTGCTGACATCCACCTCTGTTTCATCCCTGAATATTAGTGCAGGATATAAACACACATCTCATCACTCACACAAAATCCTTATGCACATAATCACACTATTAATGCCCAATTTCCCATGCTGCATTCTCATTATAATCTTGTCATCTCTTTGTGTGATTGTGTGTTAGTGTGTGTGTGTGTTGTTTCTCATGCACATTGTCGCAGGAGAAAATGAGTGATTAAAAGAGAATATGGGAGAAAGGAAAATAGAGAGCTAAAACAAGACTGAGTGAGAAAGATAGAAGGAGAGAGTGTCAGCGAGTCAGAGAGTCGCCTGCTGAGCTCTCGCCAGCACATGGCCACTGACTCCGCCTCCTCCCCCGGGGCCAATCCCTCTCCAAAGGAACAGGAAAGCAACGACAGGGGGTGACAGTCTGCAAGCTACTGTCAGATGGCACAACACACACACCTGCACAAACTGAAGCAGACAATAGTATGCAGAATGGAGATAATAGAGGTGATGCTTAAAAACCTGATTTCAGTTTATAGTTTAAAATCATCAATCTACTATACAAATGGGTGACACATTTCCAGTATTTAAATATAAAAGAAAGCACACTAATGATCAAAAGTTTACTGTTTTTGATTAATAAATGAGCATAAGAGCCTGTTCAAAGTTGTGAACAGTGTAGTTCTACTGTGTTCATCAAACAGATTTCACAAAAATTTGATATTGTAATTCTAGTCACAATTCAAATGTTATTTGAAACCGACATACACTGCTAGAGCAACCACACACTTGTGTAATTATAGTTTTGTCTCAAAAGCTTATAGTCGCTGAGATACAGATCTTGTGTCAACTTCCCCATGTGACAGCTTGTCCTGCTCTCCCCTATATGTAAAACTCTATTTGTTGATAAATATCTAAATAAATATAAATCCTGTTGAATATGTAACTAGATGAATAATCACTCTCTCAGGGCTGCTGCGCTAGTCTACATAGCACAAAAGACACAACACAGCTCAAGGTCTTCCCAAAAAACACTTTCAAATTTTAATAAATGATTTATGAAAATTCATGTAAATTATTTTAGACCAAAAATTACGTTTTTTAGATCAGTAGACATTTGTATCACATTCTATTTAAAGCACAAATAGGCTCAGTTGCAAACAGTTTCTCCATTTCAAAGCTTGAAGTATTTGCCTTTTTGTTACTCTCTTTGGAGCTCCTTTTTAGCCCTGAAAGGCCATTTCACCAAAGAGAGTCTCTGAGTGGCACGAATTCATGAAAATACAAACATCCAGAGGGCATATGAGCCGTTCTAAGAGTCTAATGGCAGCAACATCTCAAGGCAATGTCAATTTTATCTTTATTTTGTGCAAGTCATTTCTGCGGCCTTGTTTCACGTTTATGGTGGGGGGGAAAGGATGCGCGTGTGAATGTAGAGAGGTTTGGGATGTGCACATAAATAATGAAGGAACGAGTGAAGCATCTGTGCCATTACAAAAATCAACCATACTGTCATGTATGGCATCGTTTTACAATTTTACCGCACTATCTATGATCCCCTTTCACTGGATACTGGGACATTCAGTCTTTATAGATGATCTTGCATTGGCAAAAATTAGACAAAAATTAGACAACATATTTGAATAATGGCATAAAAAAAATTCAATCTTCTTAGAGAACAAAAAAAAATTGTTAATCAGTATTTTTGTCTTGTTTCATTAAATAATATTCATATTTTTAATAAATGCTTTATTAAATAAATATGTTTTTTAAAGAATTAGTTCACTTTAAAATTGAAATTAGCCCAAGCTTTACTCACCCTCAAGCCATCCTAGGTGTATATGACTTTCTTCTTTCTGATGAACATAATTGCAAAAATGTTAATAAATAACAGCCATAAATGTTAATAAATAAAAGCCATCCTAGGCGGTCTGGCGGAAGCTGGATATTTTACTTCAAAACTTGTTTAAATATGGATTTTTTTTACACAAATGCATCGCTTTGCTTCAGAAGGCCTTTATTAACCCCCCAGAGCCATGTGGAGCACATAATTATGATGAATGGATTTGGATGGATGCACTTTCTTCAGCTCATATTCACTGATCCCTATCACTGCCATTATAAAGCTCGGATGCGTCAGGATATTTATTAATATTTCTGTGATTATGTTCATCAGAAAGAAGAAAGTCATATACACCTAGGATGGCTTGAGGGTGAGTAAAGGTTGGGCTCATTTTCATTTCAAAGTGAACTAATCCTTTAAAATAAATTTAAAAAAATAATATATAAAAATTAACATATGATAACTTATGATTAATCAATAAAATACCTCACAAAATTTGGTCAAATGTATGTTTAACAGTAGAAGACAAAGAAGAAATCGTAATTCAATACACATTCTCTGAAAACAAGTCTATAATTTTGCTTAAAAAACTTGTGTACCAATGTGTACAGCTAGAGATATGCTACTAGTGTTTACTATATGTGTCAGACTGCCCCAATGATTCATACATGTGCACTTAGTTGAGCCAGTCGTAAAAGAGGTAATTTAAATATTACATACAAAGTCTTAAAGGTAAAGTAGTACAACTAGGATCTAAGGGTAGGAGACAAGGGGAAAATGGCCGTGAAAAAGAAATCTTTACTAGCATTACAAGTGCTCTTCACTTAGAGGAAACATAATTGCTATAAAAGTACAGAATATTAGTGTTATTGATATTTTACACAGAATATTAGTGTAAATGATACTTGAATGTCTTGATCTTGTTTCCCTGCTAATACATAAAACCTGCAACCACAGTGCACTAGCTTACCTAAGAAATATGATAATATATTCATTTACGATACTAATGATGTTTCAATACATAGGGTGTCTATAGAAAGAATACTAAATAAACCAGCAAGAATGTGCAAGAAATTGCATGATCCAATTCTTATGCAGCGAGAGTATGAGGCAGAATAGGTGTTAGAGAATTGAAATTTGTGGACACTGTCCTGCTCTGTCTTGACATTGAATGACTGACTCCCAAATGTGCCCTGTCATGAATCAGGACTGTAGGAGCTATTAAACTGTCATACACGTAAGCAATTGCTCTACCACACACACACACAGACACACACACACACACACATGTTGGGTTTTCATGTTTTATGGGGACATTCTATAGACAACGGTTTTTATACTGTACAAACTGTATATTCTAACCCCTAAACCTACCCATTACAGAAAGCTTTCTGCATTTTTAGATTTTCTAAAAACATCACCTAGTAAACATCAGCTATTTTCCTCATGGGGACCAAAAAATGTCCCCACCTGACAAGGATTTCGGATATTGCCATGTTTATAGACATTTTGGCGCAATAACGTTGGGTATAATTGAACTACACACACAATTGGAAAGCATAAATATTCTAGTCAATTGTTTCAGATATACTGTCAAAGCAGCCATAATGCAACCATGCGCTATTATCAAGAGCAGAGGCTCGCACAACACAAGCACACACACAGAAACGTGCTTACATCACTTCCTAGTCCCTCTGTCAGCATGCAGCGTGAGTGTATGACATATGTCTCACACGGCATGACTGTTTTCCCAACAGAATGTATAAATGTAGACTTTACACATTCCCACACATACAAAGAGAAATTAGTTTAGACTGGATCATTTCACTCAGCTACAAAGACGCCACACCACCTACACACTTACAGAGATCAGAAGTGTGTGAAGACTTGCTAAAAAGACTAGCATAGTCTATGTGACCAGCAATGCTGGATTTTTCAGCAGCACAAGCATGCAGATAAGCCTGTCCATGTGTTTTTATTGCATGGCCTTCTGCCTCTGCATGAAGAATGATAGCCTTGTTGGTGCCTTTAGAAATGAGCTAGCAGCACTAGATGAAGGTGCGGCTCGGCCTGATGAATGGGTCACATTGGGGACAGAGTGTGCGTGTGGCTTATTTATACATTCCTAGTATTTTAACATCACACACTTCACCTTTAGTATGAGTAACACAATTGCCCATGCACAGAAGTCAAAAACTTTGATCTGATTCAGTTAGATGATTCACAAGCCATGATGCAGTTGTCAAGTGATCTGCATGGTACAATGTGAGAGATGAAAGGACAGGATTAGTGGAGAAACACAGGATCACCCACTGTCTGTATATGAAGTAATGCCAGCGGGTCACCACTAAACCCTCAGTGGGGTTCTGATGCTGCTTGCAGGGGATCGTGTCACTCCAGTCAGGGGTCACACTCACACAGGTCACACAAATGCCACATTCACACACTGAATCAGGCTTGTGCATGTTTGAATGACATATTTTAAGAGTTTACACATCAAAAACGGTGGCTCAGATGCAGAACAACATTGAGGATGTATTCATTTTTTGGTTAATTGATTTGTTCAGATGGTTTAAAAAACCCAAAATGCAAAATGCAAAAAAAAAAAAAAAAAAAAAAGCAACAGATCATAAATATCTTTGATGAATGAAGAGATCATTTAAAAATAATTAAGTAACCAGACATGCAGAGTATATTTTAGTGTAAATATTATATATTGTGTTATTTAACACATTTAAACCTAAACCCTAAATGTGGGGTTCATTTGGGGTCCTGTATATTAACTAAAAATATATGGGATTTTGACCATTTTAAACAAAAGAAACATTCTAGCATAATAGGTAACATTTTGCACTTTTTAGGTCACCAATCAGTTAGCAAATTTGTGACATTGATCATGTGACCACTTGTACAAAAGGTCAGAATTTCTTCCACTGAAGCTCAAGATGCATCTCAAATCGTGCTGGAAAAACATGATAATCAGGTTTTACACAAGAGTAGATTTTAAGTTTCACACATATATTAAATGTAAACTTTTAAATATGCAGATAATATAATTTGTGATGGGAAAAAAATAATAAAAGCATTTAAAAAATTTTAAAAATAGAAGCATTTCACTTGTTATCTCGGACTTCTGGACACCACTATATAATTAGTTATACAATCTTTAGAGTTATCAAGGCATGTCACATTAGGTCGCATGGTCATAATCTGAGCAAGACACACACTATTAGCACCATATAAATGTCTCATCTTCAGTCCACTGCAATATCTCACTCCTTCAGACGCTAGTGCTGGAATGAGTCACCCCCTCTGGTTACTCTATTTTCCTTCATTACACTCTCTTCTCATGAGGAGACTTCCTCCCAGGCTACCATGGTCAAGGGCTAAATTAGATAAAAGCATAAGTTTAATATGAAAGAAAATTTGAGGGAATTAGTGGTTCGCTGAAGGCAGGGAGCTCACTGAAAAGGCCATCAGAGATACAGAGAAGCTCTGGTTGAGTCAGAGCGCGAGAGGAATGCTGAGTGAGACCTGAGCCAGATACACAATCATTATCCTACAACAGGACTCACAACAACTATCAAACACTCCAGGCCTACTGTGCCAGCCACAGTCGTGCATGGGAATGAGAGCTCTGACAGATAAGAGTTTAGTGAGACATTAAGCTGAAATGATCCACTAAGGGAGGACATGAATACCACATGAATGTCATGAATGCTGGAAAAATATCTGAATAACAATTGGCAATAATAGCAGGTGTACACTCAGGGCCGGCACCAAGTGGCAGAACTTCAGTCTGACTTGGTTGTTATTGGGAGAGTTTTCCCTTTCAGGTTGAAAGTTGCAACATGGCCCCGTCGGCGCAGGGAGGTCCTGTGATTGGACCGGATGTCTGCAGTCTTTTCCACACAAACAGCGACAAGAAGCGAGGGGTCACTGTGGTAGAGGCTCTTTTAACTTCTGTGGAGGTCATACCTCTCGAGTTTGGTTTGACCAATGATAAGGGTGTAATTTAAAGCGAGAGAATCTCCTTCGTTTGGAAGCTGTCTAATTTGCAAGATCAGAGTGGGCTTTCAGATTTGTTTGCCATTAAACTCTGATTAGAGTAGCAAGAGTCTCATTGAAGTTATAAAGCCCAATTTTCGCGATACCAAAAAAGGATAATTTTGATATCAAGCATGATATAGATGAGATTATGGTAACTAGTGATTCAATCATGAAGCATGCATATAAGAGTATACAATACAGAAGACAATATACAAAACAGTAATAATACACACAATGTCCTGGGAATATGCTTGTTCATTCATAGAAAGGTTTGTCTATGAATTAATGGAAAGAAGTGCTTTTTATGGGCCATTATGTATCTGTTTTCATTGAGAATGCCGTTGAGAGCGGACTCTCCACATTCCTTTGGGTCGTAAACTGCCTTATCTTTGTTGGTTTGTCTTTGTTGTCATAGTAATCAGGGGCCTATTCTGCCTTTTGGTGGGTTGTTCACAGGGCACCTAGTTTTGTTGTAGGGTGAGAGGTCTTTTAGATTATTCATTAAATATAACAAATAATTAGGTGTCTGATCAGTCTAGCCGCTACACCACTCCCGCCCGCACATGTAAACATTGTCACATCTTGTAGAAATTGTGAAAAATGTACACAAATTTTAGGGTTATGCTAAATTTTCAGAATAGCAGACATAAAACACACATTCTGTCCATGAGTGTTGTCGCTCTCACGCAGATATAATAAAATGATTTTGGAGTTAGTTGCTTAAAATGCAATTTATCGTACAAAAAACAGAAAGCACAAGTTTTTGTGTCTGGTTGTTATATTGTAATTCTAAATTAAAAGCAAGATTGTGTGTATTATGACACGGCTGGACCCGATTGGTTAAAATGTATGGACAATATCTTGTGTTTTTTCATGGGTGCTTGAACCACGGGATCGGTGGCTATGGATGCAGGAATAGTCAAAATGAAACGTGAAAGATTTGAGAGCACAAGAAAGTGCTCTCTGTTGAACTTCCACCATTCAAGCCGCTATTATTTTCTTCTCAACTTCATTTGTTGACTCCATTCTTGTTACGAGCCAAATCCCAGGACCCGCTCTATATTTTTTGACTGCCCACTCCCACTAAAACCGCCCGCTCCAGCAAGATTTGCATTAAATATGAAGCCACAATAATGAAAAAAAGATAAAATCTTGAGATATAAATTTGCAATTGTGAGATATAAAGTTGCAATTAAGAGAAATAGTCACAATTACCTTTTTTTATAAGGGCGAAAATATGTTTCCATACTGACCAGATGCCCTGCTAGAAAAACACAAACCAGCTCAGTGCAAATATAGACACAGAAACCAATGATAAAAGACATCATCTTGACAGTGCACTTCTAGTTCCTAAGTCCATTTTTAGATTCTGGATATTCCCTTATTCATTTCATGCACCAAGCATGTTTCCTTCTTTAACCTGAGAATGTGTGGCACTGTAGTGAGGGGGCTGCTGAAGTGTTGGAACACCTGAGGGTCATGTTTGTCACTTTCACCTTCCTCTTTTTCTCAAGGGCCCACTGTACCTGCTGTACTGCCCTCACTGCCAAAAACAGCTGAGTCAGAGAGGCGAAGATGGATTGTGTAAGCATGTGCGTGCATCCATGTGTGCATAAAAGTGTGTTTGGGTGTGCGTGTATGTTTTTGCCTTAACACCATAGGAATTACTACAGGGGCAGTCTGGTGCTGGTGCAATTGCCTGCAGCTCTGCACTGAATCCTTGTGCCTGAAGCTCACGGCTAGATGACACCAATGCTAGGGCAAATGAGACGGTCCATAAAGTAAGAGCTCTGTACATCGCAATGCATAATTCTGTCAGCTGGGAGCATCAATAATCTCTAATAGATGCAATGTCATGAGATTGATGGGAGGGTGGAAGGCCAGTGGGAGGGAGGGAACAAGAGAACTAAAGGAACATGCAGATGCAACAAAAGGTCATTTAGAGGAAGATCTACAAAACCTGAGAGCAGGAACTGAACAAAAAATGCTTAACAACACAGATAAAAATATACCAGGTTATGTTTCTGATGTTCATTATGTAACTGCAAGATTCTTTTTGGTAAGAAATAATTGACAAACCAATGGATTTTTCTCCATTTCGCATCAAACCGCATTACCACCTCCAATGTGCATCAAATTTGATTTGAGATGAATCACAACAACAACATACAAACTTTGATTTAAAGCTAAAGGTATTTGAAAATGTGAGAAAAAGACAAAGGTCAAGACTGTTTACATCTTTTATACTGCTAAATTGTAAGTATCAAACTCCCAATCTCATGAATCATTGTGAAAGATGATTGAATACATAATTATGGTACAATATAAAATTATTGACTTACAGTCATTGATTGTAAATGTAATATATGATTTATTTTAAAACAAATACACACTACCATTTAAAAGTATGAGGTCGATAAGATGCTCACCAAGGCTGCATTTATTTGAGCAACAATACAGTAAAAACAGTAAAAGTTGTATAATAATATTATTATTATTATTATTTAAAATAACTATTTGATTTTAATATATTTTAAATGTTATTTATTGCTGTGATGGCAAAGCTGAATTTTTAGCAGTCATTACTGATCACTGTGTTCACAGAGTTTTAGTGTTAGTTCTACTCTACATTGAAGTACTATATATAATGCTGAATATAATGTATAATAATGCAATGGGGGAATATTAATGGGTCCTGATAATGCCAAATGTCTTGTGTTACCATTAAAAAGTGGCCTACATTATTTTAAATATATCTAGTCAATGACAGAGTGCAAGCATATTTGTATTTTTCTATATTTTCAGCTCATGAATATTTTTATCCTGGTATCAACATTGTCCTGTGCATTGGGTTAGCAGCACCAAGTCCAAGTCTATTCATTTCCACCCCCAATGTAATACCAAATTGAGCATTTTAATCAACAGTTAATTTTTTATAAACCTTTTACCATATGTCCAGAAGTATCGAATCATGAGGGTAATATAATTTTTTATCACAGTTCTTTTGGTGCGGTTCTTGCTTTCATGTTAATGGTGATTTCTCTGATTGGTAGATCCAAGAACTATGCTAGTTCTCCTATAGGAATTCTGAAATAAATGGGTTTTTTTGTTTGTTTTTTTAAAGGGGGGGATAATGCTATTTCATGTGATTCTCAAGCATCATGATTGTCAACATGGCCAAAGTTTCAAAATATGACCAAAGTGCCAAAAATACTCTTCCAAATCCTCATAAACTTCGCAATCTTTTTTCTGAGTATGGGCCTTTGTAACGTCATAAAGTTTGGAATTCCTTGTATGGGCACTTCTCCCGGAAGAGCGTGCATGCACACATCGACCAGAGCGAGAGAGCAAGAGCACGCCAATCAACGTGCATTCGGCTTTACGGAAGTCGTCGGCAGCGCTGCACAGGTCACAGGACTTCACGAAATCAACAATGTCACCAAAGAAGTGTGTTTTTGGTTGTGAGGGAAAGATAACCTTGCTTCCCAAAGAACCCAGCGTTAAGTGGAGCTGAGAGTTTTGTGCTCACGCATTACATTGATGCGCTCTTGATATTTGTTATTAAAATAACCATAGAAACTGATAGTTGCAATCACTTTTTTATTGGTTCAAATGAATGGAGAATATCTCGTGTTTTTCCGTGGCTGCTCGAGCCCTCAGGATCGGCGCTTATTGGTTTCATAAACAAGGCCCAGTTCTACACTGGATTTACAGTTTGTTTGAAACTGAAAGATGGAGCGATAATGATCCCGGTCATGAGTCGGAACCGCAGGTGGAGAGTAAAACTGCTTCAAATGTCTGTTTTGTTGGCAATAGGCGCCTGAGTGCATATAATGTAAACAACACGAACGTAGTGAATTCATAAATTCATTATTCATCATTCACCATACGTTATATTCATTATAGTGATTCAAAAGTTATCCAGGGATAATGCAATGGTTTTTTGTGTGTGTTTAAATACATTTGTTTAGCTGACCATTGATAGCTTGCAGACGATCGCTACACAAGAGCTGCACGTGCTCTTCACTCTTTAGCTCCGCTCACACGGTACGCCTTCAGGTGCTCTGCTGTTTTCGGAAAAGACTCATTTAACAACACTGCTTAACAACCTTAGAGCTCATGTTAGGTCTGTCTAGAAGAGTTATGGTTAAAAATCCATTATGAAGAAAACAAATGGGATTTTTACTTTTAGAACCCGCTAGCTACACTTTAATGTAGTTATGCTGTATTTTAAATCATAACTTCCTCTCACAATCCCATTCACTATCTATGTGTATCTCTCTCTTTCCATCTTTCTCCCATAAAACACAAACAAAAACAAAACATGAGACATGAAATTGTCTCTCAATGCATTGCTGACATCTCTTTCTTTTGTTGTTGTGTTTTTTGGTGGCTGATCTTCAGCATGGGGCGCTGGTATCTCAATAAAATGAACAGACAAGTCTTACATGGTCAGCCAACTTTACCAGAAAAACTTCACCACTGTTATTCAAGTTTTTCTAGTAAACATCACGATTATATTAAACCATCACTAACCAGCATAAATCAGTCTGGACCAGTATGGGATTCATACTTGTCTAAACTGGTCTTATCAGCAGCGACTAGACAGAATGCATTGCCACACTAACTATTTTTACATGTCCTGGACTGTCAGGACTGAATAAGATTCTTGTCAACCTATCATTTACCTCCAATTTTAGGTGTAATTACATTTTAGAGATACACAAGGGTTGAGGATGAGAATTATAGTGAGATTTACCTGACAAGAATGTTGTTCCAGAACCAAAAAATATCTAGAAGCATCTCCCAGAAGCAACATACAAAAAGAGGATTCAATATCCAAGAAAGGCCTTACATCACACCACAAGCGAACACAAGCAGAACAGAGAGGACATCATTACAGGCAGTGAAGGTGAATTCATCATTCAGAGCCCAAGACACACATGACGGCGCCCTCCATCTCTCCCACCAGACCTGCTTATTGCTCGTAATCAACTACTACTGTCAGGTTGTGCTCTTGTTATTGTATCTGCGGCCTATAAACACACAGGAGTATCGGGAACAACAGCACTCGCACTGGCAATATTATAATCTTTTCTCTCTCTCCCTCCGCACTCCACTGAGGCACTGGACTAGAAAAGCCACACCATGCTCGTATAAATACTTCATCTCTGATTCAATTTTAAACCGTGGATGGAAAGAAAAGAAAAAAAACTGCTCCTTGAACTTCACTTTCCCTCCATTAGTGATGCCTTCCTTTTTTTTTTTTACTCTGCATCTCCCTCTCATATGTACACACTCATGCACAACTGCTGCGTTTGGTAATGGAGTTACACAAACACTTACACATACACACCAGATATCGACATATACACACGCACACAAGACATTTCCAGACTTTGATAATGGAACAGAGGGAGGATGGAGGGAATTTAAGCCATTGTATCTCACCGAGGTCATAAATAGCTGGCGTTTACTTTCTGTCTGAGCTCACTGACAAGATTGCATACATCATTTGAACATCCACAGCTTGTAATTTCACTGAAATGGGCTGTTTTGAGAACGAGAATGTGTCACAACGAAGAGGAAGGTCATTCGGTTTATGACAAGATTTGAGCTGCAAAGAAAGGGAAGGTCAAGTCGTATCTAACATATCAAGACAGGCCTACAAGGATTAGTATAATTCTGCAAGACATATGACATTAATCTGGGCATATGAGAAAGAAACTGTTAACTTGTGTTGATTAAGACCAGGCCTCTGAGGACGCCACAATCTGAGGATAGCATTATAGGAAGCTGGGCTAAATATTACACATCCAAGGCTCGGCTTGTTATTTCTGCACACTGAATTCAAGAGAAGACTGTGTAGTGTGAATATTATATACAATGAATAAATGTAAATGAGCTTGGTAGCACATATTATTGATTATAAACACATTAGACTACATTATCAAAAATGCATACTACGTTCATCAAGTATGACAACTATATGTATTTACAATGCATAAAAGTATGCACCCTGCATTGACTTAGATGCATACAAGGATTTAGTTCCTTACTACACCTACTTAGTATTCAAACTTGACAGATTTGCAGTTGACTATAAATGCAAAAAAAGCCTAAATGATTGGTGACTGTGTGTATAAACGGTACACTTTAAAAAGGTTCAAGCTGATGTATGTATTTGCTTCATGTTAAAATACTTTTAACATACTTTAAGTATAGATACACTACCATTCATAAGTTTGAGGTCTGTAAGATTTTAAAAATGTTTTTGAATGAATTCTCTCCAAAAATACAGTAAAACATTAATATTGTGAAATATTATTAGAATTCAAAAGAGCTGTTTTCAATATTAATATATTTTTAATGTTTATTAGAAAACCATTCTAATATAATGTATCGGTGCTATTTTTTCAGGATTCTTTGATGAATAGAATATTCAAAAGAACAGCATTTATTTGAAACAGAATATATTTTATAAAAAAGAAAGAAACTGACCTTATACTTTTGAACAATGAAGTGTAAATTACAAAGCACTAAAAGCAAATACAAAGTAACTAAAAATAATAACAAACTTAGCTTGTTTCCTGAACCCTAACCCTGCAAGAAAACTAAGAAAAGTTGTATAAATCTGTGCAACATGCATCGAAGCATTACGAATCTGTTGTTTCTAATCAGTGGTTCTGAGCGTGTATTAAACTGCTAAAGGCACGTGAACCACTGAAATTTCAAAACACTTATGACGTAATGAAGCCTCGTTTACTGAAATCAAGTGACTTTGGCGCTCCGGACCACTGATTCGAAACAAAAGATTCGTAAAGCTTCGAAGCTTCATGAAGCAATGTTTTGAAATCGGCCATCACTAGATATTGTTGAATAAAGCTGTTATTTTGGGGTGTTTTTTACCGCACAAAAAGTATTCTCGTCGCTTCACAAAAAGGTTGAACCACTGTAGTCACATGAACTGCTTTAAATATAATTTTAGTACCTTTCGGGGCGTTTGAAAGTGTAAATTAACTTGCTTTTAATGCAGGCCTCACTGAGCCATCGGATTTTATCAAAAATATCTTATTTTGTGTTCTGAAGATGAGCGAAGGTCTTACAGGTGTGGAACGACATGAGGGTGAGTAATTAATGACAGAATTTTCATTTTTTAACAAGTTTTAAAAGGATTTAGTTAAATACTACATTTAGGTAGAACTCATACTGCATAGAATATGTTTGATTATGAATGCAAGAAAAGCCTATGATTGGTGATTATATATAAACTTAACACTTTGAAAATGTTAAAGCAGTATTACAGTTGTTACAGATATAGAAAGTTACTGAAACAATAACAAAATTAACTCATAATGCGAGCAGAAATGTCAATTATGCAAATTATTTAGTAAACTAATAAAGAAAGCGCTGCTTCTACTGAAATTCATTTTTATTCATTACTCCTCATAAAATTATTGCTGGGACAGCTGAGAGTGCTAAGAAACTGCACTGTGAATCACTCTCAACATTAACCTTTCAATACCGAGATGCGTATCGTGAGCATCATCTACACAGTTATTCTCTTGAAACCTCAAGGATCATCTGTTGCATCACAGAATACAAGTTTGCAGCATTCAGATGACAGAATGCTCTAATAAATAATAACATGCATGCATAAACGGCAAGAAGGACATTGCAGCTGGGGAGACTCTGAGCATGATAAATAGGTTAGGATCAGAGTAACGGAGCTGTTTAGGTTGTTTCATCTTCAAGCGCAAGACAGATGAGGATTGCTCCACCCACATCTGTCGATAACACTGCTACAAAGCCGAGATGCTGAGTATGCATGTATGCAAGCAGGCAGCACGTGTAGGGAACACATCTCATGCTCTCTTCCTCTCCGTCGTCCCTGCAAGGACATTATTGGTAAGATATTTCATCCATGTCGTCCATAAGGGACCATATGTGAAAAGTATTATATAGCATTATATAGCGACCAACGACCATCACATATATCCAAAACCTGTGTCAATTTAATCAGGGTTGTGTAACTGTAGCTTATGGGCTCCTTGCTTATAATGTGTGAGACAAAGCACTTTGAGTCTAATGGATGCTGCTCTGTCATGTGCAAGGAATGTCAATATTTCTGCGCATTATGACTGGAACTGGGACCAGCAAGCTCAAGATTTAAGAGCATGCATCAGAAAAAAAGGTAAGGAAGGAGTTTGAACTGAATAAGATTTCATGCAGTGAAGTGAATATAAAATCACTGAGGAAATATAATTGGTTCTTGTGTTTTACAGTTTGAATAGTGGTCATGTAATTTGTATTCGTGCAACATGCGCCTACAAGTTGACCCTGGGGTCAGAAAAAACGTCAAACAAATATTTATAGAAACAATCCTTCCAAACTGTTGAAGGTTAAAAAAAAAAAACTTACTCATACATCTCATAAAACTGGATCTGCAATGTCTGTGTAAGAGACAGTGGTCCGAAGTTTATGGATGTGGATGGAAGCACAGCTCATACTCGTTGATCCCGCTCACTGCCATTATAAAGCTCGGATGCTTCAGGATATTTAATAAAATATCTCTGATTGTGTTCATCAGAAAGAAGAAAGTCATATACACCTAGGATGGCTTGAGGGTGAGTAAAGCTTGGGGTAATTTTCATTTGAAAGTGAACGAATCCTTTAAGGTTACTCACCGCTCAAAACGCTGAGTTTTTTTTCAGTGCTGAGCTTTTTAGTGATTATAAAGATTATAAAGGGAGCGCTCTTTGCAGAGTAATAGATTAATAGAAAAATGTCCACATCAAAATATTTTTAAACGTTGTTCCAATTAATTGTAAAAGTAATGACATGTAAATAATCTTGTAAATTTCTCACTGTACATTGCTATTCTTATTTTGGTAGAGCTTATGTTATATCCTTTTGATCTATTGCAGGACATGTTAAATGTCACTTTTCACACCGAATTTTGTTGTGTTATATGAAGTGTTTTTTGATACATTTTGTATCTATTTTTTCATTTCATTGGAGTGTTACTTTTTGTTTCAGTTTGGATATATTTTATTTACTTTAATATTTATTAATGTAATAAATATTTATATATTTTATTTTTAAAAAAACAGTACATATTTTAATGGTTCAGTCAAAACTATGTATTTTGAAATATAGTGCAGCACTATTTTCTTTGAGTGTTCAGTATCAGTTTTAAAAACTATCGTTTACTTAATTGGTTATCGGCAGGTACTGCCCAACTTAGTTATCGGTATCAGTAACCTCTAGTATAAACAGTTGGTTTCTTTGAGTTGTGTTAAGCCAGCAAGGTTAATGGAGCAAGAATTACAATACGGTATATTCCATACTCAGAGAAAAGTACACATTCTACAGAAAACAGTGAGACATCAAAAGAGGTAACTGGAAATGAGATATCTGTGTGTCAAGACACAAGACACCTGGATTACAAGGACCATAAGAAAAGGAAAAAATAATCTTTTCTTTATTTGTTTAGTATTTATGTTATTTGTCAGGAATCTGCAAAGGACATAAGATACACACTAAACAGAATTGTTGTATAAATGTTATATATCCAAGGCCCAGTAATTTTGCATACTGAGTTCAGTTGCATATTATGTTTTTATTTAGTATGCATAGTACATTGAGCGTGCTTACAACATTGACTCAGAATTCATAATAGATTTTAGTATGCATATTATTCACACATCATTTAGGCTTTTCCTGCTTTTGTAATCAACTGCAAATTTGTATAGTATGAATAACAAGCAAATGTAAATCAATGTAGGGTGCATATTCTAAGTAGTATGCATTGTAAATATGTGTAGTTGTCATACTTTATCAATGCATTCTAAATATGTACAGTATAGTATGCATTCTTGATCAACGTAATATCGTCACTGATTTAGTATACATACTACACAGATTTAGTTTGAATTCGGTGATTCGGTGTGCAGAAATAATAAGCTAAGCCTTGAATATGTAAATTAAAAAACCTTAAAAAACTGTGTGTATACATATATATATTAAGATGTACATTAAATAAATAGTAAAGTTATTGGTAAATAAACAAGTTGACAGTAAATAGTTCAGAGATAATGTTTCCCACAGAAATAAATGTACCAGAGCCCAAGAGGCCTCAAATATGCACTAGCTTCATGTAAAGAATTACAAAAAGGAAGTGGATGGGACAAAGAGTACTGAGAGGTACCCCCACCCACATTTATGTAATTATATATATTGCTTCATACTTACGATGTAAAAGGAGACGGTAATGAACACATTAATCCAATCATTATCAACCGGAAATGTTCAAATATCAAAGGCAAAACATGTTTCTTCATCTAATTATACAAAGCAGTGTCAGATTATAATAACAAAACCATTACTGAATCACAACACTTCCACTATTATATCTCTGTGCATTCAGGCATCCAAAGAATGAAAAATTGCATAGTCTTTTCATTTGATTCATTTTAATTGTTAAATACTACACCTACTTCCACAAAACCTGTAAAGCCAAGAAATGAACTGCAGTATTTACAAGATTTAATATACAGTAGATTCAATCAAAACTATATGCAAATGAAGCTGACAAAATCTGAGATTTTAAGTCAATCTAAACTTGTGCATTTACATTTATGCACATGGGAGACACTGGTATTGTACTTTTGAGACAAAGACCTTGTCTCAAAGTTCATTATTCAAAGAGCAAAAATGAATAAAATACAATCTAGCAGTCCTAATTATTGAACAATTTTGCACTTTAGATGTCACAAGGAAAAATGTGAAATACAACCATTTTAAGTCAGGACAAAAATGATTCAGCTCTAGCTTTAATATTTAATTTTTGAGGTGATCTATTTCAAAGCAATTATGCCTGCAGCAAAAAATATTCTAGAAGCTTCAAGGACCATAAACCATCTATGTGCCTTTACTGTAACTAATCATATGAGAATACAAATGAACATTTTCTCTATAGAGCATCATATGTCTTTAAAATAACTACTGAATTTCTTGTGTGTTATAACTTTTAAAGAATCGTGAAACACTATAACATGTTTTCTGTTATGTTAACAGTGCACATTGCTGATATCTCTTGATAAAAGACAATGATAAAAATGTTATTTTTCCAGGTTTTAAATCAATGAACAGTGACATATTTGTGAAATATTACTTGTCTATTGTAATAGAAATCATTCTAATATTTTTGTGTGAAATTTTCCTAACATTTCTAATACAGCTAAAGTGAAAATGTAGCAAAGACAAAGAAATTTGACTTTTGAAGTCCAAATCAATTGGATTTCTCTGGCCTGAATTCTAAAAAAGGAAGACAGCCAGTAATATTCAATTACACATAAGTATACGGGTGTTTGTCATGGTATTTCACATTTTGTTGTCTAGGCAGGCATTCAAAGACATTTCATGTCTTTATCAGCGATAGAGATATTAAAGTTAAGCATTGCAGCTTTAATGGTAAATGTGGTCATATCCTATTACCACCACAGAAGGTGCTTAATTATAATGCACTTGGGCTAACCCTGATCTCTGACATTATGCTGCTATATTTCACCTGTCACTCCCACTCTCAGTGGACCTCTCTCTCCCAGTCTGCTGCCTCTAGTGGTGTAAACATGGCATTACAAATGCATCTCCCCATAGATCACAACTGAACCTTCCAGAATCCTGGGCAACGCATCCCTTCAAGTTGGCAGGATCACGGACAGATTGGTAGGGACTCAGGCACGGAATAAATATAGCCTGTGACTGAAGGTACTTACTGATACGTGTGACTTCACCTTCTCTTGCCTTTTCCAATTAGGTAACAAGAAAGATGCATGCTCTCTGCTGTATGGGAATCTGGGCCATGCCGTGTGTCATATGGATGTGATGCATAAGATCTTACACACACAGCAAGACCAGCTTAGAGACATAAATGTACTGTGGGGTAATTAATACTATGTTGTACACAGCAGCTCTGTTACCAACTTTTATAAGTAAAAAGGATACAAAGCACCAATACAGCTACTAAATGATGCACTATAGGTCATTTCTAAGAGTTAAGGCTTCTGACCCATCTGTTTCTGCCTTTATCCAATGCTATGTACAGTAGCATACTACTGTACTACTGTTACTTTACCTACAGTATGTATAATGGGCACAGAAAACAAAATGTATGCATGGTATACCAACATGACCTACTGCATATGCTAAAATGTGTAGTATACAGACACTAAGCTAGATACTATATCCCACAATGAAATGCATTTAACTTGACCATATATCTCCAGTGTGATGAATGAACAGTAAGATTGTGCATCACAGCTTCACATATTTTTCCAACCTCTTTAATCAGACTAATACAACATTTCTGCACAAAATTAAAATTAAAAATGTAACATAAAATCTAAATATAAGGATAAATGGACCCTGCTCGCCGAATGAAGCATTCACATAATAAGATTGTGACAACAATATAGCAAACTACTGTATGACATGCGCTCTGAAAAGTAATTCAGGGGACCTCCTCCTTCTCTACCACAACTTAAATAAATGCATGGTTGCAAGTTAGAAATTCTAATTTATTGTTTTAATTAAACCTTTTAAGTTGCAAACATTATTTTGTAGAGTTCTGTTGACATAATAAAGTTTGTTTCATTAACAATTGTCTGTAATTTAAACTCAAATATCTTAAATGTGTTAGCCTAATTGGCTTTTTAAAAAATTAGGTTGTAGTAACTTAATGAAATTGTCTTAATAACTTTGGAAATTAGGCAGTGGATTTTTTAGTTCCCAGCATGCTTAGTGTAGGACTGGATAAGGAGAATAAATGTTGAAATTATGGGCCCTATTTTAACGATCTAAGCGCATGGTCTAAAGCGCACAGGGTGTGTCCGAATCTACTTTTGCTAGTTTAACAATGGGAAAAATGATCGGTCTAAGGGTTGTCCTTATTCTCTTAATGAGTAATGGGTGTGTTTTGGGCGTAATGTGCAATAAACCAATCAGTCTCATCTCCCATTCCCTTTAAAAGCCAGTTGCGCTCGTGCCATGGTGGATTTGCTATTCAGATGGAGGAATTTGCAAGCAGAAAAACCGAATGCTTCTCTAGCGAGGAAACGGATCTGCTCGTGTGCAAGGTTAAAGTGCGCGGACAGACCATTTACAGAACAAGCCGGATTCCACCAAACCATTTTTATCTTTACACCCACAATAATAATCTTTTACATAGTAATCCTTTTATTTTTAATATTTGGCATGTTTGTGTGCTGCTGCATGTCCCTGTCTGTGTAAGAAGCAGAGTGTACGCATGCCTAAAGGCGCATTTCACTAACACGCTGTTTAAATAACAAAAAAATATCGCAGTCATATCAGTTGCCTCAAAATAGCAACTCTCCAACAATGCGCCTGAACACACCTCGTTTTCAGACAAGCACCCCCATGGGCGCACAAATGGGCGCAAATGCATTTGCTATTTAAACAACCTCTTAGTGTTTAATGCTGTTATGTTTGACATTTAAAAGAGTTTCTGTAATGTTGAAGTTTTTGTGTTTACCACTGTGCTGAAGAGTAGATACATGATGGTAAACACTACATTGACTCTATAAGCAATGACTGCGCTAATGCCACTGACAAGTAATATCTTACTTGTTCATTAAATTTACATGTTAAATAAGTTATGTTAGCATGTGATATGATAGCTGTTGATTTGAACTGAAATAGATAAGATTAACTGGTTCCAGGGCTACAAATATGGTAGTTGGAGCGACTTAATTTTTATCAACTTAAAAATTTGTGTTTATGCTACAAATAATTAAGTTCCTCTAACTCAATGTAGCTTGTTGAACATAAATTCACTCAAAGTTTTCATAACTGAAAAAAACTGATACAAACTGTTAATTTATTTTTGTTGAGCCAACATATTTTTTAGACTGTGTTTAATGTTGCAGAATGGGTGGGGGTAATTATACAGTATGTAGTGTACTGTGCAGTATGCTGTAAGTGCTGATATTCCAATCAAAACAACCATTTTCTCTGCGTCTCACACTGTGGCCACTTGACATCATTTTTCTATGGCCCTCCACCTCAGGAAGGTGTCAAAATCCCAACACAACTGTTTGTCTACCAACAGCTGAAATCTCACAAGGCCACGAACCATCCAAAACACTTTTAGGCCTCAGCGAAACTGACATGTTTTCTGGATCACAAAGTCACCAAATAGAGCAGGGGTCGGCAATCCTTGTTGACATGAAGTGCCATTTTTAATAGCAATCACTGTGCCACATTGACTTCAGGAGGGAGAACAAGCAAATCAATTTACTTTGTAAATGCATGTTATAAATCTTATATAAATCTTGAATTCACACATACTGTATATATATATATATATATATATATATATATATATATATAAATACGCTTTTTTCTTTTTACATTTTTTTCTTACATTTAATCCGTAATGTTTAATCAAAATGTCTTAACTTCTCTGGTGACGTATGCTGCACGTCTCCAATCATTTAGTTCACTTAAACCCCACCCTTCCACAATCAACAGCAAGCTAACATTATTTTTTTTAGTGCAACGCCAACATCTCAAAAATTAAATTAACAACCAATGGCAGGAACCAAGTCTCTGCCCAGCAATTGTTTTCTTTTTCGATAATCCGTTAAACTGTGTATCTCAATATGGAAGAAAAGATCTGTTGCTACTTCAATTTAATCGCAAAATTGTTTGAAGATATCACAATTTCGAATAGCAAGACAGAGTATAATCCTATTCGTAAAGCTTGACTTCATTCTTGTAATGTTTGATTTCCTCTTGTTTAATGCTTTAATATTTTGATTTCCTCTTGTCGATTTTTAATAATGGAATTATAAACATTTCTAAAATAAACAGCAAAAGTCCAATCAAATAATATTCCTCTCTCTCTGTTTTTGCTTGTGTGCCAATTGTTTACCCTTCTGCATGCCCATGGTTGCACACACGTGCACTGGTTATGCCTGCAGCTGCACAATTTTCAGTAAAGCTCATACAAACATCTGAATCATGCATTAGCTGTACTGTAACGTCAAATGATATCAGACCCTAGTAAACAAATATTAACATTTGCATTTTGAGTTTTTGAATGAAATCATCCCTACAAAACACAATTATCTCTAAATACATGATTATGAAAGAAGTTCAAGGCTTGCATATGAATAAAATACTCAGTGTGAGTTCTAAACCACTTATTAAACGCAACGCTATTTTAATCAAATCAAAAAAGCAACAGTATCATCAAACATGTCCCAACTTCAATTTCCCAGACCCCGTGTAATCTCAAGAGGTCACTGACAGCCTTGACAAATGCTTCATCAGCCGTCCCACCCGAAGATTAAACAGCCAACCCTCAAGGACAGCCCTCAGAGCGATCTTTAGACTCCAGTATCTTTTTTTCGCTCAGTGTCACTGCTTGTGTCTCAGCATCTCGATTCTGTTAATTGGCGCTACACTGACATTCTACCACCGCCAGCCACATATCTCTGCCCGATCGCGTAGTTACACGAGCACGCTGATAAATGCTAAGCTGACAGGTTTTATGAGCCTTGGTGAGCAGACGGGAGTGGAGTCATCACCCTGGTCTCTGCTGATCTTCGGCGCTAACCTGAGTCACGTGTACCTCTGCTCTCGTGTAAACCCAAAATCTGCATGTATGCAACCATACATCATCGAATGCACATTTGTGGAAGGTAAGGTAAGTAAGTAGGCAGCCTGAGGGCTCAGAGCAGCAGAGCTCCCATAATGCACTTCAGCTCCATCATACAAACTGTAATGAGAATGGGCGGCAGAGGCAGGTGCAGACATCACGCTCACGTTCTGCCAAAGTTCACGCTTACGGCATCGATATGTGCATTCACTAGGTAATGTAATACGCCGATGACAGACGGAGGGAACGCAACAAACAATGGAGCCTGTGCCAGGTGGTATCTGAATACATAAAACAATCAGGTTTGCTTTGATGCAGCATCAGTCAAAAACGAAATTTTAAATCGATCAAACAGGATGTTCCCTGAGGACCGAGGGGCTACTTAACCAGTCATCTCAGTCATGACCCCCCCTCGTCCACTCCACCAGACGAGCATCTTCCTTAAACATAATCTGTGAACGACCAGCTCTAGCCGACTGGTTAACACAATCAGTCAGTGATATGTGTGAAGGTGTGTACGTATTCCCTTTCACTACGGAAAAAAGAGAAAGGAGCAAGCAGGATGCTTTTTATTGTTACCTTGCGTCTGCGGTCTCTCGATCGGTTCCTCTTCTTGATCTTCTCCTCCTCCTTCTCTCGCAGCTCTTGGGCTGCGAGCTCCTGTAGGTCCTTGTTCTTGCGGATCTGCTTAGCAGCTTGCGCCATGGTGCCGCTGCAACAAGCGGTGCTACGCCTGTGAAGGAGGCTGTCCCTGCGGCGGCCAGTGCGGGAGAGGCGGTGGCGCTGTGCGCGCCTGCGAGGAGTAAGCGCCCTACACGGCTCTAGGCGGCCAGTTCCCTCAGCAGCTCGCCACAAAAGAGATGATGCTGCTGCCTGCCTGACTGCTTGCTCCTCATCCAAGCGAGATCCTTCCCATCCCCCCTCCCTTCTTCTCTCTCTCTCTCGCCACACACCAGTCAGTCACGCAGTCCAAGGCTCAACAGTGTAGAGATACTGCAGCAGCTTGATTTTTCTCCCTCCGTCTCTCTCTTTCTCACTTACAGTCTCCCATTTTTCTCAGCCATGATACTGCCAACTGTTTACCACACGTCTGTTGGTACTGTTGTCTTCTTTGTGCAGATATGCAGTATGTAGAGGAAAAAAATCAAGTGCATGAATTCACAGATGTACGGTTTCTTTCCACACAGATTGAAAGAAGCAGGATTTTTCAGAGAAACTCATTTTTGTTTGATCATTTACTGTATATTTGCCTCTCGTACCACCTTCTGTAGCAGGTTTCTAGTTTACTTTAGTGTGTGATGAATACAGTTGGATTCATTTTCTGGTTGTAATTGAAGGCAGGTTCCCCTCTGATTGCTAAGAGTGAAAAGGGTTTTGAGCTGTTCCAGCTTACCTCATAAAAACTGCATGTACAGTCTCTCTCTCTCACCAGACTGTGGTTTTCCATGAGAAAGGGTTCATGCATTGTTGTTTATGCAGTAATTCAGTCTATTTAGACCTGCATAGAAAGACAATGTGTCAATGTTGCGTATATGACAAAGAGAGAGAGAGAGAAAGAGAGAGAGAGAGAGAGATAGGCTGAACTGTCACACGCTTATTGCACTGAGATACCAGTCGCTTTATGTCAGGGAAAACCTTATGGAACAATAGCGCTCACATGTTGTTCTTCTCATGTATTTTGTGATTCATGACAAATGATCACGTTAGTAGTGAACAAGTGGCATACAGTGTGCTATTTACTTATGTTTGTTACAATACTGTGCAAAATTTGGGATTGCGGAATAACAGTTATATAAAAGAAGCCAGTGCATTACAATTCAGAGCCCATCTGAAGTAAAATGCAGGCGCAAGCGTTTGCCTCTGAGAATGATGGCTGGGTCATGTGACCTCAGATGGATCAGTCATATTTATTTATGCTTGTCATGACACTAGGCTGTACATTATCCTTCATCTGCTTGATTTCCCTTCCTCTAATCAAAATGATCCACTGATTTCCTTCGGGAAGGGGGAAAACTTTGATTAAAGTGACAGTCTATGATTTGTTTATGTCATACTATATATGGTAAAAACAACTATACAAATGGTATAACATATTTAAAAATCTGGTAATTAGGTTCGTTTTGGATGCTTTAAGACACTTTTGAGTTGAAATAACATATAAATCAACATATTATTCCTATATATATATATATATATATATATATATATTATTCAGACACCTTGAACATTTAATTTATTATTACAGTTTATTCACTATAGTTAAAAAAAAATGGCAATAAAATATTACAAGATCTCAGAGTTAAACTGTGTCAGAAAAAAATAATCTTAATTATGTCAGATAACACTTAAGCAAAACATGGTCAGGTCAAAGTGTCTGAATCATTTTTAGTTCCAAATTTTTTTATCAATTTACTGGTAGTCCACAGTGTGAAGAATTTTCGGGTGTAATATATCACAGTTTACTTTATTTTGCTATCCTCACTTACATAAATGATCTATAGTGTCCTGCACCCACTAGTAAAAAAAAATTATATCTAGTGTCTGAATAATTTTTGGTTTGACTGTGTGTGTGTGTGTGTATATATATATATATATATATATATATATATATATATATATAATTTATTTATTGTTTTATTGTGCTTTAAAAAGCATGATTTGGACTTCATGGACCAGTCAGTGTTGTCATATTTTCCTCTAGATTCATATTTACAGATCAGATAATTGCCTCAAAAACAACTACATCTAGAAAAGTGTGTATTAGCAAACTTGGCATATTTTAAAACAAAGCTCGCACTGATGAATTGGAAAGATAACATAGCTTTCTTCAGGCGCTATACACCTCATGGTTTTCTGTTGCCCTGGCCAATATGAAAGTTGTATTTTGACTTACACAGACAACTATTAGTGAGAATGTCATTTCACACAAAAGCAAAAGTTTTCAGTTACCAATTGCCTTGTAAAGTTATCCTATTTGCAGTCATCTATAGTTAGGTGTATTCCAATAACATGTTACGGGGTAAAGTGAGTAGCTAACATGGCTGCCCCCATGAGGTCACCTACTGCAGGCTTATTATTTTCGAGGCCAGTGATGACTATGCTGTCTTCATCTCATACGAGTGCTCATAATTTAGCCTTAACTTTTTTTCTTTTCTTTTTTCAGAAGTACTGTTCATTTCTTTGTGTGTAAAACTTAGTAGTTATAAAAATAAAGCATGCACCTTTCAGCACAAGAATTAGTTCAAAGTTTGAAAAGCGCAGTGTGAATTTTGTAGTCCACAACCGCTCTTTTCAGCACAGTAACTAAAGTGCTCATGTTCAGTCTTAAGTAAAACTCCCAATTAGACATCTATTACAGTGTATATGTAAGTATTTAAAATATAAATCTATTCTAAGATCAATTATGGTGTGATAATGTACAAAGAAATTGGATGGCTACTCTCCTGCAGAGTTTAGCTCCAACTTGCCTCAACACACCTGTCTGGGAGTTTCTAATTGCCTAGACCTTGATTAGTTGTTTCAGGTGTTCTCCAGGACCGAGTTTGGACACCCATGTCACATTTTGACGTTTAAAAATGAATGAAAGGCCAACCGGACAACAAACTTAGCCTATGCTTTAGTTTTAATAGTAATACTCACATATCACAGTATCCACTGCACAGCCTGCCGTTTTTCCACAAAAGGATTTTAACAGAAACATTTAATACTTTCTATTTCGTCAGTGAAGCACAATCTCGCCATCTAGTGGACAGCACTGCACGGTTTCAGTAATCGATCGATGAAGACATAATGTGGACATTTCCACACACGCTTGTAACACACATTTCATTGTTTAGGCTTTAATGAACTAATAGAGCAACACCATTCCTGTGTCAATGTGCATGCGTGCCTACTCTTCTTTTCTTTTGAACATTACATGTGAAATGAAGTGAAATATGATTGTTTTCATGAAATGCATTTGTAGCCTTCTAGCCTATATTTAAATGCTATGTACTATATGTTTAGGTATGCTATGCTAACTTTTCCTATAACTTACAGTATGATTTTTGTGAGGATTCAATCTAGATTAAAATGGTTATAGAAGAGTTTAGAATAAAATACACTTTATTGTTTGTAATTTCATCCTAAAATATTCTTTCATGCAAGTTCATTTTACATCTTATATGCGTATCTAAAAATGATGTAATGGTAAATTTGCTCAAAACATGGCACATGCAGTTTTTATTTAATGTTTAGTGATTTCAATCCATGAAAAGTCTTTTCCATCCAGTGTTGCAGGTTATTCACCGTATGACCACTGTGGCGTAGTCAGTTCCTGATTCATACTTCACTGCAGGAGCAGAGTTTTCACCAGCAGCTGAATGATTCACTGTGGCATACAATAGCTCATCTTCTACTATCTGTGAAAAAAAAAAAGTGTAAAGGTTTTTCTCTTGAAATGCAGCATAACAAATTTGTATTTTTGCAAAATTATGTCCATAAAAAAATTATAACTGCTGAGAAATGCAGATTCTGAAAAATCATTTAAAGTGAATGTAACATTTGTATGCTCATTTCAAAAGTAATAATGAAATTAATTACATACCTCTGTTTTCTCTTCCTGCACTTCAACTGTACCAGAATTTGCACTTTGGTTTTGTTCATTCCCTAAAGAAAGAAAGAAAGAAAGAACAATTTACAAAAGACAGTAGCTCTATAAAAATAGTCTTTTGATTGGCCTAATGTCTAGCTATAAAAAAAAAAAAAAAAAAAAAAACACCTATACATCTAGCTAGCCTACACATAACCAGAAGTAAACAACAGAACATGACATTTGTGGTTTCCTACCTTGATTTTTGGTCATGTAGATAATGCATATGAATACGATGAATGTTAGCAAAGAGAGGAGAATCAGTGTCCCCATTATAACCAGAAAAACAAAGCGAAAAATATCTAAAGGTGAAAACAAAAAGAAAATGCAGTTTAAAACTGTTCCCTATGTCCATAACGTCTTTTTAAAAGTGTTTTGTTGTATAAAAAATGGTTAAAATGCAATTTACATAGCCTCCACACTGTAATGGTGACATTTAGGCTTGTTTTGTTGTCAGGTCTGCTTGTACAGTAGATGACAATTGTTGTTTGGAGCTCCTCGCCAGCTTTCCCCTGTAACAGTTCTTCTCTATTGACGGCAAGCTTACAGCAATGGTCAGAGGAATTACGATGGCCAATGTTTTTTGATTCAGCATAGAAAAAGCACTGTGATATATTCTGGTCCCGGTCACAGCATGTCAGTTCAGACCAGCCACTGAGATTCATCGCTCCAAGACTAACAGACATATCTGTATATAGGGGTTGAACGATAAATATTAAACAAATACGTAAAAATAAATAGTGTGCAGTGACCATATTATGACTCTGGCATGCTGGGAGAATCAAATAAAAAAATATTTCAGTGCCAAAACTTCACTATACATTTCAGAGTGTCATGCTGTTATATGTAGTTTAACAGTTTAGGGGAAAGTAATTGTTTTAAACAAGCATTGTAAGTTGAATCATCTTTACAAAATAAAAACTGCATAAGTTTAATTTGGAAACCAACTATTAAATAAAAATTGTATAATTCATGAACACAAGAATACCCACATACCTGCATTTGATAATTTGGCAGTAAGACTTACTGAAAAATAAGCACCGAGTGTTAAGAGTGAGGCAACACACATGTCAATCAAACAAATAATACATATACAATTTAAATGTACTTACAAAATATACACAGGTTTAACAGCTGGATCATAATTTCATGTGTTCAAGCTGATATAGCAACACCGGTTAAGACTATCAGATCTTCATATAATATCTAATATGTCAATGTCATCATTTAAAAATAAAAGCAGGTGAACAGGATGTATTGCTAGTTTTGCATACAGCTTACTGTGAAGGTTCTCTGCATGACTGATTTCTCCTAGCATATCATCTATGACCATCTAGAAATTCCACTTATATTTAAATTACTTAACTATGACTTTATTAAAGCATAATTTAGAACAGACCTTATTGGGCTCAGCAGAATGCAGGTAAATACAACAATGGTTATGCTATATATGGAGACAGTGACAAATGCTACAGAAAAGAAACTTTCTAGTACTACGCCATGGACCAGTGAGCAAGTTAATAAAAAGGAAACAGATGGCAGATATGAGTTCCTTTAGTCAATCTAAGACTTTAAAAAAAGATCTGTATAAATTTTCTATCCATATACAGGCCAATTTAATGATCTGAAACACTACTTTCAGAGCCAAAACAATCCTAAAAATGGAATGAATGGATTTAAACTTAATTTAAAACACTGCATCTACAAATAAAAAGAAACGTTGCATCATGGTAGATTTAGTTGTGTGCGTTTTATTAACATGTAGAACTACAGTTAGAAGTTCAAATTCAATCAGGCAGTTTCTGCAACTCATACAAAGAAACATTCACAAGGGAGAATCTTTCTGAATTTTAATTGTAATAAAAGTCACAGAAACAATTAAATACATAAAAGGTAAATTACATGATTTAAAAAAAAAAGTAAAAATGGTACATGTACCTTTAGGGGTCCAACAGCTTGTCACTGGGACAGTACCCCTAATAGGGACAACTTCGTACTTTATCTACCCCTTAAAAGGTAAATATTGGTACCTCAGAGTAGTAATTCATTAGTAGAATAGTAAAATAAATTAACAATTCGTTCCCAAGACTTACTAATACGTTAGCACGTTTTACTAATTCGCTCCCTCGTTTTAAGTAAATTGTGCGCACAATATAATCATTCGTTCCCTTGTTTTACTAAATTGTAAGCACAATTTAATACTTCATTCCCTCATTTTACTAAATTGTGGCCACATTGTAATAATTCATTACCTTTGTTTTAGTGAAAACGAATGAGAACAAATTACTACAATGTGGACATGATTTACTAAATCGAGGGAATTATCGTGAGAAATCGTGGGAACAAATTCTTAATTCGTGGCCACAATTTAACTAAAACAAGGGAACAAATTAGTAAATCTTGGCCACAATTTACTAAAACGAGAGAACAAATTCTTAATTTGTGGCCACAATATATTTTTGTCCACATGTCATAAGCAGAGCTCTGTAAAGATGTCCCAATGACAAGCTGTTGTTTTGCACATTTAGAGTGTTAAAACTAAATGTTGGTCAATCATGTTAAAACAATGAAAAGATTTAAACAGAAGCTGTACATATCGGTAATGTCCATTAGTCGGAGGTTCCTGATGTGGCCGTGTTCGTGTCCGGACTTGTGTTGAGATCTAAAGTAGACAGGGCATCGTCAAGTGGGCCAGAGGGGGAGTCCTCTTTGGCTAACAGGTTATTTTTGCGGAGCTGACAGGCTTGCTGGTAGGGAGGCCGAATCGGAGGCTGGGTAGGTGGTAAATACTGATACTCTTTACTAGAATCAAGCTGTTTGAGAATAAAGCAAATCATGCATGTCAGCAGACTACTCTTAAGTAATGGACACGTATGTGTGATTTGAAAGAAGCTGATCAGCACCTGAAGTGGATAAGTTCTGTCTGAATCAAAGGCACTTAGATCTCCACAAGCAAGGAAAGGAACTATTATTCGGTTTGGTCCCTCTAACTGGTTAAAGTCGACATCTGGATGGAAAAAATGTGCATTTAAATGACATGGGCAAATACATAGACATTTACAATATAAATGCCCAGTGTTGGGGGTAACGCATTACAAGTAACTTGAGTTACGTAATCAGATTACTTTTTTCAAGTAACTAGTAAAGTAACGCATTACTTTTAAATTTACAACAAAATATCTCAGTTACTTTTTCAAATAATTAATGCAAGTTACTTTGTTTTCCCATGTATTGATTGACAGCTCTCCTGTCCCCATGTTGAGAGATATCGTGAGAAACAGTGGCATTGTGTGTAAACATGATGGATATTGTAGTTGTAGACTAAATGTGAGCATGCATTTACTTATCTCACTTGCACAAGAATAGAGTCAGTATTCCTCAAAATGAATAAAAACAATGAAATGCAATCTCAGAATACTGCACAAACTAGAGTCGTTAAAAGTACAGACTTCGGTACGCTTTGAGCACTGTTGAGTGGATTCATAAATACCTCCGATTGGCCAATCAGAGACATATCCGATGAGCGTGTCAACACAATGGCCAATCAGAGGTGTTTATGAATCCGCTCAACAGCGTCCAACAGCGTCACATTTTAAACCGAAGTCGGTACTTTTAACAATTCTAGTACAAACCTGCAATAATTAAATATATTCAATTAAACAAATATACTTTATGTATTTAATCTCACTTAATTAACCAACGTATTTGCTGCTGGCGTCCGATGATCCACTTCAACCATACTACTAAAGCAAAAATGACTTTAGGTAAACATCACATTTGTGATCAGCCTGAGGCTTATTCATTTCACTTTTGGTGTGAAAGGGCCTTTACATTTGCCAAAAATAGAACTTTTTCGTTGTTATTAAAAAACAAAAGCCCAACCCAGGTGAGAAAAAATAACGCAAAAGTAATGTAACGCATTATTTTCCATAAAGTAACTAAGTAATGCAATTAGTTACTTTCTTTGGGAGTAACTCAATATTGTAATGCATTACTTTAAAAGTAACTTTCCCTAACACTGCAAATGCCATGTATAGGTGAACACAAGATACTTCGAAAGCCCTATTTTTGTAGAGTACTGAAGCAAGTTACCATAAGAGTGATCCAGTAAAGGGTTGGACATGTTGGGCACATAACCCTCAGGTGGAGAGTAATTCTGACACACCACAAAGGCCTCTGAAGGATCGAAAACACAAAACAACACTGGTTTATGTTTGAAAAGGTATACAATTCCCAAAACAGTTTTACATTCCTTCTCGTCATGAAATTCTACTCTCACCTATGCTAGAGTTGCGGCTGCTGCGTGGTTTGGCACAGGTTACAGAGTTGAAGAAGATCTTGAGCTGGGAGTACAGCAGGGTCACATCTTTTCCCCTGAAGATCTATGCAGAAGCAAGACATTGAAGTTCATGTGAGATTGAAATAAAAGATTTTATAGATCTCACAATCTTGCACTGACAATGTAAATAAAAGTATGAATGACAATGGGACAGCTTACTTTTGCAACAAAGTTGCCACCTGGTTTGAGAACATGTGTGGTGATATTGAGAGCCTGTCAAGATGCAAACAAAAAACCTTATAAGGTTCAGCAAGATCAGTGTAACAGAAATGGTAAATTTAAAATTATATTTACCAAAATTTCAGTAGTCAGTTCCAATACTAGTAAAATTTCACGGTTTTCTGTACCAATTTCGGTAGCCTACCATAGCAAAAACTATTAGAACTATTTATCTATTTGAAAATAAATGAGTTAATGCCATTATTATTAATGCTATTAATAAGTAAATAATACATTAAAATATTAGCATCAATTTTGTGTTCACACTCAACAATGCTCAAAACTTAAAAAAACAAGTTACAATAGATATAGAAATAGAAACATTTGATGCTCTTCACAGAGCGAAGTACTGACACTTTTGACAATACTATTTACTATATAAAAATAATGGTAACACTTTGGTAACACTAAAGATCCATTTATTATCATTAGTTACAGTGAACAATAAAAAATACTTTTGAAGCATATATTAATCTTAGTTAAATGTTAATTCCAATATTTATTTATTAATACATTTTATTATATAAATACATTTTATAATATATATATATATATATATATATATATATATATATATATATACATAAATGTGTATCTGTTAAATGGACCCGAGCTAACATGAACAATGAAAGTTGCATTTATATTAATTAACCAATATTAACAAAGATTGTACAAATGTATTGTGCATTTGATTACTGTAACAAATGTATTGCTCATTGTTAGTTAATGCATTAACTAATGGTAACTAATGGGTACTTATTGAAAAGTGTTACCAAAATAATAATGATAATAAAAGGTAACGTATAGCAATACATACCGCCAACAGGAGCTGTGCCTGAATGTATTCATCTACATCATGAAGCCCTGTAACTGTAAGGAGAAATAGATGAAAAACCTTCAGATAAATCGCAAATAGTCTAGACCAGCTAGAAAAGAACATCGTATGTTCAATAAAACAAACGTTCTCTCACCATCAGGTGCACCATCACACACAACCAAGTCTGCAGACTGTCCTTCAAAATGTCGAATAATCTCCTGCGCTGTAGAGATCTATGGCACAATAATTTAATTGGTGTCGTGGAATATCTACTTTCCTTGACTCAAAAAGAAGTACTAAAAGCAATCAAAATATTCACAGATTAAAAAGCTTAAAAAAAAAAATTCATAGACAGCAATATAACCACTTTCAAGGTCCAGAAAGGTACTAAAGACATTGTTAAAACAGTCAACATGACTACAGTGGTTCAACCTTAATTTTATGAAGTGATGAGAAGAGAGGTCAGAAATCGAGGAGAGGTTGACAGTGTATGACCTCAATCGGCCAATAGGTGGCGCTACAGCGATCAAAAGTTGTAAGTCGCTAATAACTCCTAGACTGTTTGTCCTAGAATCAAGTGTCTTATATCATTGGAATCCTTGGCTCATATCTCCGATTTCATTTCCGCCTGGAAAAAAATTCCGCCATTTAGAATTTTGTCCAAAACCTACTTTTGCGAACTAGTCCTAGGTTTTTTTTTCGCCCGATCGAAACCAAACCAAACCAGTGCAGAAATGTTCTCTGGAGTGTAAATATCAATAATTATCAAAAAAAAATTGAAATTTTGATTCAGATATGTCTTTAGAATCCTGAATCCTTGCTGAGTCCTACGATACCACACATGCCAGGTTTCAGCTTATGGTTTGTGCAACGTTGTAATTTAGCGCTTAAAAAAACCATTGCAAATATCTTCAAAACTGTTTGTCCGATCGAGACGAAACCACCATAGGAAACACGAAACCTAAGCTGGTTTACTAAATGTTAAAGCCCAAATGTCAAAATTTTAATAGGAAGTGGCAAAAAAATTCAATCAAAGTCTTTCATGGGTCATTTTTTATGCTCTCATATATATAAGTGTCTATAACTTCAAAACGAAATGAGATATTTTCACCAAAATTAACACACATATGTATGGGCACACTCTGAGGACACCCAAAAAAGTGGAGATGATCACGCAATAGCTGGCTCTATAACTGTCAAAAAACCTTTAAAAAAATATTTTTCTATATTAAATTGCCTGTCACTGTCATTTTGTACCACCAGATGGCAGCAGAAGGCCACTAATATAATTCAAGGTTTTGTCATTTATAATCCCTTTAAACTATATAAATCCTTATAACAACATTACAAATCACATTTTGTCAAGGTTTACCACTTCATTTGTTCATCTGATGTATGTTTTTGCAGTAATATAACATTACAATTACATTGAGACCTGAAAATTATGATTTTTAAAGAGGAAACCTGGAATCTGCATTTTCTTACCTCATTATTGGTTTCAAATATCCATTTCTGCAACAAAATGTGTGTGTACGCCCGTTTAATTAATGGAGTTAACATGTAAAATAAACTTTAGACAAAACAGACACTTAAAATGAAAGTGAGCCAATAAGAGGTCCACTGCTGCCACCTGCTGTCTAAAATAGTTATTTTGTCATACTACTCACTAATATTGTTCTATAATTCATATGTAGATTATTTTAACATTTACTAACCCTTTTTTGTCAAAATGCATCTACATTTAAATTAGAGTATTACTTTTACCAGTTGTGCCACAGTAAAGTAAAAGGAAACCTGAAATGATGTTTTACTGAGATTTGCAGAAAACATCTCTACCATTCATGTATTTCAAATACTGAATCTACAAGAAAATGTGTGCGTGTGTGTGTGTAAGCATGCTTCGTATGTATCAAGTATTATTGTTTAAACCTTTTCTTTCTGTGTTTGTTTTAGCATATATCATAGCTGTTCCTCTATGATTTCAGTGGTTATATGCTTGCTAAATAAGACAATTCCTTTTTATGCAAACAGCCTTAAATGCTTGAACCCCAATAAATGCTGCCTGCAGCTTTAATTTTTGTTTTTGCACACAAAAAGTATTCTTGTCTCTTCATAAAATTAAGGTTGAACCACTGTAGTCACATTGACTGTTTTAACGATGTCTTTAGTACCTTTCTGGACCTCGAAAGTGTTGATTATATTGCTGTCTATGGACATATACGCTCGGATTTCAACAAAAATATCTTAATTTGTCTTACGGGTGTGGAACGACATGAGGGTGAGTAATTTTAATTTTTAGGTGAACTAACCCTTTAATGCTGTAGTTACACATTATAGAATAAAACGCTACAATGACTTGCTTAAAAAAAGCTAACGGTAAAAATAATATGGACCCTTTTCATAGATTTAAGTTTTTTATATATTTTCAATTTCCCAGAATGTAACGTACATTTACACTACACTTTGCTTTGTTACCGTAGTCTTAAACTGCTAAGAGGACCTATTATGCCCTTTTACAAAGTCTTGATGCTTGAATTTTCAATAAATAAATAAATAAACAAACTTATTTTTCACATATTTTACATTGTTGCAGCACCTCTCTTCCCTGTCTGTCAGTAACGCTCTGGGGTGCATTTCCCAAAAGCATCATTAGCCAAATATGGTCACAAGTTCCACTGAATTGTGTTAGTAACAGAACTTGTGACCATGGCTGCCTTCAGGAAATGCACCCCTGTTTAGTTCCGGTCTAATGTGCTCTGATTGGTTAGCTGGATCGGTGTATAGTAATTTTTTTTTTTTTTTGCATAAGCCTTGGGTGGGAATTATTTAAATTAGGAATATTGCGACCTGTACATTCCCGGAAGAAAACTCAGAACTTCTTCGTACTCAAACAGCAAAATTACACACTAAAGAAAGCTGAAAATGTAAAAAAAAAGAAAAAAAAAAGAAAAGCATAATAGGTACTCTTTAACATTGCTGCGTGAACGTGTATAATACAACTACTGAGGGAGGTTTTTTTTTTTCCTCTTTCAGAAAATCAAAAACTCTATTGTGGATTTTCTCCGGCAAATGGGAATGCAAAAAGTATATTTGTTGTAGCTTCCATTTTACACTATAGAACATTACCCAACTATGATAACTTCCGCTTCTTAGAAACCCAGAAATGTGAAAAGGGTCCATTATGTTTTCTTTCTAGCATGCTGCCTGGATAACTTAGTTTTGCCCATACCAAGACCAGAATGCTGTTGTTTTTACATTGAATTTAAGTTTAACTGTCCTGCTACTGCACCTTGGTGATGTCTCCTTGAATTTGTGTGACACCTGGCAAAGGGGCCATGGCTTGCAGATCAACTGCCACAATCTTGACCTCTTCACTCATGTCTTTTCCACTGAAACAGAATGGAAAAGAGTTAAAGTGGCAATTAAATCAACAAAATTTCACTGAATAGCATCTGAACGTGTGGTTTACACTTTATGGTGTACTACAGATCAAATGCATTTTCATGTAACTGACCGGAGTTTGCGGCTCAGGACTTGACTCCAGCTCCCTGGTGCGGCACACAGGTCCACGGCACGACTAACACCTGAAGGCAGGACATCCACAGTCATACGAATATAAAAGCCTGCTTTGATGTTGTCTATGTAGGCAGTTCACAAGCTTTTGAGACATAGCCTATGACTCATCCACTGTACAATGCAAATTGAAGCAAAATGAAGAGATTGCCTTTAAAAAGGTTGAACTCCTCATCCAGCTGCAGGAGTTTGAAGGCACTTCTCGCTCTCCATCCCTCCTCCTTCGCCAGCCTGTAGTAAATATCTCGTTTGTCTTTGGAGGAACGTCCCATTTTACCTTCACTCACTTATTCTGTAGACAAATAATGACACAGTTTTTACTAAACCAGCCAATAATCAATATCTGCCCATACAAAATTTAAATACATACAATATTTACATCTCACAGTAGAAAAGACACTTTAAATGCAACTACGAACACATTCTTATTATTTTTTTTCTTTTTACCACTTTAACCTAATTTAAAGAGACCTAACTATCTTTACAGTTGATAACGAATATTAACACTAGCGGTTATACACAAAACCATAATGTCCATGAACGAATGTGTATATAATAAAAGTAAGAAACTGTAATTCCATAAAATATACCTACATATGCTTGCCAGTTTTCGCCGCAATCAACGTGACGATTCTTCTTCGTCTCCTCGCATTATTGGAGTCAAATAAAGAGGAGAGAACAACATCGACACCCACTGGAGATGAGGTACTCTTACACATGATGGTAATGTTTACATTCATCGTGGTACTTGTAGTTTGTTTATGGTCATTACACATTTAATGTCCATAAACACAAACTACAAGCATTGCAATCAGAATTATAACCATATAGTATGTGACAAATGGATTGTGAACATTTCCATGGTAACTTCTACCAAAAGACTAGCTGATATAGCCTAGCCTACAGTTATTGTTGATAAAATAACTTGGTCAAATTTAAGCACTGAACAAAGAAGGAAAGCTCACAAACTTTTAAAGTATTTGTAGCTTTCTTATTGGGTCTCTAATCTGTCTATGTACAGCCTAATGTAGTCAGCAAAACCATGAAACTAATTTTTCTTATGTGCAAACTCAGTTGTAAATGTGAAATTTGGTCAAAAATAAAATAAATAAAAGCATTTTTCATCTTGTTTAGAATAATTTAAGCCAAAAATACAAAGATTGAGAGAGGTCTTGAAGACCACAAAATTTTCAATAATGAATTTCTGTATTTCACACCACAATATAACCGAATAAGTACAATGTCAATTATTAGAAAAAATACAGTTTATACCTTTTTATAACATTTCTGTAATTGATTTGCTGCATATGAGTTTAATATTAGCCTAGATTTCTTTAACATTGTTTCTATAAACTGCTTTATAACCAGTTTTCTTCCTAGTACATCACTTTTCCGTTTCAGAGTTCAAATAAGATATAACGCATGGTATAGTAACAATTTCTCCTTGAGAAGAACAACACACGCTACCAGAAAGAGATTAAAAAACATCAACTCGGATTTATATCACACCTGTTTTAGCCTATCTGCATTGGTTAGTACTTTTTAAATTATAAATATGCATTACGTTAAATTAATTAAATGATTACTTTGCATTTTATTCATGATCCAGTCAGACAGCCAGTCAGACACAACCGTAGATATGTTTACGTAAATTCCACATTCGACCGCTCCAGACACGTCGGAGCGTCCGCCATCTTGGAACGGTCAGTCAGCATGAAACCGCCGAGATTTAAATTCCCAAAGAAATGGAATTCACAGGTGAGAATGTGTTGGTGTTTTTGTGTTTTTTATACATTAACTCAATATTACAGGTTTTTATACTATGGTAACTATTTAATGTAGTGTTAGCTGATGCCTTCATCTTGTTGCATTGTGTTAGTTTAGCAAAATCATCTGCTGAAGTCTATTGCAGATATAGATAGTCATACATGCGTCTAACTCATAGACTTGGTCTAACTACAGTTGCAGACGCACAGTCAACTCCCTCTCGAGTGTTCACGGACCTGCTTTGACCCTTCCAATATGGCGGATGGACACAACAGTCTGCTCAAGGTCGGTTATCGCGATATTCCTCGAGGTTTCCGGTGTTGTGAATGTGTCTGGTAAAGATGGCGGTCAGCATCCGAGGCCGTCCTATCCGAAGTATACGGATGCGAGGTGAGATTAAACTGACTCTGCTCGGCCGCATGACAGATGCTTCAGGATAATATGATGCAGTCTTCTTCAGCTACACTTGCCCCAAGCGTCCTTTTCTCAGTGTCTCATTTTGTCTTACATAAACAGGTCGAAATGACAGTGGGGAGGAAAATGTACCGCTCGATCTCACAAGAGGTAAGTCAGATGAACCTAGTGAACTTCCCACCTAGACAGCATTTCTGGGCATCATAGGCTTGTTTGGAATGTCAGCCTCGTGCGTCCCAAACCTGCCTATGATGTCCAAAAATGCCAAGTGGTACTGCGCTAGGTTTTGAGGCACAGCCTTAAACCAAGACAACAAACACCACATACTACCATATTCAGTATAAATATACTGTAGCCTATAAAATACTTAAATACAGAGAAAAACAGATGGTGTTAGAGGTTTCTAATGTTTTTATTATTATATAAAGGTTGTATTATATGTTATATATCTTTTATTCATGTCCAGCATTGCAGGACTGTAGGGTCCAAAGGGTGTAGAGGGCAAAACACGGTGTGCTTCAGAAAGCACGCAGAACTCACTTTTATATTATGCGTAAGCTGAAGTCATTTATTGCAATAATTCTGCTGAATTAATTCTGTATTTTATTTGGTAACAATTTATGTAGTTAACATGTTATAACTATATTAGCATTAACAGTGGTGGAAAGAGTACTGAAAATGTGTACTTAAGTACAAGTACTGTTACATTGCTGAAATAATACTCAATTACAAGTAAGAGTACTGGTGTCAAAAAAGTACTCAAGTAAAAGTACAAATTACTCTTCTCAAAAACTACTCAAAGTAATAAAATTACTAAATACTTTTTAGCCGGTGATATTTAATAAATTATCAAAAAATATTCAATCAAATCATAGATCTAAGTAGAAAATAGTTACTTTAAACAAAGCACTTTCACCTTATTGACAAAGTGCATGAATTAGTAGTCACAATACTGGAATTTCTAACTTCAATACAATGATACAGAAAATGATACAGAAAATGATCAATATTCAATATCATTTTAAATACCATGGATAACCACCACATACTGTATACCGTAGATATTTTAATATCTAATTTTTTTGTCCATCCATTTTGTCAAGGCAATCATTATTTTCAAGCTTCAGAAAGCACAAGACTCATAACAGTAATCAATTTAAATGGAACTGTTTAATTCAAGTCTTCTGAAGAGACGCGTCCGCTTTATATGATGAACAGATTTTAATTTAGGCTTTTATTTGCATATTTAAACATTGATCAATTACCATTAGATTAATCTCACTTAAACATTTGCTCACTCTGTGTATTTGTGTCTTTACAATAGGGTAACTTTGTTGCACACGAAAAAGAGCTCGCGTTTTCTGCAATGTGCTCTCGACATTTGTAATTAAAATACGCCATAGAAATCTGCGGGTATGATTAAAATTATACGCAATACCTGCAATCTCACACTGACATTCAGGCTCTGTAACTGAAACGTGTGAGTGACAGGAGGAGGCGGATGCATGTCAAACTCGCTGTCGGGGAGATGAGAGAATGAGAACGTGCCGCTGATAAAATATTAGGGTTTTCATTGGTCTGTTTATGATCGGATATGCCGGTCAAAGGTTTGAATATTCAAATTGTTGGCGTACACAGTAACGGAATGTGATTTTACAAGTAGCGAAGTAGATTACTTAGCTTAATTTGTACTTAAGTAGAAGTAAAATTACAGATTTTAAAATGTACTCAAAAAAGTACAAAAACCCGGAAAAGCTACTTAATTACAGTAACGTGAGTAGTTGTAATTTGTTACTTCCACCTCTGAGCATTAACATGAACTAACAATGGAAATGCTTCTAAAGCATTTATTATGTTATTAAGTATATTAAGTTAATGTTAATTTCAACATTTATAAATGCATTATTAAAATCAAAAGTTGTATCTGTCAATATTATTTAATGAACCTGAGATAGTGTGCTGAATAGTGAACAAATTTATTGCTGTTAGTTAATGCATAACTTGTAAACTGTTACCTTTTATTGTATTAATTCTGGTGGATTAATTCAGAAATAATTCTGCATTATTATAGTTTTTGATTTGAGTTTATGCATGAACTAATTTGAACTAAAAGGACCTTATTGTAAAGTGTTACCTTTTATTTTATTCTGCTGAACTAATTCAGAAAGAAATCTGCATTGTTATTGTTTTATCTTCTGCTGTAGTAAAGCATGATCAGCAACGAGATTCATCAACCTTTCAAGTTGTTAGTCTGTCAGTCCAAAACTGTGCTGTCAGTCATCCCTGTGATTGACACTTTATAGATCATGCTTCTGGTTTCTTACCATACAGCTCAACAGACAAATCAAAATCTTAGTTTGAAATGTGACAGCTCAGTGTGTACATATATTGTTTTTTTTATTTACTTATATATTATATCAGAGTTTTTATTTAGTAATAAGATTGTAATGAGTCTTTTTTATACAGTATGCCTCTTTCAAAGCACCATTGTTTGAGTTCATATTTTAATGGACAAAATGAAACATTATTATGGTAATGGAATTAATTGTTTATATATTGTAAAGAGTATCACTAAATGTACCAAACTAACTTTGGTATTGCTTGTGATTTTACTGTTTTTGTAGGGGAAAGCAGCTAATTGTCTATTGCTAGCTCACAATTGTGTGTTGTCTTTGCTGATAGATTAACCCTGAGGCTGTTTTTCCCATATGACCTCTGTGTGGAAGGCCTTTTCTGGATGATGCCCCGCTTCCGGGGGATAAGTTGTTAGTGCTAAACTGGCTAGATTTTTTAACTTGTCCCAAAAAAGGTTGCCTTAGTTTCTGAGCTGAATCTAACAATAAAAATCCAGTTGTTGTATTCCTGCAACACTACACTGTCTGTTGGTTTCCATTATAAATACCTGCTGACATACACTACCATTGAAATGTTTGGTGTGTTTGGCTTGTTCAAAGCGTTTCTAGGGATACTGATTGTTAGAAGGCAGCTGTCTGACTCGTGAATGGGAACATGGTTTGTGTAACATTAGCAACAAATTATTAGCTGTTCGATAACATAGTCAAGCAAAATGCTAATCATATTAATTACCGAAATGTGTCTGACGTTGTAAAAAAGCGATAACATTGTGCAGTGTTTACCTCAGTAAGTTGACTGAGTGGATCTCTGAGCTTGTGCGAGTGAGTGGAGGCGGGGCTAATTATCATATTTATAGATCCATGTATATTAAATGAGGCAAGGGTGTAGAATTACATTCAAGCTATTTTAAGGCATTAAGAATTTTTTTCACAGGAAAAAAATGTTTAAATATGTAAATATGTAACAATATGTAGTTTATTCCATTGATGGAAAAGCTGGATTTTCAGCAGCCATTACTCCAGTCTTTCCAATATGCTGATTTGGTGCTCAAGAAACATTTCTTTTTATTATCAGTGTTAAAAACAGTTTTAGTGCTGCTTAATATTTTTGTGAAAACAGTTTTTTCAGGGTTCTTTGATGAATATAAAGTCAAAGTTCAAAACAGAGTTAAATTTTATTTGAAATCGAAATCTTTATTTATGTCTTTACTGTCACTTTTGATCAATTTAAAGTATCCTTGCTGGATTAAAAGGTTAATTTCTTTTAAAAAATCGTACTGACTCCAAACTTTTGAATGGCGGCGTACCTGTATTTAGACAAGACCTGATCTTCACTGTTTTTGGCAACAGTCAGGGAGTCTCTCTGTGATTAGTGTTTTGTTTTGGTACAGATGACTGAACATGTATCCTCCTGTGTGACTGCTGGGGAAATAAGTCCTAAAGAGTGCTGTGTTATTAGTGTCTTTTAGATGGTTTTACACAATAGAAAAGAATAATCTTCAATTTATTATACTACTAAACTAATGTAAGAGAAAAATCAACCATTTTTTTGTTTTTGGCTGAAAAGAGTGAAATATTTGTCTGGTGATTGTTTGAATCTTATTTGTTTTTGTGTGCTTTAGTTTCTAATGTTACTATCTAGCATTTGATTCCATCCCAGAAAGCAATTCTCTGCTTGCTGCGGTTGTAGCACACCAATAATAGAAATGGTGCAGATTACTTTTATCTTGCTGTTCCAGGCGAAGTGTAATGTTCTCTGTGTTCCCATCCCCGTCTCCCTGATGATCTCACAACTCACAGCTCTTGTCATCTTTTCTTCCAGACCCTTCTGAGAACATGCGAGAGATCCTCCAGAATGTGGCCAAACAACAGGGAGTCTCGAACATGCGCAAACTTGGTCACCTGAACAACTTTATCAAGGTTTGTCATCTCAGAAGTGGATCAGTAGTTTCAGTGGAACAGGGAATGCTGGGATAAATGTTGTTAAAGTCATTATGAAATCAAAATTATAATTTTTTTCACAGAATGCTTTAGTGTTTGTTATAGGCCAGTCGGCAGTTAGCATCATGCTCGTTCCCTTGACAAAAACCCTATAGGATTTTCCCATAGGCTTTTGGATTATCGCAAAAAATAAGTTATGTGATCAACGCAATTTTTGTATATATATAATATAAAATATATATACTGTATAAAATGCAGATAAAGTAATTGACCTCTAATTAACTAGTCGGTTTTTGGAAAACTATTTGATCCATCTCTGATGCATAGCAGCTAGTCCATTCTGTTACATCTGTTAAATGTTACAACACAGGAGTCCTGCATCTGAATACTTACCGGTGTTTGGTGAAATGGAGTAAACAGAGTACTTTATGGCTTCTGTCATTCGAGGACTTGGGGCTTTTCTGCCCCACACTTATGGGATCTGGCCTAAAATAAACGGATCTGAGCAGACCTGAGCAATTAACCAAATTTTAGATGCTCTCAAAGCCCTATACTGCTAAAATGCTGTATCTGGATCAGTTTTGCAGTTGAACATACACTTTAGATGGCACTTTGGCATTACTATTAGTAATACTTTATGTGGTTTTTGCCATCCCAAGGGTGTAGAATCTATTATTTTGTTTCCAGTTGACCTGTCACAGGTGCAGACTGCAGAAAAGGTCAAACAATGTTTTTTCCCCCACATATTTGATAACCTTTACTGGAATTCTCTGTTCATATTTACTGATTCGGCTGATAAATTATCAGTTTATTGACAACACTGTCATATTTCAGCAAGCGATCACGAGTTCTTTCAGTCTGACAGGTTTTATCAAGTCAACCATGCTATTAGTTGTATAAATCACCTGTGGATGGAAAAAAAAAAAACATGCCCTCCAACTCTCCAGCATGAGCTTGTTTTTGTTCTATGTGAAATACCTTGCAGTGTTCCAGCAATATTTAACTACAAGTAGAGTCATCAATATCTCTATCTGATGCCAAGCAAAATAAATAAGTACTTGTTTGTCTCCAATACAGCTGCTCTGCAATGTCGGGCACTCTGAGGAAAAGTTCGGCTTTACCTATGACGAAATTATCATATGGTGAGTCATAGAGCAAAAAAAAAAAACATTACATTAAAGTTGGGATCAAAGGTGTTGTGTTTATCTGATCTGAGTGTTTGTTTGTTTTTTAAGTTATTTTATTTAAATTATAATAATAAAAAAATATTGTTTCAAAGTATTAATTTCTTATTTTAAGAAGAAAAGTTCAGCAGCCACTGTGGCTAATGGTTTTCCAAAGTTACTAGCCACTTAGCATTTTCACTGGCCACATTTTTGACATAGAGACCATGGGGAAAACTGCCATATAGATATAGATATTTTTAATATTATCTCATAATTTGGCAGCAGGTATATTAATATACCTGCTGTCACTTTAAGACCTGACACACGGATCTATTATACTGTTACACATGCGTTTCATTTCTCAACTGTTTATGTTCACTTAAAACCTAACTGACTGCGTTTACGCGAAAACTCGCCAAGACCGGCATTTGACTGTTTAAGTGCAATAAGCAGCAAAAAAGAACTGAATATTGTACTGAGAGGCGGCTTTATATGTGTGCACTTTGGCTGTGAGCACAAAATCTGTGGGAATGAGTAAAATTATGCGCAATACGTGCAACCCCACGCCGAAATTCAAACCCGACTGTAACACCAACAATATTGATCTGGAGCAAATGAAACGAGTGAGGGGAGGTGGGTTTGTGTGTCAGAGAGAGAATAGAGCGAGACAGTGCAGCTGGTGTCGTGTATCTATTCTGTGGAAAATGAGTATTGGAAGCGTTTCAGATATTTCAGTATCGATATGTATCGAAAAATCAATATTTTTGACAGCACTACAACACTGCACTTAGTTTATTATTCCAGAATTCAGATGCCTTTTTAAAAGACTACAGTTGAAAAATGTATCTATTATATATAAAATTTCATCCGCCAAAGTGGCTAGTAGGAGTGACTGCATTACTGGCGCCACTGCTGAAAGCCACCCACACTCGGTGGGTTAGCGGGTGTTAATTACAAGCTCTGATTGTAGTCATATTTCAGAGTATTACTGTTTAAACTTGAATAAATGCAAGCTTGATGTACATGAGACTTTTTTTATTTATTTATTTTTTTAAGAAAAACATTTAAAAAATCAAGCCTATAATTTTTTCTTAATAAGCGTTCCTGTGCATGATTAATTGGGGGATGCTAGATTTGTTTTCATAATTTTTCATTTAAATGAAATGACTTGGTCCACCTCTGAAATAACACCTGTGAATCACCAAGTCTGCCTAAGCAGAATAAATATATAAAATATTATTTTTACTGTGAAATATGTGACATTACTCAATATTTAAATGCAGTCTCAACATTGTCTTTTCTGTTTCTTTGACAGCCTCCGGTTGGCTCTGCTCAATGAGGCTAAGGAGGTGCGGGCAGCTGGCTTGCGTTCTCTCCGCTACCTCATCAGAGACAGTAATATCCTTCAGAAAGTACTGCGTCTCCAGGTGGATTACTTGATTGCCAGGTCTGTATAAAATGTTTTCATAGCACTGTGCGCAGGCCAGTCATTTGAGCAGTTTAGTTCAAGTCTGAGCTAGGGATTGTGGGATAAGGGCCATTTCCATCAAAAACAAGACTTGATGCTAATGTATGGTGAGTTGTGGATCATTTCTTGTTAGCATCAAATTCTCTGTGTGTGAGAGAGAGGAGTAGTCTTCATGTAAAGAGCTAGTCAAATCCAGTTAAGGTCTTTTTTAAGCGTTGTTACTTTAAGGATGTGCTATTTCCTCCTTTTGGTTTGTCTCTCTCTCTCTCTCCTGTCTGAACCTCCAGCAGGTCAGATCTTGAGTGGGAAAAGGATGTGTTTAGGGTTTGAGGTGCATTTGGTTTGCATAATGTTGACTAGTACAACCTTTTGACCTGCAGGTGCATTGACATCCAGCAGAGTAACGAGGTGGAACGCACTCAAGCTCTCAGATTGGTGAGAAAGGTGAGAGCTGATGTTTAGTTGCATTCATTTCATAATGAAAAAAGGAAAGCTGCCCCCCTTTCTTTTTCTTTTCTTTTTTTTTTTATACTGAATTGATATTTGATTCGCAATTTTCATCTGAATCTTCTGAATTGAACCTATTTGAATCAAAACCTTCTGAATCAGAATATATGCATTATGTTCCACTCAAACATCTAACTGATGTTCTCACCATGTACACTGGCCCATTTGTTTAACGATGTTCAGTATGTTGTTTTTGATATTGATAGAAGTATCGGTGTAAGTGTTTTACAATGATTTTCCAGATGATCACTGTGAACGCCCTGCTCTTCCCAAGCTCAGTCGCAAACTCCCTCATTGCCGTGGGCAACGATGGACCGCAGGAGCGAGACCGTATGGTTCGTGCCTGCATCGCCATTATCTGTGAACTTGGTGGGTTCGCACACTTATTAGAGAGCGTTCTGTAACGTATCAGTCTATGAATGCAGATGTTGACCTCATGCATGTTCATGTTTGTGCGTACAGCACTGGAGAACCCTGAGATTGTGGCCAAGAGAGGTGGTCTCAGCACCATCCTAAAGAATGTAATCGACTGTCAGCTCAGTCGAATCAATGAGGCTCTGATCACCACTATTCTGCACCTGCTCAATCACCCACATACACGGCAATACGTTCGCTCTGACGTGGAGCTAGAGGTATGGAACTGTCTTCAACAATGAACCCATCAGAAATTGTATTTTATTTTTATTTATTATTCATTTATTACTATTAATTAAACAATAATCATATTATTATTGTTAGTGCTGGCAATCGATTAAAAAAAACTGATTTTGATTTACTTTTAGTTTAATTGAACTTAAAACAATCTTCACATAAACCCAATATAATAAATGTCATATTTACCTGTCTAACAGGTAGGAAATATACAGAAATTAAAAGACTTTACAGTCTTCACTGCATAAATGATAAATTAAGTATAGATTAATCCTTATTAAAGCTAAAGTTTTCTCTGTTACCTTGGCTCTTTGATTAACATTAATGACAGACATCACAGCAACTGGTTTATTAGGCTGCCGTCACTTCAAGAGCTGCCGCTGCTGAACTTGACGTGGATCTGATGTGCATCTTATTTTCTCACAACTCTTTGTTCATTTAAACCTATTATGCCCTATTTTACAATATGTAAAATAAGTCTCTGATGTCCCCGGAGTGTGTATGTGAAGTTTTAGCTCAAAATACCACAGATCATTTTTTATAGCATGTTAAAATTGCCACTTTCAGTTGCGCGGGGTTCAGCAAAAACGCGCCATTTCAGTGTGTGCCCTTTAAATGCAAATGAGCTGCTGTGCTTGGCCTAAGAGGGTGGAGCTTCAAGAGCTGATTCTCCGGTGCAAGGAGTCAGTCAGGACGCACTATAATGTCAGAAACTGTGAATATATGCTGCATGGAGATAGAACAGGTATAGTTTAGTTCAATTACGGTTATAACTTCTATTGTCTTCTTCCATTTTATTAGTACAAGCCTGTTGTACCGGACCCTGTCCGAATGATGGTCAAGTCAAGTCACCTTTATTTATATAGCGCTTTTTACAATGCAGATTGTGTCAAAGCAGCTTTACAGTGATAACTGGTATATAATTTTGGCTGCACAGCAGCTCTTAAAGAATGTGGTGTCAATGCAGGCATATACAAAGCACTGTTGAATATCAAATGTCAAGTGTCCCCAACTAAGCAAGCCAAAAGCGACAGCGGCAAGGAACCCAAACTCCAACATGTGACATCAGGTGGCAAACAGGTGGCAAATAGGTGTTAAAAAGGAGAAAAAAAAAACCTTGGGAGAAACCAGGCTTAGTCGGGGGGCCAGTCCTTCTCTGGCGAACAGTGCTTTGTTACGATTTAGGTAGCTAACATAAGTCTGATTGGATCGCAACATTCAAGGTATTTATTCCAGTTCCATCCAGTTGAGGATCGTATTCATCACAGCGGTACAGACGGTTTGTTGAGGAACTGTGCCACTGGCTGTCGTGTCGATGAGGGATTTCACAATGGATGATCTAGTTGACTCAATCTGACTCAAAAGTGTTCCTAGTTTCGGCTGACCTAATTTATGCAGCCTAATAATCCTTTAACGGATTTGAAATATAAATTGATAATGTGTTATGTGTATGCCAGGTTAAAGAGATGTGTTTTAAGTCTAGATTTAAACTGACAGAGTGTGTCTGCTTCCCGAACAATGCTAGGAAGATTGTTCCAGAGTTTAGGTGCCAAATAGGAGAAGGATCTACCGCCTGTAGTTGATTTTGATATTCTAGGTATTATCAGCTGGCCTGAATTCTGAGATTGCAATAGACGTGAAGGACTATAATGCATTAAAAGCACGCTCAGGTACTGGGGAGCTAAACCATTTAGTGCTTTGTAAGTAATTAGCAAGATTTTAAAATCTATACGATATTTAACAGGGAGCCAATGCAGTGTTGACAGAATTGGGCTGATATGGTCATACTTCCTAGTTCTAGTAAGAACTCTAGCTGCTGCATTTTTTACGAGCTGTAGTTTATTTATCAGGCGAGCAGAACAACCACCCAGTAGAGCGTTACAGTAATCTAGCCTTGAGGTCATGAACTCATGAACTAACTGTTCTCCATTTGTCATTGGGAGCATATGTCATAGTTAAGATATATTTTTAAGATGGAAGAATGCGTTTTTACAGATGCTAGAAACATGGCCTTCAAATAAAAGAGCACACCCAGGTTCCTAGCTGACGACGAAGACTTAACAGAGCAGCCATCAAGTGTTAGACAGTATTCTAGGTTATTACGTGAAGAAGTTTTTCTTTTTAGAATCTCTGTTTTTTCTGAATTTAGTAGTAGGAAATTACTGGTCATCCAATTTTTTATATCAGCTATGCATTCCGTTAATTTTGTGAATTGGTAAGTTTCGTCAGGGCGTGAAGAAATATAGAGCTGAGTATCATCAGCGTAACAGTGAAAACTAACGCCATGCTTCCTAATGATATCTCCCAAGGGTAGCATGTACAGAGTGAAAAGCAACGGTCCTAGTACTGAGCCTTGCGGTACTCCATATTGAACTTGTGATCGATATGACATCTCTTCGTTTACTACTACAAATGGTCAGATAAGTATGATTTGAACCATGACAGTGCAATTCCACTAATGCCAACATAATTTTCCGAGTCTATTCAAAAGAATATTGTGATCAATAGTGTAAAATGTAGCACTAAGATCCAGTAACACTAATAGAGAGATACAACCACGATCTGAGGATAAGAGCAAATCATTAGTAACTCTAATGAGAGCAGTCTCAGTACTATGGTACGGTCTAAATCCTGACTGGAAATCCTCACAGATACTATTTCTTTCTAAAAAAGGAACATAGTTGTGATGATACTGACTTTTCTAGTATTTTTGACAGAAAAGTGAGATTTGAGATCGGCCTGTAATTGACTAATTCTCTAGGATCAAGTTGTGTTTTTTTTAATAAGAGGTTTAATAATAGCCAGCTTAAAAGTTTTTGGTACATATCCTAGTGATAAAGACGAATTAACGATATTAAGAAGAGGATCTATGACCTCTGGAAGCATCTCTTTCAATAGCTTAGTCGGTATAGTGATGGTCAAAACTTCACAGATGAGTTTTATAACGTATATAATACTTTAAACAAAAGATGAAGTGTCTGTTTTCACTCTATAAAATCTTGTAAGAGCCTAATAAACACAGTGCAAGTGTGCATTAAAATATTATCCATAAACTCGCTCTCTCTCCCTTGCATTATCATCAACATACATAGCGAAGTACACCGAAACACACGTTACTAACAGTAACAAATATATAGACCTTATGCCTTTTTGGGTGGTGCTAAATAAACTGGTAAACTTTATATCCGTAATATCACTCTGGAGACTGTAAGCTGGATCACGAACAGTTTATTGGTCTGTCCTTGAGTAACAACTTTTTAGCACATCCTCTGTTTTGTATTGTCCCTTTCTATTGACATTCATTCACAAAGCAGTCCAGTGTGAAATGATTTGTGCAAACGAATTTTTAAACGAATTTTGGTAGAGTTGAGGGAGCATTTTCTTCTAAAACAAAGTGAATCCACCTCGTCTTCAGCGGCTCAGATTTCAGGAGTAAATGGAGAGAGCTATGTGGATTAATCCATCCAGCTACAGAACACCTAAGACGCTTGGGAGACATTCTCGTCAGTGCAGCAATTGCGGACTGTACAACTGGCTGTGAACTCGCTCAGGGCGGTTCTATGTTAAAATGGCAGTGTCTGTCAACATTCGTGGGCGGGGCCTGTGGCTAATGTGACGTCACATTGCCAGGGATCTGGAAACGGCTTGTTCTGAGACACTGCTTATGATTTATGGGGATTAAAAAAGTGGGTGGATTTTTATCATTACAGGGTTGTTGTGTACACACACTGCCAACACACATTTATAGCCAAACTTCATGCAAAAGTGAATATTGCATAACAGGTCCCCTTTAAGATGTTATTTAACTCATTTAAGACTGCTTATTCCTTTAGTTCTGTTCTTTGTCTTTAATTGATCTTTACAGTTTATATGATTATATGACATTTATGTTTTTTGTAAACTTTGTGAAAACCACTTAAAAGGTGTCCAGTAAAACTTTACATACTTTTTTTCAGCAAATCCTGGCACCCTACACAGACTTTCACTACAGACACAATCCAGACACAGCAGAGGGTCAACTAAAGTGAGTGTGCTGTTTTAAAGACTTTCATAGTACAATTTCCCATTGGAGAAACAAGCTTGCAACTTTCATTGGCTGCATGCATAGATGTGTGGTATTTCTCTCTACAGAGAAGACAGGGAAGCTCGATTTCTGGCCAGTAAGATGTCAATTGTTGCTTCGCTTCGCTCTTGGTCAGGTAAACATATCTCAATATCTTTCATAGAATATGTCAGACATACAATTAGTTATTAACAGGGCTATATTTTTCACATTGTCTATGCTGCCGTTAGTTTAATTTAAAACTATTGAAAATAAATTAACATTCAAGGGGAAAAACTGTCAGGCTTTGTCTGGATTTTTCATGGGCCCAGTTTTTTTCAATCGATACTTTATTAAGGTTGTTTGTGTAACAATGCTTATCTTAAGATGATGTATCTAAAAAGATTGTGAAAGAAGCTGGCTTATGCGTGCATGAATATAGTAATACATCATGCATCTTTTAACTGGAATTTCCTCATGAGTGCACCTCATTGCAGTAGGAGTTTGTTTATTGCTGCTAAGACCGAACCTGTTGTTTTGTCCCTCTGTACCTCCAGGCATCATTAATCTCTGCAAGTCAGGCAACTCTGGAATCCAGTCTCTCATTGGTCTGCTGTGTATACCAAATATGGAAGTGAGGGTATGACAAAGGATATAATTATAAAGCTTGGAGTGCACATAGCATGCAAAACAAACCAGTTCATTTTATTTCGAAAGCTGCAACACTAAGTATGCTGCATAATTTGTTTTGTTTTCAAAATATTATTAGTTCTGCAATTAATTATTGTTTACAGTTTATATATTTAATAGCAAAATCAAATTTACATTAAAAAAAATAAAGTAATTTTTTTTTTATTGAATTGAGCAGGTTTGTATTGAGATATGTTTTTGCATTTCCAGTATGTTCTATGAAACAGTTTCAGAAATACAAAATCTTTTTATTTTATTTATTTATTTTTTTGTGTAAGTGCAAATAAAAACCACTGTTGAGTCAGTGAGTCAGATCCCTAGATGTTATACAATGAGATGTACACATTTACCACATTGATTAGTGAGTCAGTGGCTAAAACTCATTATGAGGTACTTTATCATACTCTATTTCTTTCTTCTCAGCGAGGTCTGTTGGAAGTGATGTATGATATATTCAGACTTCCTGTTCCCGTGGTGACACAAGATTTTATAGAAGCTCTTCTCAGTGTGGGTGAGTGCTACCGTTGTCTGCCTACACTGATTAACATATTTATTTCCAGACATCAATCACATCTGAAGTCAACTCACATGAACAGAAACAATCTCCTGTGTCCCCTTTCCAGACCCCAGTAGGTTTCAAGACAGCTGGAGACTGTCAGATGGCTTTGTAGCATCAGAAGCAAAAATAATACTTCCGCATAGGGCACGCTCCAGGTAAGAGCAGTTGTTGGGCTTAACTAACCCTGAACCTGAGCTAACTAATGAAGCCTCAGCAGATCAGCCTTGTATGCATACAGCTTCAAAGTCTTGACATGTGTTCTTTGTGTCCACCCAGACCTGATTTGATGGATAACTATCTCGCCTTGCTACTTTCTGCGTTCATCCACTGTGGACTTTTAGAGGTAATATACCATTTAAAATGCCATCATCTTTGTGAACGTTCTTGAAGAAAAGAGGCTTTTGAAGCAGTTCATTTAAGCAGTCATTATCTGTTCACCCTAATGTCGTTTCAAACCCATATGACTTAATTTCTGACATGTAACCCAAAAGGAGTTATTTTAAACAATGTTCATGCTGCTCTTTTCCATGCAATGATCAGAGACTGTCAAGTTCCAAAATAGACAAATAGACTAGTCCATGTGGCACTATTTTGCAAGACTTCTGAATCCATAATGTTGTTTGTTTTCAGGGCCTGGTTGAAGTGATCACTAGCAGTGATGATAGCATTTCAGTGCGTGCAACCATCCTCTTAGGAGAACTCCTGCATATGGTATTATACTGAAATGGCTGAATGCAACAGCAAATACAGCTTAACCTTGTACTGTACCTCAAAATGACCTTGAGTTGTCTTCATTTTATTTTCAGGCAAACACCATTCTCCCTCACTCCCATAGTCACCACCTGCACTGCCTGCCCACACTTATGAACATGGCTGCTTCTTTTGACATTCCTCAGGAGAAAAGACTGTGAGTTGGCTTTCTTGTCCTACTTAGCTGACAGCACAAATAGCACTGTGTCAAAGTTACGTGATAATTATTTCTGTGATTTGATGGAGTTGTGTTTGGTTGTTTATTAGGCGGGCCAGTGCTGCAGTCAATTACTTGAAGCGATTTCATGAGAAGAAGAAACGAGGCCCCAAACCCAGTAGTCTTTACTTGGACCACATTATTCGCAAATCGCTGGCTGCTCATTACTGTCGGGACCAGCACCTCAGGCCCCAAAGGGACATTTTTATCATAAAGGTACGTGGTGGTGACTGAAAGAAAGCATTTTTCTAGATATTTCAGCTTCGATGTGATCTGCATATTTGCTGTGTTCTTTAGGACACTGAGGAGGCCCTGATGATGAACCTCAGAGACAGTCAGATTCTCAATCATAAACAGAATTTGGACTGGAACTGGGTCCTGATAAGTACCATACTCAAGGTATGAAATTTTGGATTAAATTTTTGTTTTTGAATTGACTAGAGCCATTGATGGAATGGGTGGGGCATATCAAAGTTCTCATCCTCCGATTTAAAATAACAAAAAACAAACAAAAAAAACGATAGGCTTTGATTATGTCACAGCCATGAACCACAATTTGCAATTTTTAAATGTGTACATTATAATTCAAAAGTATAGGGTTGATAAGATTTTGTAATTTTTTTTTGAAAGAAGTCTCCAGGGCTGCATTTATTTGAAGAAAAAAACAGTAGAACAGTAATATTGTAAAATATTATTACAATTTAAAATAACTGTTTTCTATTTTAATACATTTTAAAATGTAATTTATTCCTGTAATGTCAAATATTAATTATCAGCATCATAACTCCAGTCTTCAGTGTCACACGGTCCTTCAGAAATCATTCTAATATGCTGATTTTGTGCCCAAGAAACATGTTTTAATTAATAGAATGTACGTCATTTATTTGAAATAGAATGTTTTTGTAAAAGTTTTTACGGTCATATTTGATCATTTAATGCATCCTTTTTGAATGAAAAAAAAATACTTCGAACAAAAGAAATCTTACTGACCTCAACTTTTGAATGGTAGTGTATTTTATTTTGTCAACTTGGTAAAAAGCATCTCTCACATTTTCTGAATTGTAAAAATCTAGTTGCACAGTGTGGTATCTCTTCTAATTTGTTTGTAATCATGCTGCAGTGGCCAAATGTCAACCTTCGAAACAACAAAGATGAACAGATGCACAAGTAAGCAGAGTTTGGTTTACTATTCTTAGAAATCTTCTTAATATTTTTGTTGTCCACCATTCATTGCTGTAAATCCTGCACTTTCTTACCCAGGTTTGTGCGAAGGCTGCTGTTCTTCTACAAGCCTAGCAGCAAGCTGTATGCTAGCCTGGAGCTGGACCACAGCAAGGCCAGACAATTAACGGTGGTGGGCTGTCAGTTCATTGAGTTCCTGCTGGAGTCAGATGAGGTGAGAAAAAAAAAGCCTATTATTTACTTATCACCCATTATTCACTCACTATCATGTTACAAACCTATATAACTTTCTTCTTTCCAATTTCTCCTTTTGTGTTTCACAGAAGAAAGAATGGCATGATAATTGATAGGGGTGTAACAGTTCAAATTACGGTCCGGTTTTTATTGCGGTTTTAGGGTCACTATTTCAGTACGGTTCGGTATATGCAATGTTCAGGAAAAAAAAATTTAAAATAAAGAAAATTAAAAAAAAAAAAGATTAAACTACAAGCAACAGCTCAAATAAATACAATAGAGCAAAGATACAAATAAAATAAACAGTGCTTTTCAGGTTATTTAGGTATTTAACAGTAGTTTTCAGGTACAGAAATTGACTAAAGTAATTAAATGTAAAATAACATTGCATATAATCTTCACTGTATAAATTAAAGATTAATCATTATTAAAGTTACAAAAGCTATTCAGTCAAGAGCAGTGAGTGATTTCCTTGTCTTTTGTCGTTTGTTTAACATTAAAACAGGAATATTAGGCTGCTGTCACTTTAATACATAAATACTGATACTGTACACATGCGTTGTCTTTTCTCGACTGTTTACGTTCACTTAAAACATAACCTACTATGTTTGCTAGGATACTCACTAAGACAGGCATGCTGACAATGTTTGTGTGAATTTATCCATTCAAGTGCAAGACTTGACAGAAAACTCAATATTTTCACGCTGTCTGATATGCAGCTTTCTGTGTGCGTTCTTTGGATGAGCTCACATACAAATCTTCTCAAAGCTTGCACTTGAATGTTTAAATTGCCAAGGCTTAAATGAGTTTAGTTTAAACACAGATAGCAACTAGGCTTGCTATGGTAGTCAATGTTACCGGTGTTCAGTCGCAAATTTTCAGTTTAACGCGTTAAAAATATTATATGATCAAGCTCTTATTCATGCAAATGCTTTTAAACCATTCAAGACAAAAGAGAATGCGCTGTTTGTGAATATCCTGCCTATGTGACACACACACAACGCGCACCAGTATTGAGTTCTCTTCCGCGTTTGAACCAACCATAACACAAATTATGCCAAAATGTCTTTTTTGTCGAGTGTCCTCATAAGAGCAGTCTTAAATTAGTTAAATTAACGTAAGGTTTGTGAGACACATGTCAGATCTGCGTCATGTGCAGCAGCCGCAAATCTTAAGGTGTCATTAATGTTAATCAAAGAACAAAGGTAGGAGAGAGAATTACTCACTGCTCTTGACTAAAGAACTAAAACGTTCTGTTCCTTATTTATTTGGTGGAACCAAAAGTTTCCACGGTTTGATTTTCATTTTCTATATAAATGTTGTGTAAATTAGCCTATTTGTTATTTTATGTTAGGCCTAGCATGGTGTATTCTTATTCGTTTTGTTAATAAATGTTCTATGTTTAATATAAGCGAGTTTGTCGTTGTACTGTTTTGTTGTTGTGTTTTTCAGTAAGAATAATAACCCACCATTAAAGCAATTGCCGGCAAAAAAAAGGAAATTAAAATGCACACGGCCGCATTCATAAGCGATTTTAAAATAAATAAATAAATAAAAAGAGGTGAAGGCCCCGCCCCTCGGTGACACCAATATTACCGGTGTTGTCACATGTCGATTAACTGGTGGGAAAATTTTCTCACGGTCACATCCCTAATAGCAATGTGTGCTGTTCAGGTCTCACCTGCGCTTGTGCGCAATCAACAACCCAGTCATAACGGCGTAAATGAGGAAATGGTCACATTAGAGCATCGGCACTCCTGTTGAACAAAGTTTACAAAGAGTGACTGTCTTGTCCATGTTTTTTGATCATCGCTGTTGTAATGCAACATGTAATATTATTTTTATATAGTGTAAAACCAGAATGAGTATTCATCGACAGAAATATATATTATCCGAACTCTGTTTTACACTTTTTTTCAACAAACCACATAGTTGCGTTGTCAGATTTAAGATGAACTGCTGTGCAAGTGCGTGCTGAACTGTGGGTGAAGAACAGTACAATTAGATTTTTTTTTTTTACTGTTACACCCCTAATGATAGATTACAGAATTTTGAGCTATTCCTTTAACTTAACGTTCATTTTCCACATTGGTGTCTTCCCAGGATGGCCAGTTGTATCTTGAAGATCTGGTGAAGGACATTGTACAGTGGCTGTCTTCATCCTCTGGGCTGAAACCAGACCGTAGTCTGCAGAGCAACGGCCTCCTCACCACCGTCAGCCAGCACTACTTCCTCTTCCTCGGAACCCTCTCAGCCCACCCGCAGGGTGTTAAGATGCTTGAGAAGTGCAGTGTCTTCCAATGGTTAGTCCAGGACTTTGCAGAAATGATTGACAATAAACAAGGGATACACAGTATATTGTGAAATAATACCGTTCTTCTTTCTTCGTTGTTTTGACAGCCTGCTGAACTTGTGCTCCTTGAAGAACCAGGACCATCTTCTGAAGCTGATCATTTCCACACTGGACTACGGCCGGGATGGTTTAGCACGAGTCATCCTCTCAAAGATCCTCACTGCTGCCACTGACGTAAGAAACAGACCTAATACCTTTTGAGCATGTTTGTCTTTGTGCCATACATTTCAACCCTTAACAAAGCTTGCTGGTAAAAGCATTCCCCTATGGATCAGTAGTATAATTCTTGAATGTTTTGGCACAGAACTGCAGGCTGTATGCCACCAAGCATCTGCGGGTGTTACTCCGAGCTAACGTAGAGTTCTTCAGCAACTGGGGTATTGAACTGCTGGTGACTCAGCTACACGACCGCAACAAGGCCATCTCAGTGGAGGCTTTGGACATACTGGATGAGGCCTGTGAGGACAAGGTGAAGTCAATTAACACATAAGAGCATAAGGGAGGATGTTACATTGACACTGAGGAGTTTAACTTGGCAGAAAGTTGTGTTTAGCTGAGGCTGATCTAAGTAAAATGATCAAATGTATGCTGATGTTGGAGGCACTTGATTTGACTGTGCCAGTGTAGATTTGCTCCAGAAATCTGTCATAAAGATCTGTAAACAGTCAAATTTTGATATAAATCAAATTCTGTGCCAGAATATCATTGATTAACAGTTATATTATGGCTTGTGAATACATGCCTATTTTCATGTCCATTGTTTTCTTATTATGATCATGTCGTCTTAGGCAAACCTACATGCTCTGATTCAGATGAAGCCAGCACTAACTCATCTGGGAGACAAGGGTGTCCTGTTACTGCTACGGTAAAGCTCATGATAATCCCTGTAACTACTCTATATAACCCAGAGATCTGACTCTAAAGGTGCACTACATATTGGTTCCACATAAAAGATATACACCTAAATTAGTAGCATTTTTTAGAAAAATACGTAAAATGATAGACACTCCGATGAAGACAAGAGTCTTTGTGTTCTAGAAAAAAAAAAAGATCCTTCAGAAATCATTATAATATGCTGATTTGGTACTCAATAAATATCTATTTAAAATGAAAGTTTTTTGTAACTTAAATGCAAAGACTGTTGCTTTTGATCAATTTAAAGCTTCCTTGTTGAAAAACAAACAAACTTACATACCATATAGTGCCAGCCATTTTGATTCAAGTTAACACAATCTCTCAAAATATGTCTCAAACAAAGCATCTTTGACCAAACACTCGAAGAAATTTTAAAGAAATTCCTGAAAACAGCAAGGGTCAATGCATTTTATATTGTTTTGTTCCACTTTTATCTTTTGAGACACATGTTATGTATAAATATGAATGTTTAATTGGCTTACATAAAAGCATAAGAAACCAACTGCTTCTTTTCATCTGATGATGTGGCATCCATTTCCAGGTTCTTGTCCATTCCAAAGGGGTTTTCCTATCTAAATGAGAGGGGATATGTCACTAAACAGCTGGAAAAGTGGCAGAAGGTACTGTACCATCTGCACTATTAAAAGTGCGTTGGGTTGTTTTAGATACACCAAAAAATATCCATAGATTTATAGTGTTCTTGAATTAGAACAAAGTATTTAAACTCAAGCTTACTGTACCTGGTCCAATATCCAATTACTTTTGTTTCCCTGTAGGAATACAACCTCAAGTATGTGGACCTCATAGAGGAACAGCTAAACGAAGCGCTCACTACTTACCGTAAACCAGTGGATGGGGATAACTATGTGCGACGGAGCAACCAAAGGTTTTCCTGGGAACTTTATCCTTTTTTAATTTCTGTAGATTGTTTCATGATTTGGAAGGAAGTCATCCATAACTTATTCAGCCTCTAAAATATTTTCTTACAGGTTACAAAGACCAAATGTTTTTCTTCCTGTGCATTTGTATGGGCAACTTGTACATGATAAGACAGGCTGTCATTTGCTGGAAGCTCAGGTGTGTGTCTGTTTTTTTTAAGTGGTTTATGGCAGGCCCTGATGGTGACTGACACATTTCTTCGTATAATGCCTCTTTGTTGTCTCTGACAGAATGTAGTTTCAGATCTGAGCTACACAGTGCGCTGCCCAGTGCTGGACAAATGGGAGGGCATCAAACAACTTAAAGCTGCTCTTTGGGCCCTGGTGAGCTGCTGTTTTTGTGTGTGTGGTCCTGGTAAACCCTACTTTGCGGGGACCAAATGTATAAAATAAATGTATACAATATATAAAAATCATCATATATCATTATAATCAATATATCAAAAATCATTCTATGGAAAGTCCCCATAAAACATAGAAACCCAACGTGTGTGTGTGTGATGTTTTGATATTTGTCTTGTGAGAATACAACATGTTTAAGCTTGTTTTCACTGCTGTCTTTGTTGTAATAATTGTCAGTTGCATTAGTTATTTTATTTAAAGTGTAAATCACTCTGTTTATTTCAAGGGAAACATTGGCACGTCTAACTGGGGACTGAACCTCTTACACGAAGAGAATGTGATTCCAGATATCGTCACTCTTGCGCATGACTGTGAGGTTCTGTCTATTAGGGGGTATGTATTCTTGATTATAGGATCTGTCTGGCTGCATATGGCCAATAATGGCAAAATTAAGAATGGCATTCAAGTCAGACGCACAAATTAGGATTCAGGTGGGTGGTGCATAGGGGTGTAACGGTTCGTGACATATTGTTTACAAGCTGTTTTATTGATGTCTTTCTGCCGTTGAAACTGAAACATGCGATATGATACATTTCAATAAGTTGTACTGTATCTTTCAACATACTTTCAGATGTTCATTCATGTTAATTCTATAACTAGTAGCAAAGAGGAAGAGATGATTGCGTTCACTCGCACTCCACGCTGCCACTTGAACTGAGGCGCCTATACAGTGATCTGTCACACCACATTAAAGAGCATTTTCGTTTGAATTTTGTGACAAAATGGAGAGAATTTGAAAGATGTTTCTTACCGAAAGTAACAAAACGTGGAGCTTATTGTGATTATTGGTGGTTAATGGTGGTTTGGCTACAACGCTGTATTCGCCTTGTGCACATGCGTATCAATTGTAAGACACATTGAAAATTCACAGGACGAATATGTGTACTGTTAAACCCCTAATTACTATTTAGTCAAATGTAAAGGAAGAAAAACTAGTTGTGACATAAGGTAAAGTGAGGTTAACCTCAACAATGGGCCAGGACTGGGCTGGGGCAGGTGGGGGCGGGGGGCATTCGGTACGCCATGAGAGTACCTCGGTACATACCGTGGGTGGTGTATTGCATTTTTTTTGGTTAGTTTTGAATATTGTTACACCCCTAGTAGTGCATGTGATTTGAAATCGCACAGTGGCTTCCATAAAGCTCAAAATGGCTCAAAACAAATGGCATTCAGTTTAAATTCAGTTAAAATTTTAAATATATAAAATAACCAATGTTTCTTTTTTCTTTTTTACAAAGTGTTATACTGGAGTAGAAATTATGCATTTCTCAATGGATGTGTAGTTCCAGTTATCACAAATGTACTTGCTAAATAAGACACTGGATTTGCAACATTCAACGATTGACCACTTGTGATTATGCAATAAAAGGAAACTACTGCACAACTATCCTAGCTGCGTGACTAGACATGCAGTGACCGAAAGTTAACAGTGAACCCTTCCAGACACTTACATAGTTTCAAAATGACATTCTCAGAAACTAGGGGGGGGGTTACTTGACTCATTGAATTGTGTCAGTTTTTCCTCCCCTACTATTTAGCAATCTTGCTTTCTTTTTATAAACTGTCTTAGTATTTTTGTTTATTTTTTGCCCTACTCTCACAATCTTTGCCTTTTTTCTCTCAGGACGTGTCTTTATGTTCTGGGGCTCATGTCTAAAACTAAGCAGGGTTGTGAGCTGCTCAAACTGCACGGTTGGGATGCAGTCAGGCACAATCGCAGAGAACTTTGGCCTGTTGTGCCAGATGAGGTGGAGCAGCACCAGAACATACAGCAGCAGCAACAACAGCAGCAACCCCTCATCCACCTCTCCTCAGCTCCCAGCACCCTTAGCCTGAACTCTGAGTCCACCAACTCTAGACATAACAGCGAGAGTGACTCCACTCAGCCTAGTGAGTGCTACTCCCATCCACTCATCCATGACTAATAGTCCTTAGTGCAACACTATGGTTTAGGGTGGAGGTCTTTCTTACCACCTTTTAGATGTGCTCCATATCTGCTTATTTCAGACATGTTTATCTCATATTGAACATTAGTATTAGCTTAGAATCCAACCGCATTATGTTGTTGTTCTTTAAACATGATTTCATTTTTAGGGCCTGAGCACTGATGGTGTGAGGACTCTATTGTAATTGCTCGGTCAATAATTCTTCTTCTCCGAAATGAATCATATTTTTGAGGGCCTAAACATGCTCGTAAACTCATTAAACTTTGCACCCGCGTCAGAAGTGGTGAAAATTTACATCTGATATGGGTTTCAGAATTAGGTGTGGTAAAATGGCTCGATAGAACTCAACAACATTTCAATTAAGCGCCCTTCGCCCTATGTTTCACGTACAAGTATGAAATTCGGTAGACACATACCCAATACCTACAAAAAAGTTTTCTCTGCAAAATTTTTGCAGGTTTTGCCATTTCCAAACGTTGTACTTTAACAAACGCCATAAAACAGGAAGTTAATGTAACTCGGACATACAATGTCCTATCTGCCCCAAACTTCACATGTTTTATTAGAGTCCTGGCATATAGACATCTACATGCCAATATTCAGTTCCAGTCATAGCGCCACCTGTGGGCAACAGAAAATGACGTTTTACTCTGTGATTAACTCCTCATAGAGATTAAACCAGATAAACACCATATGTTGTCAGTCTAATCTTAAGGCCTTAGCGCTGTTAAATTGCAAAGATCTTGAGTTTTTGCTGGAGGGCGTGTCCGTGACGGCCTGACAAAGTCTGATGTTTCGCTATGAAAGAGGAAGCTGTTGTAACTCAGGTATACAATGTCCCATCTGCCCCAAACTTCACAACTTTGATAATAGTCCTGGCCTAAAGACATCTACATGGCAATATTTAGTCATAGCGCCACCTGCTGGCAACAGGAAATGGCATGCTTTGCACTGTAATTCACTCCCAGAAACACATTTGTATATGCCATGAAGTACCAAACATGTTAGAAACATGTTAAATCATGCAACACTTGGCTAAGTGCTAATGTATGTGATTAACGCCACAAAACAGGAATTTGTTGTAACTCAGGCATACAATGTCCGATCTGCTTAAAACTTCACATGTTTGATAATAGTCCTGACCTAAAGACATCTACATGGCCATATTCAGTAATATTCAAAGAGTATTTACTCCTGTATTTACTCGCTTACATGCGTGTCAAGCAAAACAGTATAGAACTCAGCACACATAGTGCATACCTAGCACCACTAATGCTTTGCAATCATTTGTTGTACAATATTTAGAGATGCTTCTTCCTGCCCATTTCATTTGACACTGACTGTGACAAGACTTGCTGACACTTTTAGTCCGCTCTTTGCTGAATTTGGTTGGACAACCTGATCCATATTGGCTGCCTGTGAAGTGAAGTTTTTTTTTTTTTTTTTTAAATAAATGATATTTTGAATGTTGGAGTGATTCAAATAGTTAGAAATATCTTGAAAGCCATTCCCAGACTTGTAGACGTCAACAAATTAGCACTCTTCTCTCAATTGTCTTTATATGCCAGATTGAGCTATGAAAGGTATCTTTCCTACTTAATGGAATTGTTGGACCTACATTTATACACAGAAGTGCTCCAGGCACATCTTAGTAAGGCTTAAAAAAAATCACAAGTCATTGTCTACCCTCTGACTGGTTTTAGATGACTAAGCACAGTCAGTCAAACTTGGTAGCGGAGACGTTAGGCTTTTTTTGGCTCATACTTTAAGACAAACCACACACTGTACTTTTGCACACACTGAAAATGTAATTTAGTGGTACCTTTTAAAACCATCTAAAAGTAAAATTGCCATAATTACTTCCTTTTCAGGCATGTACATCCTGGATGATGATAAGTTGGAAAGCTCTGAGCTTTCAGAGGACCAGCCACTGTACTTCAGGCCCAAACTCCTAAAGGACCGCAGCCCCTTCACCATATTGGCCTCCAGCCGACTTGTCCGAAACCGCTTCCTCATCTCCCTTTCCGGGAAGAAACTCCGCAGTACCAGTGACCCCAAAGGCACTGGCAGCAGCAGTAAACTCCATGGCGAGGCCACACTAGGAGGCCTCAGGAGGATACGCACAGTCACGGAGCCCTCTATATTCTCTCAAGGTCAGGGAGATGTCTTCAGTCCTGTATTTACTGATGGGCATCTGCCGAAAAGCCCAAGCATTAGTCTAGAGACCTCTTTTGTGGGCAGCAAAACTTTGGACACTCAGGGCAGTACATCTAGTATTGGGGAGCCGGAGGTACGTCAGAACAGATTTGCAGAGCGCAGCTCAGGGGTTGGAGATGCCCACCGAGAGCAGACCAGTCGGGAAAGGCTGGCAGGTGATGGCCCAACCTCTGGGGGCGGGGCTCAGTTTAAAAGCCGTAGCCAGAGTTTTAACACTGACACAACCACCAGCGGCATCAGTTCCATGAGTTCCAGCCCGTCCCGAGAGACAGTGGGTGGTGTGGACTCTTCCACCATTGACACGGACTGCGTTAGCCTCAATACGGTCATTAGCACTCAAACTATCAAAACACTTAACTCACTTACGCCCCAGTCCAACCACCTGCCCCTATCCAAATCTAACTCAGTACTGCTAATGCCCCCGGGTTCTTCTCATACTTTACCCCGAAGGGCTCAGTCTCTGAAATCGCCCTCTGTCACGACCATCTCAAGCCTGACTGACTGTAGCTTCATGTACACCAGCCCTCGGGATGCACTAGGCTACGCTACCCTCAAACGACTGCAGCAACAGCGCATCCACCCCTCCCTTTCCCATAGCGAGGCGCTCGCCTCGCCTGCCAAAGACGTGCTCTTCACCGATGCCATCACCATGAAAACTGGCAGCCTGGACTCCAGACTCACACCACGCAGGTAAAGCAGATGGACCTAGAGATGTTGCGAAACCTTTTCCCTTTTATGTCACTGTCACTTTTCTTTTACTGTTTCTTTCGTATCAAATTTTACACTTTACACCAGTTATGTCACACAAGATTCATAGAATTCATCCACAGACATTATTGTCCTGCTCCAAAGATATCCAGGTGTGATGACTTGATGAAAATTTCTCAGAGGAGTCATTAGGACTAAAGACTTTACAGCAGAAGTCTTTTTTTTTTTTTTTTACTTTTATATTGGTCCTTTCTGTGATGCGGCTGTGAAGGATATCAGCCTGATCATAATGTTATCAATTCTAGAAATTCTAGAAATATCGGTGTTAATCAGATAAGAATTGAGCACTAGAATTCCCCATTAATGTTGTTATGTTACCATCAATGTAATAGGGAAATGGCACCCCAAAAACCCCTTTAAAATCGCTGCTCCCCTCTGGAAATAATGTGGTCTGTTTCTGATGGTCCCTCTCAGGTATACTAAAAAGCGCTTCAGATGTCTGGGCCAAGGTTCAAGCAGGCCCCATCGCAGATCTCTGCTGCCACGGTGCGTGGACCATCCCCAGGGCTAACGTTCCCCTCTTTCAGTTTGAACGTCCACTTCAGTCCACTTTTAAGCCTGGTTTATACTCGCCGCATCCATGAGTTTGCTTTGTGCATGACAAAAATGACGTCATCTTGGAGTTTGCCAAAGTTGGTTTTGACTTCGCTAGACCCCGTTCCACGTAGCGTTGTGCATGCTATTTTTTGTAACTTGAGTGAACAGTGCACGCAGCACATATTCAGCAATGAACAACTTCAAGGCAACATTAGCTGTAAAAAATGCAGAAAGAACATATAACGTCATATGCTAATATTTATATGTTTCTAAGAGTATAAATGGAAGTAAGTATTTCAAATTCAAAAGATTAACTTAAAGGGTTAGTTCAGTAAAGTATTAAAGACTTTGTTAAAATAGCCCATGTGACTACAGTGGTTCAACCTTAATGTTATGAAGTGACGAGAATACTTTTTGTGTGCAAAAACAAAATAAAAATAACGACTTTATTCAACAATTTTTTTTGTCTTCCCTAACAGTCTCCTATGCTGTTGACGTAGTGAACACAGTACAGCGCTTCTGTGTTTACATCCGAACACCAGCTCAGTTTTGGCCCACGCTGTACATGTGAGCACCACGCCGAATGCGTGTGCTGCTGATGCAGGAGCCGGCCTATAATGAGTTGGCGTTCCGACGTAGAACACAGAAGCGCAACACTGTTTACACTACGTCAACAGCGTAGGAGACTGTCAGGGAAGACAAAAAAAATGTTGAATAAAGTTGTTATTTTTGTTTTGTTTTTGCGCACAAAAAGTATTCTTGTCTCTTCATAACATTAAGGTTGAACCACTGTAGTCACATGGACTATTTTAACAAAGTCTTTACTACCTTTCTGGGCCTCGAAAGGTGCAATGACGTTACTGTCCGTGTGTGGTTCAGAAACCCTTGGATTTCATCAGAAATATCTATATATATATATATATATATATATATATTTGTGTTCTGAAAATGAACGAAGGTCTTACGGGTTTGGAACAACATGAGGGTGAGTAATAAATGACAGAATTTTCATTTTTGGGTGAACTAACCCTTTAAACTTAATGCAAATTGCATAACTATTACATGTTCCTTACCATGTTTTAAAGCTTTTTCTCCAACAAAAATTTTTACATACAGTAATTTAATCAAATATAAATGTACATTATATTTTTGTTTAATATACAAAAATTGTTATTTAGAGGATGGTTATATATTCTTTGAATTTCTTTCAAATAATAAAAAAGGTATTAAAAATCCTAAATATATATTTCCACGTCCTTCTAAAACGATCTTTAAATCTTTCGAGGAAATGTTTGACATAAAAACAAAACCTAGATTGAAGCTTGACTATATGATCTGAAGTTGTTCAGCCAAACTACCACTACAACGCTACTTTCTGATGGTTCAGAGGATTTTTTTTTCTCCAATATGCTCCCTTTCGTTTCAGAAAATAGTACAACAGTGAGTGTGTTTGACTATAAATGCCTCTGAAGTGCGCATGCAGTCAATGGACGGTTGCGGTGCGGTGCAAGGCAAAAGTATAAACAAGGCTTTACAGTACAAAAACCTGGCCTTCTTGGCTTGTTTTTCGTCGTACTTTGCCCCCTTTTTTCCATTTCACATTAGCACTCCCACAGCCCATACCTTAACCCGATTCTCTTCAGCCATGACTCCTCAGTCCTTGAAATGACCTTCCTATAGTAGGACAAAGTAAAATCTCTTCCTTCCTCATTGATTTTAGTTCTAAAAAGACTTTCTAACCTATGCCCCTCTCTCCATTGTTGCAGAATTTCCTCAAGTAGTCTGCTGATGTGAACCGACTAAAAACTGATTCCCACACTAGCCGCATTCCCGCATTTGTTCCAAGAAGCATGTAGAGGTTTTTACCTACAGTACTTGCATGATGCAGCTAATGACAAACAGCTGCTCACTTTCTGAAATGTGAATACACTTCACCAACTTGTTCCCACATTGACAATCCTACAAATCATCTTCTAGCAAGACTGCATTATTACAGCATCAGCACAAGTAGTTTCCAAAATGTCCAAACCTCCTTTCTTACAGTTCCAATGTTGTGCTTCTTCCAAATGCTTCTCTCTGATCTCTTTTCTTTTGTATGAGTACAGGTTTCTCAAGGCTCTAAGTTTTGCATCCCTGGATAAAGAGGATCTTCTGAGCCCCATCAGTCAGACCTCCTTGCAGCGCTCCTCCTCAGTGCGCTCCATGGTGTCCAGTGCCACATATGGCAACTCTGATGACTACATTGGCCTTGCACTGCCACTGGACATCAACAGCATGTTCCAGGTTACTAATTATTCTATGATCCTGTTTACATCTGTACTAACAGGTTCTACCGTGGCATATTGCTGTTTACAAATTGCAAAAGGTTTCCACTTGGAATAGGATCATGTTTCTGAAACGTGCTTTTCCTGTTTTTGGTTGCTACCTAGATTAAAGAAATACCATACTTCCAGAAAAGGACGAGTCCACCGTCAGAGGACCGATCAGCAAAGTTCTTCTCGGGAGATGCAGATGGTAAAGACAAGAATGGTTATGTTGTTTGATCAGCTCCTTATTAGTCTGCATACTAGTCCCATAGCATTAGTGCTCTTTCAGTGACTGAATGCTGTTCTTTTTTTCAGGTTCCAGCGAAGGATCCAGGCACTCTGTTCTGCGGTCTCAGCTTAGTATCACAGAGCTGCTTGCAGTGAGCCGTACGGACCAGCAGCAGTTGCTGGGTGCAGAGGAGACTGGTTTGCAGGAGCACAATGAGGAGAACTGCCTTTACTGTGCAGGGCTATGTGTGCTTGGCTGCAATTCAAACACTCCCACACAAAGCCGCACTGGTAAGCCGCAGGTTTTGTCATTTTCCTATTCCTATAGTCCATCCAAATGAATATAAGAAATATAAAGCAACTTTACTTTGGTACCTCACTAACCACATATTAGTGGTATAGGGTGAACAGACGTCCCTAAAACCAGTCAGGACAGTGTTGATTTTATGAGATCATGGTCATCTGGTCACCCTATATAAGTAAATCATTGTTTATTTAAATGGTTTCCTCATGTTCTTATACACCCTCAACCCCGTTTTAGACTATCCCGATGCTCCATTCTCGGAATGGTGTAACCAGTCCATACACAACCTGGAAGTCATGCCTCAGTCTAAGTACTCAGGAGTGTCTGGCTGCAGCGACGCTGTCTCTCAGGGCTCTGGTGGAAGTACACGCAGCACAGAGCTTGTTCTTGGTGGGGAATTCTTGCAAAAGTCAGATCAGAAATTCAATCTCAGGCATTTTGTATTGTACAGATTGAGTTTCATTTTATGCCTGTGCATTTGTATTTCTGCCAGGGGTGAAAAACATTCCAGAGGATGCTCCAGCCTGCCGTGTTCTTCTGAGGAAGGAGGTGCTTCGGCTGGTCATTAACCTGAGCTCCTCAGTGGGGACAAAAGGGAATGAAACTGGACTCCTCACGTAAGGAGACAATTCATCTACAAGGATTTTAGTTTAACAAATGCTTTTCCTAATAAATTTTTAGTGTTGTCACAATAATGTAATTTCTAACTTATAGAAATACGATTCTATATCTTCAAAAGTATTCATATTTGATACCACAGGGAAAAAACGCTGCATGTACTGTCATATATATTATATATATAGATTTTTGTAATATGATTTCTTTTTTTCCCCCCATCCATTGAAAGTCTAGGCAGTCGGTAATTTCTTCTGAAGAGGTCACTTTATATGATGACAGATTTTAATTTAAGCTTGTATTCATATATAAACGTTGATCAATTACCATTACAGTTATCTCACATAAATATTTGCTCACTCAGTGTATTTGTGTTTTACAATTGGGTCATTTTGTTGCAATAGCTTTCGCACAGCATGAGGAAGCTTGATTTCAAACTGTAAATTGAATTAAAAAAAGACAAGTAAACAGTAATAAAATAAGAACAAATAAACCAATTACTAATAAATACAATAGAATAAAGATACAAATTATATAAATGCTTTATTTTCTTTAGGTAGGTCTAACTGTAGTATTCAGGTAAGAAACTGACAAAATCTAATTTAAAATAACATTAGTTAATCTTCATTTGTAAAAAAAAAAAAAAAAAAAAAAAATACAGATTAATCAGTTGCACAAGTTAATCAGTCAAAAGCAGTAAGTGGTTTTCTCTTTGTCTTTTGTTTGATTAACATTAACAACATAGAGAACGACTCGTTTATTATGCTGCTGTCCCTTTAAGACCTGACACACGCACGTTTGCTTAGGACATAACCGACTGTGTTTACGTTAATACTCACCAAGATAAGCATTGTGGCATTATTTTTGTGTGTATTTGAACGAAAGAATACAAAATTGAAAGAATAGAAAATTGAAAAAAGAAAGAGTAAAATATAAATAAAAAGTGCTATATTACTGGGTCAAGTGTTGACGAAAAAGATATGTCTTTAGCAGTTTTTTGAAAATGGCTAAAGACTCAGCTGTTCGGATAGAGCGTGGCAGGTCATTCCACCAACCAGGAACAGACCAGGAGAAGGTCCGTAAGAGTGATTTTGTGCCCCTTTGGGATGGCACCACAAGACACCGTTCACTTGCAGAACGCAAGCTTCTGGAGGGCGCATAAGTCTGAAGTAGTGAGTTTAGGTATGGTGGTGCAGAGCCAGTGGTTGTTCTGTAGGCAAACATCAAAGACCTTGAATTGGATGCGAGCAGCTATTGGCAGCCAATGCAAACTGATGAAGAGAGGTGTGACGTGCTCTCTTTGGTTCGTTAAAGACCAGTTAAAGACCGGAAGGGTCTAATCTTCCTAATGTTGTATAGAGCAAATCTGCATGACCGGGCCATTGTAGCGATGTGATCTATGAAGCTTAAACAATCATCCATTAGGAAGGAGTTATGGTTGACGACCCAAGTTGAATGGAAAGGTTATGATGAAATGTTGGGTTGGCACCGACCACAAGCAGTCATACCAACATTATTTAACTGGAGCAAATGAGACGACTGAATGAGAGAAGGTGCAGCTGGTGTCAGTGTATCGGTGCTGCAGAAAGGAGTATTGGAATCATTTTATATTTCAGTATCAATACGTATTGATATTTTTAACAACACTATTTCAAAAAAAGGTTTCACTAATTATTGCTGTAACTGTTTGGCTAAACATTATTTGATTTGATCCTTTTTATTATTTTCATGAGGATTGAAATAATATTTTTCACTTCAATGTGAAGTGAAATCTTTCTTGGGGAAAATAGAGAGAAAAGTACAGCTTAGTAGAGTTTTTTTTTTTTTTTGTTCTCTCTCAAATTAACTTGTTTATCTTGCAGAATCAAGGAAAAGTTTCCTTATGCGTTTGATGACATCTGCCTGTATTCTGAAGTTTCTTACCTGCTGGCTCACTGCATGTTCAGATTGGCTTCACGACGCTTCATTCAGGAACTTTTCCAAGATGTTCAGTTCATTCCGGTAATATTAATGAAACATTTGTCTCTTTAGCCCAAAAAAGTCCAAACAGTATTGTTTTTCTGCAACTAAACTGTGTTTTTACAATCCAGATTTCACAAGTAAGATTGAAAGGTTCCAGAACCCAGATTTTCTTCTGTAATACTGTAATACTAATACTAAAACATTTTTCTTTATTGTTAATTTCAGCTTTGGAGAAGTTAAAGCTGAAGTGTGTAATTTCTCGCCACTTGTATAAATGGAATTGCAAAATAATGATTTTTCCAGGAATTTTTTTTTTTTACTAAGCCTACATGTTGTGACCTTTTTTTTTCTTTTTTTTGTAGATGTACGAGGAGGCCGAGAGCATTCTGTCAATGCCCAAGAAGTCTACCACAGTAGATCTTCCATCAGAGCCGTGATCCTCTTTTTTCCGTGATCCGTTTTTCAGACAATTCTCTTCCCTGAGCAGCAAGCTGTCAATCCATTTCCTTGGCCTGACCATGCGCTTAAGATTAATACGCAATAAGAGACTAGGGCTATGGGACAGACTTGGGTGGACCGAGAGAGTCACCTGATATGTTTCCACAGAGAGAAAGAGCGGTACGTTAAGAGAACAAACTCTTTTTATCTGAACAAATACACTCTACACAGATGCTCTGTAGACATTGGATGTTGTAACCAAAAAATCCTTGTGACTGACAGTTATAAGCTGTTTAGCATTGAACGGAAAGTGAAACATGCAAATATTTGAACTGAGTCAATGCAAATTGTATTTCAAACACAAGCGAGCAAAATCATTCAAGACTCTCTAGGAAGTTTATCAACTTCCATCTATTCCGTTCAGTCAATATTGTCCTTTTTTAAGGGCGTATGCGTCTGATTGCACGTAACAAAAGCATTTTTTCCCTGAGCGGATCCCTCAACACTACAGCATTCCAGCTTTGGAATTCTCTGTTACTAATTCTGGTTATTTAAAGAATATGAAGAAATGGCTTTTACAACCAGGCTGAGCAAACACTCTGCTTTAGTCTTGCTGTGATTTGCTATGTAAGACAATCATCATTAAGTAATAATAATGAGCAACTGCCATTTTTATTTCTCTTTTGTACCTGACTCATGAAAGGGTCGTTTCTGCTTATTTGAACCAGTTTTTTCTCAACATAGCACATAGCAATCCCTGAGTAAATGTATGTAACATGTATTTGATGGTGTTGTTACACAGTCATGCAGTAGAGACTGTTATTGTGTAACTTTGTTAACTGACCTCTGAAACATCATCCAAAAAAATCTGACATTTGAACCATTAAGATATTTATTTATTTATTTACTTATTTATTGTTTGGTCCAAGCAGTTTCTCTGTCTTTTTCACATCATTTTAGCTCATTTGCCAGGATAAAACTCTCTGTATATTAATTCTGTAGACAATGGGCTTAAAAGAGGAAGTTAAAGTGCATTTCACCATTGCTGTTTTTTACTCTTCTCTATTTCGAGTTATTAGTGATTACAAATAATCCATAGAAATATTGCTCCCAGAAAGTTTCCTCTTTCTGCAGAGAAAGGCATTATTTATTGAAGCATTAATAAAACTAGAACTTGCCAAACATATTATACAGAATTTGTTATGAGAAATACTTTTGTACTTGATTCTCTCATTGGGATTGCTATTAATGCTTTTTAACCTGAATGTAATCAGGAGATTTTGAACAGTTAAAAAAACATTGGGTCATATTGGGTTGAAAATTGAGGTTAAACGGACAAGAAATTATTGATATTGATCCTCAATCCAAATTCAAATGGTCGGCATATAAAATACTATGCTTTATCATTATCAGTATTTATTACAGCTGTTCTCAGTTTTGTGGATAACAGTTTTGGTTTAATGAGGTAACTAAATGTCTTCAGGGTTTGGATGAATCTAGTTTATCATTGCATAAAAAACATGACCGAAAATGGTTAGGTCCCCATAAATTTGAGGTTCATATTTAAATTATTTCTATGCAATGTGCCTGTTAATTCTATATGCACAATTGACTTATTGAAGATAGGACGATCAACTCATTCTCTTGGCTGGACCATTTGTTTTTTAGGCAGCTTTAATTATTTTGCCTTAATTGTGTTAGCTTTAACTCTATTATAATTAATGAATTTGCCCTTTTTTCTTGTTATATTTATTATAGAAACTAATAAATCTGCCTTTGCCTGCCTTGGCTTTTGAATTAAGCTTCAGGTTTCGACATCCATTTTTTTTTTTTTTTTTTTTTGTATTGTGAAAAGTAATCATTCTGATATGGCCAGCAATACTAGTAGTTGTTACAGTATTTCTTTTTAAGATTCTGGAGAACATTTTTAAATGCATGAGCATTCTAATCCCTATCTGCAGTATAATGGATCAAAATAATAGAAATATGAGAGCTGTCAGTGAGCAACAGATTAACTATTGAGTGGTACATGTATATGATGCTGTTTAAATAATAACAATAATAGGTTTTATACTAGCTTGACATCAAACAATGATTAAGCCACCCTTAAAATATGCTTTTTGAACAAAATACACCCGGAATCTGCGTCTAATGTATTCTAAACTGTTCTCAGATAATTAGTCATTAGTATCAGAATGTGTTGAAAATATCACAGAATGCTGATTCTTTGTGGGTCTTTTTTCCACTGTGTTAAATTGTTATTTTCTTGCTTGTTTTTTCACTAGGGGTGTTATATGACCGGAAGCCAGTGTTAAATTGTTTGAATTGGTTGTACTGGTCTACAAAAATCTTTGAAATAATAAAAAAGCACCAGTTATTGCAAACATGACAATTGTATTTGTCAGACAAGCTCCAAGTATTTTAAAGGGGTTGTTTCTCCATCACTATTAATGCTAAGAGTGTAAAGGAAATGTATATATTTTTAATGTACATTTGTTCATTGTACAACTAAAACTAATTGCACCTTTCAGTGACACCCCCCCTTTAAGTGAACTCCTGATTTTGCAGAGCACTGTTTGAAATTTAAGCACCATTTAATAATGAAATTGCAGAAACTGATGCAAGAAGTGTTATTTATATTTTCCTGAAGGGAAAACATCTAAAACTGTTGTACATACTTACAATATTTCCATAATTATGAGCTATAATTTAATGTGTTTTAGGGGGCATTAGCTATGGGCCTTGGGAATCTAATGGAAGGGATGCATCCGTGATAAAAATAAACCTACATTTTCTTGACAGATTTGTCTAGTGTTTAATTCTAATGCTTTTTGTTCCTTGGAAAAGTTTTATTATTTCAATCCAAATCCTTAGGCGCAAGTTAAACACTGCAGAATTCCACGGAAACGATTCTGCAGCTTTCCACAGAACAGCCCGTTGTTGTAAACACTCCCCTCCCTTTTTCCCTGTTTCGTTTCATATTTCGACATACTTTTATTTATTAATACGACTGTAGTATTTGAATCTCTTTTAACCGTTTAAAGCTCTGCTTACAATGTGAAATATGTAGTTTAATTCACATTGCTACTAAGCTTTTGTCTCGCGGTAGATCCTCTCAGTGGAAGTACTGTACGCTGGTAAATATCCATTTAGAGTATAAAATCTTCGAGATGGCACTAGGGAATCGTTTTAATGTGCTATTACCAGCTGTTAGGGGTTAATAAAAACGTGTTATTCTTGATTCCCTTTCACATGACACTCTTAACTTCCCGCACTCTTCCACAGATCCTCCCACCAAGTTCTCACACTTCTGCTCGTGTACTCTGATGTGAACTTTATTGCTCTCTAAAACTGAGCTTTAAGTTTTAAGCTTTAATTTTTACTTTCGGATGAAAATTATATAAGGAATACTGCAGCTGATTCTGCCTACAGGTGGGTGTTTATTCTCGTTATACTTTCATCTGTGTATGGAGAGGCTTACTGTTCTCAGTAACACGAATCTATGATCCTATAATATGTGCAAGTTTAACATGTTAACTACGTTAGTTGAATGAGTTTTATGGCGTAACTGATTATTACCGAATCGTTTCAGACGAGATGTCTTATGCGATTAGTTGTATTTTGTTTGTATTTTCTTCCATTAAATCTGTACCGTATTCAGTTCTTTTAAAAAATATCGCTAAAATAAATTATAAAATAAAAGTTGCACAATCTTCCTATTTAAATAAAATGCAGACAGGGTCCTGTCCTCATCTTTAAAGAATGATTAACTTGCAAGTCCTATGAGTAATATGGATCTTCACCCAACATCTTGTGAGCAATTTAGCAGCTGAGAAGACTATTGAACTCTTACCAGAGTGCAAAAAAATTAAAATGTTTAGATATTTTGTTATGTTTAGATATGGTGTCTGAAATCCTCCAAATGAGAAGGCAAAAAAGAAAATTATACAATACAATTGATTAAAAAAAGTTTTAACTTTTAAATTAACATATTATTAAGTGATCATGCATTAATGCATTCATTGAATCATTCATGTTAAGTCACAATTCTCTCTAAAGCGCTTGAAAATTCATATGTTTCTGGTGTGTCTTGAGCATAGATTTGTCAATAATATTCAAAAGTTTAACTCATGGTTAAGGTAAACATGATGCAGGCTTACATTTGTGTAGAAGCCTGTTCACTCACCAGCTATAGTGTGTTTACTGTTTACTAATTTTCATAGCTGCAGATCATAACTGATGATAGTCTCAGCTACAACAGACAAGAGCATTTACATAGATAGCTTTACAGTAATAATGCAACAATAATCAATAATCCTTCTCCTAATGGCCCAATGAATAAGATGTCCAAATAGGTTATTTATTCATTGTTCATAATCTCTTTCTGGTGATAAAAGAAAAACTATATATATATAAAAAAAAAAAAAAAGATTATGCTTTATGCCAACATGAATAGTATGTCCAGAGTTTCTTTATTAGAATATGCGGTAGGTTATATGGAAATACTATTATTTGGAGGGTTAATGTCCAAATAACAAAAATTATTATTATTATTATTATTATTTTTTTTTTTAAGAAACAGGTTGGATCTGTGATGCAGTGGGTACTGCACATACTCATGGGTATGCAAGTCTGAGTCTGTGCTAAATCATGTCCTGATGACACCATTATCTCTCTCTTCCCCCACTTTAATCTTGTAAATGTCCTGCAGATTAAAACCCATTAGAGAATTTTTGTTTGTTTGTTTATTGTCATGTTATCCCTTATTGGAAGATGTTATTCAGTCATGGTTAATTGATTAGAGCCATTTTGTTTCCTTAGCAGATCTGTTTGCTAATGGAAACACTGGTGAGCCATTACTTTTCCAGAATCTTCTGAGTTCAATCATGTCAGTCTGGCTTTTGTGTGCTTTGCTTTCTTCTCTGATTTGCCAAACGGAACAGGATGGTGAGTATTGAATAAGTTCAACTACTATCACTAAACTCTTATATATATAGTAAAACACCATCTTATTTCAATTGTTATTTGAGACCTTTAAAAGAAGAATTAAATTAAATTATGTTCAAATTATGTTTTAACAGGGCACTCACTTTCTATAAAAGAGGTGGAAGTGTATACCGAAAAAACTAACACATCTGATTTCGGTGCATGGGTGTTGAACGTTGAATGGAGAGATGAGTTGAAAGCTGAAAATAATGAATCCAGGAAAGTCAGCTATGACATGGAGGTTCTTCGTACTGAACAGATGATGACTGTTCACAATGTAAGTTTATTCTTTGAGATTCTTTGTTGGAGCAATGGAATATATGTCTGAGAGGTTATTTTTTTAACATGAAATAACTGTTTTAGGAAACTATACATGTGACGCAAGGCAATACAGCCCTTCATCACTGGAAATGGACCTCACCTATACCATTGCAGTGCACTTCCCATTCGGTCAGACTTAGGCGTCGAGATCAGCATCACATTGGTGAATGGACACCATTATACACCTACAAAGGTTTGTTGCCACAGGTTTTATCTCTTACTGTATGCACGTTATGCAAAAGAGAATAACAACTAAACAACAAACTGAACTGAACTGAACTTTTTTTTTGCCTATAAAATAACAGGACAAGATCTTACTGCCACAAGAAAATTGGTCTTTCCTCACGATCAAGTTTTCATGGTTGGGAGTAACATCACATTTTGTTGCATCATGGAGAAAGAGAACGTTCCATCATCAGATTCTAAATTTGTAATCCGCATCAGCAACAGGACGTACATCACAAAACCACTTCACTTTAACAGCTCTTCTGAATCAATTTCAAACGTACACTGTGATGTTGATAGAGGCCTTTCAGGAGGCTCTATAGTATTTATTGGCTGTAAGTAAACACATCCTATTCAATATAAATTGTTTAATTCAAATCAATTTTGTTTGACAGACAGCTAGGCAGCTAGACTTAGACATTAGGTGAGGATTAGTTAGAGCTTATTTGGACATTTTTGCCCACAAATGGAATTATGGTCACAATCTGGCCACATGTGGGATATTCCCAACATTTTAACTGATGAAGCCATTTGGATAAGTCTGCAAAAGTGTGTTTTTTTACCCCCAGTAATACTTAATGTATAACTTGCATTTATAGCATTATGAACAAAATTATATCATTATATTGCTCACAAGATCATTAGTTAGCGTTCATAAACATAAACTAATATTGATATAATTCAAAAGTCTTTTATGCTTGCCAAGGCTGCATTTATTTAATCAAAAATACAGTAAATATAATAATATTGTGAAATATTATTACAGATTAAAATTAAAAATGTTCTAGTTTAATATATTTTAAAATGTTAAAAATGTATTCCTGTGATGGCAAAGCTGAATTTTCAGTGTCATATGATCCTTCAGAAATCATTCTAATATGCTGATTTGGTGCTCAAAAAACATTTCTTATTATTATCACAATTGAAAACAGTTGTGCTGTTTAAAGGGATGGTTCACCCAAAAATGAAAATTCTGTCATCATTTACTTACCCTTTAGTTGTTCCAAACCTGTATGAGTTTCTTTTTTCTGTTGAACACAAAAGAAGATATTTTGAGGAATGTTGGTAATCAAACATTTGACGGTAGCCATTGACTTCCATAGTAGGAAAAAATACCTGCAAGTCAATCTGGGTACCAGCATTCTTTAAAATATCTTCTTTTGTGTTCAACAGAAGAAAGAAACTTGTACAGGTTTGGAAGAACATGAGGGTGAGAAAATGATGACAACATTTTCATTTTTGGGTAAACTATCCGTTTAACATTTTTGTGGAAACTGTAATATTCATAATTGTTTTATGAATAGAAAGTAAAAAAAAAAATAAAAAAAAAACAGCATTTATTTGAAATAAAAATATTTTGAAGCATTATGCTGAAAATGTTTTTACTGTCACCTTTGATCGATTTAATTGAATAAAAGTATTTTGCTCAATAAAATCAATTTCTTTAAAAAAGCAAGAAGGAAAACGTGCTGGCCCCAGACTTTTGAATTGTAGTGTATACCAAATGTGTTAATTGGCTTTTAAGTTTTTAAGTTAAGGGTCTTGGCCTTAATGTTTCATTTCACTGGCTGCTACAGATCCCCCAGATGACCAGAATCTTACATGCGTGACACGGAATCTCAGCTCTGTGGAGTGTCGCTGGAAAAAGGGCAGAGAAACTGGCCTGCGTGGACATAAAAGGACTATTTACACACTTAATGGAAGGTAACCACACAGTCTACAATACATTATCCATCTTAATGTACAGTGTGAATCATGCATGGTTACTCTTATCATACGATTCATACTGAATGAAGTCTTCACTGATACTAAGTGTTTTGTATTTGTCAGAGTTTGTGATTTCAATGAATGTGTCCTGCCTGCGGTACTAAAGCAGGTGACAAACTGGACTCTGATTGCCAAAAATTCTCTTGGTATGAAGACTCTCACTGATACAGCTGACCCCACACACCGGGGTAAAACAGATCATTTATTTTAATATTGATGCGTATCTTAGAATACTGCAGGGCCACAGCATTTATTTGTGAATCTTCTGTTTCTTCTTGCACAGTATTGTTGAGAGCACCCAGTAAAGTATCCCATACTGCTTATGCAAGAAGTGTCACTCTTCAGTGGAGTTACGACGTTACAAATTATACTTCCTTTTCGACGATTTGTCAAGTGGTGCTCAACGAAACAATGTACAATGTTGGTGTCATCAGTTATTATCTTGCATTCAAATTGATAACTGTTCTGTATTAGTTCTCTGCTGTTTAACTTGCAAGGCCTTGCATTCTCACACATTTTCATCTTTCACAAAGAAAACCTTCAGAGGAAAGGGACTGTCATCAATTGTCCTTGACCATCTGCAGCCCTTTACTAAATACACAGTTTATGTGAGTTGTGGGTCTGATGAGCACTTCTACAGTTGGAGTGAGTGGAGTAATATTACTTTCACCACTAAAGAGGACAGTAAGTATAATTAGACAGAGAATTATTAGAAAATAGTGTCATTAATTTATATACTATATGTGATTTTGTTTTTATAGTTCTATATAATTTTCTGAGTGTGATATAGCTTTACACAACACCTCAATATGCAAGTTTTCATATTGAGTAACTTACAATGTAGACCAAACTTACATTTTACTAACTTTTTTTTTTTTTTTCTCTGCCAACTTATATAGTTCAAATTACATACTCTAAAAACAGTTGGGTTTTCCATATTTGAGCCATGGGTTGAAACAACCCAGCATTTGCCATTTCTGAGCAACACACAGTTACATTTCTGGATGAATTAGTGTTTTTGAACTAGTCGGATGAGTGATTCAATTACTGCCACTCGGCCAATCAAATTCGAGGAATCGCACTAATAATCTCTCTTCAGTTCCAGAAGCAGTCGATGTTTGGTTTCAGTATTTTAAACAAAATACATATGTTCTGTGGAAGGTTAGTGCATTTTATAGGATTTGACACTGTTGTCTTTAGCTTTAGCTCCACATTTTGTGGCTACAAACAAATAAAAATAATCTTTTTAATGTTTTAAAGCCTCTAACTGAACAACAAAGCCATGGGATAATTACGCAATATGAACTTACCAAAGGCAAGAGGAGAGAAATCCTTGACATAGGTCTAAACACGCTGTGCTACAATATCACCCCTGGGAATGAAAGAAGTGATCAAAACATCACAGTCTCAGCAAAAAACTCTGCTGGTCTTTCTCCTCCTTCTACAATCATCGTCCCGGGTCATCCTGGTGAGCAATCAAAGTATATTCAAAAGAATTTTAAATGGGTTGAAAAGGCTGTGCTTAAACGCATTAAATTTTTATCATACTCTTCACAGACAATGAAGTCAATATAAGCCGAATCAGTGGTCGTGATGGTGGGTTTGAAATAGTTTGGGACAAATACTTATTTTCCACTTGTGGCTATGTTGTTGAATGGTTTCCAACCTACGCTGAGGAACAATGTACTGTACAATGGACGAAGATCCCAGAATGTGAACATGCCACTTGCACCTGGAAGGAGAATGGTGAGTTGGGAGCATAGAGAGGAGTCTTTTGCCTCACTACTGATTTGTTGTTGTTTTGATACAGAATTTGTGCAAATTTGTTATTGTTCATCTATGATAAAGAGTGGTTATGTTATAAAAACAGCTAAAATGAGCATGACTGTTGGTGAACAAAATATTTCAGTCATTCTGTCTCACAGGTATTTTTAAGAAAGGAGTGAAATATACTGTCTCGATCTATGCCTGCATTGAAAAACCAAAGCTTCTGCATAGGAGTGAGGGATATACTATAGAGATAGGTAAGCAGTCAAGATTCAGTATTTAATAACTTGTGATGGATTGTTAGACTTTAATTATGTTAAAAATGTTATTTTTGTCTTTGACAATTTTAAAACTCTACACTCTTAAAAGTAAAGGTTCCAAAAGTGGGTTTTCGCAGCGATGCCATTGGTTTTACAAAGAACCTTTCTGTTCTTAAAATAACTTTAATAATTTAATAATAAAAAATTATTATTATATTTATTTTTATTTATTTTTGTCAGAAGAACATTTAAAAAATCTAAAGAACCTTCTGTGGAACGGAAAGGTTCCATGGATGTTAAAGGGTTAGTTCACCCAAAAATGAAAATTCTGTCATTCACCCTCACCCTCATATCGTTCCACACCCGTAAAACATTCATTCATCTTTGGAACACAAATTAAGATACTTTTCATAAAATCCGATGGCTCAGTAAGGCTTCCATTGCCAACAAGGCAATTAACACTTTCAATGCCCAGAAAGCTACTATTTAAGTAAACACATCCAAAGCTAATATTTAAAACAGTTCATGTGACTACAGTGGTTTAACCTTAATGTCATGAAGCGATGAGAATACTTTTTGTGCACAAAAAAAACAAAATAACGACTTTATTAGCTTTATGAATTTTTGTTTTGAATCAGTGGTTCGGAGCGTGTATCAAACTGCCAAAGTCACGCCCCCCAGTGGTGAACCATTGAAATTTCGAAACACTTATGAAGTAACAAAGCCTTGTTTACTGAAATCGAGTGACTTTGGCAGTTTGATACACGCTCCGAACCACTGATTCGAAACAAAAATTCATAAAGCTTCGAAGCTTCATGAAGCAGTGTTTTGAAATTGCCCATCACTAGATATTGTTGAATGAAGTCGTTATTTTGTTGTTGGGTGTACAAAAAGTATTCTCGTCGCTTCATTGAACCACTATAGTCACATGAACTGTTTTAAATATGTCTTCAGTAGCTTTCTGGGCATTGAAAGTGTTAATTGTCTTGCTGGCAATGGAAGCCTTACTGAGCCATCAGATTTTATCAAAAATATCTTGATTTGTGTTCTGAAGATGAATGAAGGTCTTACAGGTGTGGAACGGCATGAGGGTGAGTAATTAATGACCGAATTTTTGGGTGAACTAAAGTTAAAGTTTCTTCATCCATAGATGCCAATAAAGAACTTTAAGAGTGTAGTTTAAAATGCAGGAAATCTTAAAGGGATAGTTTACCCAAAAATGAAAATTTTTACTCGCCCCCAAGTTGTTTAAAAAATTCAGATTTTCAAAAAAAAAATTTAATTTCTTTGTTTTGTTGAACACAACAGTTGTGTTCAACAAAACACCAAACAGTTGTGGGCCACCACTGACTTGAGTATTTTTCCATACTATTGAAGTCACTGGTGCCCCACAACTGTTTAGTTACAAACATTCTTCAAAATATCTTCCTTTGCATTCAGCAGAACAAAGAAATTTATCCAGGTTTGGAACAACTTGAGGGTGAGTAAATTATGACACAGAATTTTCATTTTTTGGGTGAACTATCCCTTTAATAAACTCAAGCACTTTAATGTAGTTTTTACTATTTTGCTTACATCTGTTTCATGTTTACCTCACATTGTCTTTCTTATTGTCCATTCTGATACTTCAGAACCATCAGGCACAGTTCAGAATCTGAAAGGTATGCAGAATGGCAGAAACCTTGAACTTTACTGGAACGAAGTGCCCTTACAACAGCAAAAAGGCTTCATACAGGGCTACAAGGTCATAACGTTTCATTCTGGTTCCGAAACACCTGTTAACACAACAGTGACAAAAGGTGGGTTCACTCCCTGCTAAGCATCCACTTTTTTAACCCCTTAAAAGACTAATTCACATTACAACTGAGCGTACTTTGTGTTTTTAATTTTAGAGCCTAGAATTAATTTGATCTTAGATCCAGGCTCCTACACCTTCAGTGTTAGTGCCTTTACATCTGGAGGATATGGTGGTAACGCTACATTGAAAATGGACATGGAAAAAAACTGTATGTGTGAAGATATTTAATTATATATAATTGAAACCATTGATGATTTAACTGTTTATTATATTTAATAAGCAAATCTAAAGAGCAGTGATGAATATACATCATGCAAATGTGATAACAGTGTATTCTTTATAACAAATTCTTTATAGTTGACCAGATGATTGCGACCACTGTTGTGGGTTGTAGTGCAGCAACTCTTGTCTTCATTATCATCACAGTCCTGTGCTACAGAAAGAGAAAATGGTATAGAAGATTCTCCAGCATTACTTCATACATGTTTTTCAAAAACCCAGTATTTTCTATAGATTTTTCGTTTTTCAGCTGCAATTAAAATGTCACTCTTAAAAATCCTCCAGGTTGAAGAAATTATTGTATCCAGATATTCCTGAACCAAAACTTGCAGGGAAATGGACTACAAAGGTGAGGCGTTAGTTCTGATTATAATTTATATTTTTTCTTAATCAGAGGTTGAAGCGTGTAGTGCTAAAAAACACTATTGTAATTGTGAAATTTTTCAAGGATCAGCATTCTCCCCTAAAAGTGATCAGGCAGACCAAACCGTAAGTCGTAGAGACTTGGAACTTTGAGGGCTGGTAGTACTCACACCGTTTACAACGTCACCAAGGCTCGTCCCGATCGGCCTGATGGGGCGCTACAGCAGTCAAAATTACAAATGGCTCATAACTCCTGAACCATTAGGCCTAGGCTCAAGGGTCTTATATCGCTGGCTTAAGACAGACAAGATGCATGCCTCAGTTTTGCTCGTCAAATTTTCGGGAATTTTGGATTTTTTGAAAAACCTACTTTTGCAAACTAGTCCAAGGTTTTTGACCCTATCGGACCCAAACCAGTGCATCGAGATTCTCTAGAGTCTGATTGTCAATAGTTATCAAAATTCACGGTCCCTAAGGGCTGCCAAAACATTGGAGCCACTTTTACTAAAACGGCTATAACTCGTAGACGGAATGAGATATTTTCACCAAACTCAGCACACCTAAGTAAGAGCTCATTCTGTGGTTGCGTGAAAAAGGATGTGGTGACTGGCCACTTGGTGGTGCTATAACAGAAAAAAACATGAGAACGGCTATAACTACTTCACCGTTAGTCCGAGGGGCCACGACTGTCTATGAGGACATTGATGCAACTTGAAAAACATGTCCGCTGTCGGCTACTGAAGTTTAAGCAGCTAACAGACAAGGTTAACGGAAAGCCGATCGGAACGAAACTCGCTGGGTCTGTTTTACTCATGGTCCTAGAGGCCAACCTGTGAGAAATTCGAAAGAAACCGGGGGGCACCTTCACATTTTTTATGTGCATAAAGCATTGTGTATCGCACGATTTTTCACGCACACCCACGACATTCGTACCACGTGGTAGAACTCCTCATTCTGAGCAACTTTGCCTCTAGGACCGCCGCTGTCCATCGAATTGTTCGTTAAATATTGGAGATTATTTCAAAAACCAACTTTGGTGAACTAGTCCTATGTTTTTGGCTCAACCTTGATAACTGTTAAAAAGCTTTAAAAACCATATATTTCCTATGGTAAATTGGCTGTAAATGTTCTTTTCCATGTATTATTGAGATGGTTACAGGCTTGGTAAATAAAACAAAAAATCTTTTTACACATGTGCTTAAAGGCTTTAAAATGCTTGAACCCTGTTAATTGCTGCTTGCAGCTATATTTATTAGTATGATCTGCATGTAGCATTATGTGAGTCACAAGCCAAAAATGTGTATAGTCATCATAGATGTAAATATGCTTCTTTTTGTTGATGACATCAAAGGTTGTGTGCAAATGAATCTGTCACTTGGTAAAATTATAAAATTAGACAAATTCTAACATGGACAGTTTGCATGACATGACCTTATGCTCAAAAACTATGCAAAGTCAAATAAGTTATGACCCAAACCACATATGGATTTACTTGCAATACTAGCACTTGTTTTGTGTGGTAAATTATTGGCTTAATAAACTGGCTAAATAACCAAAAAATGGAATGTAATTTTTGTTCACTTTTATATGATAAACAATTTCGCTACTGTGTTGTGTGGCCACTTTAAAGTATAGTCTATGGCATACCAATTAGAAATCATTATTCTAAGACTTTATGATCAACAAATGTTTGCTGTTTGCAGGGCATTTATTGTACCCAGATGACTGAGGGATATATGAAGTGTGAGATCCAAGAGGTCCACAGTTCCGAGTGTCCTGGAACAGCAGAAAGCACACCTGGCCTTGATCTCATCAGCTCTAACTCCAAAGTGTTTCCTGCACAACATTTCTACCAGAATATATCTGAATCTCCAGCTAATGTCTCATACTGTCCTCCTCCATGGCTCTGTGCTCAGAAGCTTACCTCAATTATTGAAAACCCTTCTTATAATATGAACCTTCCTGAACTAAACGATGTTGCCCAGATATCTGAGCTTGCTCTAGAAATGCAGGATAGTTACCTCCCAGCTCCTAACTTTGTTCAGAAAGATTTTGTTCCTGAACAAGACGATGTTGCCCAGATATCTGAGCTTGCTCTAGAAATGCAGGATAGTTACATCCCAGCTCCTAACTTTGTTCAGAAAGATTTTGTTCCTGAACAAGACGATGTTGCCCAGATATCTGAGCTTGCTCTAGAAATGCAGGATAGTTACATCCCAGCGCCTAACTTTGTTCAGAAAGATTTTGTTGTTAAAGACGCTGCATGCTACAAGCCCCAATCAGCATAACCTACAAATGTATAGCTAGATAGACCTCAGTTTAGTGCTATGTAATGCACATGTATATTGATGTATATTGTATATGAATTATGCCAGTGAATTAATGTTATTTATAAGGTATTATACTGTTTTCTCAACACTGTCTCTTATAAAATAAGTAGTGAAAATGCAGTTCTTTTAAGTACTGTGGTGAAATAAAGCTGTGACCTTTAAACTGCCTCTGTAAATTGGCATTGTATTTCACTATAGTATTTATTTATGTTTGTCTGTACTACACACTCTTTCAATGTATATGTGTGACCCCTGTGAATTTAACCTTGGTGTTGTTAGCTTATGCTCCAACAGAGCAATAGTTCCCTCTTGTGGACTGAAGACTATTGATTTCATGACAAATATTTTACATTTTGTTCCATAACAATAAACCATAATAAAAGTAATGCAACTTTAGTTAAAGTTGCTTTCATTGAAGACGGCTCAAACATGCATTTTTGTCTGGGCTTAAGCCTTGTTTGTAAAAACCAGGCATGTTATGAATGTTAAACTTCCCACTTAACAAAAAGTAAGTTAGTGCAGAAACTTGTTTTGTCCCTATTTTTGTTATTAATGTAAAAAACAAAAAGAACATGTCCATTAAATAAAGGAACATCAGATTTAAAAAAAAAAAAAAAAGGACAATCATTAACATTACTCCAAAAAGACTGAACAAAAGGACAATCCCAAAATAAATGATTCATCGTTTCTTACAAAGCTTCACAAAAAGAACAGGATGTCAATTATATATTTATTTTATTTATTTATTTTAATGCTTGACAGAGTAAAATATAAGAAAAAAATTTATAATCTATGCTTAACATTTCTTTTATGGGCGTGAAGATTTTTTGAAGGCGTAGCCTCAATGAAACGTTTTCCTTTTGACTGACAAGCAGAACACCCAATAGAATCTCAACATTTATACGAGTTGACCAATGTAAACAGTTGTGGGCGGGAGTTTTAAATTCCCGGTCATTGAGCCGCTGTTTTCAGTTGTTCGAGCTCAGTAACGACGAGTTTATTGAACATGCGCTCGCTAAATTAGCAGAAAAGATATGAATCTGCTTTCTGTTTTTAACATGAATTTCATCGACGTTATAAATGTAGGTTTTTAATCGTACAGCTCGTCCCTGCCTAAAGCATTTGCATCAATAACGGGTATGTTGCTAATGTGCTAGTTGTGTGTAGACAAAAATGCATCTATCGTAACATGAATTTATGCACATTTATCATCCTCTGCAATCGTATGTTCTTCTGTAGCCTCCAAACCATAACGTATGATGTCTTTTTTTATTCTTGGGATTGATTTTATGGAGTTATTGTGCAACTAGCCCTGCGATGCCAGTCTTATGGCAAATCTTTAGGGTTAGCAAGTCCTCTTATCATTTTTAGCTGAGTTGTTTAATAGTTTTCAACTTACGTTGCAAATTCATTCATAAATAAATGTGGTTACTACCTCTATTTACCTATGATACAAAGAAATTCAGTGAAGTGTAAAGATATGAGTGTCATTCATTGAAATGTTTCATGACCTAAATCCTGCCTGTGTCATGGCAGTGAAGAAGTTTGTAATGGACAGGTCTGTGTGTATTTAACGTGAACAGCACTGAAATAAAGAATACAGGACATCTTAATGAAAACTGTATGGTTAAAATGAATGTTTTCGTTTAATTAGACCATCTATCTAAGTATCTATCTATCTATCTATCTATCTGTAATCAAGAAATTCTGATCAGAGCATTACTATGAACTGCATTGATCATGTGCAATGATTCTGTTAGGCTGTCACTGGCACGCAATGGAGGTTGGCACAGTTGTGCAGGACGAAATGAAATTTCGGGGGGCTGAATTTGCTGTCAAGGTCGAGTTGGCGGAGCGGTTACTAATCGTAGAGATTTCAGATGTTGTTACAGCGGACCAGTGGAGAGGAGAGTTTGATCCTGCCTGTAAGTTGAGCTTTTAAAACCGATATTCGGTGTTTGCCTGCTTGAAATGTTATTCTATGTCATTATACCTTTTTTCTTTCTTTCTATAATTAGATATTGAGGATCTGACCCGGAAAACTGGGAATTTTAAACAGTTTCCAGTGTTCTGTAGCATGCTTGAGTCTGCCGTCAACAAGGTGAGTCCATAAAAAATAATATTTGATGTAATTGTGTCATGATTCTTAATGCTTGTCAAGACAGTAAATGCACTAGGGCTGCACAATTTGGGATCCCCCCCTCCTTAAAAAAAAAAAAAAAGATTTCTTTTAGCTTCTGGTTTGCTGTGCTTGTTTGTAGGGCTGCAGAGTTTGGCCAAAAAATAGTATATAAATATTGCAATATAATAATAATAATAATAATAATAATAATTATTATTATTATTATTATCATTATGTAGTACTAATATTAAAGAAAATACAAAACATTGCTAATATTGTAATAATTCACTCTAAAACAAAAATTGAGTTTAAGAAAGATAATATAACCTTATTTAACAGCACAACTGTCTTAATATCTTAATTTTCTTCCATTCACACAAACACATTTTTGAGGTTAAAAACATGAGACGCAGGTCAGTGGAGTGAGAGAGAAAAGCCGCAAGTCTGGAGACTCGTTTTTTTTAACTTATTTTATCCTGAGCGCCACGTTTTTGTAACTCATGCATGAGGCACTGCAAAAGACAAGAGTGCAACAGTTAAACATGTCCATCTAGCATCTTTACATTAAAAAACAACATAAAAGTAGCGCAATGGCAAAACTCGTTATGTGTAAATGTCCCCTTAAAGGGATAATTCACCCAAAAATTAAAATTGTCATCATTTGCTCACCCTAAATTTGTTCCAAACCTGTATGAATTTTTTTCTTCTGCTGAACACAAAAGAAGATATTTTGAAGAAATATGGTTAACCAAACAGTTGATGGACCCCATTGACTTCCATAGTATGGAAAAAAAAATACTATGGAAGTCAATGGGGTCCATCAACTGTTTGGTTTACGACATTCTTCAAAATATCTTTATTTGTGTTCAGCAGAAGAAAGAAATTCATACAGGTTTGGAACAAATTGATGGTGAGTAAATTACGACAGAATTTACATTTTTGGGTGAACTATCCCTTTAACCTTTTATTTTGGTGTAAAAACCAGTCAGCCCTTAAAGCTTCTCTTTTAAACAGCTGGTTTATAAGCGCTTATCAAGTTTGGGAAGATGGTTGTGCCTGTTCTGTTCCCAAATGTATGTTATAAGCTGCTCAAAAATAGAGTAGATGCAGAAATGGGTTTGTGTGTAGTAGCATTTACTGTGAACCAAGCCACTCTGAGACACTGAAAACACCTTTGCGATTTTATATCACAGTCATGCCATAGTTTCGGTTAGATTTCAGTTAAATGTGCTTCTGTGCACTTGTTGACAACAGAAAAAATGGCTTTGAAATGATTAACCAGTCTTCTCTGTTAAGAATTAAATCCAGTTTGCTTTATCTTTTGCAGTCCAGTGAATCAGTGACCCTTGACCTCTTGACCTATTCTGACCTTGAGCTTTTACGGAACAGAAAGGCAGGTGTAGTTGGCCGACCTCGTGCTCAGCCGCAATCTCCTGCTCTCAGTGCTAAACGATACCTCATCCTCATCTACACTGTGGAGTTTGACAGGTCTGTGTAGTTTGATCACTCAGTCTGCTTTGATCACTCTTAAAACAGAGCAGTTTTTAATGTATTTATTTTTGTTTAGGATACACTATCCTCTTCCACTTCCATATCTTGGCAAACCTGATCCTGCAGAGCTTCAGAAAGAGATCAGAGCTCTGAGGGCTGAGCTGAAAACACTGGGAGTTAGAGGAGACCACAAAGTATCAGACCAGGAAACACGCAGGCTCCGTGCAGAGTCAGTTTTTTTTTTTTTTTATGCAATATGTAAATTAAATTAACTCCTTGCACACCTGCATAGTTGCGGGCAGGTGCACAGGACAGAGTCAGCACGATATAAGAAAGAAAGAAAAAAAAAAACTACACAAAAATGTAAAATTTTGTCATCATTTAATCACCCTCATGTCTTTTCAAACCTGTACAATGTTATTTTGTTCTGTGGAACATAAATATTTTAAAGGGTTAGTTCACCCAAAAATGTTATTTCTGTCATTAACTACTCATGTTGTTCCACACCAGTAAGACCTTCGTTCATCTTCTGAAAAATTAAGATATTTTTGATGAAATCCAAGGGTTTCTGAACCACACATGGGCATGGCCATCGTGGAGATAATGAAAATATCTGAAGACTGTTATGAAAAAGAATGTTAAAAATAAAAATATGGCATGAAAACATGAACACATGATTTAGAACACTGTTAGATTATGATTATGATGCAACAATGTTATTAAGAAGCATCTAAAAAGTATAGCGGAAAAGGAATAGTGACTTTATGCCAATAAACTGAAGCCCATTCTATGACACATTCTATGATATTAATCAGATAACTCGGATACATAACATTACAACTTGTATCTGCAAAAAAAGGATGCAAATGCCAGTGAACTTTAAGTTACGCACTATAGCGAGAGAGAGACCTCCCGCTGTAATGCGCTTTCATGACAGCGCACTGACACACGGGCAAGGACAATTTACTATAGATTTCTATAAAGTTCTCATTATAATGCTATGTTTATGGCAGATTTGTGTTTTATTTTCATCTACATTATTATTACAACTTTCATCTGCAAAAGGTTTGTGAATGCAAATGTGAGTTTGACCGAAAGTATAACTCTAGCTCTCACGTGCGTTACAAATGCGCTCCCGACATTAACGAAATAGAAACTGCCACAAATGGACTATAAAAATGAAAAGAAAGCCGTGTCTGAAGGCTTCAGTCGATTTTTATTGGTTGAAATTAGAATATCTTGTGTTTTTCCGTGGGTGCTCAGAGGCTCGGCGCCTATGCTTATGATTATTGTTAAATTAATTATGAATATAATTTAAAGGATATTTTCAAGATAAAAGCTTGGTGCTGCACAGCTTGCATAGAACTGTATTTTGTCAAAGTGAAGCCAGACATTCTCTCTCACGTCTTTTGATACATGCTGTGGCAAGCTAAACAATCAGAGCTCAGGAAAAAAACATTTCGATCATCGTTTACATGATCGATCGTCGCTGTCACGGTCGAGTATTCGATCGCTGTTGCACATCCTTAACTGTGTTCACTACGTCAACTGCGTTCACTACATCAACTGCTTATGAGACTGACGGGAAGAGAAGAAATTGTCGAATAAAGTCGTTGTTTTTGTTTTGTTTTTGCGCTAAAAAAGTATTCTTGTCGCTTCATAACATTAAGGTTGAACAACTGTAGTCACGTTGACTATTTTATTGATGTCTTTAATACTTTTCTGGACCTCAAAAGGTGCAGCAACGTTGATGCTTATGTGTGGTTCAGATAACCTTGGATTTCATCAAAAATATCTTAATTTGTGTTCCGAAGATGAACAAAGGTCTTATTGGTTTGGAACAATATGAGAGTGAGTAATTAATAACAGAAATTTAATTTGTGGGTGAACTAACACTATAAAGAATGTTGGTAACCAAACCATTGTATGGAAGAAAAAAATGATTGAATGGAAGAAAAAAATCTTCTGTTGTCCATAGAAGAAATAAAAGCATACAGAATCAACATGAGAGTGAGTAGATGATTTTTCATTTTTGGGTGAACTATGCTTTCAAATTATTTTAAAATTTTGCTATTAATATAAGGTTTTGGAATTTTTTTTTTTTATTATTTATTGCTTTTAAATTAGTATGTCACAAATAACAAAATATCTAAACAAAAAAACTACATTTAAAAACACTCAATTCAGTTAAATACTGGGAATAAAATCTTAAAAATCTGCATAACTTTGCATTTTATGTTTGGGTTGACATGATATTCTACAAGTTTAAAATTAAAATCTAAAAAATATTTCAACATTTTTAAAAACTGTAAAAACTGAATGTTGTGGTTTCTCATGTTTTATGTGGTTTATGTCTTGTCAGGTTGGCTTTGGTGAGAGATGAAAAGGAGGCCTTGGCCAAGGCTCTGGATCGTCTACAGATGGTAGGGGCCGGTTCTACTCCTGGGGCTCATGGGCTCAGAGAGGCAGTGCGTAGCCTGGAGGAACAGCTGCTGAAGGAAAGGGCAAAAAGCCAACGGTCTGCAAGCAAGAGGGGCCAGGAACAGTGCCTCCTACTGGAACAGGTGTGTCTAATGAGATTATTATTGTATGGTAATGAGATAAGCTGACACTGCTCAGTCATTAGCTCCCACTTAAATATTTAAAATTATTCTCATTGGTAGTTGGAGGAACTCAGGGCTTCAGAACGGGCTCTTCGGATACGAGTTAAAAGTTTGACTACTGAGTTGGCATTGTTACGACGTGGGTAAGCTTTGAATTGCTATCTGTGTCCTTTTTATTGCATATATTTTCTTATTTAATTGTTTTGCTCATGTTAATCATCTCATTCTCCCTCTTTTGACAGTCGGGCGACTCCAGTCATGTCTGGCCGAAGTGGGCTCAGGTGTGATGGGGAGGTTCATCGGTCTTTATCCAGGGAGCGCAGCTTGACCCGTGTAGGGGTAAGAGCGCGCTCTGGGTCGAGGGAGAGGATGGAGGACAGGGGTCGGAGGTCAGAGGAGAGAGTTAGGAGAGCAGACTCTTCAGGGCCTCGGAATTGTATCGCAAGACCCTCACCATCTCCGACAGGTAAATGTGAAGATGAACACAATATCTTCATGGTCAAAGTCTAGAAACAAATGTTTTCTCTCATGACAGGGTCGCGGGTGCCTCGGTTTGACCCTACAGCCTACATCCAAGACCGACAACGGCGTCAAAAAGAGGCCGAACTAAAGAAGTAAGACCCTTTCACCTTTTCAGTTTAAAGTTGTTGTTTTTTTCCCCAAGTTATATTTTCTGCTGTGTTTCTACTGTTTTGTGTTTTATTTGTTGTCTTTTTTCCTACAAGCATTGCCCTGTCTGTGAGCAGGAATATGGTTTACTTTAAAAGGTGTGAACCATAAACTCTATTTGTCCCTTGCATGAATCCATTTTATCAAATTGTTGATCTTCAGTCATGAATCTGGCACATCAGTCTGTAGGATTTTTGAGATGAGACTGATAAAAGAATAAATGTTATCTGGTAGATTTTATCTGTAGGCAACTGGACCTGTTTTCTACCTTTTAAAGATGTATACGAGGTCTGCTTTTGTTTCCATCAGTCAGAGGAAGATTAGAAGGGACATGTTGGCTTCACCGTCTCTGATGGAAAGAGGGCGTTCACGCTCCAGAGAGCCCGTTCCTCAGCTGATGCGAGCAGGAAGTGCTGGCAGGGGGAGGAGTGTGTCTGTGGAGAGCAGGAGGAGTCGGTGCTCTTCTGAAGGATCAGTAGCTGAGTTTGAAGAGCTTGCTAAGCCTCTAAATAGCAGGCAAGTCAATAAACAAAACATGTTGCTTATCTTAGTACATGCTGGCCGGGTTAAATGTGACGTCAGCAATCAGTTCAAACAAGGTGCAGAGAGGCTTACACTTTTATTGCATTTTTTTTCAGTTGGCCTATAATATTAGTCAAGATTTCTTGTATAATATTATCTTCAAAATGTAATTTTAAGTGACAGTTTTCTACCCTCTCACTGAACCTTAGAATTCAGTTTGCCTGTTTTTGCTACTGTACATTTTAAGACTTCAATTATGGGTCAGCAAGTCTTTTTTTGTAGAAAAAAAATACTTTTATTCAGGAAGGTGCATTAAATTGATTAAAAGTGTTTACATTGTCACAAAAAATTACATTTCTAATAAATGTGGTTTTCTACTCATTAAAGAATCCTGCTAAAAATGTATCAGTTTCCACAAAAATATTAAGCTGATAAACACTGATAAAATGTTTCTTGAGCACCAAATCAGTATATTAGAATGATTTCCGAAGGATCATGTGACACTGAAGACTGGAATAATGAGGCTGAAAATTCAGCTTTGCCATTGCAAAAAAAATTGTTTTATTAATCAAATAAATTCAGCCTTGAGTGCAAGTTTCCTTTCATTTCTTATTTATTTTTTTGCAGAGGAAGGAAACTGGTATATAATGGTCCAGCTGTGGTGAGTACCAATGTGAAATGCTAGATTGCTTGTGTAAGATGTTGTAAAGATTAGGCCTCAGATATTCCAATCTATTTTTTTTTTTTTTTTTTTTAAACTGTTTTTTGCTCCATCTAGTCCAGAGGAAGACACATAAATAAAAAACTAATGTGTAGCACCCCAGCACAAAGGATGAGAGTGGCAGGTACCACATCTTTTCCCCTTTTAACTTTTTTTTTTATTGTTTATTTCTGTATATGCGCCTAAAGCCAATAGTATATACATGTAAGCCATGTATATTTTTCCAACTCAGACACATCCATTGACACGGGTGCTGACCTGTCAGAGATTGACGCTCGACTCCAAGCCCTGCAGGACTACATGCGGGACCTCGACACAGGACATTAATTAATCCCAATGGATTCAGATGTCACTTTAGGCATTTTGCACAAAGACTGAGACTGAAAAACTTGGACAATCATTTCTTTCAAACACTGTGTACAGAGGTGTCTATAAAAATGTAGTCATTTATACTAACGAGACTCAAATACCGTTTGTTTTCTTAATCCCTAATGTAGCTTTTGGGCTTGACTCAGAATGCAGTTATGCTGACTTTTTGAAGGGGGTGCCTGAGACTGTTGCCATATCAGACTTGTCTGACCTCAGGATGTACAGTTTTTTGTTGTTGTTTTTTTTTAAACACGTTCCTGTGTACATTTTATGAATTAGTGTTTGCTGACCATTGTTGTTTTTATATGATTAGTGTGTATGTTTTATGTCTGTTTTAGATGCTTTCACATTTTGTTTTTGTGAGATTCTGAAAAACAAAGCTTTTTATATATAAAATGATTTTGCAGCTTGTGTCTATTTTTGTCAGACACTCTGGAATTATCTTATATCATAGAGAGTCACAACAGAATGTGATATCCATTTTATTTATACAAGTTATTGTTCCTGCATGGTGTTAGCAGCACCAAGATTATAGGTTTGATTCCCAGGAAATACAGATAGTGATAAAACATGTCTTGATGTACGTTGCTTTAGATAAGCATCTGCCAAATGCATAAATGTAAAGCTGTACATGCTGCAGATATTTTGTCTTTTGGCCTCTGACATTTTTGCCATTTCTCCTGAAGTCTGTCTTATTTTTGATGTGATCCCATGATCTGAATCTTGTATGTAGAATGACAAGCATTAAATTTGTCTTTAGATGTGGTCATGAGGCCAGAATTTTTAAACCTTTCTTGATATTAAAAAATGTCATGGTTGTCTATAGTTTAACATCTATTATGTACAGTAAATTTAAGCATGTATAAAAGCTAAATCCCTGAATATAGGCACAGCTAAACTAAGTATTTAGGGGCATTGTGCATCAGTCTGACTCAAATGAAGTGTTGGTTCAGGAATCAAACTTGCATTCACATGAATGCAGCAAGAACTAGTGTACAGTATGTCTAGGTTATCATTGAATAACAACTTACATTTGTCTCCAGAACACTGTGTGGATAACTTTGATGAATTTTGCATCCTTTTTGAGGCTTAACATCTTAAAAAGTCTGAGTGAACTTTGCCTTTAAGTACTTTATTCCACTGCAAATATGTCTTTTAAAAAAAAAACATTGTTAAAATATGGTAAAGGCCTGTTAAAAAAAAAACAAACATTTGTTTTAATATGACCAGAAACAAACTGTTTCATTCTGTATTCATGTTATAAGCAAGTATTAAAAGATGTTAGCTACCACAGGTTAGGTGGCGCTGTAAATCATATGTAATGGATCTGTTCATTTTTGGCTCTGTTGCTTTAAAGAAAAGAGGGCGGGGCAAAGCTGCAATCTTGTTAACGCGACGCTTTGATGGCTGAGCATTGAGCAAATAATACATTTGACACTATCGCTGAATACGCATCAACGTTGTTTGTACGTTAATACTTGTGGGTTCTTTAAATCTTTAAGGTTATTATTATTATTTTAATTTCCAGAGTCTAAAAGGATGTGATCACGGCCACTTAACGTTGATAGTGGTCCGATATTGCTTTTATTCTGCAGCTGCGCGTCACACGCAAGGTGCGGCAGTGCCCAGCGCGAGCCGGTTACGCGTTGGGTTTGGCCCTAATCTGGATAAACCCATCAACAACCTCAATGATCTTGTAGATCAGAAGCAGCGTGATGACTAAAACGCCCGATACCCCGGCACCATGCGCGGGTATGGGTGACGTCCACCACAGCCACCCAGAGGAGCCCATGGAGCAGCTCTCCAGACGCGCTCGTGTTGCTGTTCCAGAGTTGGTTGTAACCTGCGAGCCGTGTGTCACCGAGTGTGAACAGACCCCCCGCGGACCCTTCTCAGGCTCTCATCACCCCGACGAGGAGTCCATCTGCTCGGACAGCGGGCTCAGCGGCTCTCCCGCCTCGTCCCTGGCGCTGAGAAAGCTATCCAACTCGTCCTCAACCGGCCTCTCGCCAGCTTCGTCTTTTGAGGAATGCGAAGAGGATTTAATGGGTTACGGTGACTATAATCAGTCTCCAGGTGAACCGCTCACGGTAAGAATCCATTTTAACACTACTCATTTTATATATGATAGTACTATTCCTTGGATATAGTCAGTACTATCCCAATACACAAAAAATTCAGTTGTTACTGGCAGAGGTGTAAAGTATTTGAGTACTTAATAACTATACTTATGTATTATTTTTGCAAGTTGTACTTCACTAGAGTTCTGTTAAAACCGAATAGGCCTACTTCTTGTAGGCTGCTTTTACTCAAATTAATTTACAAGGGTGAAAAATACTTTTACAATTTCATGTAAACTTTAAAGTACAAAGTACATTATGTCATCAGGGCTTATTTTTAAGAATAAAAATAGATAAGAACTTATTGACTTATTGACTAAAAATAGTAATTTTCTTTATCCTAATGTGACCAACAAGCCAATCAATAGTGTTTACATTAACCTTGGTAACTTTCCATTTACAAACAGGCATTTGGATTTATTTGAGTGTAGATATTGATAAGCCAGCATTTTTTTTTTTTTTTTTTTTTTTTGACAGGTTTCTTTACCAAGTTTTTGCATTAAAAATACTAATATGAGAATCTTATCTGTCTTTTGTGAAAAGTCCATTTAAAAAAAAGCTAAGTGTTTACCTTTGTACAATTAAATGTGGATACTTTTTACTTTCACTCAATTTTTTTATTTTTTATTATTAATTTTTTTTTATTACTTATTTTCTAGGTACTTAGACTTGTGAGTAAAATTTTATTAGATGCTAGTACCTATTTACATGACACTAGTGTGTATATTTGGTATTACTAATATTTTTATGTGACTAGTTACTGTTGGGTTTTTTCACTAAGGCAGTGAAACTACTAACATCCTACTAGGAATACTTAAACTAGATACTATACTTTTCTGCGGTCATGATACAACTGCAAACCATGGTAGTACCATGGTACTTTTTGTGATTTATTACTAACAATGAGCAATACATTTGTTACGGTAATTAATCTCCCTTTTTAATGTTAATTCAACTGTTTGTTGTTAGTACATGTTCATTAAATACTATTAACAGATACAACTTTTAATTTAAATAATGTATTAGCAAGTGTTGAAACAAACATTTAGATTAATAAATGCTTTAGAAGTGTTTTTCAATGTTATGTTAAATGAAGTAAGCTAATGTTAACAAATTCAATGTTATTGTAAAGTGTTTTTGAAAAAATATATGTATTAAGTGATATTTTATTAAACTATAGTTACCATGGTAGCTTTTTAATTGCAAATGCATTGAATATAAGTGCACACAGGTGTATGCTGCAGATCAAAATATGCAGTTGTTGAGTAATCCTCATGATAACTGATTAACATTATGGGCTTCGGGTCATGAGATCATGGTTGTAAATGGAGGGAAAAATTCCACACGTATTACTTTTTTTTAATGTTGTGGTGATATTCAAGTCAGAGCCTTGTGAAGAAGTGCATTTGAGTAGTACAAATGTCTCTTAAGAAGGTATTCAAGTGGAGATAAAGCAGCCATCATTATTATGATCACATAACAGTGAGTCACATGTAGACGCAGTGACATGTTATAAAGTCAACAAGGAATAATCATCATTGCAACCATAAAGGTGTTTGAATATAATCTGTATTGTTCTGTTGTAGGATTTGTACTGCTGATCCTTTTGATGATGTTATTGAATGGGATTTGTTTTTATGGATCATGAGGAAGAAAGTGGCCCATTGAGAAACTCATAATAGTGAGTCAGTGCTCTATTGAAACTGAACTTATAAGGTCAACAAATGATGCACCTCCAGCTCTGTGTGGTGGGCCTCTCTCGCTTTGTTCTGGAGAATGTCATTCTTGTCTGACTGGTTTTCCACTAGCCAAGAGTGAGTGAGTGTTTGAGCTTGGAGAGCAGAAAGAACTGTACAGGTTAATTGGCTTCATTGTGAAGGCTGACGCTTGGAGGATGGTTAAGCACGATAGAAATATTTTCTCATTGCATACAGTAATGTGTTACAGCCGCATAGGGTCTTGTATACATTAGGATCGAAAGGTTTATGGCACGTCAGCTCAAAGGTACACAAGGGATCTTGTAGACGGTTTTCTGACAACGTCAAAACGGCAGAGAGGAAGGAATCAACACATCAAGTCAGTCGGGAAGAGGTGTGGGTGAGCAGCAGAACTAAATACTTAAGGGTCAATGATGTGACACTCATTTTTATTGTGTCCAGATCTTATATTTATTAAAAATACATCAAAAATGCATTTCACACATGTATATACTTGAATACACCTCTTGTATGATGGGCATGTTTTTAATATCTGCTTTAAAATTCATTTTATATTCATTCATATGATGTCATGGTGATGTCAGTGATACAACTGTTCTGGAATCATAAAAAAACTAATTAAAATAGTCAAATTATTGAAAAGAAAAAAGTACCTAAGTACTAATGTATATATGCTACACTTAATGTTTTTTATTTTAATATCCAATAATATTTGAAAAGAAGAAAAAAAGCAGTGTGAAAACAAATAGAAACTAAAATTCTAAAAGTGTATGAAAATAAATAAAACCATATATTAAAAAAGATATAATTAATAATACATAACAGTAGCAATAACCAACAGCAGCAGCAAATTGTAGCGTATATAATAGAAACTAAACATTTTCTACAATATTTTCCTCATATTTATAATATTAATCTTTATTCACAATATGAATTGGGTATTTATATATGAAATTTATACAGTCCGATAACGATCATATTTGGTCATCCATGGCATCTAACAGATTAAAAACTACCGTCTTAAAGTATCAGATGTTTTTTGTTTTTTTTTTCATGACATGCAGTGTTTCTTCAGGTTTTAAAATGTCATGTGCTGTGACTTCACAAGAACTTAATGGCATTTATGAAATATTAATTCATGATATTTAAAAATAATAATAATAAATAAAAAACCTTTTTACCTCAATTTATTTGAAATTAATCATTGACATGCGCTCACATGTATTCAAGTTGTAAAGAAAATATGCTATTCTTGTTGGCCCTGTCTGTAAATGTTTCATTACCATCCTTCTAAGATTAGCTATTTCTTAATCACAGCCTTTTGGTATTGCTTGATGACTTTGTTTAGTCCAAGATTGTCGTCAATGATTTGCCACATGGGGAAAAACTCGACCTATGGTTAATGGTGGAGAGTGAGTTGCACGTTGGAGTCTGAGGTCGACTGAATGCACTCAGTGCCCCAGTGTGGCTCACTATGTAGGAAAAAGAGAACAAAAGAAACGACAAATAAAGTCTCTTCCAACTTGTACAAAACCATTGCGTACTGCGCAGCCAAAGTTGTAGGGTGTTAGCTGACGAGTCAGTCTCATTTATGTGTTTGTTTGTTTCTATCATATCTCTTTATTCAAAGACTGATCTGTGGAAGAAGTCAAAGAATATGGTGAACTGGTCTTCCCCTCCAGTGGCGGTGAAAAAGCGCTCTCCTTGGGTGCAGGTGGTCGGCCATGCAGGTTTGCTTGTTCATCTTTGATGTTTTTGCCAATGTTATTGGCTATTGTTTATGGTTGAAGGCTCTTGATTGAATTTAAGTGATTCACTTCCTAAAACCTGCCAGCTTTCATGTTTGAGCCTTGATTATTATTTGAGACTTGATTATTATTATTATTATTATTATTGTATTATGATCATGTGGATTTGCATATACTGTAAAAGTAATGATTTTTTTTTTTTTTTTTTTGCTGTATTGGGAGATTCCCTTTTTTATCCAACATCTGCATGTTTATGTTTGGTTCTCCAGGAAACTTTCAGATGGGCAGTGATGGAAGGCTGCTGAAGAAGTACTGCGAGTGCGAGCAGCAATGTTTTCTGCAGCTCATGAGCGACCCGCTGCGGCCCTTCGTTCCTGGATACTATGGCGTGACTCAGTGTGACGAGCAGGATTACAACCTCATGGACGACCTGCTTGCTGACTTCGACTCTCCCTGCATCATGGACTGCAAAATGGGAAGCCGGTGAGGATGTTGTGCTTTTTCCGCACATATCACAGTATATTTCCTCGCAGAACTGGTAAATTTGGTACAGATTGCAGATCCTAGAAAATAACCTTCACTTAAACAAGAAGAGACAATCTGACCAGCATGCAGGATTTATGGATAGAATGACTACATGAAAACCACATTAGGATTTTTTTTTTTTTTTTAAATTAACGTTTTCATTAAGCCGAAAACTAAGTTTGGCTAATTAGGCAATAAAACACATTATGCTCTTCATGCGGGCGTGTTCTCAGGTGATAAATACATTTTTTTTTTTTTTTTTTTAGTCTTGATATTTCAGCCAAACAAAATCTTCCATATTGCTTATCTAGCATCATTTTTGGTCACTCTGAAGTGTGTCCATACAGCTGACGTGTCTACCATGTTTACCTTAGCCACATTGTGTTTATGAAATAATGACACAGTCAAAATGCATCCTCAGAGAAGCACTAATTAAATGCCACTACTTCAGTAAATTAATTCGCCCCAGCAAAGCAAAAAAGATCAATTTCCAGTGCTAAATATTTGCTGAAATTTCACTGCATCGCTAGAAATTAAGAATTTTTGTTCATCCAAAATTAACAAGTACAATAACAAGTACTAATTATTAAACAAACAGAAGTCAAAGTGGGATCTTTTTTTTTTTTTAATGAAACTATTTTGATCTTATGTTTGTCATAAAAATGTCATAATCATTTAGTCCACTTAAACCTGCCACTGCAAGCTCTTATTCATCTGCCTCCACTTTTAAATGCCACGGCCACCTTTTTAAACAATTACCTGGCAAACTCGTTAAAATTTGTGCACCTGGACCTGGATTATAATATAATATAATATAATATAATATAATATAATATAATATAATATAATATAATATAATATAATATAATATAATATAATATAATATATAGGGACTCTGGGTCGTCCATGGGTGTGCCATCTGAATCGAAGTATACAATACAGTAGACACCAATGATCAAACAATAGAGGAGGAAATATGATCACTGTCAGTCAGCATCTCTGAGAACTGGCATAATGGACCCGTCCTGTTAGGCCAGTTCTCAAATACAAATGACAATGTTTCCATACTAAATAATTATTCTTGTGGTAATGTTGACTGGTATACATGCTTTTAGGACTTACCTGGAGGAAGAGTTGAAGAAGGCCCGGGAGTGTCCTCAGCCACGCAAAGACATGTATGAAAAAATGATAGCAGTGGACCCGGAGGCCCCCAATGTGGAGGAGCGGGCCAGGCAGGCAGTACTCAAAACCAGATACATGCAATGGAGAGAAACCCTCAGCTCAACGGCCACACTGGGCTTTCGCATCGAGGGCATAAAGGTAGATATGAATCAGGACCCCTCTGAATTTATACAGAGGTCAATAAACAATTCAAACCAAACTGAACATGCTTAGTTTTTCTTGTGATGGCTAAGTTTTGTTTTGGTCTTGAGTATAATGTTTTGACCAGTTTGATCTGTCTTCAGAAATCGGATGGCACTTGTAACACTAACTTCAAGAGAACAAAGTACAAAGATGAGGTGATCCAAGCCCTGGAGGACTTTGTGGACAATAACATGCTAATCTTGGTATGAATTTGTTCATTTTTGTGCAGTATAACAAATATCACATTTTTTCAATATTATGAATTAATTGAATTGTATCTGTCAGTATTGTATATTTAATTGTTCATAGACGTTTTTACATTTACATTTGCAATAATCTAATGATCGTTTAAAGTTAATTTGTAAGAACACTTTATAAGTGTTTTTAATAAGTGCTAAAATTTATTTTTTTCATACTGTACATTGTTGTGATGCCTAAATTAACTTTTTTTTTTTTTTTAAACCAATTTATTGCCTTTTATGGCCACAACATGAAAATAATTAGCAACTTATTAAATCAAACAGAATTTAAATATCAGCACAATTTTGTGTTAGGACTGAGCAGTATATCAAATATATAGGAGTCAAAATCTGTAATTAATTAAATAAATTAATAAAAATCACCTGTCCAGTTTATAATATATTATTACATCAGCATATGAGTCAAATTGCAGGGACTCCTCTCAGGATCACTTGTTTAACAGTTCATCTATTGCCAAAATTATGAGAAAAAAGATCAGTCAAGAATGGAAAATTATTAAAAAAATATTTAAATCAGGAATGTCAGAATGCATAATTTGTACATTAAAGTTTACACTAAATTGTACACTAAACTTTTTTAAGATTTAAGTTTCAGGTGTCCCCAGAATGTGTCTGTGAAGTTTTAGCTTAAAATACCTCACAGATTATTTATAAATCCATGTTGTAAATACCCATTTCTGACTACAGTCAAGAACAGGCTGTTTTCATGCATGTGCCTTTAAATGCAAATGAGCCGCTGTTTGATTATCATCTATATCGCGAACACTCTCACGAATCGCATAGTTTTTCTTTCATCATTAAAGTTTATTATTTCCACACGTTTTAAAGCTATATCAGTTTAAACTTCTAATGGATGGTTTTCTGAGGGCACTTATCTGAAGCACACACACATAGACGTCAAGCTGTCAGACGTCAAGTCTCGTGAGTAACTTCTTTCACATTTTTTTTTGTTTTGTTTAAACTGTCAGATACACAAGGTTCTGTCAAAAACACACACAGTTCACATAAACACAGTCAGTTATGTCTGTGAACGTAAAGAGCAGGCAACGTTACAGAAATCGTATGTGTATATCGATCTGTGGTGCATATTCCTTTCAAAAATAAAAGGAATCCACTGCGTTCGCTAAGATGTCAGTAAATGAAGACTGTTATGTTCACTCTTACATCCAACAACAAAACATCTCAATTAGTTACCTGACATGGTTGTCACTACAGCTGCTCGACCGCGGAGAAAATGGCGGACAGCGTACAGCTCGCTGAGGGCAGAAACCATGGTAATACAGAACTGTCAATCAGCGGCCGTGGGCGGGGCATGAGTAATGTGACGTCACATTACTCAGAGAATCAAAACAGCTTGTCTTATGAGACTGCTTTGGTTTAATGGGGATTTTAAAAAAAGGAGTTTTTATCATTGTGGGGTGGTTGTTCACATATCCGAATGTTAAACTAAAAGTGGATTTAGCATAATAGGTGACCTTTAAAAATGTCAGTCAAAACCAACACATGTTGAACGATGTTCACAAATCCAGTGAAGTTTTTCAGTTGGTTTTAAATGTATATTTAAATTTTATATATATATTAATTACACATGTATAAATTATTTGTTAATAATTATAATTATGAAGGCAAACTAGTTGTTTCTTTTGAATAAAATGCCCACTTTTTTTTTTATTTTGGTAAAATAAGCAGGTAAATGTAATTCTATTATATTTGTGCATATAAATAAAAATTAAACATTGTAGTATTTTATCTTTATTTACTTACTGCTTTTAAACATTTTTAATCTAGTTTTTATTAATAATTGCTGTTTGGTTGAAATAATGGTTCCTCTGCTTGGAGGAACTGCCTTTTAACCATTAATCCATTTGTAAACTTATGTAAACAAGTTAATTGTTAGGCTCCTCTGTTCACAGAGAAGCTACCAACAGCGGTTGAAGGAACTACGAGCTGTGCTGGAAAAATCTGATTTCTTCAAAGCCCATGAGGTGAGATGCATCTTCATTTTGTTCTTCTTCATTCTACACAGCTGATGTAAAATACAGGCTCTAATAAGGACTGTCTTGCTGTGTTTTCCTGTAGGTGGTGGGCAGCTCCTTGTTATTTGTCCATGACCTCACTGGAAAGGCTGGAATCTGGATGATAGACTTTGGAAAGACTGTGCCCATGCCGCCCCCTCTCACCCTGGACCATCGCAGCCCGTGGGTGGAGGGCAACAGAGAGGACGGGTACCTCTGGGGCCTGGACAATTTTATTGACATTCTGACCAACATGCTTCCAGAGAAATGAAGGGCATTGTGGATCTTCGGAATTGTCTTTTTCTTTTTCTTCTTTTTTTTTTTTTTCTACGTGAAGAATAGGTGAAGGTTGGAGAGGATGAAACGATGGAACTGGCCTCAACATTTAATACAAGTCCTACTGATAAACATCTAAGCCTGTGAATTTACCTGCTGATGTTGTAAGCTCCTCGCTATTTAGTCATTTTCACTACTTTGGAAACGCTGTATGTATTTTTACACTGTAAATAGATTTTTTATTTAAGCAGTTTGCTCTTACGGGTTGGCGAGTAAAAGATTAGCTTCATTTTAGGAACATTAACCCTGCAGATGAAAATCATTACAGTCATGTTGTTTTGAACAGGTGTGAAGTGCTTTTAAATACTAATCATCCACCATAGTCTGTCTGTTATAGCTGTCAGATATTTTTCCTTCGTTTTATTTTACATATGTGACCAAATGGCTTTAATTCGGATGGGGATGAACTGAATCGAAGTGCACACTACTAACAGTCCGATAAACTGAAGCTAAATCGAATCACAAAACAACAAAGACCTCTTATGCATTGTTCTCAGTACTGTTTTAATAACATTGCATAGCTCCCAAAGTAATGTAAACATGTGGAAAAGGTGTTTTGCGTTCTGTCTTGATCAAGCACTATTTCAATTCACATTAAGCACAGTAAGTTAAACTGTTATGCTTCACATTCCTATGTTGTGTGTTTTTTGCATGCACGCATGAGCTGCAAAAGGGGAATACAGTATGTCACTCTGTAAGCAGCTAAACAGTCTTTGTCAATATCAAATAGATGACTGCCAATTCGACATGAGAATGGTGGCTGGGATATTTGAGCCAGTACTCCTTATGCACAAATTCATTGTTTGCACTGTTAATTTGATCTCACATTATTGAGGTTTTGTACTGTATAATAAGTACATAATAATTACATGACTTGTGATCATTATGTTGGGAGCTTTGTTATTTTGGCTGTGTTGGTTTTGCAGTTCTGGTTTCTGGGTTGCTGTGATTAATAATTACAGAATCTTTTTTTTTTTTTTTTTTTTTCCTCCATGCCGGGTAATTTTGTAAAGTATTTGAATATCAGCACAATAAACTTAAACATGATGTAATGTTTTTTTTCCTCCCCTCATCTTTCTAAACCTTACAAAAGCTTTCATCTGAGGACTCACATTGGTGCGTATAAGATTTCATCATAAAAATATATAAACTTATAAAAAATGAAAAAATTAGATTTTTAATACATTAAATATTCTGTATTTAATTTTATGCTAAATACATTTATTTTTGTAATGTTGCTCTTCTGGTACTTTTATCTATTAAATTTTGACTTGCCTGTGAAATGAGCCAATGAACTTCCAACCCCAAACAAATTCAGAAGTTTATGCTCTGTTTTAGAGACCTGCTCTATTCCTATGCTAAGAATGTTGTGTACTATCCTTTTATATTGATGTTTACCATGACTGTTGTAAGGAGATGAGTTTTGGCAATTTTGGAGCAGAAACCATAGATGCAGGTGGATTACTCTAAATAGAGATGCAGCACACTCGTTTTCAGTGTTGTGGAAAGATACTTTTAAAAGTAATGCATTACAATATTGTGTTACTTTTTATGTAAAGTAATTCGTTACTTTTGCCTTACTTTTTTTTCACCTGGGCTGGGCTTGCTTGTTTGATTTTTAACAACAACAAAAAAAGTTCTATTTTTGGCAAATGTAAAGACCCTTTCACACCAAAGTGAAATGAATAAGCCTCAGGCTTAAGGAAGAGCAACTTTACTCCTGATTTCTCTCAACATGGGGACAGGAGAGATGTCAGTCTCTAAATGAGAAAAAACTAAGTAACTTGTGTTACTTTTTGAAAAAGTAACTCTAAAATTTTGTTGTAAATCTAAAAGTAATGTGTATTTTACTAGTTATTAAGATTATCTTCATGCTTTCTGGGTCTGCATACATGTACAAGGTAACTACATGAGTCACTATGGTGAACGTGATTTCACCAAGTAGTTTAGGCTTTGTTTCCTAACTAAATTTACAAACACATATCTTACTTGGCAAAATCACGGCGACCGAGTATCTACTAAATTTAGTTAATACTACAAAAGACGGTACATGGCAACTGTATTATTGAATCATCTACATGACCTATTGCTGCTTGGACTCTGATGGTTGCTGCTTACACATATATTTATTATTAATGTAAATATGATAAAACCTAAATTAGTTTATTAGAAAATAAAAAGATGCTCAACAAATACAGTGGGGTTCAAAAGTCTATAAACCAGTAGTGAAACACTTCTATATAACATTTTTAATTTGTATTTTGTTTTTTCGACATAACTATTTAAATATTTATTATTATTAATACGAATTTCAAAGCCTCCGGCATCCCTGTGACCCCACATAGGATAAGTGGTTTGGACAATGGATGGATTTCAGAATTTGTTAGTATTTTGTTTGTTGACATTTTGCTGCAATTAAAGCATGAACTTGAGTTTGTGGACAAAAACATTCATTCATTTACATACATGTTTTCAGTAGGATTTGTAGCTAATATGTTAGAAGCCACATACTGAATGTTAAACTATTATTCTTAATTTATTGCAGTGCACACAGCAGCATCATGTTGCCTGGAGCAAACAAGCACAGTCCTAACAGTCAACAGACCAGGCAACACAATCCCATCCTCTGTTCCATTCAGCTGCTGAAGAGCCCACACAGTTCTTTCCCTGCTTTCCCCACTAGCTCAGTTGAATTGGAGCAGTCCGTACCATCATTTGGTCCTCCCGATCTATAACACATTTCTGATGACTTCAGGAAGGGTGTCTTAAATAAAAATTATGTTTGGACATCATCTTGGATGCTGCATATATCTTGGTTTCATTTATAAAGATATTGAGGAAAAACTTGGAATCCAGGAAGATGGCTGCATTGTTCCAGGACTTGGATTGTGCTACAACTCCTCCACAGACATCACCTCTACACTTCAGTTCTGAGTTCAGGCATACCAGCCTCGTGAGGTGAGATGTAATCTTTTACAATATTTGATAATCATTACACTTTGACCTGGTGAAAATCACTTCATCTTTTTCAGTTCCTATGATTGTTCACCCATGCAAGAAAGCTTAGATTGGCCTTCAAATGAGCAAGTGGAGTTCACAAGATTAAACCCCTCCAGAACTAAAGACAATACAGGTCTGATAGTAGGTTCTGCATGCTCTTATTAGTGATAACATTCAGTCAATATTTAATTTCACTTAGTGCAATTTGCCTCTGCAATTTCATCATATATTTCAGAAGGAGAATGGCATATGGTAACAGCCACTCGCTCATTGCTTGGCAGGGAAAGAAGAGGCCAGAGGGAGGGTCTGCAGGACCAGCAGAAAGTGTCTTACAACAGCTTGCCAAGAGTGAGTTTAATTTCATTTCATTTCATTTTGTACTCCAGCCTCTTCTCATATTTTATGTGTTTAAAGGGATAAGGTTTTAATGTCTACTGTAGTCTACTGATGGTTAGAATTGGGCTGTTAAGTGCTGCAGTTGGATCACAAATAAATCATGCATTTTGTGTATTGGTTGTGTCTTGAATTTCAAAATTAACAAAGGTATGGAAATCTCTGAAATGCAGTGTAGTAGTAAGTCAAATATGTTTTGAAATGAAGTAAAAATGTAAATGTTAATAACATTTCAAAACATATTTGCCTACTTGAAAAATGGGTGAGTGAAATTAATTTGTTACTGTTTACCATTGCTTTCTGACTCTTGACAATCAAAGTATACAGCATTTGAAAGATAAGTAACAAATCAGTTTGTTTGGCCCATTATTTTAATGGCAATATATCGTAAACAAATCTTCTTTTTGTTTTGTAGGCACATTTTCTCCAGCCAAATAGAGAATCAAGTGCTTTTTCCCCCTACGCTAATGACTTCTGGTTGAATGGTAAAGATGCCAAGAACATTGCTGAGTCCCCCAGGAACAGTCGTAAGCAGCACCCGCTGACACAGCCGGGCTTCTACAGTCCAAAAATCCAACGATCAAAGCACTGGGAAGCTGCACAGTCCACAAAAAAGTCTTCTTCCACAAACAACTTGAAGGAGTTCCGCTCTGTCACATTGCCTCTTCCGTGCTCTAAAACTGCTGTTCTCAAACCCAGGTGAGATGCATATATCATGTCAAAATTAAAGATTGTATAACGTTTTTATGGAATACCTGTTGAAAAGGCAAGATTAAACCAGTATGAATTTCTATTAGAGATGCACTGATACTGATACTAGTATCGGTATCGGGCCGATACTAAGCTCATGTACCTGTACTCGTACTTGTAAAAATACCCACGATACCAAAGACCTATACCTCATGTGACGTTACTGACAGAATTTTCCGTGCACAGAGACACCGGCGGCAGCTGCAGAAACAATGTCAGCCTCAGAGGTGTGGAAATACTTCAAAATTAATGATGACAACCCACATATTGCGAATGGCATACTTTCAATCACAATTCGTTATCGATTAGTGAAGGCGGGATCAGCGGAATAGCGCTGAATGACACAGACCAGAAGCCCTCTCTCTCGCGTGCGCGCTCTCTCTTTCTTGTGCGCGATCCCAATTCTCTCAGACAGCGCGCGATCAGTTCTCCTTGCGCCTGAATGGTCAAATGCACACATAGTTGTCAAAATGTCCATTGTGTAGAGTATCTCATGTAAATACAGTCGGTTATGGCTTAAGTGGACGTAAACATTTGGGTGAAAATGTGTCAGTATCCATGGATTCGGTCTTAAAGGGACCGTAGCCTATATTTGTTATTAATGTTAATAAAACAACAAAAGATGTTAAATAAATGTATACATGGTAAATAAACCTACTGTATCTGGAAAAAAAAGTTTATTTAATTTGTATCTCTATAGTATTTGTTGTATTGTTTGTAATTTGTAAATTTCTTTTTATATAACAATTATATATATTGGTAATTATGCCCTTTGAAGGTTATTGGACACTGAAATTTTTGTTCTTTAAGTTTGTGATAACAAAAATAAAAATTATTACTTTTTTCGTTAGAGTAATAATAAAGAAGCTCTCCTACATTAATTAGTCTCACTGTGTTGTGCTTGGAAAACTGCAACATCACTTAAAAAAAAAAAAAAAAAGGAGAGAGAGATTAATAAATGTATAGGTATCGGTATCGGCAAGTACTGTAAAAAAAAAAAAGTATCGGTACTCGTACTCGGTCCTTAAAAAAAATGGTATCGGTGCATCCCTTATTTCTATGATGGCTCACAATGGGTTTTCATCCAGGAAGCATCTATGCGATTCAATACTTGTAATATTCTTGCACCTCCAGACCCCTCCTTCCCCTCCCACCCATGAGATCCCACGGGGAGGGGTGGGACAGTCTGTAAAAAGTGGGACATTCCCAGCACATTGTATAGAGTTGTTCCCTGACCCTAAATTCAATCTACACCTTCCAGTCACCATCTGTCAGTGGAGTTCTGATTTGCTGTATTGCTGTAAATTAACAATGTCAGAGCAAAAAAAGGACATTCGAAATGGAATGAAATGACTTTTATATTTTTTAAATGGCTCTTTCTTTATACTTGCAGTCCTTTTGCAGTGCATGCACCGCTTACCTCATTCTTTGCTTTTATGTGTCTACAATATGTTTGTGTCTGTGGTCTTTGTGTTTTATTTCTACCAGCCCTTTGTGTTCCAAACCACAAGAGGTTAAAACTTCCATGGTGAAAAAGCCTCCTTTGATGAGAGCTGTGGTTTCTCAATCTTCACCAACCTCCAATCAACATGGCAAGCAGCACTTCAGCCATCTCCAGGCTGAGGACCATCTCATCAAGAACCAGGACTACAGTTTGTTCAGTCTGCAGGAACCCAATATAAAACCTCCCAGAAATGACCGACTTCCATGGAGGCAGAGTCAGAATTCTTTCACTGAGGATACTTCTACCCCGGATTATATTTCTATTAACACACTACATCTCTTCCCTGAACAACAGTCTAGAGCAGACCAGCCTGCAACGTTTTGTCCAAAACTGGAAAAGGCAAGTCATGAGGGTGTTGACACGGGCATTAAACCATCTCAAGGTGACCCTGACCGGTCCTGTCAACTACAAGTCAGCCAGACCCAACCAGACTGCAGCCCAAAACAGAAGAAGATACAGTACACACTTCATAGAGAAACCGGTGGTGTCAGAAACGGCAACCACAACCATATAAAAAGGTAAGAAGATATATTTATGGGATATACTTATTATTTTTAATGTCATTATCATAACAATAGCTGATAGTATTGTATAGTAGTGTAGCAATTATTAAAAATGTACTTTAAATTGTTGCTACTATAAGCAGTAATGCTTTACAATAAGTTCTTGATTTTGACTGGTCAGTTGCAGCATTCAGTGATCAGATATTTCTTAATGTTCACGTCTTTTTTTTTTTTTTTAGATGTTATCGTTTTTTTTTTTAGATGTTATACAGAAGATTTAATATATACAGGTCAAATTAATAAATGCTGTAAAAAAGTTTATTGAACCTAATTCATCGACTAATGATAAACCTTATTGTAAAGTGTAACCCACAAATTAAAAAAAAAAGAAGTAATTACAGTATCTGAATTTTGTTAGTAGTTCATTTTGCGGTGGCTTAATATGTTTTTCAGTCAGGTGGATGTGAACTCAAAGAATGTGTTTGGTCAGCCTCGAGTGATCGCATCACTGCGAGCAGCATGTTCCCCGCGGCCCGTTCGCAAGAGCACAATGGTGGAGGACTTGAAAAAACTCATTGTGATGGATGACACAGAGGACAGCGCTCGGGGTGATTCAGTACGTGATGTATTGGGCTCACATTCAGCAGTATGACCCTAAACAACCTGACAGCCTAGGACAATAATGTGGAAAAAGCAGGTATTGTTCTGCTTAGTACTGGTATGTTGAGCAGTGTTGCCATGTTGCAATGTGTTTACTGTCTCTTTCTAGTCATCACCTCAACAAAAAGAGGCGGGGCTTTGCAGCAGTTTGCAAATGTCAGGTCCGTCGTTATTTAGTCCTGCTCAGCAATCATACCCAGAGACCCCCACGCTCACACCTGTCCATCTCCACCTGCAAACACATCAAACAGGCAAGAGTTATTCCTTCTATGAGGCATAACTTCATAATAATAATAAAAAATAATATTTATTTTACTGTTCCGGTTTACATATATATTGATGGTTTTATCAGATGTTCTTCAACTAGTATTACCTTGTCATGAAGAGATTTTTAGAGGATTTTAATGGTATACAATAGCACTCACTGGTTGTCTTTTCCTAGAATGTGGGGAATTGCCTGAGCAGGCTGAATCTGACATATGGGACAGAGACCAACATCCTGATCCTGGACTCATGCCCCTGCCAAGCATGGCCTATGATCTTGACTGGAATAGTCTACTTCAAGCAGCTCAAGAGTATGAGAGTAAGTATCAAAGAATAAATGAATACAGTAACATACAGTGGCCCCAAACATTTTTGAATTTTGACACTTACAAATGTATAAATGCCATTGCATTAGATATAAAATATCCAATCATGTGTCATGTGCAAACAAATAATGCTAGAGCTTTTCTGACTTTTTTGACTCAACCCAGTGCCATTAGTGGATGTATGAAGGCTTCTCGAACAAGAAAAAAATTTAGGGCGGGAATTGATTTTGTCCATCGGAAACTGATTGGATCGTTGCGGTTTGCTATAGAGTGCAACAGTGCCTGCCCCCTTTTTCAGCGGCACTGGTTCTGGAAAAGTTTTTTTCATTAATTTTTCCCAAGCCAATCAGCTAAGAGGTGAATCGCAACACTATAAACTTTGATTTGAAGCAAAAAAGTTTATGAATATTGGACAAAAAACAAAAGTACAAGACTGTACATTAACATTTTTTAGTGAGGGAAAGAACTACAGTGCTTTGAAGCATTGCGAACAGCATAATCAAATTAAAAATGATGGCGAAATTTAAAACTACTCATTTACAAATATTGATTATATGTATAAAATTAAGTTTAAATTTATTGCAAAATATGCATATATATATATATGTACACAAAAATTTTAAGCATTTTGAAAATGTGGAGAGATCATCTACTGTATGTCATTCGCAGTACTTCATGGGAGTTTGCATCATGGGTAATGTAGTTTTTCACCAGGAATTCTACTGTTAAACACCATTATTTTAAAAATAAGCTGAAATAATGTGGGCTGACGGCTTCAGCAGATACCATGGATTAACAACCTTGTAGCCCACAGTAGCTCTGTCTTTAAAGGTTTATAAGTTATTGTTCAAAATCAATTTCCTTAAGGTTATTTCCTTTTACTTCTGAAACCCAACAGTTGCACCCTACTGCAATATATCTCATGTGAGTGACAGGTTGTCCTGTGCCAGTAAATATGTCATCAAAGAAGTGATGATATGTCATTGCAAGATGGAGGGGAAGTTAATTTGATTAAAGATTACGAGGGCACATGAATTTTAAAAATAATAATAATGATGTGAATAGATAAGTCATTTATAATAAATACTGCACCATTCTATAAAAAATAAGAATTGTTCATTTTAATTTCACTGTGACTCACTCATATAGAGTCACTTGTAATTGCAAACATATTATGTTACATAGATTTCTTCATAATGTGTGTAATACAATGACATGTTGTTATTATTAATAGTATTAAAATGAATGACTCTATGGTTACAATATTTTTACAGCACAAAGGATGGCAACCTTTTTGTCAGAAGTGAGTCCTGTACCAAGCAGGCCAGACACACCATCACATGGAAGCTACAAGATCCACCATTCCAGTGCTTATTGCAGTGGAGAAGATATGGAGTAAGTGGATCTTTTATAATCTTAATTTTAAAATGTGTAATTCTTTCTTTGAATAATACACTGCATGACTATTAATTGACTTGCATGGTTATTTTTAGCAGTGACGTATTCATTGACTTTCCCGACCAACTCTCTCACCTGGAAGGGATGCTTAGGCGACTGAGTAGTGATCTTCTAAAGGTGAGACTCATTAGTGGTTAATAAATGAGAAAGGTGAACTACGTGCCCTCATAGAGGACAAACTCGCTCATGAGCACAATTTGTTCCTCTGTCCTCTGATTTAGGAGAAGAGAGACAAGGTGGCTCTTCTGGCAGAAGTGTTGAAGCTTCGTATTAGCAACCAGCATCTGAGAGAAGAGTCCTTCTGTGCAGTTGCACAACTACACAAAATCAGCAACATTTTAAACACAACACCTGGAGGGGAGGAGTAATGCAGGGTTGGAAGCAAAGACTACAAATCTGCATAGAGGCAGACTTTTTTTCTTCCTGATTTAGGAGGTAAAATCTGCAGAATGAATTTAAAATGTTAAAATGTATTAAATGGAACCACTGGTAACTGAAGGTTTTATGAATGTAAATGTAAGACTTTTTCAAGACCTTTTTAAGAACAAGTAAAGAAAATGTAAGGAATAAATTGAAGGAAACACAGCAAGTCAATATGTTCTCGAAATGTCAAGGGAGAAAAAACAATTAGTTGTATTAGCAACACTTCTAGAGTTTGAAAATACAACTTCCAACAGATATCCATTACTTTTTAATTTAGTACCTTGAATACCTCTGCTCTCAACCGCTAGAATATGGACTCTTCTGATCACACTGCAAGAAAGTGATGTTCTTCCTCAGGATTTTTGTCTTTTTTTTCCCAGTGCAATTGTCTGAATATTCTTAAATCAAGATGCATTTACTGGATATACAAAACAACAGAATATGAAGTATTGTTTTCTGTAAAATTGTTCAAAATGAAGTGAGTTTTGCTTAAAACAAGAACAAATATCTACCAATGGGCTCAGAAAAATCAACTTAATTCAAAGGGAAACTCATTGTCAGATATTTGTTCTTGTTTTAGGCATAAACTAAAATAAAATGTATCAAAGATGTTTCAATATTTGTATTGGAAAACAGGACAAAAATACTGAGGAAGATACACATTTTTTTTTTTTGCAGTGGATGTAACATTTAATGCCATAACTTTATGAAATTTAAGACCTTTTTAAGGCCTTAATTTGTGTAAGGGCGAATGAAGACCTTATAAGACCTTTTTAAGACCTACAGAAATCCTGTAACTGAAAGCTTAATCAAATTAGCCAGCAGTGTTGGGGGTAACGCATTACAAGTAACTTGAGTTAGGTAATCAGATAACTTGTAAAGTAACGCATTACTTTTAAATTTACAACAAAATATCTGAGTTACTTTTTCAAATAAGTAACGCAAGTTACTTTGTTTCCCCATGTATTGACTGACAGCTCTCCTGTCGCCATGGTGAGAGAAATTGAGAGTAAGTGCAGAGGCATCATGGGTAAACATGATGGTTATTGTAGTTCTAGACTAAATGTGAGCATACATTTACTTCGTCTCCTGCATCCTATTGCTCTGTAATCCAGAATGGCAGCACAGCTGAAAGGCTTGTTTTTTTTTAGCTGAATCCGCCACTGTACAGGTGTGAATTTGCATTATGTTCAGCCTGAGGCTTATTCATTTCACTTTTGGTGTAAAAGGGCCTTTACCTTTCCCAAAAATAGAACTTTTCATTGTTATAAATACAAACAGCCCAGCCCAGATGAGAAAAAGTAATCCATAAAAAGTAACTAAGTAACGCAATTAGTTACTTTTTTTAGGGAGTAACGCAATATTGTAGTGCATTACTTTTAAAACACTGTTAGCCAGAATCTTTAATGAACAAACACATTAAGGGGCAGAGGATATGTACTTTTAAGTGACAGCGTTTTATGGGAGTTTGAAAACAACAGAAAAGCCAAACAAACTGAACTCAGTCAAGGTTTAATAACAGCACAGTATCTACAAACCAGAACAACTTTCATAAGGTTGGTAACTCTCTTGGGAAACAGTACAGCTTCCCTAAGGCTTCTTAGTGAATAATTAGGTTAAGGCTGTAAAAAAAGCTATAAAACAGCTTAATATAAAACATTATAATAAATATATAAATATATATACACAAAGATAGATACTTAACAATTGCCATCTATTATAAATAAGTAATAAAAGTCAGGATATGTTTTATCAAACAATGTAAAGTCAATGAAAAATGCTGAAAACAGTATATAAAAACACTGAAAATGTAAATATGCTCTGTGATGGTTAGAAACATTAGAACGATAAAAATATACTTAACACAATAAATAAGTTATTTTAAAATGCCTGAGATGCAATTGTTTAATCACAACAGTGATTAACCTTAATAAAGCGGTATTGAACTATAAAACGCCATTGTTTAAAGACCAGCAGTCAGTTTGGCTTGCCTTTCTTAAACCTTTCCAGCATATATTCTCAGTACGGTAGGTAGCTGAAGTGTGAAGACCTTCATTTGACAGCTTCATAGACTTCTCTATAGGCCAGTAACATGTGCAGTGGACTGGGCACAGAGCGTTCTGCCTTGATTTCTGCCTCGTGTGCTTGAGCGCGCACATTGCGGTTCTGCTGGCAACTGAAGCTCCAGGCTTTCAGGCTAAAAACGGATATAGGTTTAAATGAAATTGCAATGCAACAGATAAGCCAGTATGAAGTTTCGAGAATTCAGAGCTTACCAGTACAAACGTCTCTCCCTCTTGGGTAAGATGTGCCATAGATTGGCTAACTCTTTGGTGACTGTAGTGGACGGGATGCCAGGATAGGATCTGTTCCCAAATAATGTCAACAGTGTTTGTCATTTAAATGATTATATATTAAAATATATTTAGATTGGTTTAAGAGTAGTATACACACCTGATATATAATTTTCTGTTCATTCGGCAGAACATAATGAAGCCATTCACACATTTCTTTTTTGGGTTTGGCTGCGTTGTAACACGTCCTGCTCTTGAAGTGCGCCTGTGTGTATATCCTTTTCTTGCTCTTTTTAGAGGAATGAGTTGTTCTGGGGTTTCATCTTCAGAACTTTTGTTCCCTTCCTCACTCTTCAAGTACAGATAGCTGCCATTTCCAGGACTCATGACAGTCTCCTAATTTGGCAAGAGAAGATACCATAAATAGAGGGCTCACTTTAAAACAATATCTCAATAAATTAACATACAATGGGGTCCAAAATTCCACTAGTAAAAATGCTGTCTTTTTCTAATTCCAATTTTGTCCTTGTAAATTATTTTTTCAGCATAATGTTTTGAGTTAACTTCCTGTACAAAGACAAATGATTAGTGCCACAAAGTGCAGAATCTTTTAACCTATTCGTTTTTTTCATCATGCATAACGTCCAGATTTTACACTTTTGAAAATCCTGTTTTCTGTGTGAAACTGTTTAACCCTCAGAGACCCAACCTTGTTCACAATGTATTATTTTTTATTTTTGTCAACATTAAACATGTCTTTGGGAAGCTATTAGTTAACATACAGGCAGAATTTTCACTGGAAAAACATTGCAGAATTCCAATGCTGGGCATTTAGTGTTGCAAAAATTTCACCACTATTTTTTTATACAGTAAGTGATAATGTATTTCAACCAGATACGGTCATAAAATATATTCACATTTTAATTATAATGTAGGATTTTAATACCACTTTACAATACTAAAATTTAAAGCATGTAAGCTTCTTTTAAACACTGTTATGTGTAGTTTTACCCATATAAAGTATTATTTAAATGCTTTACATTTACTTATGCAAATCTGCTATGCTGTGTTTCCAAGGGTCTCTTGTCCCAGATTTTTACTGTGGACTTTTAGACCCCACAGGCAACAAAAGATCACAAGTTTGGCCTTACTGAGTCATTTCCAAAACTGCTTTGCAGACTGGGACTTTTTAAGATGGTAGATTCTGGGGTGACCCACACGTCCTTGAATAATGCTGTTATGGTAAAAAATATTGTTCAGTCAGCATTCCAGTCTTGTTTGTAATTTCACACTGCCAGAGCACATTTGGTTCTAAGCCTACTTTGCCTAACTGTTTTTGTTCTATTATATTATAAATTGTAGAAAGTACTTTATTCATAAAATAGTAAAGTAAATAGTATACATGCTAGTCTACAGTAGTATAGTATATAATGTATATCTAATAACATGTGTGAAAGCCTGTATGGATCATCTTTACTTTGTAGTGCTTCTCGTCCTTCGGGATGGAGAGAACGGCTCAGACCTTGAGAAGGAGACGTAAGCAGAGAGGGGTTGAGGATCAGGCTGTCTGTTTCCCGTAGGGGTGGGGAATGCACAGGCAGTATTGGTGTTTTTGGCAGCGTATGTCTGAAAGGAAAATGCTTTTTCCATGCAGCTGGAAAAGCTCCAAGCATGGGGTCTTTAAGAAGAATTCCTGATCTGAAGATTTAGTAAAACATAAAAAGTTACGAGCTTGCACACAGGTACATCTTAAAGGGATAGTTCAATCAAAAATGAAAATTCTGTCATCATATTTTGAAGAACGTTGGTAACCAAACAGTTAATGGGCCCCATTCCCACAGTATTTATTTATTTATTTTTTTCCATACTATGGAAGTCAATGGGGACCAGCAACTATTTGGTTACCCATATTCTTCAAAATATCTTCTTTTGTGTTCAGCAAAAGAGACACATTCATACAGGTTTGGAACAACTTGAGGGTGAGTAAATGACAGAATTTTCATTTTTGGGTAAACTAACTGTTTAAGATGTAATTTTTCTGCTATTCACAAATATAAATTAAATATCCAATATACAAACCCGGATGGAGGTGTATCCAACACCTTTCTCCCTGGGCTTCCATCTTCACTTCCTGTGTGGTCTTCACAGATACTACAGGTACATTCAGTCTCAGTGCTCCCTGATAACAGAAAATATCCTTAGCTATCATTTATGTTTAAGCATGTGGATTTAACTGATGTCTAAAAAAAAAAAAGACAAGATTTTTTTTTTCCACCTGTATTGTAAGAGGAAATTGTGGAATTGGAGTCTGTGGAGCTTTGTGATGGCTCGCTATCATCAACAGACCACGACTCTTTGTCCTCTGCAGTTTCTACTTCTGATGAATTGCTTTGTCCATCACTCACCAGCTGGTGTTCTTGCTCCTCAACAGCATTTATGATAAATCTCTCTGAGTCTTTGCTCTGAGGATCCCTCTTTTTGTCACTCAATTGTACTGTTTATAAATGTATACATAGTGTAAGTGAAAATAAATACCATTTTGAATAATAAAATATACCCCCCCCCCCCCCCCCCCTACCCCACACACACACACATACTTTACCTCTATACTTGTTTATGCCATTGTAGGTGTACATTTTCTTGGCTTTTAGGAATTGTGGTGGTGTGCTAGATGATGGAGCGTCCTCGTTCTCTGACTCTGATTCTGCAGACACACACAGGCCATGGATGTTAGTCTGTATCACATGCCCCCTTCCATCTTTCAAAACAAATGAATAAAGCCTTGAATTGAGCATAAATAATAAAGCAACTTACTTTTCTCATTGTTTTTGTGTAGACAATGTGGGGGAACATGACTCTTCAGACTATGAATGTGACTCTGGTGAAAGTCAAAGCACTGCAGCATGTTTTTTAGGGTCTCCTGTGGACACAAAACAGAGCACTGGATATAGTGTCTTACAATCAGTGTTTGGTGTAATACATTACCAAGTAATTAGTTACTGTCTTTTAATTACCTTTACTGTGAAAAAAAGTGAAAAGTTGTTTTCATAATTATTAATTATTAATTTTTCTGTAATTTAATTACACTTACTTAGTAGCTAATTAATTACTTTTTAGAGTAACTTACTCTATTCAAGACAATAAGCACCATATCTTATTCTTAATTCTACATATATTGAATAATAATAATAACAATATCCAACAATAATAATAATAATAATAATAATACAGTTTTAAAACAAGATTTAAAATGATCTGTAGCATTTTATCACAGCTGACTGAGTATCAACGTGTTAGTTTCGCGCTCTATTCAAAACTATATTATTTTAAAATTCTTTGGAATGGAACCTAAATTATGTTGGCATGTAAATAGGGTCGCATAATTCTTTGATCACTGATACGTCTCCTTTATTTTCATGTTTTAACTGGATGCGTATTTTCTTGTGTAGATGTAGTTGCCTTACCTGATGTATTCTTTTCGGAGTCTAAAAAAGACAGTATACTGTGGATTTATAGTAAATTAAATCTCCATCAACATAGACTTTCTTAAAATGACATTGGAAAAGAAAGGAGCCAATCAGCTTCATCGCTTACGCGGATTGGCTAACGAGAAGCCTCAGACTTTCTCCAGTAGGTCCATTACACAGACCTCGTGACAATTGGTTACTGGGCTGCTTAGTCATAAACGCTTTTATAAACTTTAAAGCCTGAGTGTATCTTTTAATTTTAAAATACTATTCAAATTAAACCATGCTGATTTCCCTAAAAAAATGTGAAAACACCGGCTTAGTGTCACTATTAGCAGTGTTTGAGAATCAAGAAGACCAGTTAGCAACATTGCTTCAGGCATTATTAGCAATGACGGGACTTTGGGGCGTGGCTATCTCTATGTGCAAAGACGGGGGAGTTTTAAAGAAACTTTAAATTTTTTTTTTTTTTTGTGGCACACTAGGCGTACATAAATTACACATATCAGCTAACACGCGCAAATATGTGTAAAATAAATTAAAATATGTATAAAAAAGGATTTATTTCCTTTTTATTTCCATTTTACGCTTTAATGAGAGCGTAAATTTAATCTATTATTAAATATATAAAACTTATAATTTCGTATTGTTATGCTCTAATGCATGAATATGAAATACACGTTAAATTTATGATCCTACATCACTGCCAAAAGTAACAGTGAGGAGAGTGAGGAGATGACAGAGTGGGATGAGGAGCTGCGCAGATAGCTTTCATGTTGTGCTTCAGCAACACCGAATGGAGAACTGAAAATACGATCATTTACAGCCTGCATTCATTGTCAAGATATCAAAGGCGAATCAACTCGGCGTTGGTAATGAAATGTTCTTCAGACTAAATGCTCTCGTCATTCAGCACTATGTGCTATTCATTTCCAGCGACTGCAGTGGATTTGATAGAGCAGTGGTGTGCCAGTCCAGGACTAGTGGTACAGTAAGTGTGTCTGCCCTGCAAAATCTGCTCTTCGTGGACAACATATTTTATGGGCACTAACAACTTAAGATGTGCTTTGTCATTTAAGTCATTTAATTATGTCGTTTGCATGAATTACGCTTGTGTTATTAGTTATTTATCAAAATTTAATTTTTTTTTTTTTTTACTTATTCTATTTTATATTTAAGTGTGCGTCACATTATAAAAATGACTCTAAAGCAGTTGGGAATCATAGTTTGTTTCGATCTAAATAGGTTAGTTTCGTGGTACGATTCGGGATTTTAACTGCTTTTTCTATTTTCCCCTTCCACGCAGGTTTAATACCTATTTTGGCATCTTTCGTAAACACAAGATGAGCCGCTTACGGTACAAAGTAGCGACTGTCAGATGGAACTGTTCTGTCGCGCGCTGTGACCAGCCACGCATGTGCCACGTGCGACTACTGCTGCTGTGCTTGTGCGTGCTGGTGGCAATGACATTAACACTGGCAATATCACTATCTAACCAACACACGATAGAGTATGACTTACCTCCCAGACCTCCCGACCTGTTCAAAGACAAGGTAAGAGGACTACAGGCATTTTGTAATTTCTTTTCTTGTCATTTATAATTTCTTTAGAATACAACCCTGTTGGGAAATCTATCTTTAACTTGTAGCTGTGTTTTGGGACATCTTTTTTTTTTTTTTTTTTTTTCCTTAGCTGTTTGACCAGCAACCATTATTGTGCTGGTCCAAGGTTGGACTATCTAATAATTATCTTACTCTCTTAAAGGCACAATATGCAAGATTTTTGAATTTACAATATACACTAGAAAAGTTATATATTTTGTTGACTTGTGTACTTTTCCAAATGTTTCCAAGAATGTTTAAATCCAGAAAAATAGGCAATTTTAACCAGGACACGGACCGTGCGTCGCCTATCAATGACATCATACCTGCGTTACCCTCGGTTTCCGGTTTTATTATGTAGAAACCATGGAAACACCAAAGATGCTTTAATATACTATGTGTTTTATTAGACAGGTGAGAAACTGTTTGGATGCATCCATTCATTGACAGAAAACTAATCATTGTTATATAGCTCAACACAGTAAGTCTTATCGTTTAAATCTCGTTTTCTTGATTTACTGCAAGTACAATGTTTTACCATGACTAATATCGATCTAGCTTACTGCACTGTGCAACAAGTGTCTCATAGCAGCCGCCGAGCAAACACAGAGTAGCACTATAACAACTTTAAACACAAAAATGTATCTAATATGATTTTTAAAAGTGCTGCTTTACCACAAATACGCTTGACTGGAAGAAGGGGAAGCGGCGACTGCGGTAAATAAAAGTTCCGCTGCTCTCGAGGCGTGTGTCGCGCTTGTCTCTCATTAGCAATCGCACCAACGGCCTCGTTTCTGCTCGCACAGCACTCGGCCCTGCTCTGCTTCGCACTATAGTAACATTAATAATCTCATGGCAGAGTCCCGTCCCTATTCTTTTCCACCAGCTGTAGACGTGAAGACAACACCTCCCATGATTCCGTGAAATCAAGGTGTCATCAAGCTACGCCTTTGTTTTGAATAAGCGACCTCTATAGGCGAAAATGTACATATTGTGCCTTTAAAAATAAAGGTTCTTTATTGGCATCTATATCTCAATGAAGAACCTTTAAAGTCACCATGAAATCAAAATGTACAATTCTTGTTTTTATGGAAATATTGCCGTATTTATTATAAATTATTTATCCATGCACATCATTTTTTTTTAAATCCATGTGTTCTTGTAATCCATCGTACAAAAGTTTCCCTATTGTGGAAAAGGGTTCTTTACATTATCAAAATGTTCTTCACACTAAGAAGAAATTATTCTTTTAAGAACTGTTCATTTGAATGTGCTTTGGGGAACCCAAAATGGTCCTTCTGTTGCATCGCTGCATAACCCCCCCTTTTGGAACCTGAATTTTTATGAGGGCAGACCAGCTATAGAAAATGGATATCACAATCCAAAACCCAGCTTTTTCCAGTCTAATTTCTCTACAATTTTCTATGCATCCAAATAATGACTATTTTGCTCTTTATTCTGTCCATCTGATCACCTTTCACGTTTACCATCTTGAACCTTTCATAGCTGAATCACCAGCCAGGAAAGCCCACAGTTGCCCAGGTGAAGCGGCTCGTCTCGCAGGTGAGTTGGAGTAGACTTTGGTATTCCCATCTGCGACCCATTCTCCATGAACGACAGCCAGGAAGTCGTGGGAGTCGGGCTGTTCGAAAAGTAAGACACGATTGATTTAATTGCTTGGTTTTTAGTTCGATTAAATCTCAGAACTAACAAAATATAATCTGATGTCTCCCATTTTCTGTGATCCTAGCACATCTTTTCTCAACTGGATTCTCTTTCGGCGGGCTGGTCTGTAGATGTGGACTCTTTCATCTCTGAAACCCCTCGTGGCCCTGTTAGCTTCTCTAATATCCTGGCTGTTTTAGACCCAAGGGCTCCTCGACGATTGCTTTTGGCTTGTCACTATGACTCCAAATTTATACCTACAGATCCAAGTGACCCACAGAAGGTGTTTGTGGGTGCTAGTGATTCAGCTGTGCCCTGTGCTATGATGCTGGAACTGGTCACAGCTTTGGACCCACACCTCAAAAAGCACAAGCAACTGGTAAGGCAAAGTGTTACAATCTCATCTTCAAGAAAATTGCTTTCAGAGGTCATTTAAAAACTAAATTTGGAGGTAAATTGAGATACATGTCTCTGAGGAGGTCACTTAAGCTTTTTTCCAGACTTGCCGGGGTGCTGTAGAATTCAGAGTCAGTTTTGTTGTTTAACTAGCTACAAAACACTGCATGACTGGAAAGGATTTTGATAAGTAGAGAAGATTCTCAAAAAACCCTAACGAAACACAAATATGTGAAAATATAATGCAATATATTATTTAATACATTTCCATAAATAGCAAACTAGTGCTTTTATTTTTCAATATACTGCAGTATATGCATGTATCATGTCTGGCATTATATTGATACAAAAAAAATATATATATAGAAACGAGACAAAAACTGCACTGTAGTTTTACATGTAATAGCTTTATTGAAACAATTAATTTCTCTTTCATGAATTAACGTATGGGTTTACATAAAGCTAAACACATATTCATAAACTTTTATAAACTCACTTTACATGTGATGGTGTATAAGAAAAATGTTTACTGATAACAAATATTTTTTGGACAGTGGATGTCTTGTTAAAGTCATGGCAACATTGTGGGCCAACTGGATATTACAAATATAAATACAAATATATGGATGCATATTACTATATATTTTCCTCATGATCGTATACATATATTGCACATACAGTAGTCAACATTTGAAGTGGATCAAAAAAGTTGTCCTAAGAACTAAGTTGTACTAAGGTGAAGGTTTTAGGACAACTTTGATGAAAGCTCTTAAACCACTTCAAATGCTGACTACTGTATGTTCCCATATAAATGTGAATATATATAGTACATATATGTTCAAATGTATTTATATATTTTATCACATGTACAGTACATGTATATGTTATGAAGTATATTACTGAATATAAAATTATATACATTATGATATATATCTATATATATAGATAGATAGATAGATAGATATAGTAAATATATTGTCACATTTTTCAATATATAAAAAGCGGCAATTCATTATGTATTATTCAATATATTGTAATATTAACACAATATGTTCTGTGTTTTTTTAATATATACAGAATATAAATGTATATATATATATATATATCAATATAATTTTTTTTTTTATTAATTTATTTACCAGGGACAATGCAATCAGACATAGCTACAGAACAAAGTTTGCAGCCGATGAGATGCACATAGAGTTTATAGCAAGTGCTAATTTTCAACTCCCGTCCCTAGATGGGCCTTTCTACAATATTTATATTGAGCGTTCATATATATTAGGGAATATTTTCTTTGCGTAAGGGAACCTACATAGCAGCTGGAGACCTGCATTTTTTTCCTTTTTTTTCACAGCTTAGTATAATAATCAAGCATTTTCCTCCACAGGCCAGGTGGAAGAAATTATTTCAAATGCTTAGTAAACAGAATCCCACAGCAACAACTCCAGGACTGAAACTATGTTTGAATCTTTGGGACATTTTATTTGGCTGTACACTATTACAGATTCTTTCTTTTTTTTCTTTTTTTTTTGTGAAGATGTCCAGGGTAACACTGCAGTTGGTCTTCTTTGATGGAGGAGAGGCTTTTGAGCAGTGGTCTCAAACAGACTCGCTATATGGCTCACGGCACCTTGCAGAATACATGTCCCGCACTCCTCACCCGCCGGGTTCTGAACAAACCACACTGCTGAACGCTGTGGTGAGATGTGATCCTTGTGTATGTGTGTGCATTTGTTTTTATAGGGGTATGGACATTTCTTCATTTACTAACCTCATGTCTTTCCAAACCGGTATGACTTTCTGTTTGTGGAACACAAAAGAATGTTTTAAAACAAGTCAGTGGGGTCCAAAATTGACTTTCATTGTATAAACTAAGACATTCTTCAAAATATCTTCTATTGTGTTCTGCAGAAGAAAAACAAAATCATACAGGTTTGGAACAACATGAAGGTGAGTAAATAATGACAAAATTTCAATTTTTTGTCTCTTTGAATGTCTATGACTATATTGTATTTGAAGTATATGAATATACTGAGTTATAACTGATATTTGCAGGATCTCCTTGTTCTTTTGGACCTTATTGGTGCCCCTGATCCCATGTTTGTGAATCACTTTGAGAACACAGCTCGCTGGTTTGACCGCCTTATCGCTGCTGGTAAGACTGATTTGACTTTCCATTTATACTAAAGTAATCCTGGTTAATCATTAATGGCCATAAAGACTCTTAAAACTAATGTTTGATCTGCAGTGGCTCAGGGTAAAAACTACCACCACTTACTTCAAAAGGAAATACCATTTTATTGTCTATGTCTAGATTATTAAAAAAAAAAAAAGTTTAGTGATGAATGTACAATATTGAACAAGATAATACAATAATCATGTCTTGGTTCCTGTGAGTTTATTTACACCATCTATATGGCCTTGACCTTTGATCCCACTAATTATATTTCTGAATTTTCTAAGAGAAAAGACTTCATAATTTGGGGCTCCTTACTTCCCATGCCAAAGAGCAGAGCTATTTCATGAAGGATGTGAACATGGGGCCAGTTGAAGATGATCATCTTCCTTTCCTTCAGAGAGGTAAGACAAAGCGTCCATCAGATTGACAAGCAAAAAATATATGGCCTAAAGATTGGCTATACTGTATGGATCTGGCTTTTTTGACTGCAGGAGTTCCAGTGCTGCACATGATCGCAACGCCGTTCCCTTCTTTCCTGCACACGATGGAGGACACCGCAGAGAAGGTTCACGGTCACACTGTGGAGAATCTCACCAAAGTCCTTGTGGTCTTTCTGGCTGAATATTTGCGGCTCTAGAATGCTATAATGTTACATCCAACCACATCCGTCGTGGATCAGTCTATACCTCAGCTGCGTTGCTTTACGATATCTGATATCAGTGACTGTACTCAGAGATGAATAATATACTGTATATTCTCAGGCTGCCGTCCTATATCCTGACATATGCTTACCTTTGACATTTCTGCCATTGTTACTCAATCAGTATTGTGCCTTCAGATAGTTTTGCTATCTAGTAATGCACCGTATTGACAAAATTATATTATTATCTGTGCCAAAAAAGAGGTTTACAAAATTTTATTCATATATTCAATAACTGTGCATTAAAATTAATAGAATGCAAATTAGATACTTCAAACTCAGGAATGGATGTGAACCTGATGCTATATAAGAAATTATTACACTGCACTACAATGAAGCTTGGTGATGCTACAACAATTCTGATAAAATTCTATATTTAGTCTTGCAAAAATGTTCTCAGATGAGTAGTCTGTAATCTCTAAATGTTCAATCACATGCTAGTCTAGATTATTTAATTTTTTTAACAGAGATGGAAACTCACACTTAAGTGGCAAAAAATATTGACTTGAAACTTGACGTGGCAAGCAATTGACTTGAGACTTGACTTGTACTCTAAATTAGAGACTCTTCAGATCTACAAGGACTTTTTTCCTTAGAAGAATGCACCTTTTTTTTAATAAAAGGGAATATTTAATTCATTCCCATGAAAATGAAGACTACTTTTTACTGAGTGGGCATTTACAGTAAGGTAAAAACATTTCATACTGTATCTCTTATAATATGGTATAAAATACGACTTTTTGATTCAAGTAAACCAAACATACTTTATTTTAGAAAAGCATTATGTAATGTCCAAGAAAATCCTACAAAAAAAAAATATATATTTAATATTTATTTAATATTATTTATTAATATATATATATATATATATATATATATATATATATATATATTATGTTATTTATATATATATATATATATATATATATAAACCATTAAAAATTTAATTTAAGACTTGAGACAGACTTGACTTATTGACCTTGAATGAAAGACTTGACTTGGACTTGTGAGAAAAGACTTGAGACTTGCATTAATGTCTGTTTTATAATAACGAATAAATATATGTAATTTTACAGTTGCACAGTTTTAACATGGACTTGTAGAACTTGATATGATCCTATAGTCAATGTCTAAATAAAGGAGGAAGTGAGTCTCGTCCTTGTATTTGTGCAGTGTGTTGCTATACAGCCTGGCCGCTAGGTGGCAGTGTATCGGACATTTACAGCGTTTCATGCTATGGTTTCATGGCGTCACAGCATCAGTTAGGAAACAGGTCATTTTGGCAACTTCAGTTGCAATTTATATGAATGTCATTGTGTACACGTTTTATAACTTAAAGCTGTGATGAGTCTGGGCGTTATACAAATTACCAATGAGATCTTGCGCTGTAACTGATAAGGTAGAGTATTGCTGTTATTGTTTTCCTGTCTGTTACGTATAAATGTGCTGTTAGAGTCGTGTAGAAGGGTACTTGACGTCAGATTTCAAGCAGTTTTCGTCCAGTAGTGAGACATGCAATAACTCTAAAACAACTATGTAGTCTCTTGATTAATATGAGATCATAATACCGCATGTTAAAAAACTTAACCAACGATCTATTAAAAGATACATTAGAAAACATTACTGGTCACTGCTGTTGCTGCTTGAAATGTCTTGTCAACCACCCATTTGCTGAAGAAAGTTAGTTAGTTGTTGGTGGTGTGTACAGAACAAACAACACGAGCAGCCACACACATCTGATCTTTTGAAACAATGAAATGCATTGACTACATTACTACCCTTCGCAGGTTGAAGTCACCACTGTCAATCATTATCCAGCCCACTATGGTGCGCCACAGCAAGCTACAGAAACAGGTCTTATCCCTGTATCGGCAGTTTCTGCGCGCGGCACAGGACAAGCCGGGCTTCATACCAAGAATACGCGATGAATTTCGTGCCAACGCTGCGATCAAGAAGAGTGACGTCATGCACATAGAATATCTTTATCGGCGAGGCCAACGCCAACTTGAACTGCTTAAAGATGTCAACACTAAACAACTTGGATCATTCAGCAAGTCTAGAGATAACAGCTGACCACTCACATACCAACCAATACATGTATTCAAATATCAGCACTGACATTTTTTCCCCCTTTTTTCTGGAAATTACCTCATACAGTACATGTATAACGCCCAGGCTCAGTTATTTAAATAGAAAGACCAAATGATTTACACTTTTCTCAGGCTGGACAAGATTAACCTATAACGGTTTTATTTTTACAATGTTGTTTATGTATCTAATTTGCAGATTAAACCCATATTGTTTGGTGCTATATCAGTATTATTTTTGTTCCATTACTTCCTCTGACTTCAATACCCTATAGTTACCCTAATGTTGAAGTGTCTACTGGATGTATTATGTATAGAGTCAGTGTAATGGAGTATCATATCCAATTCTTAAATGATTCAACGTAAATATACTTATTTCGTTTTTTGCTTACTGCTCACATTGCTAAATGCTGCTATGAATCTTTTGTCATGTTGAAATAGTAGTAGATGTGCTAGCAGTTACATTAGTGCACATTATAAAGGTAGAAAATGTACTCTTAAACTTGAGACTTGTCCTAGAGCTTAAGGGATATTTTCTGCAAAAATTAAAATTCTGTCATCATTTACTCAGGTTGTTTCAAACCTGTGTGAAATTATTTCTTCTGCTGAACATAAAAGAAGATATTTTGAAGAATGTTTGGTTACTGACATTCCTCAAAATATCTTCTTTTATGTTCAGCAGAAGAAATAATTTCATACAGGTTTGGAACAACTTGAGGGTGAGTAAATGATGAATTATTTTTGGGTGAAATATCCCTTCATGTGGTTGCATTACATTAATAAAAATGTAAACAAACTATAAAATAATGTTTTTCGATCTGAATTAAAAGACTATAGTAAAAGAGATATATTCACTGAAAAGATTTGCTCATCTACATTTTTTCCCCCAAACTAAGGAAAATGAGGAGGACCAGAAAAGGAAGATTAGTCAACATTCACTTATATTGTAGGGAAATAATTGCAATGAAAGTGATTGGATACTGAGGCCTAACAGTCCTCCATTATTTTTTTAAGTCTGGAAGGATATGAGGATGGGTAAATGAAGAAAGAATTTAAATTTTTGGATGAACTATACAACCAGAGGTTAAGCATATATGAAAGATTGATGAATCTCTTTAAACAATGAACAACACAAACTTTTTTTTTTTTATCTTAAAGATATCACAAATAAGATAAGATTTTTTCCTCATCTTTCGAAAGATAAAGAGGTTCAGTTTAAAATTTTTAATGACATTTATCCTTGTAATGAGTTTCTGAGCAAGCATTTTTTTTGTAATGACTTGCCCGTCCATAAGTTGGCGCAATTGCGGAAAGAAATCTGATTTCATTGGAGGAAGTAGAACAAGCTGGTATGTAAACAGGAAGATAATGTAAGCTGTATCACAAAAGCAAACAACGAAATCTTAGCTGTAGTTCATTAGTTTACTGATTAATAATAATATCATACAATAATAACTTGTTGAAAAAAAAAATAAAAATATGGCGGAGTCAAACGGGATGACAGATGTCCAGTTGATTCAGCAGGTTGGTGTTCACATGCAGCAATTCTGTCACATGCAGCTAAAATCCTATTTTGTTTTTCATCTCCAGTTTTATTTTCTTCATTTAAAAAATGTTCTGCCAAATATGAATTAATACTTAAGACTAACGTTACAAAGATCCACAACTATTTTTTTTACTATGGTTATAACTCAAAATAATATGCTTCATTATAACCAGCATCATTTTCATTGTGTACCGGTTGCAGCTGGCTTTGCTGGGCTGGCTGAAGACCGACAGTGTGCAGTGTAAAGAGCTGTACACTGCTGTCACTGGGATGCAGGTGGCCCGTGAAGTTCTGGACAGACTCTCTGGGCAAAGCCAAATAGATGCTTACAGGGTAAGATTCATTTGTTTTTGGCGTCTTTACAAAAAAGTATTGTATGTTTATTATTTATAGGCCTAAGGCAGTTGTAACACAAAATGTATTCAATCACAAACCTGCCACAAAGACACCTTTTTACTCATGCCCAGTAGTTTTCTCTCTGCATGAGAAAAAGTAGTGTGACTTTTACTTTGTGAGAAAAAAGAAAAAACACATTGAGAAATATAGGCCTATTTTTTTTTTTTTTTAAATGGTCAATGTTTTTCTTCTGCTGTCTAGTGTTGATGCTTTTAGTTTGCTGGTTAAAAGTTAACATGAATGATATCCAGGAGTTTGACAATGAAACGGAAACACCATATTTTAGACCACAATAATTTATTGATATAGTGTAGCTTTTGTTTGTCTTGGGAATGACGGATACAAGTCCTGCACAGTAGCCAGAGGAATTTGAGCAATTCCTCTTTCAGAACGTGCAGGAAAATGTTTTCTGACTTGCTCCTCCAAAATACTGATCCACCCCTGTGCTTCACTCTGGACACGCAACAGTCCAAGTGTTAAGCCTCTTTGGGGCTTCTCCACAACCACAACTCCCACGGATGTTGGAAAGACAGTGATAATAGACTCATCAGAGAACAATACATGTTTCACATTGTCCACAGCCAAAGATTTCCACTGTTGGCACCAATGAACCGACATTCGGCATTGGCATGAGTGACCATAAATATTGAATCTGTGGAGTTAAGTTAAAGGGTTTTATCATTAATCACATACCCTCAAGTCGTTCTGCACCCGTAATACCTTCGTTCATCTTTGGAACACAAATTAAGTATTTTTTTTAATGAAATCTGAGAGTTTTTTTTATCCTCCATAAAAAGCAATGAAATTACTGTCATTCAAGGTCCAGAAAAGAAGTAAAAACATCTTTAACATAGTCACCGTGACTACAGTGGTTCAACCTTAATGTTATGAAGTGACAGGAATACTTTTTGTGCACAAAAAAAAAAAAAAAACTTTATTCAACAAATTTATCTTTCCCCCTATCATTCTCATACGTTATTTACGCTGCAGAGCTTCCATGTTTACGTCGAAATGCCGGAACGAGTCAGGAGTCGGCCAATACTGAGCCGGCATTCGGACATAGAACCTGGAACCTTTTTCTTTATGATTTTTGGCCTAGGGACTTCAAATTGTGTTCGTGTTGTTTTGTACTTTATTCCTAGTGAATACTAGCACAGTCTAACTGATCTAATCCATTAAAGTCTAACATTACTTTATAATAAATTATAATACATTCTGTTAATTTATAATAGAATGTAGTACAGAACACATCCATTATAAAGCAGACAAATGTTTGTGACATGATGTTCTACTTCCTCAGAGGGAATGCATCCAGAGTGTAGCTGACTTTGTGAAGAAGAACCCCAGAGCTTCCCAACGAGAGCTCAATGCTGAGGTTGAGAAGAACGTGCTGCTGTTTGCCTCTAAAGTGCAGGCTCTGTAGATATTGGCCATTGAACAAATCACTGCAGCCTTGACCTTCACTGTTCTTACGGACCAAAATATCTTCTTTTTTTCTTTCTGCCTTTATCTTTATGTATTTTGTCTTTATCTAAACTGTCATATGTTGAATATGCTTGTTTTTCATAATCTCAAATAATAATTTTTGAGTCAGTGAGTCTTTATAGTAATCCTTTTTTACATGATTTCAAATGTACTATTTCTGTAATATTCACCTACAGTTAGACTATACATAACAAGATAGTCACTTATCACTTAACTTGAGTTTTTTTATTTAAAAAAGATGATATTTTAATCTTATATTTCAAATCTGAAATAAAGGTGCTCATATTTGATGTCATGTGTGTCATCAAAGTGCCTTATACATAATGTTGAACAATGACTAATTAATTTACAGCAGTGTGAAGGCCAGTTTTGAGAGCACTGATTTTAACACATAGACGACAAAGAAAGACAAAGAGAACTGTCAGGTGGATGAAGCGACAAAAGAGAAAAAATAAGAGGACAGAGACAGACTCCATAATGAGCTATCACTATATTCATCACACAGCACCTGTGATGAATTACATTATGCTGATCACACTTCTCAGATCTCTTGATGACTTTAAAGACAGTGTAGCACTCAGAGCCCAAACCGATGATTAGCGCTGCTGCTTTTGGAATAATACAAATGCAAGACATGGCTTTCGCTGTCTTTTTGGTTTTGCGACCACAGTTGCCAATACACTTGTCTTCCAATGAGGACAAAGTTTATGAATAAAATACTGCACACTCTTTTGATATAGCGCTTGTCTGTCTCCACTGCACCTGGGCACTTACAAGCAATGACCAGTACTCTAATGATGGGGAATACAGTCTTATGAGCTGGCAACCAAGATGAAAGGCAAGGGTGGGCTGGTCAGAGAGAACAAAGCAATGTCGTCTCAGCCATCTAAGCACATCTCACAATAGAAAGAGAGTACCACGGCTATATTTTTGTCTGTCAACATCAAACAAAACAATATTTTAATGTCAGTAAAGCAACAAGCAAATGATGGTCTGTCAGTTGTTTAAAGCTTTTAAATTGTACTTGTTGGATGTCCTTGAAGTTGCATTTTCAGAGAGACTGTAATGGGGTATTTAGGTATTTATCATGACAGTCCTTGATGAACAAATTACCACGGTAAGCATAATTTACACCAAAATGCCATTACTACTGTTTTCTCTCTTTTTAATGGGGTTTATGTCACCAAAATGTTATTGTAGTAAAGCAAGTTATGGCCTTCTACATGAATAACAACAATAACAGTTAAAATGCAAAGTGATGTCAAGGTGATTAAAAAATATATGTAGGCCTACATTTCGAAGATTTACAATAAACCTCTTCGACAGCAACTGTTGATTGCTATAAGATCATTTTCTGTTTACAATGGAAATAAATGTAAATTAAGTCCGCCTTCCAATGTCGCCTCTCTGAAGATTATATGATTGAGGGCTCGATGCTTGAAATCTTAGTAAACGTTTTGTGTCTCAAAACCTAGTGACCTGCCAGTACTTGTCACCAAGCGCGTTCCGATCCTGTGTTTCTTTCGTGAATGAACAAATCCTTTAAATGAACAAATCATTAATTCTCGTTTATTTCCATACTCATATTTTTTGTTCACTACAGTCTCTGCCATTTGAATCTCTTTACAATTTCATAGCACGAGTGCATAGTTCTGGGAAGGATGATTCATTGGTTCAACCTACTGAACGAATAGTAGCCTATTTAGAAATATTTAAGTAGGCTTCTTTTGTTGTCTTTTTCCTATAGCTTAAAAAAAAAAAATAGGGAAAATGTGTAAACAGCAGTTATAAAAAACGCGTATATGCCTATTGCTTATCCTCAATAGACTCTTTAAGTAGACGTGAATAAAAGATAAGACTTGATTCAGTCAAGAATCGGTTGAGTGAGTGATTTAGTGATTCATAGCACACCAAAAGACTGCCTCCTACTGGCGTAATGATGACCACCGAAGGAATCAGTCAAAGAATCTTTTTAGGATTTAAAGGATTCTCAGTGGAATGAATAAAAATCCCCACAGCTGATACATAGGCTGCTCAGCTCATTACCTTTTGACATCTCTCTCTCTGAATCTCTCTCTCACTCTCCCTCCCTTTTTTGTCACTACTCCTTAGCTGCATCATTCAATCACGCACTGCCAAGGATTCACACATGCCACGAATAAATGGCGCCTTTCAAGTTTAGCTTAACGTTTCCACCATTTTCGATTCTTTTAACTCGCTCCAATAACACAGTGACATCAACGGTGCTCTTCATCAAATATCTGTAACATAAGGTAGGTAACCTTTAATTTTACTACTTTAAAAGTTATTCGTGATCACTTATGACTGAAATTTCCTAATAATTGCAACCATGTGTGTCGCGGATAATCATTCATCCAATTAATTTGAATAATTTTAGTCTTAATAGAGGCCTTTAAAGACCAAAACATTTAGAATATGTGTATAATGTTCTATTCTGTAGTGTTTTTGTTTGTTTGTTTGTTTTTTCTTTTAAATAGTCAGGAGTAATCATATAGCCTACACATTTGCAGTCTAAATGAATTTCCTTCTGATACCTTTCACTAAAGTAGCAATATGTGTCTTTTTTCCCCCCAGCTGGCTCAAGGATGATTTCACATCAAGACCACAACATTATTACTGACTGGTGCGGCACCAGCTATACTTGGATAGCGAGATGGGGAAAGATAACAATCTTGCGCTTGCCTGCCTACTGTTACCTGCTAACCCAAAAGGTGTATCTTGAGGTCTTATTTCCTGAACCATGTGTCATTTTACCTGATAACCCTGCTTTTTACGATGGTCTCTGTCTCAGTGCCACTGGAGAAAGTGATGCGGTTATGAATCCAGCAGAATGTTAATGGACATGAAGAACTTTGTCCAGTACACGCTTGTCCTTAATTTTTGAACTGTATCAGCAAACAAGAGCAACATATGGTTTTCATGTGACTCTACACCTCTTCTAAAGCCCACTGTGGTGATGTTAATGTGTGTTTTGAAAGTGAATGTGTGAGAAAGTGTTTTCTTGTGTCTGTTAGTGGCTGTGCATGTTTGCCTGTTCTTGTCATTTCCTGCTGGTGATCAAGTCATGCCACGTGGAAGAGATGTCAGCAACAGCTGTTGCCTCCCACTGCACCTGAATGAAGACAATGCCCGTTTCGGCTTGTTGGCAGCCCTCATCCTCCTCTACTTGCTGTGTGGGGCGGTGGTGTTTTCCGCTCTCGAGCATCCCTCTGAGCTGCAGGCTCACAAGCGCTGGGAGGAACAGTTGGCCAACTTCACAGAGCAAAACAGCATAAACCTCAAATCACTGCAGGTCCTTCTAAGGCAATATGAGGAGGCCTTCGTGGCTGGGATCCGTGTGGACAAACTTAGGCCCCGCTGGGATTTCTCAGGGGCCTTCTACTTTGTTGGTACAGTGATCTCCACTATTGGTGAGTTCATATATGTCATCTTTGCGTTCAGATTTTCATATCAGCAAATCACTTTCCCAAAAAGAGAATTGATTTATAGAACATTTACATTTATGCATTTGGCAGACATTTTTATCTAATGCGAATTACGTTAAAATTATTTACTCTTTTATTACTTCATGAATTCCCTAGGAATTGAACCCATAACCATAGCATTGTTAGCACCATGTCTACTGTTTGAGCTACTGGCATGGTTATAACTGTTAACTAAAACCTGAAATAAATTAAAATATTAAAAACCTATTTTATTTCAACTAGCTGCCAAAGCAACAATTTTTGTTTGATGTTGAAGTACTAAAATAACTAAAGCTAAATAAATAAAAACAAAAACGAATATAATTACTAATGAAAATTTTTTTTTTTTTTTTTTGACAACAAAATTACTAAAACCTACTTAACACTAGCTACTGGAATACAAAAAATTATATTATAAATAGTTCCACTGACCAAATCAACTTTGTTTACTTATTTAATAAGGTTTTCAATATATTTTTACCATGCTCATCATTGAAGGTATAATAATAAAAAGCAAAATGTCATCACTCACCCTCGCAGCTCTGAACCCATGTCATTTTCATTTTTTACAAAACATCCAAGTAAAACAAAAGTAAAACAAAAAGCAATACACAACCACATTTGTATTACTAACTTGGCATTCCCCTTTGCTGTAACTTTGAAATCTTTCAAACTTGCCACCTCAAGATGCGTCCTGTCTGGTTTGATGTGATTGATGTCAAATGTTAATGGCTGTTGCTGTTCTTGTGATACTCAAATTGAATGTCTGCAAGCATAAATTAGACTTGAAATATATAGTGCCATATGGTGTTTTTTTTTTTTTTTTTGGGTCAGTTTTGGAGCTTGACAGCCTCTAGTAACTGTCTGCTTTCATTGTATGAAAAACAAAACAAAACAAAAACAAACATTTTTTACACTGTGTCCCACAGAATCCATAAAATGATAGTGGATTGGAGTGACACGAGGAGGACTTAAAGGGTTAGTTCACCCAAAAATGAAAATTCTGTTTATTAGTTACTCACCATCATGTCGTTCGACACCCGTAAGAGCTTCGTTCATCTTCGGAACACAAATTAAGATATTTTTAATAAAATGCGATTGCTCAGTGAGGCCTCTATTGCCAGCAAGATAATTAACACTTTTAGATGACCAGAAAGCTACTAAAGACATATTTAAAACAGTTCATGTGAGTATGAATCAGTGGTTCAACCTTAATATTATTAAGCAACGAAAATATTTTTTGTGCGCCAAAAAAACAAAATAACGACTTTATTCAACAATATCTAGTGATGGGTGATTTCAAAACACGTAAACACGGGGGCGTAACTTTGGCAGTTTGATACACGCTCCGAACCACTGATTCGTAAAGCTTAGAAACTTCACGAAGCAGCGTTTTGAAATCAACCATCACTAGATATTGTTGAATAAACTCGTTATTTAGTTTTTTTTGGTTTACAAAAAGTATTCTCGTCCCTTCATAACATTAAGGTTGAACCACTGTAGTCACATGAACTGTTTTAAATATGTCTTTAGTAGCTTTCTGGGCACTGAAAGTGTTAATTATCTTGCTGGCAGTGGAGGCCTCACTGAGCCATCGGATTTCATCAGAAATATCTTAATTTGTGTTCTGAAGATGAACAAAGGTCTTACGGGTGTGGAATGACATAAGGGTGAGTAATAAAAGACAGAATTTTGAGTTTTGGGTGAACTAACTCTTTAATGATGACACTTTTTTTTTTTTTTTTTTTTTTTTTTTGTCATTTGTTTGTTTTGTTTTTGTTTTTTACATAAATCCAAATACATTTATAAAAATACATCAGCAAATCTTTGTTTCCTATTTCCCTCCAGGCTTTGGCATGACCACACCTGTCACCGTTGCAGGTAAGATCTTTTTGATATTCTATGGACTCCTTGGATGTGCAGCAACAATCCTCTTCTTCAACCTCTTCCTGGAGCGCATCATCACGATGTTGGCCTACATCATGCGCTGGTGTCACGAGCGGCAGCTGCGCCGCTCCGGCGTGGGAGGAGAGGAGGCAAGGAGCGAGGATGACAGTCTGGAAGGCTGGAAACCATCGGTCTACTACGTAATGCTCATTCTGGGCATCGCAGCCCTGCTGATTGCATGCTGCGCGTCTGCGCTGTACTCTGCCATGGAGGACTGGGACTACTTTGAGTCCTTGTACTTCTGCTTTGTGGCCTTCAGCACCATTGGCTTCGGGGATGTAGTGAGCAGCCAACGGGAAAGTTATAAAGCTCAGGAGGCCTACCGTCTCGGCAACTGCCTCTTCATCCTCATGGGTGTGTGTTGCATTTATTCCCTGTTTAATGTCATTTCCATTATCATCAAGCAGACACTCAACTGGATCCTCAGCAAACTGGACTGCAACAAGGCTCAGTGTCCCTGCCGTGGCCGTCCGTATAGACGGCGAGGTCGAGCCTGCTGTTGCTGCTGCTTCCCACGTATTCCCAACCAGCGGCACAACCACCATCCTCCACCGGGAAATCCTCGGCAGAGGGCTCAAAAACGCAATGCCGTGCATCCTGCACCAGCTAACGAAGCATCGGGAAAGCGCTTCACTAATGCATCAGTGGAAACAGTTTGTGATAGTGAGACTGATGCTGGCTTAGGACCAGATGGAGGTTATCTGACAGGGCGCAGACTGTCTGGAGAAATGATCTCAGTCAATGACTTTATGGCCAACAAGGTTTCTTTGGCCATTCTACAGAAGCAACTCTCAGAGACCGCTCATGGTAATCCAAGACAGAGTCATGTTCGCCAGAACGGCTTCTCTGGTGGAGTGGGCGCATTTGCTATCATGAATAACCGCCTTCAGGAGACAAGTGTTGACAGGTAGCTCGATTATACAAAAGACGTTGGATATTGCACATTAATTGTATATAAAGATATACAGGATTTAATCATGACTTTCAGTTCAGGGTTGAGTACAATTCAGAACTGAATTGAGAATGGCTTTAAAATTCAAAACTTTAATTCAAATTTGAATTTAAGTATAATTTAAAATGATTTGAAATTGATAATGCTAATTTATATGACTAATTTTTAAAGCATAGTTTAGGTTTCTTAAAGAGTTAGTACACCCAAAAATGAAAATTCTGTTATTTACTCACCCTCATGTCATTGCAATGACCTTATGTCTCACACGGGATGAAGAGGATTAATCTAATCTAATGTTGTTTCAACCACAAGACTTTCGTTCATCTTTGAAACACAAATAAAAATATTTTTTATGAATAATTTTCTTATGTGAATAAAAGCCTAAATTCAATCAGTTCATCATATAAAGCGATTGTGTCTCTTCTGAAGACTTGGCTTAAACCACTCAATTCATAAGGATTACGTTTACAATGTTTTAATGAATTTTTTAATTCATCAAAGTTTTGGTGACTTTTAGAGGAACAGAAATCTCTCAGGTTTCATTGAGCAAATCTTCATATATAATATATAATGAACAAAAATTCTTTTAGTTTTGGAACGACAAAAGAGTGAGTAATGACAGAATTTTTTCAGAATCTCTTTAAGACAAACATTGACTAGATAGATAGATAGATATGTCTGAAAAGTATTTAATTTGATATATTTCAGCATATTTAGTAAACTATTGAGTAGTATTGAGGAGCAATTGAGAAACACTGTGTTGAATTTGTTTTGAAGTCCAATTCAATAAAATTCTTCTTTTTGTCATTTAAAATTAAATTCAAATTCCTGTGGAATTTTGGATAATTCAATTATAATTCACACTGACTAAAAGGACAGACAATTTTTCAGTTCTGAATTATTCCCAACCCTGATTCCATACTGTTCACTGGGAATTAAGTTCTCAGAGGTTTAAGTATTTATTGCATGCAATTAAAGATGTAAATTGTACATTTACTCTTGTAATATACAGTACAGACAAACAGAAAATTACATTAAATTAAAATAGCCAATTACCTCTGTAGATCACAAGGATGGTGAATATTAGCATTTATGAATGGCTTCGTTCTTAAGAGGAGACGGCTTTCAATATTTTTTAAATCATTATAAACAAACCATGTGATTTTAATGGTAACATCACTTCTCAGTGTCACTTTGATGCTGAAGTGATTGGCCGGTGTGGTGAGCAATCACACTGTGCTTCTGGAGAGATACTTTAACTGCTCTTCACGAAAACAGACTGATTTTGAAGAGTCAGGCAGATGAAGCCACGGCACTTACAGAGAGACAGTCCCCGGAGGAAGAAATACAAGTGTCAAATCAAAGGGAGATGGTCAGTATTATTCATTGTTTAATCGTTTTTATCTCGCGGCCATCAGTGTTGAAAGATCATTTGTTTCTTGGGACAATCAACACTGACGGCCAAAAATGAAACAAATGATCTAAAATGAATACAAATATAGTGTTGGGGGTAATGCATTACAAGTAACTTGAGTTATGTAATCAGATTGCTTTTTTCAAGTAACTAGTAAAGTAATGCATTATTTTTAAATTTACAACAAAATATCTGAGTTACTTTTTCAAAAAAGTAACGCAAGTTACTTTGTTTTCCCATTTATTGGCTGACAGTCCCCATGTTGAGAGAATTTGTTTTAGAATAAATGGAAGCAGGCATTTACTCAACTCACTTGCAAAAACAAAAACAACAACGAACAATTTAGTATTAGGCCTACTCAAAAGTAATTAAAAAAAAGTGAAACGCAATTTTACAATATTACGCAAACCTGTGATAATTAAATATATTAAATTACACAAACATACTTTATGTACTTAATTTCACTTGCTGACCTTCGATGATCCATTTCAATCATACTAATAAGCAAAAATGACTTTAGATAAACATCACATTTGTGTTTAAATTTTTTTATTGCTGAAGTAAGCATGTTGAACTTTCTTCTCCTGCATCCTATTCTTCAATCCAGAATGGCTGAACAGCTGAAATGTTTTTTTTTTTTTTTTTTTTTTTACTGCGACCTCTACTGTACAGGCGTGAATTTGCATTTCTTTCAGCCTGGATGCAAACGTAATGTAAAGCATTACTTTCCATAAAAAAACAAAGTAACATAAGTTACTTTTTAGGGAGTAACGCAATATTGTAATGCATTACTTTTAAAAGTAACTTTCCTCAACACTGTACAAATGTGCAAGTAGATGATGTAACTTTTTTTTTTTTGTTAACATTTAAATGAACAAAATGTAAATAAGTCAGTACATCATCAATCCATCTTCCAAAATGTGTTTTTGTCTTACCCTGATTCATTATGGTAAGCAAAGTGTTTATATTTTAGACCTAGCAGGATGGTTTTTGCTTACATACATCACTCACCTGTGTGTGTCGTCATATCCGTAAATAGAGAAAAGTTGCTCCGGCTTCTTTGACCTCCGGGAAATCATCTATTTAAAAAAAAAAAATGCTGAACAGAGGGGGGTCTGCTGGCAAATAGAGAACGTGACAGAGCTTGTAATAAAAAAAGAATCAACATTGGATTTGTTTTTTGGAGATGGCGAGAACTGAGGGATTTGATACAGTGGGTATAGAAAAGAATCACCCCCCTTTAAAATAATCACATTTTTTTGCTTTGCAGCCTGAAATGAAGACGGACATAGTTTTGTTCTATCCAGCTGTATTTATGCTTTACAACTTATAGCATCCAAGTGAAAGATATAACTCACCCCCTTGTGTCAGTATTTTGTTGAACCACCTTGAACCACAACCGCCTTTAGTCTGTTGGGATATGTCTCTACTAACTTTGCACATCTAGGCTTTGCAATATTTGCCTACTCTTCTTTGGAGAACTGCTCAAGTCCAGTTAAATTTGACGGTGACCAAAACATTCAGTTTTGTTTTTTAACCGAGGGCCAAAAGTTACATAGTGTACCTTTAAGCAAGATGGATGTAATGTGATCTTTCCTTTAAAGGATTAGTTCACTTTAGAATTAAAATTTCCTGATAATTTACTTACCCCCATGTCATCAAAGATGTTTGTCTTTCTTTCATCAGTCGAAAAGAAATTATGGTTTTTGAGGAAAACATTCCAGGATTTTTTTCCATAAAGTGGACTTCATCAAGGTACAACGGGTAGAAAAATTGCAGCTTCAAAGCACTGTACATGATCCCAGGTGAGGAATAAAGGTCTTATCTAGCGAAACGATCAGTCATTTTCTAAAAAAAAAAAAAAAAGTATAGTTTTTAGCCACAAATGCTCATCTTGCACTAGCTCTTACGCATTACATAATTACATTGGAAAGGTCACGTAGGAGGAAGTACTACGAAGTAGGACGAAAAAACTCCATCTCATTTTCTCCTTCAACTTCAAATTCATCCAAAATCGCAGTTTTACCTCTTTTTTTTGTAAAGACCGTTTGACTTTGTGTTTGCACGTTCGCTTTGTAAACACTTGCTCGGTACTTCCGCCTACGTCATGTGACCTTTCCAACGTGATTACATAATAAACGCAATAATGAACGTGATAATGCATTGCAGAGCTAGTGCAAGATGGGTATGTTATTTAAAAGTATATCTTTTTTTTTTTTTTTTCCACAAAATGACCGATCATTATGCTATATAAGACCCTTATTCCTAGGCTGGGATCGTGTAGAGCCCTTTGAAGCTACACTGAAACTGAAATTTTGATGAAGTCCACTATATGGAGAAAAATCCTGGAATGTTTTCCTCAAAAACCTTTATTTCTTTTTGACTGAAGAGAGAAAGACATAAACATCTTGGATGACATGGGGGTGAGTAAATTATCAGGAAATTTTAATTCTGAAGTGAACTAATCCTTTAAAAGACAAAGCAAGTCGTCAATTATTTCTTGTAGATAGACTGTATAGATTCTGTAGATATTGTATATTGTAAACAAATTTTACTGCTTTGTTTATTTTGGTATCAACATTTGTTTCAAATGAAATAGCTACTTAAGCCTTTTACATCTGTAACAGCAGCCTCTTGTCATTCAGAGCTTTTTAAAATCTGTTTTTGATTGACAGTCATGTTGTGTTGCGTCTCACAGAGTGTGCTAAATTAGGAGCGAGTCTGCCCCCCTGAGGATGACAGGAAGACTCTTAGAAAAAAGGTTCAATGGGGTTTTACATAGAACTCTAGGGTTCTTAACTCGATTTTAAAGAACCCTTTATGCCAAAAAGGTTCGAGAAATGTCTTATATCAATGATTGCACGATGCTTTCATGTTTAACAGGGTATTTCATTTAGTGATAAAGAATGTTTACAAGCTGCTTAATCTGTTAAATTTAATTAGGATTAAAAGACCCTAAAAGGTTCTATATATAATAAGCACCTGACAGAACCCTTTAAGTTCCTATATAGAACCTTTTCTTCTAAGACTGCTTAGTTACTCCCGAGCTGAAATCTGAGATCAACCACACACACTCAAAATGTATTACTATAATTACCATAAAGCCATCTGGTTATGTAGGACAGACATTAATAAACAGAAATATCATGAATGACTTGATCTGTTTGTTATCTTTATTACTCAACCTTTATGTTAGCACAAATATTGCACAAGATCTGTAAAATGTACACAAAGATCATTACACAACATGATACAGCACTGCATCAGTTCATTTGCTAGCCATTAGGAAATATCAGTAACATTATATATTGGCATAATTTCAAAGAGGTCAATAAGGCAACACAGTACAGATCATGCAGACAGAGTAGAGAGTTTTACAGGAAACAACTAAGATCAGAAACATTGCACTCTGACCATATTATGGGCCTGTACATAATCCACAATTTAAAAGTGCATGTTCTAATTCTATTTAATAGAATTTGTTTCTTAGAGATCTCATCATTTTTAAATTTGCCTTGAATTCTTAAAGGAATAGTTTACATAAAATGAAAATCCTGTCATTACAAGATCCTAACCTGTATGTGTTTGTTTTTTCCCCTTTCATCCAACACACACACACACACACGCACACGGAAATTATTGTGACCACATGCTAAAAGGAATACGCACTAAAGGCTAGTAAATCATTTTGGGGTGAATTATTCCTTTAATACATCACTGATGCGCTTGTTGCTAATTAAATATTCTGTTAATATAGGTTTAAAAATCGACCTGTTGGAATGCAAAGACTGTAGAGAATCTCAAAAATTTGTCATCACTGCTTGAACACATTACCTGAGTATTGTCGATTGTAAGACTCGAATACATTTGGTAAGGAAAATACTAAACGTATCACAATCTAAAGAGTCAAAGTTATATACAGTCATTATTGTCCTGCATTGTGGCACAGCATTGCTTTTTGTAAGTTTCGTTATTTAGGAAACATACAAAAAGAAGGAAGTGTAATTTTTGTTGCTGTCCAAAAAGAAGATCCTTTCCATTTCTTACGAGTTTAAAAGACAGACAACTGATAACATTTACTTCTTCCTCAATCTATCACATCCATTAAGCATTTATAAAAGATGGACTCTAATTGGCACCTGTAGGACTGAGTTCCTATAAAGATACAAACGACAAGAATTCAGATTAAAAATTATTAAATATTAACTTTGGCATACATACATCAGTCATTTTAACATGTTATTATATATGTAATATAGTGTAACATATAAAATGGATAGTTTTGTATCCCCAGAAGCTTACCTGGGATAATCTTGATCGCCGTGCCTCTTTCTGCTGATAGTAGGCAGAAATTATACAGTTCCGCCTGCAAATGTCCAAAACATTATGATATTTCAAAGTTCAGTCCTCTGTTCTTTTGTCAGTCATCACACCTACATATCATTTGAGCTGTACTTGTGGAGTTAAATGGTGCTCTAGTGAAGGTGCCTGCACTGAGTAGACACTTGAATCTGAGAACAGCTGCTGTGAACACAGGGTACCTGGACATTGCTCTGCAGCACAAGGGTGGACATGTCATCCTTGCAGCTTTAATCTCATAATATGGTGATTTTCAAATCTGTTACTATACCATGTGAGTCACTGTGAAATAGTACCATTTAATGAAGTGCAGTTTTAGTTTCTCACTAAAACTTAAGCATTTTGGAAAAATAGATTAGCTCAAAATTATTAATAATAAAAAAAACTTCTATTATTTTATTGATGATTGTGTATTTTATATGTGTGTATATATATATATATATATATATATATATATATATATAAATAAAGGAGTATGAAATATTACCAGTCATAGAAATATTATTTAAAAAAAAAAAAAAATTTAATTGTATGAAATGTTTTTTCCTCATTATTACTACTACTAATAATGAATGATAAAATTATTATATGAAATATAATCATAATAAATAAATCACAATTATTAAAGCTCTTTAAAGCTGCAGTCTGTAAGTTTTGCCTCTTTGTCGCCATCTTTGTTTGAAACCTGCAATTGCAGTTATTTGCAGAATTATTATTCTTACGCGAGTTGTGCAACGGCACGGCTCCTCGGCGCGGATGAATCTAATGTTTGCTGTCAGTCACCGCACCGGTGTGGATACTGTACTTCAAAATCACAGATTTTACATCTTAGAAGTATGACCAAAATAAGAATTTTCATCGGAAAATGTCTGAACAAGTAAGTAACATGTCTGCCACTTTTGTTCTGACCAACCGAGGAAAAAAACATTACAATCGTGCTGCCAATGGTTATTAAAAGCTAACTATCGCTTAACTCGTGCAAATTATTATTATTGTTATACTTTGTTCTCAAATTGTTAATGTTAACAACATCAGCATTGCGTGACTATGTGTATTAGCATTACCTGTATATTTCAATTTCTGTATCCACTCCGCAGTCTGACATCTTTTGCTTTTGACTACGGGTGAATCTCAAGTTGGCACTGATGACTGTCATTTGGACCTTTCATGATTACAATCCGCCATCAAAATGATAAGTTTAATTATTACAGCTGCTGTGAGAAAAGGCAATAAATGATCCGTCACATGCCATATAGCCTAGCAGGGCAATTCCAACTGAGCAGGGACTCCTTCCTTTTTGTTTACAGATGTGACGTAATGACGCAAAGATGAACTGCTGCATTCTTGAATCTTTCTCGAAATATCAATTTTATTTAAAAATATTATTACAAGCTTACCGTTGTGAATCAGGATAGTTTTGAACACTGGCTGGTTATGTACTTGCTCAAAAATTGATTTTGGATCATTTTAAACAAAAAAAAGTTATGGACTGCAGCTTTAATAAAGACAACAACAACAATAATAACAAAATAAAAATGAGGAAGAATTCTAAAGCTTTCTCAAGGGTATTATAGATCTCATTTAGAAACCATGTAAAATTGCTGGAAGCCTGGAACTGTGATTTATCTGTTTCAAAATAATTTATCTGCCTAAAGATGTGCATGTTACAGTCTGTGAAATAGGTTTTCACACTTCTCTCACACCATCCCACATGCATCCCAGTTCGCATACTTATGCACTATTCTATGTTGTTTTGTAGTATAAATAGTGCGAGTAGCGTGTTCACACTGAAAATTTCAAAAAGAAAAGGTGCACTTTAAATAACTGGATGATGCACTAAATTAACCGAAACCATGAAGTGTAGAATGTTGGACTCTTTATGCACTCAACTGTGACAGCTTTCCTTATGGAGAAGAGAGGGAGAGACTATCAGACTTATTCATGTAATAAATAGTAAGTGACATTAGTAATATTCAGTGCTATTTAGGGTGGATAGTATGCACATTGGGATGCAGGGATACACTAGATCAGGCGTTCTCAACCCTGGTCCTGGAGGCCACTGTCCTGCAGAGTTTAGCTCCAACCCTAATCAAACACACCTGAACCAGCTAATTCAGCTCTTCAGGATTAATAGAAAGCTACAGGCAGGTGAGTTTGTTCAAGGTTGGAGCTAAACTCTGCAGGAAAATGGCTCTTGAGGACCAGGGTTGAGAACCCTCGCACTAGATGGTTGAGTACATAGTGCATAGAATAAGTTCATAGTGTATAGCGCATCATTTGGGAAACAATTACACACTCACTTGCTCTGTAGGCCACCCCCTGGTGGTAGTCCAGGTATCACTGTTGAAGCCAGTACTGTCAGAACTGACAGCAAATCAGGCTCATCACCTCTTGCACTCAGCTCTTCAAATATCTCTGCCAGAGAAACATGCATGACAGTGATTTACAGTAATTCCTCAAGCAGACACTAGAGGATTCAGAACATTTAATAAATCCAAGATTTAAAAGGATTATCATCTGTGACATAAGTATATAAATCTTAAGAGCAACATCAAAAGAAGCCAGATTTAATCAAGATGTTTTACCAGCTACTTTGGACTCCAGAAAGTCCTCCAGCTCAGCCTCCTGGTGCAGTGCTTCAGGTGACAGCTGGGGGGCGCCAGGGAAACAGACTAGAATGATGCTGATGTTATCAAGACTCCCCTGTTAACAAATACATGAAGAGACATTCAAAACATGAAAGTAAATGTTCATTATGCGATTTCATCGCTAAACTGAGCAGCATTGTTTTCCTCTAATGTTTCTTTAGATATGGCAGGCAGTAGCATGACATTATCAGCCAGTCTTGAGGTTTTTGTTCTAAGGATAACTACCTCATGTTGATGATTAAGTAGATTGGAATTGGTGACGCTAACGCATACCTTAACCTTAATTTCTTAGGTATGCTGTCGGTTGGCAATGCTAGGCAAAATGCTGTAATCTCCTAACACCAAGGCTAAAAGTAGTTTATCCCATTGCAGCTTAGCAGCTGAATACAGCCTCACTTTTAGATGGTGGATGAAAGTGCAGTCCTGACAAAGCAGAGATCTGGCTTACTGTGGAGAGAAAGATGTTGACATTTTCAGGTCGGCACACATCCTTTTCTGCAGCCTAAAGGCCATTCTGTGTTTCTCTTATGTAATATAACAGCCTGGCTGAAGTCAGCTGGACATGCCATAGCCAACAGACTCTAACTAAAACTTGTATAGATTGTATATAAATAACTTGTATATAAATATATATATATAAATAAAAATTTGTATAAAATGTATCTGAAAATTTATGAAAGCGGCTTGTTTCTGAACCTTTGGAGAGCAGTTTGCATATGAAATCGCATCTTTTGCAATACATCCTTGGCAGTCAAATGGTCTATGTATGCAAAGTTTTGATGGTAAATCCTATGAGGTGACAAAACATGAATAAAACAGTGAAGCTGCTATTTTCTCATCCCTAAGATGTTAGCAACAGTGGTAAACATCTGTCTCTAGTACTCCTGCAGGGGTGTGAGGAGCAATCGAACTTGGGTTGGACCACATAATTTTAACCCTGACAGCAACATAGTGTCGGCCCAGATCCGGCTCACATCTGGTCTGCGTGTAATCCACATGTACCAGATGTGGGCTGGATCTGAGCCACACTATGTTGCTGTCTGGGAAATCAGTGTGTAAACTGCTTAAAAATCTTCCATTTATACTAACCTTATAGAGGCAGAGGTCGATCACCTGGGAGCAGACCTCTCTCAAATCTGTGCAGACACGCAGTCGGCTGTGTATGAAGACACAGAGCTCTTCATTACTGACAGTGTCCCACACACCATCGCATGCCAAAACCAGAAACTCATCTGCTGGCGAGCGCTCCACAGCAGACACTTCCGGCTCGGGCGAGACCATCTGTTCTGTGACCGGCCGCCACTCGGCTGTCTTGTAACTGAAGTCCCCCAATGCCCGAGAGACTGCCAGCGAGCCATTTACGCGCTGCAAAGTCACAGATCCTCCAGCACTCTCTATCCTCTCCCTCTCGCCAGGGCTGAAGGGCTTATGGTCCTCTGTCGAGAAGGCCACCCGCCCCGCACGGCACAAGACGGCCCGAGAGTCCCCGCAGTTCACAAAGTAGATGTGGTGCGGGGTGATAGCAGTGGAAACAACAGTGGTCCCTCCGCGTTCCCAACCCTCACGGCAAGCCATGGCATGAAGGTGCTTGTCCATGAGAAAAAAGCCCTCCTTGATGCCTTCAGTGACCCTTTCAACATCCGCATCTGCTCGGATCTTGCCTGAAAAGAAAAAGCTCACTAAATAAACAACACAATCTAGTCCACCATTAACTGTGAAAGAACTTTTGGTGACTTAAAACAGGTCATGCTAGGATGTTCACAAAAACGACTCTAAAGGAGCAGCCATTTTGGCCCTGTTTACACATGGTATTTCATGAGTTCACACTTACAAATAATCAGATAAAGTAAAGTAGTATGCATATTTGCTGTGCTGTCCAAGGAGAGGGCTCAGAGCTCAGTATTTTGGCCCGAACCCAGAGTACTCCTCTCGTATTTCTGGCTAGGAAAGTAACCAGGTGTGAGTGTGAAGAGATGGGGTGGTGGAGGGATGCTGAAAACTGTCTAGGAAAATAGGTGAGTTGACTGCATAAAAAAAAAAAAAAAAAAAAAAATATATATATATATATATATATATAGGCCTTCACTCATGCTGATTGGGTAGACATGTTGATTGCTGATTGCTGGTTGGAATGACGTGATGATTGGATAGGTCATTTGAACGTGTTCCTCTCGAACTTTTTTAATAAAACATCTTAAAAATGCATTTTGGTCAATCGGATCACAAGTGGACGATGCTAAATAAAAGGTGTTAAATGGGGTCTAAAACGTTTTGACCTTGTCCACTTTCGACCATTCCAAAGGTAGTTGAAAACACATTTTCACCGGATTGCTTTCGTACTGTAGACGCTCAGTGTGGCTGAATGTGTTAGAACAGGCACAAAAGACCGCCTATTCTCCGCCTACTGACCTAACACGTAAACATTCTGGGAAGTGCACTAGCCTGACGGGATTTAAACTTTGTCGGGCTGAAGACCCAAGTTTGGTTTGAAGATGGAAAATGTACCAAGCACAATGTTCAGTATTCCTGATTTCTAACACACACTCACAGCGTTCTTGCAGAACGTTCTTATTAGAGCAGAAACGAAAGCTGATGCTCTCCGTATGTTTCTCAGTTGTCTCCGTGCATGTTCATAGGTAAATTGCTTGTGCTTATTTCATCCATTAGTTTGAAAGATCTGAAAAAAAAAAAAAACACATTTACCCATCTATAGACCCTCCCCTCGAAGAAATCAGGACAGAAGTGGTTGAAAGTGGACAAAAAAGACGGATTAAAATAAAAGGTGTAAACGGGTATGTGTCCCCCTTGTCTACTTGTGATCCGATCAACCAAAACACCTTAGATCTTAATAATCGGTGTACACAGGGCCTTTGTGACTTCTAATGGCTTTTTCTACATTAGGAACATGTTGTACACTACAATTAACTAGATTAGATCATTAGATCATAGCTTAATTAAGTAATGATGTTGATGTGGCTTTAGATGTACAGTAGGTCTACAAATTAATCTAATCTGGAAGATCTTCTTAGATATATTCTAAAGAGATCAACAATATCACCCAAATGGAAATTCTGTTTCTCAACAAAATCCTCTCACGTTTGTTGTGCTCTTAAATAACTGATGATGTACTTCCATCAGTACCTATCAGTATAAGCCAAAGAGATACAAGAAGTCCTTCCATTTTTGTTGGACAGATTATCACTTACCTGTGCCTAGGATGTGGTCCAGCAGGTTTCGGGAGCAGTGTTGGGCCACCGCGCTTCCTGCGTGTCCATCAAACACTGCGAAGAACCCCCAATGGGACAGTTCCCCTCCTAGCTGAGGGAAGCAGTTGTGGAAATCTTCCATGTGGGCCCTCCAACCCTGCATGCTGGCCAGGGCGTAGGTAAGTCCCCAGGAGGCACAGCCCTCTTGCATGTGCTTGTCCAGAACCGGTCGATCTAAGTAGGGGCTAGGGATGACCCCTTCCTCCTCTCCTCCCTCTTCGCCTTCGGACAGCTCCCCTGCACCTCCCCCTCGCCCCCCTTTAAAAAAGGATGTGACCCTTTTCTCGGTTTCCTTCACCAGCTGCCTTACAAAAGCAGGCATTTCCACACTTCCTTTCCTGGATGTCCTCATAGTGTCTTTTTTTTCCGCACTCGTTTGAATTGGTTCACAGCCTCCACCCAGTGCTGTAGCTTGCTGCCTTTGGTTTGGCAGTGTGCAGCCTTGCTGATCAGGGCCTTCACAGCATTATCTCCCAAGAGGCTGATTCTGCACCTTCAAGCATCCTTGAATGATCTACTGCAGAATGGTTGATTTTCCCTTATGTCACTCTACCCATTGCTAGACATCTCACTATGAATTAATCTATCTGTAGTCATAGTTGCTCTTTCCAATTTGATCCACTTTTGTTGCCTTCCTCCTCTGTATGTCAGTGATATTCTCTCTCTCTAAGCTTTCTCTCTGTCTGAGCCCGTTATTTTCCTGTCATCACTCTGATTGGCTGAGCTATTTCTGTGCACCAATCATCTCACAGTGTCCTCCCTCTTGTTGTACACATCAACATGCAATCCTTTTGCAGAGTGGCTCTCTCTTTCACATGTTCAGTGCCTCTCTCCCTCCCTCCCTTGGCTTCTCCTCTTGAACTCCCTCTGTTAATCATCTGTGCTGAACATTTGATAATTTTGGATTACCTAACATGCACAGATTAATGTGCATAACAGATTTTCACAGTAGCCCAGTAAAAGAGAGAGAGAGAGAGAGAGAGAGCACAGTAAACTCTTTTCAAAAATGTTATGTGGGGTAGATTCAGTGATTCATATTAAATAACGTGGTTTGCCTTGAGCAGAGTTTATGAATGGCACATTTAAATACGAACTGGGGAGACTCTAATAAGGATTGATTTGGACAGATTAGTGGATTATGTAAATCAAAAACGTATTCATACACAATATTACATAACAGGCTATTTTTGTCTTTGTAACTCTTCTTGTGTGTCCGTGGAATGACGCAAACAAAAACGTCTCATGAATAACAGTGTTTGACAGTGGAACGATCATTGCATCAGCTGCTGGTAGTACTGAATCATCTGCCGGGTCAAGCAACCTGAAAAAAATAAAATAATGATAATAAAAAAGGGACTTTTTAGGATCTTTAATATTTTAAAACAAAAAGCAGTTATGACATACAATGAAGAAATAATAATAATAATAATAATACTGTAATAATAATAATAGCAGTAGTAGTGATTATAAAGTAAATTTAATAATCAAAATTATATATATGTATATACTTATATTATCTTTATATTATTATTTATATGATCATTATTGCAATTTTTATATATTATAATTATTATTAATATAAAATTAAATATAATAATTTCAAATAAATAAATTAATATTATATATTTATTATATTTAATATAAAATAGAATATATTTTATATATTTAATAATATTTATATATTATAATAATAATATATAAAATTGTATACACACACATTGGGTTTTCATATGGGAATATTCCATAGTCATAATGATTTTTACACTGTACACCAATAAACCCACCAATCACATAAAACTTTCAGAATTTTTAGATTTTCAAAAAACATCACTTGATTTATAAGCCGTTTTCCTCATGGGGACCAAAAGATGGCCCCACAAGGACAAAGATTTTGGATATTGCCATATTTATGGGGACATTTGTCCCAGTGTATACAGTGTATACCTAATGCGTGCACACACACACACACACACACACACACACGTGTACACACACACACACATATATATGAATATGTGGTTTACAGGGACTCTCCATAGGCATAATGGTTTTTATACCGTACAAACTGTATATTCTATCCCCCTACACTTTCTCTACCCCTAAACCCATCATAGAAAACTTTCTGCATTTTTTAAATTTTGAAACCCCCCCCCAAAAAAACAGTTTTTTTAAGCCATGTGCTTTACGGGGACACAGGAAGTGTCCTCATAAACCATGTTTACATTGTACCCATGTCATTATACACATTTGTGTCCTCATAAACCATATATGCCAGAACACACACACACACACATAATCATCATCATAATCATCATCATCTTCACACAACATCTTCAGTTGGGTGTTAAAGGCCAGCACTTTTGTCAGCATGTGAGAAGATAAAGCACAGCACTCCCTGAGCAATGCCTGAGTAATTTGCCCGTATCTAAATTATCCATTTCCCATGAGATAAAGTCTTGTCTACACACAGACATTTGCTGACGTCTCAGGTTCCTTAAGCTCCGGACAGCTCATGAGGGAGCATAGCTGTGCATGTGTGTGTTTGTAAAGATGGAGTGTCCAAGTGGTTGAGATATTATTAGGTCAGACCAACCCCTTCCTGCTGACAACGCTAGGATGGCCAAAAAAAGCCCAGAGGGTTCGTGGAGTGCTGGGAGGAGAGGGGGTTTAGTGTGGAAGCAAGAGAAATGGCCAGCAAAGGTGAGAGTCTTCCGCAAAACTGAACAGCACTGGGATCGAGGTCTCCTGAGCTATATTGCTTAATGTGTAATGTGCTGGCATGTGAATAGCAGTTGTGACTGAGGGAGGTGTGTGTGGGGGGGGGTGTGGGGGTGTATGTGGGGTGGGGTGTTTGGGTCAGTTGAGTGGTTTACACTAGAGGTAATACTGCTGACTAGTCAGCACATCACACAAGACTTCTCAATGGGAGCTTGGCAGGCTGATGGGAATCTGATGGATGGACTGCCTTCAGGAACGGACTGATGCATGACTCTTAGGATTTTGAGGCAGAGGGAGAAAAAGAGACATTGATGTCTGAATGAAGGAGGTGAGACCTTCTCTCAGTCTTATTTTGGCAGTGCTGGCATCTGTCTCCCCAGAGAGATTCAATCTGACCCGGCCATGTTAGGCTGCAATAAAGTGCATTAGCAGGAGTGAATGCCTCGTGGAAGTTTTTTTTTTTTTTTTTTTTGTAGAGAAGATTTCAAAGGATTTGAATTGATCTTATAAAGGCTCATTCAGCTTTGCACCACTGTGTGCCACAGCACAGATTTGCACCTGCATTTGAAGGATCATCAGAATCAACAGCTGTTAGGGTCTGTTGGCTTCACAGAGGAAAGGGCGTGTAAACGCACACTGCCATTAGCTGTTCCACTCTGTTTGTGTCCATGCTCTCTCTGATACAAGGGCTTCTTGTCCATTTATGTCATATGTTTGTCTCAGAGATTGCCATTTGCAGTAATTTATTGCAATTGTACAAAATAATGTGCAAATAAGTGATAAATGAGCTCATGGAGAACTGGACAGTGGACGATTCTTTGCTTTGGATTCAAATTATTCTGCTCACATGCAGAAAAAATTTTATGCGTTTAGAGACTTGACATGTTTGGCACAGCCTGGGTGTATAACGTGATCAAGCCTTGTTGGACAATGACGTGGTTTCATCAAGTGTTTCTGGCTGAGTCAGCCTTGCTCACATGTCTGCTTGTCATAATAATCAATGCTAAATGAAAATCTCTGACAGCCTTTCAAAAAAAAAAATCAGTCAAGTCCTTGACAACATTAAGGCACTCCTGTGGTTCTATGAACGGTTTAATTCCACCTTTTCTTCTGTTTTCATATTCCACTGAGCCTTGTTTATCCTTATATTGTGCTGTTTGAGAGCTTTTACACTGCTTTACATTACCTGAAAAACTAAAAGACTTTAGTGGCTGAATGACACTACAATGATAATAATGATCATGTTGCAGTTTCATTACATTAAATCTATCCAGATCACAACTATTTCACTCTCAACAAATGTTGTTGACAGTAATACAGATGACCACTCACTGCTAAAGCTTCCTGATAGCTAATTTAAAAAAGGGTACCGATGATTAGCCTATGTATTCACATATGGCGTCAGTTTTGGCATATCATATATTCTCCCCTTGTATTTTTCTCTCAAATTATCATACATTACACCTTAAGGGGAAAAAGGGAGAGAGAAACGTGTCTTCTTGACAGAGAGAGAGATGATTCAGCTTCCTATATACACAGCAAAATCCCCAGAGTTAAATCTACTCTGTTTAGAGTACATTTGGTCCCTCTCTAAATAGTGTTAAAATAACACTGAAGCAGAGTTAAAGTTAATGAGATAATTAAGCAATTAATTAAGTGATGATTGAGCATTAATGATGAACACCTGCTGTTAACAAGCAGAACCACTGAAGAAAAGAGAAACTACAACTGACTTCAGTCACAGCCTTAGATGAAATCAACTGAAGATAAAAATTGTGAAATCTCTGAAGATCTGATTAAACAGTTCCACAAACAGCATTACCAGTATCACTTATTACTAACCAGATTGACTTTATTTTCACACATCTACAGAATTGTTTTATTGGTCAAGAAAAAAAAAAGAAAAAAAAAAAAAAGAAACAAAGCCACCATCAGGGAGGTCAGCATTTGCTTAAGTTGGGCTCTTGACCCTTGACTTTCTATGTTAGATATTTATCGGCAATGATGCATATGTTGTTGTAAAGCAGTGAGATCAGTGTTTTACAGTGAGCCGATATTAGCTGTTGTTATATGATGATATAGTAATTGTGAGTTTGCCTGATTGCATCCAAAGCAACTGATCACATTTTGTCATTTATACGTTTTAGTTTTGCATTACCAACCCTGTGAAGCTACAGCATGAGAAGAAAGTGTTAAAGCAAACAGATATATTGAATAATTTTAAAACCATGAAGTGCATACAATTTTTTGATCTACTGCATCACTTAAACACACACAGACATCAAGAATCAGCATATGAATCGCAACAATGGTAATACAAAAAAACGCGTCACGCTGCAATGCACGCTGGGTATCACCATAGAACAAAACTCCTATCATGCCCTGCAGTATGAATAATTATTGTCACCGCTGTTGAGGATTGTATGCTATGTTTTCATGTATAAGCCTGAGCGGGAAGAGTTGCTCGTTTTTATCATTGAAGCGTCACAGTGGCATTTGTTTAATGGAATTTTTTTTGTTGCAATAGCCAAATCTCAGTCAAGAAACCAAAGCAAAAGAGCCCTCTTTGTGACATTCATTTGAAAGGGCTTTCAAGCAAGCAACTCACACAGATTAGCTTCTTCAGTCTTTTGATTCAGCAATGTGTTTGTTGTGAAACACTATTGCAATTGCTTAAACACAAACTATTTTATAGACATAAAAGTGTCAAGAGCCCAACTGAAACAAACCCTGACCACCATGATGGTGGCATAATCTTTTGACCAATAAAACACCAACATGTAAACCACTGTTAATTCTCAATAAGAACTTCTTTAGACGTCTGACAGAAATAAAGTCAATCTGGTTAGTAATAAGTGAATCGGATCTTTTAATCGGCTCTTGAGAGATTTAATGTATTTTATCTTCAGTTGATTTCATCTAAGGCTGTGGCTGAAGTCAGTTGTAGTCCTTGTGTTTCTCTTTTCTTCAGTGATTCTGCTTGTTAACAGCAGGTGTTCATCATTAATCATTCAATCATCACTTAAGTAATTGCTTAATTATCTGATTAACTTTAACTCTGCTTCAGTGTTACTTTAAAACTATTTAGAGAGGGACCATATGTACTCTGAGCAGAGTTGATTTAATTCTGGGGATTTTACTGTGTATGATGTCATTTCCATTATTTGACATAAGAAAATTGGTGCTTTATTTAACAATTCATTTATTATTTTCTTGACATATATTTAGAGAATAAGATTACAGTTCAAACAATATGCAAATGTAAATTTTTGTCTTTTAAATTAAAGGCACAATGTAATTTTCACCACCAGAGGTCGCTTATTCAAAACAAAGGCGCAGCTGTGAATGAGCGTGGAATTATGGGAGTTGTCATCTTCACCTCGGAAGCTGATGGAAAGCAATCTGATGGATTTGGGCAGAAATCATGTTCATGGATGAGCTAATGTATTCAAGTTTTATTAATGTTACTGTAGTATGAAGCAGGGCGAGCCGAGAGCCGTGGGAGTCGAGCAGAGCTTTTATTATGTTTATGCTGTTTTCGCAGCTTCCACTCTTTTCATTGCATATGTAGGGTAATGCAACACTGTTTTACATGGTTAAAACAATCATACTAAATATATTTGAGTGTGTTGAAAGTTATGTTATAATGTTACTTTGTGCGTTCGGTCTGTGGCTGGTAACGCGGATATGACGTCACTGACAATCGACAAAATGACACGGTCCAAGTCCTGGTTAAAATTGCTGATTTTCTCTGGATTTAAACATTGTTGGAAACGATTGGGATAATGAAAACATACAAGTCAACAAAATATATAACATTGTTTTAGTGGTTTTTGGACATTTTAATCTAAAAATATTACATATTGTGCCTTTAAAAGTACTACTAAATTTAAAAGCCCAGAGTGAAATATAGCCCAATTTGCTTACTCTCTTCTCTGCAAAAATGTCTTAATTCTCCAAAATAATACTAATAATTTGGTTTAAATTTAGAAGATAAAAGACACAGTTCCGAAAATAGAGAATTTATTTTAATTTCTATAAATTATTCATTCTAAAGTGAATTAATTCAACTAAAGTTTGTGGAATGACTCAAAGGATGGATGAAAATCTGTAATTTGTCTGTTTTACCACACAAATTACCAGACGCGCTGTGCAAACATGCACATCTGACCACCCAAATACTCCACCACACATCCCCCCTGCATCCCTTTTTGAGGCCGACTTCAAAGCAGTACTGCATTTTTCTCAGTCGCTTTTTCTCTGTCTTTCCATCTTTCTGCCTGGCTATGCCTCTTTATATGTTTATTTTCCTGACGTTCCACACATTCATCTTTCTTGCCCTCTCTAGTGTTGGATCTGTTATACTGGCGAGATGTGGGGACCACCGGGCTGGTGTTTACAGGTTTGGTTGTGGGTTTGGCTTGTTTGTTCCAGCTCAGTGCCATCACGATCCTGTCCAACCTCGGATTGGGTATTATGGCCTTCACTCTCCCTGTACGCTTCCTTTACAAAGCTATGGCGCTTGTCCGCCTCGGCGATGGATCGCATCCCTTCCAGTGAGTATGCTATAAAACAACAACAGTTTCTACACAGCCATAACCAAAGCCAAAGGTGTAACTGACACTGCTGAACTTACTGTAGCAGAAGTCTCTCTCATGTCACTTCATGTCTGTGTTTGCGCGACTGAGTTGATTTGTTCAAAAGCATTGATTCAAGCATTAATTCAAGCAAGTGACGCCTTTTGTGTCATTGAATAATTCACTCAAACAATTCGTTAAAATCGCTTGGAACTATTTTTGTTTGAAACTATTTTTACTATTTTCCTTTGAATTTGTTTGGAACTATTTTCATTGGTCAAGCAAAAATACACAAAGTAATTGTTGTCTTAAATGTCAACTACTCAGTATTAACTTCTTTAGAAATATAAGAATATTAACTTTTTTATTGAACTGTATAAAATATCATCGCAACAGAAGTGTGCTATGGAAAAAAACACTCTTGTTCATGTGATATTGCTTATAAAATTATAGACAACTACCCACCGCCTGTGCTATTTGCAAGCTATTGGAAATTGAGTTCACTCTGATATAGTCCATATCAAGTTGTTTAAAATATTAATTTTTGAGATGCATAACAGATTAGCAGATTTAAAACAAATATTGAACGGCAGGATTTTTTGATTTGGCAGGAGCTTGACGGAGGGAAAAGCAACTCGAATAAGTCGGGATTAATACATGTAATCTTTCTCAGCTGGTCCACTTTTCTTTATTAAAAAGGTCATATTTGGATGAGGACCGCACGCTGACAGATGAGGACACAGTTCGCATGGCGGAACAAATCGTTCTGCTGATTGCTACGGCTGTCACCGAGCTGAAGAGGCTGTTCTTCATCAATAGCATCATGGACTCAGTGAAGGTCTCTCACGCATCTTAAATATCTCACCTCAGCTACACTGAACATTTTTTACGCTTTTAATGCAATTTATGACCTACTTTCACTACATCAGGGGACACTGCTGACTTACATAATTAGTCCTGATACAAACTATTACCATGTGCTTTCATTCCCAAAGGCAAAGGTGCTAGGAGAATAAGCATGTGAAAGTAAAGAAATTCATATTTGAAAAAAAAAAAAAAAAAACCCTGACCTTTATTACTATAAGAACATAAAGTTCCTGTAACTCACCTGGTCCAGCAAGGCACTAGCAATGCACAAATTCAATTCAGGGAACATGGATACTGATAAAAAATATATAGGCTACCTTCATTGCACTGTTAATCTCTTCAGATAAAAGCATCTTGCAAATAAATAAATGTAAATCTAAAGTATAACCATTCAAAATGAAATAATGCTTTTATCTGAATTACTGTATTTTATTTGTTTGTGTAGTTTGTTGTGTTCCTGTATTTGTTGACCTATGTGGGGGTCCAAGCTAATGGTCTCACGCTGGTGATGACCGGTAAGGATATCCTGCTGAAATTTGTAAAGCAAATCACAGCTGAAACAATTTGACCTAACATCAGTCACTAAACAATTGAATTCTAAGCAATTGTGTTAATGGAATCCTTTTACTTCTGAACAGGTGTGATATGTGCCTTCTCTCTGCCACTGTTATACAGACTTCAACAGGTAAGTGCATCAGTTAGATTTTACACATAGAGACCTATATTGAAAGGCTTGAAGAAAAAAAGCCTTAAAGCATTCTTTGTGGCATCTATGTTTCCATGAAGAACCTTTAACATCCACGTAACCTTTCCATTTCACAAAAGCTTTCTTTAGATTTTTTAAATGTTCTTGGCACTAAGAAAAAAAAAGTTCTTCTATAAGAACTGTTTACTAAAAGGTTCTTCTATGGCATTGCTGCAAAAACACCCATTTGGAGTTTAGGTAAAAACTGGATCTGCGATTCCCTTCATTTTCCTAACCAGATATGCACTTATTATTAGATCTCGATAATGTATGCACATAGTTTCACACCATAGGCTATTTCAAACTTGACACTTATGTTTTATTTTCATTTTTGACAGGAGAGGATCGACAAGATTGTTAAAGCAATCAAAAAACTTGTGGAAAAAACCACAGAAATGTAAGTCTTCACCTCGAAGTGAGCCAGAAAACACTATCAAGCAGCTTAAATTTAAATTATTCCAAATATTTAAATTCTCCTGGAAAAGAAACAAACTCAAAACACTATTCATTATGACTTTAATGAACTAAAACCACCATGGTTTATTTTCTTGAATTTATCATGTTCTCTGTGCCACTTCTTTTACATTTTTCTTTTCTAGAGTTGATCTTGTAGTTTCACTGGCCAAACCTCCCCCAGCCCCAGCACCTTCCCCTGCCCCCACACCAAAACTTAAACAGAAGACTAAATGAAGAGGAGGGAGAGAGAAATGGGGGTGAGGAGCAGAAATGTGGAGTACACTGAACAAACAAGTCTTATGGTGCAGCTGCAGCCCCGTGTGTTAGGCAGGGTCGAGGACTGGGAGTTATGAACAAGCGTTATGTTAATTTCCTGATAATTTACTCACCTGCATGTCATCCAAGATGTTAATGTCTTTCTTTTTTCAGTCGAAAAGAAATTAAAGTTTTTGAGGAAAACATTCCAAGATTTTTCTCCATTGAGTGGACTACAACAGGTTGAAGGTCCAAATTGCAGTTTCAATGCAGCTTCAAAGGGCTCTACACAATCCCAGCGACGAATAAGGGTCTTATCTACCAAAATGATCAGTCATTTTCTAAATTGACACAAAAATGTATATATATAAAATGTCCTTTTTAACCACAAAAGTCTTGCACTGCTCTGCAATGTGACACGCATATAATATATAATAAATATACATTATAATATATATTTCGTAATCAGGCTGAAAAGGTCACAAGTGACCAGAGGTCGCATTAGACTTCTGCATTGTCCTTCATTTTTACGGACAGGGTCATAAAGATTCTGTCATAATCTATTATTACCCATTATTTTATTTTCCATATTTTAATGATAATAAGCTATTTAATTGGCTCTGTTTTTGTTCACATTTTTATATTTATTCACGGATTTACAGGACAAGCATTTAGGCTAGATTATGCATATTTATGAAGAGAAAGTTAAACAGAGACCGTGGGTCACATTTCAGGTTTCATAATGATATTTGTCCAATACATTCCAATAAGCATTGTGCTTAAGTCTCAGATTTCAAATTCTGTCCATTTTATCACAAAATTCAGACAATATCCTTTTGGCGCTCTTTATGTGGCGCGAGAGATCACAGTTTCATGCAAGCCAAAGTGAACGCGAGCACCCCTTCCTCTTTACTACGTTTCAGTACGAAATAAACATCAATGAACATCAGAAATATGTTGAAAGATACAGCTCAACTTACCGAAATTCATATCATGTCTCTCATGTAATCGCTCAATCAGTGTTTCGACCACGAAAAGACCTCAATAAAACAGCAGTAAACAATGTTATGTAACTCAGAAAAAACATTCGTTATCCATTAACTTGATAGTCAGCAAAAGACCACTCCACCAAGTGGACAGGGATGAGAATTACAGTTACAAGTTACAATAGACCTTCAGTGTAATCTATTAAAATGACGGACAGCGTTCAGATTTTTCCGTCAGTGGTAAAAAAATTTTTGTCAATGACGGAAAATGTTCGGTTATCGCAACCTTTGCGCGTGACGTAGGCGGTAGTACCGACCAAGTTTCTACAAAGCTAATGTGCAAAGACTAAGGGTGTCTCAATCAGCTCCCTAGTTCAGTAGTCAGGGCACTGGTCAGGGAGTCAGCCATTCTAAGGGCTGTCTCAATCGCAGAATCCTTCCAGGGCACTGAAACGTTTGCTCCCTAAAAAAAATCCCACAATGCACCGCGAAAACCAGTGAGCATTTTTGCTCACTATGCTCCCTAAACGGAAGTTCTGAAGCGCGAAACTTGAAACACGTGCGCCTACTCACTACACATAACGATGCATGATACATGTTTTTAAAAATACAAACCATTATTTTATTATATTTCAGCATAAACATACATCGCTAGACAGGTAATGAACATAATTTAGCAAACCTTTATAATTTATTTAAGGCTGAAATGTTGCACGTTTATGTAACAAGCAAAGAATTTATCATAAAGTACTTTAAATAACATTACAAGTAATGTCAGAAAGATATACCAGTATTGATGTTGTACAATGAGGACGTTGTCACGTCGCCGGAAATAGAATCATAAGTGTCCCAATGTGTAGTGAACCAACATCCTTTACTGTCCTTACCAGTGCCCGAATTCGTGTACACCATATACTGATTCAGGAGCTAGGGAGCTGATTGAGACACCCTAAGTCAAACACCCTTTACAAAAAAACAAAACAAAAACAAAAACAAAAAAAAAACAAAACAAAAACAACGATATAAGACTATTTTAAAGTTTGAGGAGAAAATGAGATGGAATTTTTCGCCCTACCGCAGTACTTCCGCCTACGTCACGCGTGACTTTTCCAACGTGATTACCTTATACGTGGCTCATCGCAGAGCAGTGCATTTGTGGTTAAAAAGTATATACATTTTTTAGAAAATGACAGGTCGTTTCGCTAAGTAAGACCCTTATTCCTCGGCTGGGATTGTGTAGAGCGCTTTGAAGCTGCATTTAAACTGCAATTTGGACCTTCAACCCGTTGTACCCTGATGAAGTCCACTATATGGAGAAAAATCCTGGAATGTTTTCCCTTAAAAATCTTAATTTCTTTTCATCTGAAGAAAGAAAGACATAAACATCTTGGATGACATGGTGGTTAGGAAATTATGAGGACATTTTAATTCTGAAGTGAACTAATCCTTTAAGGAGCTAGGAGATTCTTCACTAGGTTTTCTCAAAAGAATTAAGCAAAAGGCTTCTTCAGGAAGCACACTTAAGTCAAGAGAAGTCTAGATGTACACCTATTGTATTCATTTATTTTCACTCAAACTGTCTTTTATAACTAGTAATTATATAAAGCTGTGCAATATTTATAGTTGTTGGTTCATTCAGCCTGACAAGGCTTTCCTACTGATTTTCATAGAAAAAGTTGAACCTAGTTGCTAGTATGTTTTTCTCCACTAGAGGGTACAATGCGACCACACAATCACAGCAGTTCTCCGTCAGAACAATTACAGAAATTCTGTCATGTAAATTTGTTTACATTTTTGGAGCTTACAGTTCCCACTGGGATTGTTCTCATAATTTGGGTTTAATATATAATACTGAATGTTTCATGTTACAAGGCAAAACTAATTTATAAGTCACTTTAAAACAAGTTATGTTTTGCTTCTCTGTCTTTGTACGTCTTTTGTGCAACACGACCCCCAGTAAACACGTGTTTTCAATGTTATTTACCTTTTTTTGCATCTGACAACATACAAAACATCTCATCATATATTTTCGACCTTGCACAGAAATAAGCAGCTGCTGAGGATGCAGCTGATTCAAGAAGACTTAACAGAGTCAAAACATACAGTTATATACTGGTTGCAGATGACATTCTAATGCTGAATAGAAACAAACATTGGATGTCTTTTGATGTTCAAATACTTCCATACTAGGATGGTGATAAACAAAATCTGGTTATTGTCTTCACAGGCTTTTAAGAAAGTATCTTTACCATCCATAAAATGACAATTTATGGAGGGGACTGTTTAGAAAGCACAAGAAGAACTATGAGAAGGCACAGCAGGAATACTCAGGAATACAGAGAAGAACACCAATACTCCACCGACAAGAACAACTGCACTCAAAGGAACATTTTGTATTCATTGCCGTTTTAAGTAACCTATTCAGTCTGACTTTAGCTTTAAATTGCCCTTGTGTGTCTTTGTTTATTATATGGTAGTAGTGGGAAATCTCTTAATGAGGATATAAGGAAAACTGACATTTAGAAATTTCACTTTATTAAGCTTTTCTAAATAGCTGTATGTAATTAAATGTCCTGTCTGACTGAATGATGGCTGATTTGCCTGAATCTATACTGACTTAATTTCAGCAGGGCTTTTTCAGCAGTATTTTTCTAGACTTTGAAGTTTTTGAAGATTTGTACTTGACCTGCTGATATTTACTGATGCCATAATAGAGATATATTCTATTTTTAGCAACATATTTTTGTGTAAAATATATATATATAAATATAAAATATTTTATAAGATAATATTAAATATTATCTACATTATTTTAGATGTTTAAATATCTTTAATTCGCTTTAAAATGTTTTTATGCCCAAAAAATTACAACAATTAATTTTTTGCTCTTATTTTTCAATAATTGGAAATTATTGCACCATGATAGATTCACAAACTTTCCTTTTACACTTTTTTAAACTTTTTTCCTTTTACTGGGGAAAAAAAAAAAAAAAAAAGAAATATGATGAAATTACTATAATGTTTCAATAACCTTTCATCTGCAGCTATATAACCTTAGTGACACATTAAATAAGCAGATTTTATAACAGTAATGTTCATTGTTCAAAGAATAAGAGCACATGAATATGATTAACAAACATACAATGTAGAGAAAACACAAAACTCTCCTAAAATTTTTTCACATCATCAAGCCGTTCTTATTGTTGAGCCATGTGTCTTTTTCAGTTTTTTTTTTTTTTACCCTTCTTCTAACTAAACATTTGGCTTAAATAAGTGATATATAATAAATGGATCAGTAGGGAAAACACAAAATTGAAGTTTGTAACATTTGACAAGCAAAGTTCATTCACAATTTTGTACATAATATACCACCCCAGATTTTAATTTCCATTCTTCACTAACAGGGTCCAAGCCCTCTGATCATAAAGCAAGAAATAATAAGGATAATAAGCTGTAATTTTGTCCATGATGATATCCTCACAGATGATTCTGCCAACATGTTTTGGGATTGTGGTTGTATAGAAGCGGCAGAGGGAAATACTATCTTAAGTACGTCAGCATAAATGAGCTCCACTTCTCGCACTTGACCAGAAACATCTGCAATAAAACGAAATAAATAACTAAAGAGAAAATAACTCAAAATGCCTTAAAGTGACATTAAATGAAGAATCAATTGGTCATGCAATTCATCAGCAGCCATCAGATACAAACAACACAAGATTCCAGCTGCATCACACACGGATACATGCACCTTGAGCCAATTAAAGAACACTAAGTTTTGTTTTCTCAACTGATAGAACATGATCTCACAGCAGGATTTGCCCAACAGTATTATGGGAAAGAAGCAGAAGTAGTGCTCTACACTTGAGTGCAGGTTATTCTCACTAGTCAATGTACACAAGGCTGTCTGGCAAAGACGTGGTAATTGAGTTTTAGAGAAAGTGCTTTCACAGCAAGAACTGCGTCATGGAGAGATTGCAAGGTGAGTCACAGAAATCTCTCTTTATAGGTTAGAAAAGTCTGAATTGGATACGTTTTTACCACAGAGGCTAGATTGAAGTGAATGACATAACTTTAACTTTTCATTTCGTAAAAAGAACAATCATTCATTGCTGGTTTAATATTATTGATTGTCTAAATGGATCCTCGCTACAAATGTCTGTTCATTGATCATACACTCCAGTGATTTTTTCTCACTGTATTGATGTGCACTCTTTGCTGAGAGCTCTTGTACATTTACCTCACTGATACACAAATGTGAAACACAAATAGAGGTTTTCATAGTTCGAAAACTACTGACCCTTTTGATTTGTAATTTTATAGCGAGCAATTTCAATTAAGAGTTAAACTCTTTCTCTCTGTCCTTTTGCCTTTGTGAAAGCCTCTTGAATGATCTCATTCACTGAGCCAAAATGCCACAATGGCCCCAGATAATCACTGGGACAGACTGAGAGAGAATCTCTTTGTTCCTGAGAGAGGGAAATTATTCAAGGAAAGTTCTGCGAGTGGATACGGTTGGGTATCTGGACAAGAGGAAGAGGTCAGGAGGAGGGAAGCACTGCAATCCTCGAATGTCTCAGACTATCCCAGCTGTCCCCAAAGATACATCCCTCTCCCTGTCCATCCGAAATGCTACAGGCTGAATATTGTTAAGATTATGTAGCTATAAACAGGGATATAGTAAGTTCACTAATGTCTCAATCACACTGCAGCTGTATGGGGCAGCTGTTTTTCGTATTGCATTTCTGCTCTGTCATTTTTCATTCAGAGTGTCAGATTTTGTTGGTATTTTATTGGGACTATATCATTTTCTTTGGGTTTGATATCATTTTCTTTGCACTGAAGGTCAAATGAAGCACTATCAGATAAGCAATCAAGATTATTGAGGAAGCTGTGAAAATAGTTAGTGAAGAACAGCTAGAGAGGCCTGTGCAGTGGCAACCTTCAGGGAATGGATGGACAAATGGAGAAATAGCAGGAAAATTGAGCGAGAGAGAGTGAGAGAGAGAGAGAGAGGGTGGATGACGTATTGAGACATTGAGCAGAATCAATTGTTCACGTGACCATCCCCCACTGTAGGGCACCTTGATCCCCCTGGTGTTAACAAAACAATTGCATACACATATTCTCCCTTATTACACTAGATGTATCCGCCACAATTTCTGTGTCCGAGCCTGAATTGCCTAGACATCCACTAACAAAGAAAAATGTATGCTATTTTTGGGCTCCTATAAAAAAAAAAAGAAAGAAAAGAAAGAAAGGAAAAGAAAAGAATAAAGAAAGCCTTTCTCTTCCAACGGCCAGAACGGAACCAAGAAAAAACTCATAAATAATAATTAGAAAGGAAGAGAAGTTGGGTGAAACAGTCTCACAGTTTCAATCCAATAAGGGTAGTGCCTGAGAACAACAGCAGGGAAATCACAAGGGTGTCTGGGAAAGGAAGACATAGCGCAGTGTTATACTTTAAAGTGCAACATTTTGTATTGATTCAAGTCATTGCCTATACAGTGATTCTTCACTGATTTTGCTTTAGGTTTTTCCTCAGATGTTATATTGCTTTTGCTTTCGTATTTGTATTATATATATATACATATATATATATATATATATTGTTTTATGCTGTCACTCTTGTGAGCTGTATTTGTACCACATAAATATCTATTTGTTTCAACCTTACACTGTAAAAAGAGAATTGTTGGTTTAACTTAAAAAAGTAAGTTACCTGGTTGCCTTAAAATTTTGAGTTCATTGAAATTAAAAATTTGAGTTAATACAATGAAAGTGATGATCTGAACCACATTAATTAAGTTGATTTGACAAAAGAAAAAATGTGATAACAAATCATGAAAATAATTTTTTTTTTTTACAGTGCAAACAATATGTTAAACAATAACTTTGTGAATATTGTTTTTACTATATATTACCATATTACTATATATAACCATTGTGTTATGTTACAAATCAGTATCTTCAATTACACATTGTCAACAGGATGTTAGTAATCTTGGTCAGTTAACAGCATGTGAACCCGACAGGAAGTTTGCAAGACTGCCCGACGTCTGAAAAATGCCAAAGCTCAGTGCTCTTTAATTACATCCACGCTACAGTATCTCTAATATCAGAGCAGTGTTTATCCCATCATTCATCATAATGTGCCCGAAATTTCAAAATATTGAAAAAAACGTTACAATGTAAGTTAATTAATTAGATAGGCTATTATATTTAATTTGGTAGTAAATTAAAGTGTTGCATATATTATTGGTCCAGAGATGTGTATTTTGTAAACATCTGCTTTTTATCACTTAATTAGAAGTCATCTATAACATAGGGTCTACTGAACAGACATTTATACATTTATGCAAGCGCAAAGTATTAAAAATCTAAATTTGTATATAAAGACACTGCCATTCTTCACACCCACTTGAATACTTGAACCAAACACAATATCCATGTAAGTGATCAAGCGTAAAGACTGCAAGTGTGGGTATTGGGACAGGGCCCCGGATTCAAACAACTGACTCACTATAGCAAAACTGAGGCTGTTTCGTGTGTCGTTTTGATTGACTCATTAAAAGAGCCGGTTCATACTTCATTTGCCTCATCATTCGACTCGTGACAAAAGGCTACTGAGAACCACTCTTTAGCCTAGATACTATACTGTGCTTTATTAATAACTCACTCACTGCAATAAGCAGAATTATTGTCTCTCCATTATTGCATATTTATTGCCAAAAGATAACAGGCACTTACTGGTGACAGACTTTATAAACAGATGGTTTTTATCTAGATGTGAGATAAATGTGGCTGATTTTAAGTTCTGCTTCAGCTCTCTGGCTCCTGTTTATAATCTCTTTAGGAAGTTATGATGAACCACAGTGTCCCATTTACTGACATAAATCGATGGGGGAATGAATGAATGACGCAGAACTTTCCATCTATCTTCATTTGATATCTCATTAGACAACAGAAAACATGACTCAGCAAGTATGAAGAATGTTAATTCACTGTCCACCAAAATGGGCCCAGTGTAGATGTGATTGATGAAGTCTTTATCATACTGAATCAAGGAAGTATAATGTACCTGGAGAAAGCCATCCATTAGCATTCGCATTAATTTCTTAGAAGTTTCTCGGCCCAACCCAGATGCTGTCATCTTCGCTTCAAGAGCTGTCAGTTCTGGTGTCGTGCAAGATAATGACAGTTTAGGTGTGTTCGCTTTCAGTCGGGGGAGGACAAGTTGAAAACGGACACTTTCTGCTACAAGAATAAAGTTCAACATAAGCCTACATTATGTTTATTTTGATAAACATGACATATTATAATAATAAGACTACATGAGAAGAGTTTTTTTACACATAAAAAAATAATAATTAATACAATGAAATGTTTAATATTAACATATTAATATTATTTAATTAAAGTATTTTTGAATTACCATCAGCAGCATTTTTGCCAGAATAATGGTGCATTTAATGCATCTGCAGTAGATATTAAATTCTGAAGCAAACCAGCCAATCCTTCATCTCATACTGACTTATGCGTTTTTTCCAAGGAGCACATGAAGAAAGATTTACCACAGCATTTTAACGCCAATAAAGACATATTTGATGTTCCATTATCTTACAAATTGTCAAGAACATTGCATCCCAGTCCTAACCTCTGCTCAGAGCTACATCAGATATTCCTGTTCCTTACGTCAGCTTTGTCTCTTAAAGACAACAGGGTGACTTTTAGCTCTGAAGGAGAGAAGAGAAGAAAAGAAGGAGGCCTGTAGCACCTTCTGCTCCATCGTCATAAATCTGTAATATTGGACTATGTTAACCATCCCCCACTGTCCCCCTCTCCTCTTCTCCCTTGTCTCCTGTAGGGCTGTAAATCTGCGCCGGACGGTCACTCTGGGGCTGACTGACTTAATAGTTTAATGGCCATACAGCGTGGCAGGTGTCCAATATGGCTGCCGTTAACTGCATCTCCATTACATGTCAGCGTTGAAGGTGGGTTTAGAATGCAAGAGAAGGAGAGATGCAGACAGAACAGACAGCATAGCAGATTGTTCCACCTATAATAAAGTTAACCAGTCTCCTGATAACAATTGCAGGACAGGATTTTTGGATGCACTTTGCTGTGTTAAGAGACACTTTATGGCCCTACTTCATACTCCAGCACTGCGCCAGTGATGGTCCACGTTAATCTACAGTGACAAAATACTTTTCACAAGCAACTAGAAGAATTTTCCAGCATTCCCTGCTGGTTTTTGGAATTCACAGAAATATTCAGGATTAGTAGGCTAATGTGAAGCAGACAGCCTATATACTGAAAGTGGTCTGTATAGTTTTAATTCACTGTATAGTTTTAAAAGGGTTAATTCACTCAAACATCAAAATTAATTGCAATTATAATGATTGAAAAGATTCAAAAAGGACAGAAAAGCATCTTAAAACAGTGGTTCTCAACTAAGGGGCCTCAGCAAGCTTCCAAGGTAGCCACAGGATGACTTAATGTTATTAAGATGAATATATTATCATTTATGATGATTATTATTATTATTAATCAATTTAGATAAATTTAACTTAATTAAAATGTTAAAATACACCACATTAAGAAAACTTTTTTATTCCCCCCACCCCTATAAACTATTGTTTATGTTTGAAGAGTTCATTTTTAAAAACATAACTCTCACAAATCAGTTTTTTATTTTTTATTTTTATTTTACATTCCAAATAATATCAATCAAACTGCAGTTGGGTTGCTTTAATTAAGTAATAATGACCACACAAAAAAAAATAAAAATAAATAAATAATAAAAAAATAAATAAATAGAAAATACAGGTAACTTACAAAATTAAAGTTCATTGAAAGTATGTTTTTTTAATGTATATTAAAAGTTTGTTTTTTGGTAAAAGCAGATAACATTTCATGTTAAACCAAACCAATCATGCATAATACACACGCACGCACGCATGTATGCACGCACGAGCGCGCACAACACTCACTCACTCACTCACACAAACGCAAAAGGACAACCAAGGGTTCAGCATGTAAGACGTGTATGGTGTACAAGGACTTTAAGAAGTTCAAATTATAAATTCCACAATACTTCTAGTCAGCTTTGACGAAACTCCCCTCAGCAAACGCGTCTTTTTAAAGTGACTAGCAGTCTTGCCACCTGACCTGAATACTGCGCGCTGATTCGCTAAAACGGACTTATCGGTTTTTGTACACAAACAACAAGGCCACTGGAAGTGGAAGTTGCGATGGTCTTCTCTTCCCTATTGTGTTGCATATCTGAGTGAAACGGCTTCTCGAGCAAGAATAAATGTAGGACGGTACTTGATTTTGTCCATTGATTAGATTGTTGTGGTTTGCTATTGCTGTGATCTCATGTGAGTGACAGGTCATCCCGCCCTTGCTCCAGTAAACACGTCATCAGAGAAGAGATGTCAAGGAGGGGAAGTTATTTTGATTAAAGATTACTAGGGCACATGAATAATAAAAAAAATAAAATAATGATGTGCACGGATAAATAATTTATAATACTGCAATATTCCATAAAAAACATGGTGACCCACTGCTTTAAAAGTGTAATAGAAGTCTATATAGCTCTTTCACTACTGTATATACTAGTCCTTGACGCTTAATGTTAGCTTTCAGACTGAAAATTTAAGCTTGACAATTCATGAACAAATAATTCAGACCAGAGGAGCTCAATGTCTACATATTATAAAGCTCCCAAAGGTTTTGTTCTCCAAAGATACTATTGCAAAAATATTTATGCAACATTCCACATTGTGTCTAGAGTCTCGCAAAACTGAGACCTTTGCTGGAACGACAGAACGTTTGCTCATCCAGAACAAATACAAAATCTCTCAGGTGAAAATTATAGACCTCAGCACCTCAAATGGCTTCTTAATGCGGTGAAATATCAGATCCACCACAGGTCAGACACACAAAGAAGAGATCAGGAGACGAAACATGAAAGAATATAAAGCTCTGTCAAGAAACGGTAGAAGAGTACATATATCAAAGCATGGCTCATCTCTGGTTTGTATTAGGTGATGAGAGGGCTGTTATGTTATTGCATGCTCTGTAATAGATTTGGACTGAGAAGTGCACCTTTATTAGTCTAAATGGATTTATCCTGGATGAGTCCAACCTTATACTTTATTGTGGGAATGACACATTTTTATATAGCGATGGTGGATGCATTCCAGAGAGGTAACTCACCGACGCAATAAACAATGCTCTCATTGAGTGTTTGGGGGTCCACTGGCTGACATTTCCCTGAATGGTGAGGCCAGAATAGTATAGATTGCTCCCTGGTGGCCGCCACCTCATTAAAAGCTTGCTGTTTAATGGCCTTGCCTATCCAGTTGCCCAGCAGATAACCAGTTTGTTTACCTACAACACAAGTCATAAGTTGACATGCAGACAGAAGTCTGTGCCGAAAGGCTCTTACTAGCACTCCCGCCGCCCCCATTCACTGTCTCTCGCGCCTTCCCAGAGAGCATTTTGCGGTCTAAAATTTTCCATCATCGACTGGGGAAAGATTGTATAGCAGTCTTAATGACCATAGAGCAGCATTTTAGGCATTCATCAGGTTTTACAACCTATATTTGACTCTCAAACCCCTGTCTAATAAGATTGTGTGCAGATTTGAGAAGTAGTGGTGTCTAGTCTTTATATTAGGCCTACAATGCTGGTTATTTATTTTAGACATGTTTTTTGCAAACCAATATGGAAAATAACGTCATTTTAAATGTGTTGCACAATAAAACAAGTCTCATAAGTACAGGTTACATCGCTTTATTTGATTATTGGTATGATGTAATGCAAAGATTGCTTTGGTTATGAGATTCAAAGTTCATGTTTAACTAAGCAGACTGGAAAAAGTTAACAAAAATGATCTAACTGAGCCTAAACAAACAAAAAGCCACTTAATTGTGAAGTACACTGATATTATGAGCTTGGATATTTACATAATACACAATACAGTATCTACACATACTGTATGCAATGACAAAGTACATAAGCATGTGATGCAAATTCACATCTACTGTACATCACAGTGTAAACAAGAAAACGTATGGCAAATGAACAGTCACTATCTGTCATAAGCACACAAATCTCAGTTTGTCAGAATCACACCTAAAATGACAACCAGTCTACATTGAATAAAGACAACATTTTACTGAGAATAAGTCCTTGTGTAAAACAATCAAACAAAGGGCAATGATCCCTACAAAAAAATAGCTTTGTACAGTCTTAGAAATGTCAACCATAGTCACCCTCAGTTTGACCACTAGATTCATAATATGAGTGAACAATGAGACTCATATAGACAGCCTAGGTACTTTTATATTGCACTATACTGTAAATGTTAAACAAGCCAGACTAATTATATTATATATATGTATATATATATATATATATATATATATATATATATATGCTGCCAGGGTTTTCATTGTGCATTATATAGACCTTGTATATACACCAGTAATAGTTCAATGTTCTAATTACTATATAGCAGTGATTGTGTTTTGCTCCCAGTATTCTTGTAAACAGTTTTCACTTTGGGGCTGGCAGTGCGCTGAAGTTGACACAAGGATGCCATCACACGTAGTGTTCTCTATGGTTGATGTAAACTCGGTCTGCCCCATTCTGATGGCATATCCATTCCTGATAGGACAGTGAATGGTGAGTGGGGCTCTGGAGGTCTCTCCGAGCCATCCTGCCGGGCACCCGTTCGGCCAATTCGTGGCGCCTCTCCATCCGACGATCCTATATAATGATACAACAGATATAATTTATATCATATCCAAAGTATTATTAGCAGCTGATGCTGTTAGAAAATGAAATGTAAAGTGTTTTTTTAGGGCTGTCAATTGAATTTAGGAAAAATTAAATATTTTAAATGAATTGCATGATATTAAATAAAAGCCCCCAACCACCCTTCATTGTCCTATCAATAAAAGCAAAAATGTAAAAACAAGTTTTGGACAAATTTTGAAGGAGGAGTAACAAAAAACCTGAATACTGTACTTTTCAAAATGGCTATACTGTAATGGGCGGAGTCTTAATGTAAGATGTTGAATGTGATCAGCATGAAGAGAGGAATCAGATGTACTACATTTCTTTTTTCTAGAACAAAGGGTTCAAAAGTTATAACTTTCAGAAAAGTGAATTTTTGAACTGGTGGTGGCGCTATAGAGTTGGTCCTAGAGACTCCAAAGTTGGTCCAATTACTATTTATGACCATCTCTACAATTGTGCCAAATTTCATCATGTTCTGTTCATAGGGCTTCCACAGACTCCCATTCGGGAAGAAGAAGAAGAATATAATTTGTCTGGATGGGAGACCAGTTTAAACCAGCTAAGACCAGCAAACCACCTGAAGCTGGTGTATTTTTCAGCAGTGTGTTGTGTTGTGTTGTGTTGGATGACTAAAAAAAAAATCTGGAAAAAAGTGAGCTGAAAGAGAGCATATAATCACTCCTTAAATAATAAGAAACATGCCAGTAGTCATCTTTTGAATGCAGCTCTATTATAAAGTACCACAGTAGGAGAATAAATCACAATATAGAGCCGGGACCCCCACAGTGTAAACAGAGCAGTGTGAGGTTTACCTGAGAGAATGAGGCCACCTGAGGGGCCTGAGAGGCCAATGGGATGGCAGGAGGTCTCTCTGTATATGGAGGAGGAGGCTTGTGAGTTGGAGGGAGATCAATTCTGCAGAAAAAAACAACAACAGTTAGAATAAGTATATCACTGACTACACATGTTGCATGTCTCGACATCAAATCAATAGAATTGTATTGTTTAGGCGCTGTTTTCAGGCTAAACATTTCACAGAAGTTTGTTCGATGGTAAAAACAATATATATGATACTTTTTGGAGTCACTGTTTGTCTTCATGTCAGTAGACGGAGGAAATGCTGGTCAAGACAAAATGTGTTTAGTCTGAGGAACAATAACAACCACACCTTCTTTTAGTTCTGGGAACAGAATGAAACTTTTGTTCTGTTTTACTTCCATGGCAAGACTGACTATTTCTCAAGCTAAACACAAAATAATCACATTTTTCAGGGTAAAATGAATTTAAGAGATGTCTCAACTCCACACCCATGCAAGGTGTCACTTTTGACTCAATCACCAGCAACTCAAAATGGCCTCCATGTCTTCAAGTTCCTACAGTCACACTGAGACATACTTTCTCATGCTCTCTGGACCTCTAAACCAAACACCAGCAGGCCACAACAGACCCCGTCTACAGTAACTTTGTGTGGGTACACATGTGGGTGGAGGTGTATATTAGTGACATACATAAATACAACTGGAGCCCATTTTAAAACTCCAAACAAAACTGAGAGAAATGGAAACAAATGACTTTGTCTTCTTGTTTGACTCGTGAATCACTGCAATGACCCTCTAAGAACATACATTAAGGGAACAAGCAATCATGTCATTTACATTTTCTTTAAACAATTCATCATGGTTTGATGTCCTAAACTTCTACAGGATACTATATTTGATACATACTGTAGTGCTGTCTCCAATGCATATAACAAAGTTAAAACAAGCTTATTAAAATTATTTCTGATCTGATATTAACCAAAAACCCCTGACAGCAACATAGTGTCGGCACAGATCTGGCCCACATCTGGTCCGTGTATAATCTACATATACCAGATGTGGGCCAGATCTGGGCCAGACTATGTTGCTGTCTGGCACTAATCTAGCAATTAAGAGGAGTGGTCTCACATCCCTAATAGCGTGGGCTCTGATGGACTAATGTCTATAGAGCTTCTGCTTTGTAGCCCTAGGCATTGGGAGGTCCCGAGTGTCGCCCTGCCCTGACCTTGAATTCCCAGAATGCCTAATATATGGAAAGATACCTTTTCTTGCTCCCTGGATTTAGATACTGCTGTGTAAAGGTCATCTACTGAATGTCATAAAGATAGCCTAGAGTCATTAGTGGACAAATAAGGAATCTTAAACCTTCGCTGCTAGTTTTAAAAGCTTGTCACTGCCAACCAATGAGATCAAGCTCTTAAAATACAGAATTCGTTCGCACCACTTGGTTAAAAACCCTTTAGGGAAAACATGTGAACTGTGACCTCTCCTCATATATTTTCCCAATGTGCATCCATAAGCTCCTCATTCCTCAAGGGATCAACATTGCCTTTGTTTTTCCACTTCCTGTGAACATTAATTTCCAACCATTAGTAGTGCATTGTTTTGTGTAATTGACTTTCAATGGACTATCAGTCTGTCTAATGTGTCCCCTACCCTCCCCACATAAATTCTAAATCGGACGGAGATGGAAAAGTGTACAACAGTGTTTTATGACTCATTAAGTCTATATGGACTCACATTAGCATTTCCCATGAAAAGTTATGACCGAAATAGAGAATTAAAAGCAGGAGATGTCATCCATGGACTTGAGAGACGATATGGTGAGTGCATTTGTGTAGCGTGAGCAGGAAGAGACGCAGACAGGCCTGGATACTCTCACTAGTTCCACCTGGATGTCCAAAGAGACCAAACAAGGGCCAAAATTTTGAACTTGAGGGAGGGAATGAGATTGCATTGTCCTCATGTAGTTTTCTCGCTTTCATCTCCTCTCATGTACTGAATGCAAAGTTGAAGGTCAGATTAATTTGTTTTCCTCTTCAGACACCCTGGAACATTTTCCAATTGTCTTGATTTTAAGCCAAGACCTTGACATATAAACTACTTTAATATTTTAAATGCTGCCACATCATCTAGTGAAGGATAAATTCAAGGTCACTTTAGATGAATGGAAGCTATCAAAACAAAATCAAACACAAAATCATCACGACTTGGAAATAAAAGTGGAAAGCTCACACAAACCTGATAAAAATGGAAAAATCTTTTTAAAAAAAATAAAAAAAAAAACCTTTCAAGGAAGCACATTTTCTCATCCTGAACTACTCGGTGCAATCAGATTTAAATGTCAAGAGTTATATGGACATTTTTTGCTTTCATTCCTGCATAAGCACCATGTGTCAGCATCCCAATGCTGCTTATCTCTCGCAGATTCCCTGCTGTCTCCAGAATAGCGGCAGCATCATCCATCAGACCAAACCCAGCTGTCCCACCACACTGATCTGCATGCAGCCTGCAGCCAAAGTAAAGCTAAGCCAAGACACCCAGAGGCTGAACAGGGATCAGCTGAAACAGATAAGAGGGTCTCTTGCACCTCTTCTGAGAGAGATGCTTCTGACAGCACAGCTGAGAAGTTTCAGAGAGGGCTCACTTCAAGATAGATGATACGGATAAAGATAGCACAGCAGCAAACAAGTAATAAATAAACAGTCAACAATTTAGCAAATTTTAAAACACAGGATGCATTTTTATTTAAATAAATAGCCAATTAACGTCAGCCATCACCCCTTAATTTCTATGTGCGATGGATGTCAACAGTATTTTATTTTAGTAATATTAGCAACATTTTAGTCAATTTTCCTAGAAGAGAGAAAATTACAATTTTAAGTGTGTACACTAATGTCCAAAACTTTGGGGTGGGTAAGATTTATTAATGTTTTTGAAAGAAGTCTCTTGCTCACTAAGTCTGCATTTATTTGATCAAAAATAGAGTAAAAATGAAATACATTTCACCAAAAAACTAAATAACGACTTTATTTAACAATATCTAGTGATGGGAGATTTCAAAACACTGCTTCATGAAGCTTCAAAGCTTTACAAATCTTTTGTGTCGAATCAGTGGTTCAGAGCGTGTATCAAACTGCCAAAGTCACGCCCCCCTGTGGTGAACCATTGAAATTTTGAAACAACTTAATGAAGCCTCGTTTACTGAAATCACATGACACTGGCAGTTCTGAACCACTGATTCGAAACAAAAGATTGGTAAAGCTTCGAAGCTTCATAAAGCAGTGTTTTGAAATCGCCCATCACTAGATATTGTTGAATAAAGTCGTTTTTTTGATGCACAAAAAGTACTCTCGTTGCTTCATAACATTAAGGTTAAACCATTGTAGTCACATGAACTGTTTTAAATATGTCTTTAGTAGCTTCCTGGGCATTTGAAAGTGTTAATTATCTTGCTGTCAATGCAGGCCTCACTGAGCAATCGGATTTCATCAAAAATATCTTAATTTGTGTTCTGAAGATGAATGAAGGTCATACGGTGTGGAACAACATGAGGGTGTCATTAATGACAATTTTCATTTTTGGGTCAACTAACCCTTTAATGCTTAGTATTAATTTCCTTTTGAATAGTGGTGCACATCTGCTAAAAGTTAATTTTGTGCATGTTCACAAACCTAACAGACAACTAAAAGCTATGAACTCCAGAATGTATCCAGTGTGAAGTCCCCTTAGCTGTCATGTTTGGATAACAAGTTCAGGTCATTTTACAGCAGAAACTACAATGGAAGGCTTGAGAAAAAGAGAAAATTCTGAAACAAATTTCAAGGTCCACAAATCATATGGAAGCCAGACGTTTGAGCGCTGAGAATTGTCTGCCTGCTGCATTTCCCCTGTTTCCCGATACAATTTTCCCTGTGAACAGCTGTATCACGCGAGACTCCGCTGTGACCTCATCCTCATGAGAACTGCATCCATCACTACGGCTCTAGGAAAAATGATTTTTGCTATGTTTGCTTAACTATTTATATTCATGTATTTACACTAGCTCCTTCTTTTAAAGAAAATGAGAAGAACGTCCCATTCAGTGTTATTTCTGCTGACACAAACACTAACAACCTGTGGCAAACTAACAATGGTGGGTCCTTGACAGAATAAAAACATCTACAACAAATCTATGTGGTCTTATGTGGGCACAATGCATTTATAAACCTGGGTTAACATTTTAATTTGCATATTTATATGGTGAATAAAATGAATTGGATGAACACATCTCAGTTTGTTTTTTTAAACTGCTTGATCCATCTGTGACAATCTTGACAAGAAAGATGTTCTAGCTGTTGTAAGCCACTTCAACCTACAACAGTTCCTTTCCTCCAGTTAACACGTTTGCCATCACTGTTTGATCATTTGACCATTTGTTTGACAGTCAGCAGTAATTTTTCTACCCGATACTGAAACTAAACAGTGTGTACAAAGCATTTTGAGTTGTCTCACAAAAGCATTACATTCCATGGAGAAACGTTTTCTCGCAAAACTAATGTGTTCACCAAATTTAACATTGTATTCGCTCACAAAAGCACTGAAATTTAGTCAGTGCTCTTTACTAAATAATATTATATATTATTGGTTATCTATTGCTAAACGACTCTCTGTAAGATGCTAGCAAAGAATCATTTCACATTATACTTTTGGCACCATAAAAGTGTTGCTTACCTAGGGTTAAAAAGCAATGCTAACACTTTAAAAACAACAATTGTGAAATGGCACTTTACCAGGGATTAATTAGTGGCCTCAAACCAAGATTAAAAAGACGATAACTGGGGTTAAGTGCAGCGTGAAAAGTCCTGTGAAGAGCTATAAGGGGAGCTGCTTTTTGGAGGCTGTGGGAAAAGGGAGACCTCCGAGCTGGCTGCAATGAGACGTCTGTGGGCTCACATCTACAGACACTCTTAGTGACAGAACAATAAAGTGGCTCTTTTTGCAAGAACCAAAAGAAAACAACTGAAAATCAACATGCTTTGTCAAAAAGGAGCTATCTGAAGCTGTTTTGCCCACACAAGTTCTGAAATGATGTATCGTGTGGTAGTCTCTGTATACTGAAAAAGCAAATACACAACTGTAGTCTATTGTGGCTATAGTCTCTTTGTGATGACATGCAGTTGCTTTTCCAGGAAACAAAAGCAAACCATCTGATGTTGCTCCCACTAGAATAGAACATTTACAGTCTTGACAGGGTTTCTGGGCTCAGTAATAATTGACCAGACAAAATCTATTACAGTTAAGGCGGCTAATCAAAGGTTAAGCCATAAAGAGGTGCTGTAGCATGAAATGCCTCGTTCTGACAGGCCAACAGGTGAGCCAGACAGAGCCGAAGCAGAGTGTAATGTACTTAATGATAGCCTGACTGGACAACCAAACTCTTCAATAAACTATTCACTTCAAAAAACTCATTTTAAACATATGTGACTGTGAGTAAATCGGTTTGGCATGTTAGACCAAAACTGTAACACATGAGCACATCGATGAGCACAAGAAGAACTGGTGCAAGTCTGTAAGGTCACTGAACGAAGGGTGGTAATAGTTAAAGTTTTATTCTGTCAGTCCAAGTTCAAAGGACTGTCAGGAAATTGCCAAGCAAGCATGGTAATGATTAAATTATTCACCAGGTAAGTGCCCATGTACTGCCCCAACTGAAGGTCTACGTGTGGCAAAGCAGGTGACTCAGTCAAAATATCTCAAATGTCCGACACTCACAATAAACTCAGAGGTCTGCACTCATGCAAACAATGTTATGTTTTAAAGGATGTTTTCCGAATGTTCCCTTTAAAGGATTAGTTCACTTTCAAATAAAATTTTCCTGATAATTTACTCACCCCCATGTCATCCAAGATGTTCATGTCTTTCTTTCTTCAGTCGAAAAGAAAATTAAGGTTTTTGATGAAAACATTCCAGGATTATTCTTCTTATAATGGACTTCAATGGCCTCCAAATGGTTGATGGTCAAGTGCAGCTTCAAAGGGCTTTAAACAATACCAGACGAGGAATAAGGGTCTTATCTAGCGAAACGATCTGTCATTTTCGAAAAAAATGTAAATGTATAAGCTTTGATCAAGTGCTTCCGCCAAAACCGTACTTTCGTATTCTTCAAAAAGCTTACACTGTATGCCCTACGCCTTCCCTATTCAACTTACGGAACGAACGCAGCGCCAGTTACATTTTTTACGTAAGTAGAATAGGGAAGGCGCAGGACATACAATTTATGTTTGTACGCCAGGGTTGCATTTCAGACCCCGTTTACACTAGTGCGTTTTTGTTTTAAAACACATACGTTTTGCTACGGTTACACCTGTCCTTTACACTACGGTGCCATTTTCGAACCTCGAAAACAGACTTTAGAAAACGCTGCAGACACCATTTTAATTTGAAAACGCAGAGGTTGCGTTTCAGTGTAAACGTACCAAAACTGAGACTTTTAAAAACGATGGTGTGGCTGCCCACATTTGCTCTGCATATCCTTGACGACCGTGTAAACAATAACATGGAGACTGAACTGCAATCTTTGCTGGCTTTGTTGTCATTTTTAGCAGCCATTATGCAGTTAAACTCAGCATATTTTTAATACTGCAGCTGCCTACATGCGCAAGAGACCACTGTTTACACTCAGTGTGCATGAACAGTCATGTGATGGAGATTGTTTCTGAAACGCTGTGGAAACGCCAGTGTAGCCAGTGGATCATTTTCATTTTAAAACACTGTTTTAACATCATTTATAATTGTTCTATTAGGATAAATAATTTTTGGCAAATTTGGCAATACTGCACAAACCATTAAATGCATTTTTTACTATCTGAAAAGTAGTGAAAAGGTCTTAGTGTTTCAAAAAAACATTAAAAAGCTTTATTAACATTCCATTTCAGCTTGTGCGACTATTTAATTTGGAATTCGCATGTGAAAATGTCAAAAACTCAACACAAATTCAGATGCAACTTCACTGCCTTTAAAATAGTGAAACCATGTCTTAGTGTTTCAAAAAACATTCAAACAATCTTTAACATTGTTTCTTTCTTGGAATTCCAAATCAATGATTGTAGCACGAGTGAAAAGTGACAAGACTCTTCTTTTTCAAAGTAGCCCACAGCTTCTACATGTAACTCGATCTTGACCTGTTTAGTCATCATTTTTGGAGCATTTCTGATTGTCAGTGTAGTGAGGCCAACAGGCTGGATCACATCTTGTATAGGATAATGTATCCAAATACCTGACTTCCACAATCTATGACATATATTCTTTATCTCTGCTATCACTACCACTGCCTCCAGAACTGTCCCAAGTATGGGACAGGGCCCAGTGAGAGATAGCGGAAGTAGGTGGGCTAATATTCTGCCTGCCGGTAATGAACAATAGTGCAGCTATACAGAAAAAATCTATCCCCTAATAGGACTTTGTCATTTATGCATAACACAGATTTTTTGGTATTTGAGTTATTGAATTTACTAAATGTGCATTAAAATGTGCACACAAAAACTTTAGAAAACACATTTGGATGTACAATGAAATTTATTTTAAATTGAATTTCCTAGCCTAAAATGAACTGACAATGGAGCCTTGACAGTATGTGACCGAACATGTGCTCATGTCTCCTCCAGGTCCTTGTTGCCAAAAATGTCAAGCACGTGGCACAAAGATTTAAATTTTTTGGCTGAAGGGGATGTCATATGATATTACTAAAATGTAATATTTTTTTGGTTGAATATTATTATTTATAATTAGTATTTTAAATGCGATTTTCTCTGCGTCATTTAATAAATGATGAAATACCATAGAGGTTATAACTCGCAATTCTGATTTTATATTACGCAATTCTTACCTTTTTAACCCGCAATTCTGACTTTATAACTCGCAACTGTGAGTTTATATCTCTATTTTTTAATTTATTTTAGTTATTAAAAACAACAATGGTAAAAGCGTTCATTAGGAATAATGTTTTCATGCTAAGGATTGAATATGTTTAGCAAGCCTAAAACATTTGTAATGTTGAGAGAACCTTTACAAAACATTCTGTGAGTGCTTTCTGTTGCTTACGGTGAAACATTGTGCCTGAAATGTATTTGAAATCAAAGATGGCATTCCTGCAGTTCTCATCCTGCATGTTGTTAGGTAAAAGTTAAAAGTCAGATCATCTGTAGGGGAAGATATTGCATGTACTCACACTTTATCTGTGTATGTGGATGGGGGAGCCTTGCGTGCTGTGAGGAGGACGATGGTGAAGACGGTGATGAGGAAGAGTGCCAGCACAGCTCCCATCACGGCCCCAGCAATAGCCATGGAAGATGTCATCTGCTTCTGAGACATGTCTGAAAGGCGCCACAACACAGTCAGCAAAAAGAAAAGCTCATTAATAAATAAACACAGCCCACGTTATTGGAGGTACATCAAGTTCCACTAAAATTATCATCAGTGTGTTACAATACAAGACAAAAACACTGAAGATCTTGGCATAGAACGACAAAATGCCACAAATTATAACAAAAACCACAAAACAGCAAAGCACAGCCTGTGAAAGCAACTAACAACTGTATGTGACTCGCTTAAGCTCAGCATGTGTTAATGTAGATTGCAAAAGACAACCAACAGAACAGCAAGAGACAAGACAGCTCAGTTAAATGAAGATATGAATAAAAATGTGACAACACCAACAGCGAGGACAGAGTCAGCAAAATATTAAGCTCATACAGCCAGAACAGTTTAGCACATAAATAAATAAATGAACAATTATCATTAAAACTAGATAACTTTACTTTTTTTAAATTGTAAAATGCTGCATCTGAACATGCATACCCAATTTCCCCGCTCTAAAGTATGCGAAAATCAGTGTTAAATGTCACATTCATAAAAGAGTAAGAAAAAAGTACCCATGGTGACTTGCAGTGAGATTCTGAAATGAGCATCCAACGGAGACTTTACTATCCCATCAGGCCATAGGAGAGGATTTGTGAATGACAGTGAAGTGACGCAACTGACACTGGTAGGTCACATGACAATGACAATATGACGAATATAGTATGTCCAGATTACAATTATACTACACACATTCATCCTACATAGAATATATGATAACACTTTAGTTTAGGGTCCAATTCTCACTATTAACTTGTTGCTTATTAGCTTGCATATTACTAGGCTATTGGCTGTTTTTAGTACTTATAAAGCACTTATTAATGCCTTATTCTGCATGAACATATTCTACATTCCATAATCCTACACAATACCTAAACTTAACAACTACCTTACTAACTATTAATAAGCAGTAATTAAAGGGTTAGTTCACCCAAAAATGAAAATAATGTGACCTTCGTTCATCTTCGGAAAACAAATTAAGATATTGTTGATGAAATCCAATGGCTCAGTGAGGCTTCTATTGAGAGCAAAGCCATTCAAACTCTCAAGGTCCATTAAAGTACTAAAAACATATTTGAAACAGTTCATGTGAGTTCAGTGGTTCCATCTTAATGTTATGAAGCGACAAGAATACTTTTTGTGCACCAAAAAAACAAAATAAAGACTTTTCAACAATATCTATATGGGCTGAGTTCAAATTACTTCTTCAGAGCTTTACGAATCGAATTAGTGGATCGGAGCGCTAAAGTCACGTGATTTCAGCAGTTTAGCTGTTTGATAGGAGATCTGAATTACTAATTCGAAACAAAAGATTCAAAAAGCTCTGAAGCTTCATGAAGCAGTGTTTTGAAATTGGCCCATATAGATATATATGTCGTTATTTTGTTTTTTTGGCGCACAAAAAGTATTCTTGTCGCTTTATAATATTAAGACAGAACCACTGAACTCACATGAACTGTTTCAAATATGTTTTTAGTACCTTTATGGACCTTGAGAGTTTGAATGGCTTTGCTCTCAATAGAAGCCTCACTGAGCCATCGGATTTCATCAACAATATCTTAATTTGTGTTCTGAAGATGAATGAAGGTCTTACGGGCGTAGAACGACATGAGGGTGAGTAATTAATGACAGAATTTCCATTTTTAGGTGAACTAACCCTTTAAGTTATAGTTAATAGTCAGAATTGGACCCAATCTAAAGTGTGAGGGGTGGTTGATTATGATTTTACTTTTTTAACTTTAGTCAGTGTGTAATGTTTCTGTTTGAGCATAAACAACATCTGCAAAGTTACGACGCTCAAAGTTCAATGCAAAGGGAGATATTTTCTTTTAAAGAATTCTCTGTTTAAGGACTACAACGAGCTTCTTCCCAGGTTGGTGACATCACTAACCCTAAAATTTACATAAACCCTGCCCCCGGATACATGCAACAAAGCGGTGAGACAATGTTATTGCAATACAATACGTAATACAAATGCAATAGCATGTCATAAAGCAAGATGACAATATAAGTTATAACTGTAATTAAACTAAACTATACCTGTTCTATCTTCATGCAGCATGTATTTTCTGGCTCTGTAGGATCTTACAACAGTTCCCACACATGACAGAATATGCTAATCAATGACTTTAAGATAGTTAACTCCACATCAGCTACATAAAATTCATCAACTGACCATTCAGAAATGTCCTGTTGCATTCTACATGTTGTTACTTGTTCTTGAGTCTCTCCATCATTGTCAAACTCCATTTTGAACATAAAAAGATGAAGTTTCTGACATTTTCAGTGAGTCTGAGGTAATCGGTGCAGCTAACACGAGCTCTTGAATCCCCGCCCTTTGCTTAGGAGCAGCAGCTCTTTTGTTTTTAAAGGGACACACAAAAACTGAGCGTTTTTGCTAACCCTCAAAAAGTGACAAATTTAACATGCTAATAAAAAATTATCTGTGGGGTATTTTAAGCTAAAACTTCACATACACACTCTGGGGACATCATAGACTTATTTTACATCTTGTTAATGTGGCATTATATGACCCCTTTAACAGTTGCAAAGTATACTTATTCAAAAGAAGTGCCTACTCAGTGTATGTGCTTTGGATGCAGCCCATGACTTGATTTGAGAAAATATGTAGAATTAAGCTTCTTATTAAGATTTTTGGTTACACTTTATTTCAAGGTGCCTTTGTTACAGTGTAACTATACATTTAAGTACTGAGTAATATTAATTAACTACTTGTACTTAGTATAGGGTTAGGGTTATGATTGGTTTAGGGTTATAGACAGTTGCATGTAATTATGCATAATTTAATTATTACTATAATAACTACATGTAACAAGGACAATGTAAAATAAAGTGTTACCAGATTACCAGATTGCAAAAAAGGTTATTTGACGCTAACCAATTGCTTTTTTGGTTTGTAACCTTTTTTCCATTATTTTCAATGAAAATTACAAAAAAAAGTTGTTGTTTTTTTTACTCTTCTATTTTTTTTTAGCACACTTTTTTTTAGCTTCATTCTTGTATGTAACATCCACTTAATCAAGATCTCAGTTCTTAGTGGATAAAAGCAATTATAACCCTATTATTTTCAAACATTGAAATATGAAATGTCAAAAAAGGAAAAAAATTGGTTAAAAACAGCAATTCACAAACACTTTAGGTATGTTTAAATATTTCACTGCAAAGTAAGACAGAAAAAAGATTCAGAAAATGATATCAGTGATTAAATTGATATTTTACAGTGCATTTCCTCTGTTCTGGTGGATTTAATTGTTAATCAAGAGTAAGAGTATATGAGAAATAGCTGTTTGTTGTTACGGCTAGTCAGGTGGATGGGTGGGTTGTGCAGAGGTTGGCAGGGGCAAGCTGTAGTCAGCCAGCTCTAAGGCTCAGTAATTAGGACCTCATGCTGCCCTCCTTTAAAGCCTGCTGTTACTGTCTCTCCCACCCCACAGTGCTCTTATGCTTTGCTGCACTCCTTCCTTCAGCTTTCCCTTCCACTCTCTTTCTCTGTCATTACTACAGTACCTCCTCTCTCGCTCGCTTTTACGGTGAGTTTCACGCTCTTGCGCAACTTCATTTAGCAAGTTCACCAGTATCAATGAGGATGGTGCGATCACAAGCTCGTTATCCCCACAACAGGACTCCAGTAAAAGGATTACATCCATTAATTAAGATTAATTAAACTCAAAGAGTACCCCTTTGGATGATCACCAGACTTCTTGGCCAAGAGTGTGGAACAACGACACCATATTACCCAACTTTGCCACCTGACCCATGGCACAAAATTCCACAGTTTGAAGCTGTTGGGCATGCTGTATTCAATAGAAAAAAACCCGGATAAATAATCACAAAATGTTTTCTTTGTCTTTTTTCCCCTAACACAAACCAATTAAACGTATTATCGAGCGTTTTCCCCTAAGGTTTTATGGCTGAGAACCCAATAATTACTACAGTGCTGTTACTGTTAGCTCACCTCTGCTCTCACAGGAGAACAGAACAGGATGTTCAGTCACAAGTCATTCAATAGTGATCGTTTAAGTGTAGCAAGTGGTAAATATTTGCCCTGCTGAGCACACGTCCGGCCCATGAGGGGGCTGAGAGAAGTTGGCACTGGAGGAGTAAAGACAGTGAGAGCAGGAGGTCAAGGGTGTAAGGTGTCAGGAGATCAGGGGGGGGGGGGGATGAGAAGAGGGGACTGTGTAAAAACAAGCACCAATGGAATAACATTAGTAAAAAGTTTGGCACTGAATTAGAGGTTTGGCACAGTCATGATTCAACCAGCCTTGTGACAGATCTTTGCACAGCAAGTCCATACGGCAACATCAGAAGGCAGTGTAATAAAAATATGACTTCTGCAGCTTGTGAAGAGTTAAAAGTGAAACATATAATTTCTGTACCACTAATATCACTAGGGCTGGGAGATATGGCCAAAAATATTATCACAATATCAATTAATACCATTAAAAGGGGAAGGAAATGGTTTCCACATGTTTGTTAGACCTCAAGAATAAATGTAAACACAGAGTAAGCTACCTTTCCATTTAGGGTCTCAAAGTTTTATTTGTTCTAAAATTCCAAGCTTTCTATTTGATTTTTTTTCCCACAAATTCACAGTTAATCTTCAAAAATGGCATCTAATGAAATTAATTTTTTTTAAAAAGTAACCATTTAATCAATATTTAAAATGTATTAAAATGAAAAAAATAAGGGGAGTGCAGCACAACAGAACTTGTATACTAAAAACTAAAACATGGATGAAATATACATCACGGTTGTATAATATTCCTTAAAAATAATAGCAGTAATGATGGTAATAATAAGACTTTGAGAACCACATTTTATTTCTGCTATAATTTCTTCAAGTTAAATCAAACTTTTATTTTGACAGTTTGTTGAAAACTATTGGTCCCAGACCCACAGCTTTTGTCTACATTTTGTCTTTACACATTGAACTAGGATATAGGGGAAGGATAATAGAGGAACTCTGTTGGTAACTGACAATGTTCCTAACATTAAATCGCAATGCTTCTTGACTAAAATTCCCCTGCTACCTTCCATACTCTTCTATTACTAATTAGCACATAGCTTAGCATCCAGTCTAGCATGTCTCTATTTATCTCTCCATAGATGTTTTCTGAAGGTTTAATTTCAGCTGGGATTATATGTGGTTCAGTGTACAGGAACAATGGTCAGGGATGGTGACAGGGCTCAGAGGGGGCAGGAGAGAGGCGATCATTCTACCGTCTGGCGTGTAATACCACAGATGGGCCCCCCACAGTGAGTCACAAGACCTCTTTACAGTTCCGTTCAATAAGGGTTAAAGCTGTCTGTTTCACCTCACATTATACAAGTAATAAAGCCACAGACAATTGGGTTTATTTACTCCAAATCCATATAAAGATAGAAATCGTATGATTTTCCTCATGAAAAAAAGTAAATTTTAGCATATTTTAAAAAAGAGTGATTATTACGAATATACTTTAAAATAATATATGGTGCAAACTGAATGTAATGTTTTTGAACTTAACTGCACGTTAAATGAAATTAAATGAAAATGTGTTATAGTTTAACTTTATTTTAAATACACTGTAAACCCTAACACTCAAAGTAATTAATTGGTTTGAGTAGGACAAACTTAAATTAAACAAATTAGTTCAGTCAAATTAACTTTTATGAGTATTTAGCACTTTTTTTCTTTCAAGTTCACAAAACTGATATATTTTAAGTAAAATTAACTGTATCATTGTTTTGAGTTTTATGAACTTAGTTCTTTTAATTTAGACAAACTTAAGTTTAACTGAAACTGGGCTTTATTTCCCAGCATTATAACTTAAGTGGGACAGAGTTTCTGTAAATCTGGGTTTTTGGAGATTTATCATCATGGTGACAAGAGGTGCAGGCAACTTGGTTTAAGAGGAGGAATGTTAAATGCTTTATATTGCTGCACTCATTCACCAAGTGCTATACCATGCTATTATTAATATGTTAGCAAATTAGCAAGTTAGCATTTTGAGAATTAGCTTGTTATAGCTAGCTAAGTTTACACTAATAAAAATGTTCATATTGAGATTACATGAAAATTTTAATTTAAGAACAATTAAAATGTAAGAGTAAAAAATAAAAATCTGCCAGTTCTGCTTACTTAAACTTTGAATTTCTTAGCTTAAATTAAGGTAACTAATTGCCTTACATTTCTTGAGTTGAACTTATTCGGGTTTACAGTGTACAATTAGTCAAGTTAGGAGTGTTTCTTTTCTTTATATGTAATTTCATAATTACTTTGATTTATGGTTAAAGCATACGACCAGATGCACTGACAAGAATTTATGTGAATCTAAAATATACTTTAATGTTGTATATAATATATATATAAAATGTTGTCAATAATATATTGACTTTTGGCACTTTAAGCACACTACAGTTAAAATTTTAAAAAATTTTAAATTTTTAATCAAGTACTTTACATGTACTTTAGCATGTTAGCTGTACTTCTTAAAGCCTGAAAAAATATTAAAATGATTTAAAATGTTCTAGTAAAACTTTTGTTTTGACATTATCACACTGTAATATATATATATTTTTTTTCTTCCCCTAAGTATGTTAGGAAACAGTCATGAAAATATACTCTCTAGCACTTAAAGGAATAGGTCACCCAAAAATGAAAATTCTGTCATCATTTACTCGGCCATCATTTGCTCACAAAGAACGATATTTGTAAGAATATCAGTAACCAAACAGATCTCGCCCCCCATTTACTACCATAATACTATTCATGGCGAGATCTGTTTGGTTACTTACATTCTTACAAATATCTTCCAAAGAAACTCATACAGGTTTGGAACTGCTTGTGGGTGAGTAAATGAGGACAGAATTTTCATTTTTGGGTGAACTATCCCTTTACGTGGCCTTTTATTATTAGTTTTCATAAGGGTAATTGGATTATACTGTAGCAAATTGTAAACAAACTTAGAGAATCTGATTTTTTTTTTTTTTTTTTTTGGTGTGTGTGTCTGTTAATATAACTGCACGACCTTTTTTGAACTTTTTTTCTTTAGCCATTTCTCTCTATAATCCTCAACAAACATCTGCGATCTGTTGGTCCCTCTTCAATATTTTTGCCCTGCTAAAGTGCCCTGACTATAATTCAGGTGTCTTTTTGGCGGCTTGCTTTAACCCCACTGGACTTAAGATCTTTCACAGGTGAGCCCAGACTTGAACCGTATCCTTTGAAGGTGCTCTCGTTCCTTCTAAGAGGTGTTTACCAAGCAGATTTAAGGTTTCTGGAGACTGACTGAGAAATTCGCGGCTCAGAGCAGAGGTGATGCAGAGCAAAGGAGGATTAAATGAGTTCACAATTGCTTAGAGCCAGTTCAGGGGTGGCAGGCATCTTTAAACCTGATTAAAGGGATCAGGTGTTTCTCTTAGGCTGACTGTTATAGGTTTCAGATTGTCATATCAGACACGGACACCCCGTAACTCATTCAACGCTCTCAGCGGGTATTTGATAACAGGAGCTGGGTGGGGGAAAAGCACCACAATGCATTCTGGTAAATGTTACATGGGGAAAGCTGGCTCTCCCTGCTGCCTGACACCTGATAGCCATATTGGAGTGCAGGTAGGGAGTTTGTCTGTGTTGGACCGGAAAAGGTTTCAGTTGTGTGTTTGCGCCCCATGAGTCTTAATTACTGTGAAACTGTGGGGCAATGGAAAGAACCAGAGAAACGTCCTTGAAAGGGGCAAATGTTTATGATGCAGCTGACCAAAAGGGCTCAATGACTGTTCAATAGAACACGTCTCTCCTAATACAGGTCACTAGACAAGACAATCCCACTGCTTAAGTAACGTCGAGAGAGTTACTTAGAAGATAGGTAGGTCAAGTGTCAGAGGTCATCTTCTGTTGTGGCTGCCATTGTTTAAACTGCCAGTTTTTTTTATGAAGGTGCTTTAAGTGTGCACGACTATAGAGAAGAGCAGCTGATTCTGGGTGGTCTCTCAAATCAGTAAATGTTTGACAAAGACCTCAAATGCTATCTGAAGTGCTCACTGCAAGAACTAAAGAATATCTCCTATCTCTATCCCCCCCTTTTGATTTCTTATTTGTCTTTAGAGTCAACATGACATCTTGAGAACCAACTCAAGGCCAAGTAATATCACTATATTTGGTTACATATTTGTACACCCCACCTAGTATATCTGTGACTGTGAAATAATAAAGTGCAGTAACACTTTCCAGGGTTCTAGTTGTGATAAATGTGAGACTCTCTAAAATGGAGCACTGAACATTTAATAACAGCCTACCACTGAGGGAATGATTTCATGACCACTGTGATGTATTACTGGAAAAATATGTCATAAAAGATGGATATCTGAGAGGGAGAAGGAGTCACAAATGACAAATTTTCCAAAGGAAATATTCTCTCCGGAAGGGGGGGGGGGGGGGGCAAATTACTTGGTCACAATGACAGATCACAGCCTTTTAAACAGACTATCTTTTATAGAAGGAATTTATATTGACATATTTCACCTTCACACATGCATTTTCATCGTCATCCCCCAGTTCTCCTTTTTAACCTTGGTCCGTCTTTGGCTCCTCCCTTCTTCCGGTCTCAAGCTCCCCCCATTTCTCAAAATCTCTTGCTATTTTTTTCCGCAGAATTGCCCTCTTTTATCCACTCTTTAACCCTCTTTTTTCTCCATGATGGAGAGCGAGACGGGAGGCACAGGTATCCCTCAAGAGAACAAGCTCTCTGTCATGAGCCCGGGAAGAGTCTGTTGCCATGGGGACGGTGTCAATGGCCTGGAAGGGGGCTGTGGCAAACAAAACCATTCTACCGGTCTAATTGAACCAATCAGAAGCACTCATGGAGCAGGGGTGGGTGTGGTGGTAATACTGCTCCTTAGAGAATCTATTCAAACAGTGCAGTGAGACAGTGACCCCCTCACCCGTGATGAGGTGAATGCTTCTTTAATGAATGACATTGTTATTTTCAGTGGGCTACCTAACTTTCCAAGGAATTATACAGTAACCTGGACTTAAAATACCTGAGGGAACGAATGTGTCTCTATTCTGTCTATTCTCTAAGGAATAAAGAGTATGTTTGTGTCATTGTTCAGAAGAACAGACTTCAGTGCTTACTTTAGTCCTGATGGCCTGTGAATGATGCAGAGTGGGACACAAGTTGATTGGAAGATTAAAAAATAAAATAAAATCAAAACAAACTTGAGGAAAAGCACCAACTTTTAATTAATCAATGAATTAAATGTACATATTGTGCCTTTAAAATCATTTGCCACTAGAGGTCACTTATTCAAAACAAAGGCGTAGCTTGATGACGCCTTGATTTCGCAGAATCATGGGAGGTGTTGTCTTCACATCTACAGCTGGTAGAAAAGTATAATATATAAAATATATTAAAGAGTCTTTGGTATTTCAATGGTTTCTACAAAATAAAACAGGAAATCGCGGGTAACGCAGGTATGATGTCATTGATAGGCGACGCACGGACACGGTCCGTGTCCTGGTTAAAATCGCTTATTTCTCTGGATTTAAACATTCTTGGAAACATTTAGGATAATGTAAGTACACAAGTCAACAAAACATATAACACTGTTCTAGTGGTTTTTGGATATTTTAATCCAAAAATCTTCCATATTGAGTAACACTGTACTCTACTGTTCAAAAGTTAGGGGTAAGTAAGATTTATTGTTGTTTTTGAAGGAAGTTTTTTATGATCACCAAGGATGCATTTATATGATCAAAAATACAGTAAAACAAATATTGTGGAAATATTACTACAATATAAAATAACTGTTCTCCATCTTAAAATAATTTAAAATGTACTTTATTCCTGTGATGGCAAAGCTTAATTTTCAGCATTACAGTCTTCAGTGTCACATGATCCTTCAGAAATTATTCTAATTTGCAGATTTTGTGCTCAAGAAACATTTCGTATTATCATCAATAATGTTGGAAACAGCTGTGCTTCTTAATATTTTTTTGGAAATCCTGAAATATTTTTCAGTATTCTTTGACAAGTAGAAAGTTCAGCACACGCACACACACACACACACACACACACACACACACACACACACACACACACACACACACACACACACACACACACACACACACACACACACACACACACACACACACACACACACACACACACACACACACACACACACACACACACACACACACACACACACACACGTTTGTTTAACTGTATTAGTAAGGACATTGCATAGACTTCCATTGATTTTATATCAGGTTTTTTTCTACCACCTAACCAAACCTCTTTTAAAAGTTATAAATTAAGGATAATTTGTACACTTAAAATAACAGGTAATTATTTTGACACCTCAAATCTGTTTGCCCCAGATTTGGGGTGCAAGGCAGTCTAACGGATGAAAAAGTTTGAGAACCACTGCTTACTACACCCATTTTAGCCCTGATCTCCACGGTCTTGGATTAAAGAGGCACATTTTACGTGCTGACTTCGGACATTGACTCATCGTGGAACTTTTGACAACTAATTACTAGCTTGTTCCACCACCAGCTGATTGGACAGGATGATAGACTCGGCTATAAAACAAAAACCACTCAAACACCATTTAGTCCCACTGCTGTGCTTGATCTTCCCTTCGTCAACCGGCTCCTCCTCCCACCCCATCTCCTCTCACATAGATCGACAGAACAGCAGTGCAAACACAAGAATCAACAAGTCCATAATCCCCCCACACTTTAAGACTATCCTAGGTAAGTCTGAGAGGAAGTTCAGCCCCCATCCACAGGAAGCTTTTAGCCACAGGCTTTCCCACAAAATATGCATGAGGCTCAGAGCAAGAGGAGATATTCAGAGATGAAGTAAGTTAACCACAGCAAAGGAAAAGAGGGCGTGAGGAATACATCCCTGGAGGCTTCCAGGAGAGTAGAGACGACCCCCACAGGGAACATTTCTGCAGCTGAAGCAACCAGTCACGCCCAAGACCTCAACAGTCACCCCTCCAACCAACACGAAATGGATCTGAGGCCAACTTATAAAACAAAGAAACATGTCACAGAAAAAAAAAGGTGCTTTATTTCAAAACAAATTTATCCCAAAGGTTGATTTTACAAAATAATGCTCAGTATCATCTATACATTGCAAATACATTTCTTCTTTGCTGTTTTTTTTTTTTTTTAAATTTTTTATTATTACTGTATTATTATTATTTTTTGTACAGTAGATCTTTTGTAAAACAAAAAAAAAGTGAAAAAGATGTACTGGAGAAGTGTACATGTGATCCTCTCATCACAATCGGTGTAATGGTGGGTTTTCTAGTGCATTCCACCGTCGAATCTCAGGCTTCCTATAAGAACGTTAAATTCAAACAAACAAAACAAGGTTCTCCCAACTGCCAGCATATATACATAACCTTGTTTACACTGAATTATTCACCTCTGCATTGCCAAACCTGTACACATAGATATTTTGATTTACTTTATCCTAACTCTTTGATGTGCACTGTAACTCAAGTGTCACATGTCATTTAATGCGAGCAAAACAAGTAGTTATTGTCTGAAAATCTGCAAAAAGCAAATCATACAAATGGCACACAAAACAAAGGACAGTACAAAATGATGTTCTCAGGACCCATCTTGACCATTATATGCCTCAAAACTACTCACATACTTCTGAAAATGAAACTCACTCGTTCGTAACTTCTGCATGCACATTATAATGCTTACAGGGCATGTCTTCAGTTTAAGGCACTACAATATTATCTCCAATATCTCAAAACCCAACCTATATGCATTTGCTAGCTTATCAAGATCCAGCCAACACTAAAAATGAATGACCAATCACATGTGTGTTAGGCTATCGTCTTCTGCATTAAATTCTGTGCATGAATGTGTGAGATCTGAGGCCAGAAATCTGAACACTACTGCACACACGATGAGTTGATTCATCAAAACACTGTCGGTTAACACTAGCTGACTGGATTTACATATTACAGACACATACACACAAATCACAAAACAGACAGGCACAGGACTTGATTTGTGACGTAATGCAACAGCTGCTGAAAGCAGTCGGAGGTTGTTAACACTGGGCAGTGATGGTCTGACGAAGACAAGCCAGACAGCTACATTAAAATTGGACGAGCTTTCATGTTGAACAATGGCAGTAGGTTTCGATGTACAAGACATTGTCCACCCATCTCCTTTTGCAGACAGACTCACACAGCGGCAAACATTTCTGATGCCACAAACAAAAGAAATCCAGAGCTAATAGTGACGCCGTGGTATGCAAATAGAAGCTGAATTGATACAATTACAGCACCCCATTTTGGCAATCATCCTGTCTGGCTTTCTCCCATTGGGCTTTATCAAATCCATTACGGTCCTCCCTGTCTAGCTCCTCCCTACAGCACTCCAACTCTGAATGCCAGAAGAGAGGAAATAAATGTTGCCATGGAAACCTCCAGGCTGTTGACAGGAGCTAATTTCTGCCTCCATCAGAGTGACAGCATTGAAAGTTGACGTGACTCATCATAACTCATCGTTCACATTGGCGCTGATCTGAAACACTTATCGACAGGTTATCTGAATACAAATTGCATTTGTTTGAACAGCTTTTTTTTTTGTAATGACTTTCTTTTAAATAAATTACACAGTACACCTTACTGTGCAAAGGAAAGGAGACTGGCTATTGATTTGGCAAGACAACCCAACTTAAATCACCCCTGAAATCAACCTTGAACTGGCTTATTGGTGAAACATAAAGCCTAACCGTCTTAAACAAAGACAAGAATTATACCCTCTTGGTCCCAAAACATCCTTTAAACCAGCTAGCTATGAACAGCTAACTAATGATTAGGCTAATGTACAAAACAAATTGAACTACTAGAAAAGGTGCATTTCCTACTAATTTTCTTTACATAACTCTGTTCATCCTTGTCTCGTTTTGCAGTCTGAAGCATTTCAAGTGTCTACGCAGTCTCTTTCTGCTCTTCCTTCTCAGACATACCACTCCCTCCGGGAGATCATTGAGCCATCAGTGTGCGACACGTAGTCATTGTCATAGCAGTTCTCTGGCATGTAGGGCGAGCCGTTGCTCATGACTTGCGGAGCGGCGTACCTGCGGGGCTCCGGCTGCAGCGAGCTCCTCTGGATGTGATGGGCTGGACTAAAGGTCTGCGGATGGCCGGGGTGATGGTTGTTGTGGTAGCTGTGCTCATGGTTGTGATGGTTATGGTGGTTGAGTTGACTGCCTGCTTCCCTCAGAGCTCTGCTGCGACCGTTGGGTGATCGCTCTCGGTCGAAATCACCCCACTCTTCTCGATCCTTATCTGGGTAGATGGAGCCGTTATCCTGGTTGGATTTGAGCTTGGTGTCAGGGCTTCCTTTGCTGTAGACTTGCTGCAACTCATGGGGCTGGGGAGCCTTCTGCATGTCCGAGGGGCCGTGATACTGCTTCGTGTAGTAGTCGCCGCGGAATGTCCGCCGCTGACGCTGGTAATAAACTCCGCCCAGAATGAGCAGCAACAGCAGGAAGAGGGCTCCGCCCACTGCCCCACCCACAATTGTGCCTAGGCTTCCCTCCGGAAGAGGCGCCAGGGTCGGAGAAGTGATGAGGGCTCGCTGTTTATTGCCAGGTGCGGTGGCAGAGATGTCGGCGGTTAGGAGGCGCACAGGGGTGGTGGGGGGCATGGTGGTGGTTGAGGGAGGATCTAATGGAGGGAAGGAAGGAAAGGCAAGAAGGAGGGGGGTAGGAGGAAGGGATGGACAGACAAAGAAAAGTAGATAATGTCAATGCCAACTACATCAGTATATCATTAACAGTCATATGAATCTGCTTCCAAGATTGTAATATCGTAACATCTAGCATGACCAACAGGACTCTCTTCTGTTGCCATGGACGTGACAGTTCCAGGTTTTGGCGGATCTTATATTGAAAGGAAGCGATAGCAAACCTCCCAACAGCTTTAAAACCTGAAACTGTTGTCCAGAGCAAAGACAAAAAAAAAAACATGGAAGAGAAAGAAGTGTTGAGATCTTCATGATAAGGGATTCATGGGAAGCTACATACTAACATCTCCAGCTAACAACGAAGTACAGTCGTCTGCAACAATGAAACCTAATAAGCAAAATTTGTGTTAGCTGAGAGAGGGAGTATGGATGACCACATAGCTGAGTGATGAGAAAAAACAAAATGGAAGGAAGGGGTCAGGGAAAGGGTACGTGCTACTGGGGGAGGGGAGGGAACACACATCGAGAATGCCCAAGGATTGGGCGGCTGCTACGCCTAACTGCTAACATGACTTGACTGGTGCAAGGATAGGAGATTGGGTTAACGCCATTACCATGCATCGATCGTTTGATTGTGTTAGGGAGCAGCGTGTAGCGTTTCATTGCATTCTGGGGCATGCATCTGTACTATGCAAGCAGCGTTCTCTGAGGCTGGGAGCTGAAAGTCAAACTATCCCATTACGGAGTGTCCTGTTCCCGACGCAATGAGAGCTATTTGGCTGGCTGTGAAGTGTGTGAATGCACTGAGTGCAGAACGTGTGAGGCGCAGGAGTCAGGGCTGCAGGCTCTTCAGGGTTACGCGGTTCAAATGCTCCAGCTAAAGTGGGGAATAATTTGCTTATCTTCACTGGAATGAATAATAAACGTAGCATACATAAAGCATTCCTGGACTGTATTGTTCCCGCAAGGTCAAAGGTAATTCGGATGCATCTGTGGGTCTGGTGAATGTATATGTATGTAGGAAAGAACAGCTATATAGTTTGGGACTGAAATGTCCCATTCATTCTTTTGGAAACATTTTTGATACAAAAATTTCAGAAATATCCTCACACTCCCACAGTATTCCCAGTGCAAACATTTGTTGCAAATATTAAACCACAGGGATAGTCCACCCGAAAATCAGAGTTGTTGCCAAGGCCTCCCCTAACAAAGGATGGAGCCAGTGTAAATTAGAAAACACGGGGCCTGGTGCACCCTGGTTGTCATTATTTACTCACCCTTGTTCCAAACCCATATGTGGTTATTTGAGTGCAATAGAAAAAGAGAATTTTTGAAGAAAATTCACACAGCTCTTTTCCATAAGACAGTTCATAGAGACCACTCAATAGGCCTGTCACGATAACTACTTTTTGTTGTGCAATATATTGCCCCAGAAATAATTGCGATATGCGAAATTGTCATTTTAAGACCATTTTATGCCACTGAATATATAATCATAACAGCATAATAATGCAAGTAGGCCTACACCATTTCAAATGACAATGAACAAAAACTGCAAAATAACAAGTAGAAAAAAAAAAAAAAAAAAAAAAAAAAAACACTTGCAAATGCACCAAAGGCACTTATATGGAGAATTTCCACCTACAGGTTTCTCCCTGACCTTAATCTTTTGTCAGATGTGCAAAGACACAGATTTAGCAGTCAGATATGGCCTGTTGAGGTATCAGTTTTTCCTAGAGGCGTGTTTGAAAAACTTCTTTTAACTTTTAACCGCGTCATACACGAGATGCTGCGAAAGACGCGAGTCCAACATTCAAACAAACACGTTTCCATGGAAAAACGGTGCAGTGTAATGCGAAAACAAACTAGACACTCGCGACTGCTGTGTCCTGTGTGAAACTAGCTGTGAGCGTGCACCATTTCACACTGTCATGTTTATATTTGCACCAGTGGATTGCGGAAACTGAGTGCATTTGCACTTATTCTTCCAAACTGTCTGTAGTTGTCAGAAAAACACTAACGACTCGAATGGCGCATTTTTCCGCCTGTCAATGTCAGCTCTGTATGAGGAGCTGCCCGAGCCCTGCTTTCGCCTCGGACAGCAGACGAGATGACAGAGGGAGCACAATCGGCAAAATGTCGGTGACATTTATTTTTGTGTAAACATAATGGGCAATATATCGCATCACCAAAAATTATCGAGGTCATGTCCATATCATACGATAAGTCGATATATCGACTATCGCGACAGGCCTACCACTCAAGAGTCAGTGAGTTAAATTTAAGAACTATATTAGTTCTCAAATTGCTCTTTTGAGATGTTTAACGGTTTGTTTTTTGAATGAACTAGGTCCGAATGATTCCTTCAAGAATCTGAATAGTTTGTTCATGAACCAGGACTTCAACTCATTGACTCAGTGATGTTGGGAACATGATAAATGGATAATGATTTTTATTTTGGACAGTTCCTCACATAAAGCTATTGTATGGCTTCAAAAGACTATTTTTGGCTTCAAAAATATTGCAGATCTCATACAAGACTACATTTACATTTGCATGAACATTCTTCAAAATGTCTGATCCACAGAAGAAAGAAAGTCATACAAGTTTGCAGCAACATGACGATGAGTAAATATTGACAGAAATTTAATTTTTGTGTGAACTATCCCCTTAAAACCCAAGGACATGGATAATGTCAATTTATTTTAATTTATTCAGTTTTGCCCAGAGAGTTAAAGAATAATTTGTTTCAAATCAATAAACAGTAGAGCTTCTCGCCTCAGCACATCAATGTCCAGAAGGGAAGAGAACAGGACATAAAGAGAGGACAAGTCACAGAAAGGTCAGAAATCGCTCCCTCTTTCATGCTTCTCTTCTCTGTGAATCGATAAAATCCAGATTTATCACAAATTATGTACAGTATATGGTAACCCATGCCTGTCCGTAGACTGTACAGATCATTCAAACCTAAATGTAATTTGTCCGTTTGGAGGGAGTGTGTGGGTGTGTATTTGGGGAAGGGTGACTGGTGACCACACAGGTAGTGGTAGGGTGTTTAACATGCAGGACAGGTTATGCTCACCCATACTCATGCACAAAGATCAGTGACTAACAGCAGACACGCACACTTTCACACCCACAGTCAGTCAACACGCAAACAGTAGCAGTAGGCATTCTAGTAGGAACATCACGACTCAAACAACTGACGCAAAGGGACTCTTAGAAGATATAGGCAGACAACTTTGACATTAAATAACCACTCGCAAACAACACACAAACACATAGCTTCATGCACGCAAATGCTGAATCTTTCTCAAGGGGAGAGCATAAGAAAAAAAGTTTAAAAAAATAAATAAATAAAGAAAAGAAAATACATAATTAATGGCGGTTGAAAAGAGCTGGTGAATGTTTCATGAATCTAGGACATCTCTCAGTCAAGGTTGCTTCCGCTCTATTCTCCCTGTGTATAACTGCGTGACAGTCTCAGAGACATAAGTGTTCATGAGGGAGGGAGAAAGAGCAGGGGGTGGAGTTATGTGCATCTCTATCACAAAAACTAATTAAACAGCTGGATTCAATGTTTAATGTTCACACAAAAATGATGAGAGATAAACACCATGGAGTGTGACAGCAGATACCGGTCTCAGAGGTCAATTAGGTAATGACTCATGAAACCCAATAAAAAACCAATCAAAAGATTTTTTTTTTTTTTTTTTTAAGAGCCAAAGCTGAACTTAATGGAGGGCCAATGTCTTTCAGGCAAAAGCCTAATGCTCTAGAAAATGATTATGAGCTTGTGTGCTTATAAACTGGATCTTTGCAACTTTGATTTGAGATAGGTGGGTTCAAGAGAAGAAAACATTAGGAAACATCTGTGGGGCTTGAAGGAACAGTTCATCCAAAAATGTAATTTACTCAGCCTTGTGCTGTTATTTGTAAAAAGAAAATCAAAACAACATACAGGTTTGAAATTAGTAAATAATGATAGAATTAACATCTTCAGGTGAACCTTTCCTTTGAAAGCATACTAATATTTAAAGTGCACCCCAGGAAACAATAAAACAACACAGTTCATAACCCTTTAAGGAGACTAGAAATGGCATTTCATAAATTTGATTGGTTGTGTTATAATATTTTACCATTGTTTCTCCAGCTTCACATGGGAAACACACTGGCAAACATTGGTAAGATGGGTGTCATATTTTAAGTCTCCCACTTACCCTGAATGCGTATTCTAATGTCTCGACTTCGCAGTCCGATGTCATTTGCCACCTCACACCTGTAAACGCCAGAGTCGTTCTTCTGCAGGGGCCGCATAAACACCAAAGAGTTATTCACCACCTCTGCTCCATCCGGCATCTCGCCATCCAATCTAAAACAAACAAAACACATCAAAATGCTTTCAAATAGCTAGATCTTTAAGCCTAATTTAAGCTTTTTGTGAAATGGATGAGTTGGACAAAATAAGCAAACAAAAAAAATAAGTCAACATAAAAGACGATTTGTTAAACAAGTTTTGACTTGATTTTTTGTTTGCTCGTAATTCCCATACGTCATTTCACAGATTTAAAGGGGACCTATTGTGCAAAATTCACTTTTATATTCCTTTTGAACATATTTATAGTATCTCTGCAGTGTGAACACAACCACCCTATTGTGGTAAAAATCTGTCCAATCCATTTGTTATTTTCCCCATAAATCTGAAACCGTGTCTCAAAATAAGTAATTTAGGAATGTACTCCAATGTGACGTCACAGGCCCCGCCCACGACTGGCTATGGAATGTAAGCTGTACACAGTCTGCCATGTTTATCTCCTTGCCAGAGCATTTAACAGCAGCATTCAAGTAAGTAATGTATTCAAGTTATTCAATCAAGAGCAGTGAGTGATTTTCTGTTTTCTTTTGTTGTTTGATTTATATTAACAGCATATACAGCAGTAGATATTGTATATTACGCTGCTGTTACTTTAATACACAGATCTAATATACACATGCGATTTCTTTCCCTGTGGTTTTCGTTCACAGACATAACTGACTGTGTTTATGTGAACTTTGTGTGTTTTTGACACATCCTTGTGTGTATTTGACAGTTTAAACACAATAAGACGTGAAAGAGAACTTGGTTTAATACTTGCATATCAAAAGTTTAAACTGATATGACTTTAAAACACATGCAAATAATAAACTTTCATGATAACTGCAACGTCATGTGAGCGTGACCACGATAGAGATAATAATCAAAACCAAACAGATGTTTTGTTTTTGATGTTTTTGGCCAAGTATTCAAGGCACAAGCTGTAAACATTATTCTAGATAGGGGGCGGGGAGCAGCAGCTCTTTTGCATTTACATTACGACACGAAAAAAGCATGTTTTTGCTTCTACTCATAGATGAGCTTTTATAACAAGGTATAACAAATGATCTGTGGGGTATTTTGAGCTAAAACTTCACAGACACATTCTGGTTTCACATTTATTTAATCTTGTAAAAAGGGGCATAAGATACACTGATTCGAAACAAAAGATTCGTAAAGCTTCAAAGCTTCATGAAGCAGTGTTTTGAAATTGCCCATCACTAGATATTGTTGAATAAAGTTGTCAAAGTATTCTCTTCGCTTCATAACATTAAGGTTGAACCACTGTAGTCACATGAACCATCTTAAATTTGTCTTTAGTAGCTTTCTGGGCATCTGAAAGTGTTAATTATCTTGCTGGCAATGGAAGCCTCACTGAGCCATCGGATTTTATCAAAAATACCTTAATTTGTGTTCCGAAGATGAAGGAAGGTCTTACGGGTGTGGAACGACATGAGGGTGAGTATTTAATGACAGAATTAATGGATTTGCGGCAGGAAACTGATTTGCTTTGAAGGTATACAATGTTTGGGCATCCACTCAAGAAACTGGTTCATTTGCATTGAAATCCAACAGTTTGAAAGCAACTATTGGTGATGTGAATCATTGAGATCATCTGCTGATTGAGATGAGTTCAGAAAAACAGGCATTAAAACTCTTGAACCCGTTCCAGACATGGTGCGCTGTGGCTATTGTGAGTGTAGTGGTTACACACCTGATCCATCTGAAGTGCTGGGCAGGCGGGTTGGCCTTGGCTCGACACTTCAGTTGCACATTCTCCCTGCCCACATACCAGTCGCCGTCATAGCCCAGCACCAGGATGTCTGGAGCAACTGCGCGCACACACACACACAAAGCACAAAAGGATCATTCAGAGTAGTGCAAGAAAGGTAAGTTAAGGCTATGCCTTGTTAAAGACCCTATGACATAATGACATAACGAGTGCAGTTTTCTGGTTCTTTGTCAACGCATCTCCTATTGAAACAGGAAGATTTGGCAGGACATATCAAAGGTCCCTTTTTTTTTTTTAAATACCCATGAGACTTTAGTTACATCACAGCCATAAATCATGATTTGCTACCTGCTACTGTAGGTGTTATGTATTGGGGGCAGGACATTCTTATGCTAGAAAGCATATGATTTGGATTAAAAAAAAAAGTAACAAATTTCTCTCACACACACACACACACAAATAAATATACGTATTTGTATGTGTGTGTGTATTGTGTATTATATATATATATATATAAGAAATGTACAAGACTACTTACAAAGACAATGAACACTGTATTGATTTGTGCCTTTAGAAAAGCTCTTTAAAGTTCTTTAAGTGAGCGTGCTAAATTAAAATGTCATGTAGACCAAATGAGATGAAACAGATTGATGGAAAATGAATGAAAGGAGCTTTCGTGACTATAGCCTCCATCGAGCACTGGAGCGTCGTCCCATGACTGATGTGACCTCTCCCTTCCCATACTCCCTTCACCGGCTGCATCCTGTACCTGCCCCTCACGCTACATCTATATTTCATTTAAGAGACATCTGTGCTTACGCACTCGCCACCACTGCAGATACACACTTACACGCCTTCTTCACTGCTCAATGGTGCTTAGAGGTCTGTGTGCAGAAATCATTAAATGACGCTGATAAATCTTTGGTCTGAAGCATCAATACCCTTATTCATTATAAGTCCATGAAACCTTAAGGACTGTGTGTCCTAGTGAAAGGGCTTTTAGCTCCATCACGCACAAGACAGCATCAAGACATCATGTCATGTGGATAGTTACCGCATTGAGGTGATATAGAAAACAGATGTGGGCTCTGGACATAAATCTGACTGCTTTGACTTAGTATAGAAGAAAAAAAAAACAAAAAAAACATCAGTTACTGTGAAGTCTTCATGGAGAAGCTACTTTGGGTTTGTTGTGCTACGTAAAGCAAACAGGCTTGCGCATACACAGGAACGAGTATCAAATAAGTGTAAAATTTGGCTTTTGGAAGTAAAGGCTACATGGTTTCACAGGTTAAACAGTTTTTTTAACCTGATGCAAGTGATGTTGGCAAATGAAAAAAGACATGCTCTAAGGTGGAGTGTCTATACAGATGTCCAGATTTCACCTCAATCTGATTTGCAATTTCTCAATATCATTTGTGAATCAGCCAGTTTCCATTTAATTTGGATATACACTTAAAACAGAATCTTTCTCAATTAATGCTTACACATTGAATAATATGAAAAAGTTTCATTTATAATATTTTCTAAAAATGACCAAAATATGCAGTTCAGCTGCTATTTATATATCAAATATTATAAATTAACACAAAAAATATACCTACTGAAGTACAGTAAACTTTATATTGTATTTCTTTTTAAAAATTGCAAAAGTATTAAGAAGTGTTACATTTTAGTTAAAAACTACAGAAACACTGAAAGAGACTATAACAAAATATAAATCAAAACATTTAAAGCATTCATTTTAATAAGAAAAACATTTTCCATGAGGTTCTTTTAAAATAGTGACAGTAACATAATAATGCTCTCTAATAGAAAATATTCTATTCTATTCTATTTAAAAGAAATAAAAATAATAAAAAACAAAGTTGCCAGTAAGGAATATTTATGTCTGGTAAATTTGCTCAAATCAATAAAAGTTAAATTCTGTGCACAATCTCGTCACACTAAATAAATGGTTTATCGGATACTCACACTGTACGTTGACAATATAGGGTATCCTGAAGTCACTCTGCAGAGCGGGATGTTTCACCACACATGTTAGTGTGTGTCCTTGGGAGTGACGGGAGGGCTGCCAGGTGTAGTGCACTTGGGTCGTAGTGGTGCCGTTGGCATCGTCCTGCATGTGGGCCTCAGACGTGCCGTACAGATTCGTCTCCCAGGAGACTTCAGCAGGGGGCCGCGCCCTCTCAGCGATGCAGGTGGCCACCGTGGTTTCGTTGCCACCGTCGATCAGAGCGGAAGATCCGGCCGAGACATACACTTTCGGCTCCACTAAGACAGACAGAGACATATTTGAGTTAAATGTATTACACTGCTTGTGCTTAATTCTGCACTTTAATGTGAGGAGACATGCTCACGCGATAACTTGAAAGATGTATCAAAATAATGAACTGAGCTAAAGGAAATCCATTCAGACAAGAGTACAAAGCTAATTCCCTCAGCATCAAGAATCGCACCACAGCCAATAAATTCATAAACTGATAAGCATGACTGAGAGAATTAGATTTTCTTTGAGAAGAAATAAAAGACTTATCGGACTGAAAAAAAAAAAAAAAAAAAAAAAAAAAAATTCCTCTATGGTAACTACCGGCTGAAGGCAGCCTCGGTTTCTCATCAGAGAGCACTAAGTGCTTTTCCAGAGAAGATGAAATTATTTGTTTTAATGGCTTATCCAGTTTACATGGCAGAAGGGGCGGGGCTCGGGCGTGTGCGTGCGCGAGCCGTTATGAATCCAGCAGTGTTCAGGGCTGGAAAACTGAGCTTTGCCTCTGCAGCGGCTGAGAGAAACTTAACATGTGTGGGCCGCTCTCCCCTTCCGTTCCTCCACTCAGTGTCATCAACAGTGGGAGACGAATGGGAACGTTGTCCTGGGCTCTGCGACAAAGGAGGCCCACTAAGTCAAGAAGGGCTGTGCTAATACAAATCATACATTGACACACTGCTGTTTTAAAGTTTGGGGTCAGTAAGATTCTTAAAGAAGTTTCTTATGCTCACCAAAGGTGATTTTTTTTAATCAAAACTACAGTAATACTTTGAAATTATTATACACATTAAAATAACAGTTCTATTTTAGTATATCTTAAAACGTCATTTATTCCTTGTGTTGACAGCTGAATTTTCAGCATCATTACTCCAGTCTTCAGTGTCACATGATGCCGATTTTATTCTTATTATCAATGTTGAAAACCATTGTATTGATTAATACTTTTTATGGAAACCGTGACACATTTTTCAGGATTCTTTAAATAGAAAGCTCAAAAGCATTTATTTGAAATATAAATGTCTTGTAATACTGTAAAATACTGGTTTTTAAAAAAACCAACAACTTTTAAACGGTATTGCATCATGATAATTTCTCTAAAAATACACAGATTTGTTGCATGCATATCATTTTCTAAAGTGATAATGCTAAATAAAATGCTATTCTAAATTAAGATAAAAGGCATTTGGACAATTTATGGTTGTCAAACATTAGTCAAACATGTCTTCATACAAAAAAAATCCTGTTTCATCTGGGACCTATTTGATAAATATTAATTTGCAGAAGTCAAGGGATGTGTACCGAATGCATCAATACTCATTGACTAGCCTTTGTTTCTCCCTCTGCCATGAGTTTCTTTCTCTTCTCATCTTGTGAAGTATTAACATTGGCAGCTGACCTTCAGAGACAACAGTAGCAGCTGTGGTCGTCGCACCTTCAACGATCCACTGGTGTGTGGTG